>OZ012693.1:12044904-12107404 GCA_963942565.1 Maea johnstoni | reverse complement strand
TTTTATAGATTTACTGCCAGAAGTGTCAGAATTTCCAAGCTATAATTTTTTTTTTAAAGGACAAAATTTTTCGCTCTCCATTGAAGTCCCAGCCATAGGGATCATATCGTTCTTTATTGCAATTGACACACCGAAAAGGTTTCCTCTGCATTGAAGAATTCTGAAGCATTTAACCCTAAATGTATCTTGGGAAACCTTGGTATTCCTGGGAACCCAATGTTATTCCCAGTTTCTTATGGTAAGGGTGATTTCTAAGCTTAGAATTTTTATAAAAGATAAGTTTTTCCACTATGAGTGCTGAATGTGTAGTTGTCCATGACACCTGGTCATTTAAGGGTAAATTATAGCATCTCTCTCTCTAGATTTCCGCTGCTAAGTCTCGGCTATCCCATAATGCCATCAGAGCTAAGCCTTATATGGGGAATGAGGTCAGCCATGGCGCCATTGTCACGGCAACTCATTCTCGAGGAGGGTTTAAAACTGAGCCCGACCGAGGCTCTGCGAAGCCTCAAGACTAAGAGGAAAAGATCAGTGCAGTTGTTGAAATGCAATTAAGCCTTGTCTCCTCAGAATTATTCCGAATCACAACAATTGATTGTGTTGCCAAAAGGCATAGGTCAGTTGCCATGGCAACCGTTTTCCTGCCACATTTGTTAATAAGATGGATGATGCTATGGGTTGATGGAAGAATGACAATTCCATGATGTTTGATTTTGTTCATATTCATCAGCGCAGGGCAATTTATCATATTGTCCCAAATAGATTAAAGTAGTTCAATTTGTTTAAAGGGCAAAGAGAACGATACGTCTGGTTCTGGTTTACTCTGCCTATCATAAATTCTCGGAAATTTGGACCACCCTAAGAATTTGGGCCACTAAAATTATTGTGTAATATAATTATTGGGAATTCTGGGCCAACCTCGATCTATTGCTGGTTGGTGCTATAGGAAATTTAAGGGAAATCAGTGCCTCGTAAATTCTTGGAAATTTGGACCACCCTAAGGATTTGGGACACTATAGTTATTGGGAATTCTGGGCCAGCCTCGATCTATCGCTGATTGCTGCTATGGGAAATTTAAGGGAAATCAGTGCCTCGTAAATTTGGACCACCCTAAGAATTTTGGGACACTGTAATTATTGGAAATTCTGGGCCACCCTCAATCTATTGCTGGTTGGTTTTATGGGAAATTTAAGGAAAATCAGTGCCGCTGTTACTCTGCTTTGTCAGTATTTTCAGAAAACAAGGGCCACCCTCAACCCATAAAAATCTTAATTGTTAAAAAGTGTCCCAAATTACAGAGAATTAACTGTACCTATTTTAACCCATTTATGCTTGTAGTGGACCAGAAGGCCCTTGATTTTAACCTATTTATGCCTGTAGTGCCCAAAATCGTCCGACTGCTTTGGTTATACAGTATCTTTCATACAAAGGTGATTTTCAGAAAACATTTGAAGGAGAAATCAGGATCAAAATCCGACTCACAGTATTCCTTCAAATATTTTGTGAATTCATGATTAATTCTGAATTTATTTTGAAAAGTATCTAAGGTCCATGTGACACATGTCAATGAGATCTCAAGGCATTAATGAGTTAAGTTACATCCATTCTTTTATCCAAAAATACACCAACAATTTGGATGATATTTTGTTTGAATAGAGCAAATTTTGAAAATGGGTAATTCCTTCCAATGCTTAGGCTACTTTCATGCATCAAGATTTCTGAAACCATCTTAACCCTGTCATGTTGGTATTCATTGGAAAGCTCCCGCTGAGTACTCTCAGATGAGTACCCAAGTGTCAGGGTTTCAGTCATTTTTCAGCTTTTTTTGCATCATTTTGTATAGGCAAAATTAGCCACCAGCAGCATAAGGGTTAACTAGCAGTTCCCTTTGAAATATGGCTGGCCCTCAACAGAAGATCGTGGCTTTGCCAGGTGCATGCATATTACACGATTGCATGCTGGTATAGAAACGGAAGTCACATAATTTTGAATCATTGAAGAGCTGTGGAAATAGGCTGGCTTTTCTATTTATAGCTGGGGGAGCATCTATTATTGATACGTTGGTTATTGGTTGGTAATGATGATGATTGACCATTGTAGCACTAAAAGAGCCCATGAAACCTGCTAGAATAATCTAAGATATCCAACTTAAAGATATGCCTGCATTTAAGGATCAAGATTATTACTGCACTACAGCGGTTTTAGGTTTCAGACTTAAGAGAAATGTTTCATGGGAACGGAGTATTCTAAGAATCTTTAATTCCCCTCCCCCCTTTGTATTTTTTTGTAATTTTCATTTTTTTTTCTTTACAGGTAATGTTGGAAGAGATGAGCTAATGCGAAGGTGAAAGGGGTGTGAGGAAGATCCGTTCAAGCGAGCACAAGCAGAGAAGCAGTATTATCCAATCCAGAAAAAATTGCAAGAATCCATAGAACAAAAAAAGCGTATTATTCATAATGATGGAGACAGAGAACCAGTGAAGTAAGGAAGAGTGATGCAGGGAGCCAGTAACAAGACCCAGGATGGATGGATGGCGACTATACTAGGAACCGGTGATGCAAGGAAAAAGCGATGTAGGAAAACCAAAAACAAGATCGAGGAAAAATCAAATCAAAAAGGCATGACCGGAAATTCAAATTAGGCGAATGGAACGAGTATGAGGGATTCATCGAGATGGTCATGGCGTGTCCCAGGCTAATTCCAGTTGAAGCTGATGATCAAGTTGATATTGTATGACTTGGTGCCCTCACTACACAGGTGGCTGGTACAAAAAGGGCAGTGTTTTGTGCAGGGCAGATGTATGTGTGCATTCAGGTGTCCTCGGAAGCTTTTGACTGTGGCGCCATCTACTATGGATGGTGTTACTACTAGGATCAGCTGGTGCTTGGGGCTGAGGATGGTGGATGCTTTACTAACAGCAGAAGTTCAACCAAAATATTTTGTGGAAAAAAATGAAAAATAATAGTTAAGGCCATGTGGCAATCCAGGAGTGTCATCGTTCACTGTGGCGCCACCTGTCAAAGATGTCGCAACTACCAAGATCAGCTGCGTAAAAAAAAAAGAATGATCTGGCAATCCAGTTGTGTCATCGTTTACTGGAGATCCAAGTCTTTTCTGTGTCATCGTTAAAATACATCAGCATTTGAGATCGTAAAAAAAAGGTGTTCCCTGGCTGAAATAATGCCGTGATTTAAAAATAAAAATGTACAACGGCGCTTCATTTCACATGATTCTGAGTTTAAAATATCCGAGAATGAGGATTTTACTTTGGCTGTGTGTGGAGAAAGCATAGAGAGCCTCCTTAAAGTGTAGGAGGAGGCCTTGACAGTGTCTGATGGGATCTGTCAAGAACAAATATACTGGTTGCCAAAGTATTGTAACTGAGTGACACGCGCCGCGTCATGTTCTGAGGCGATATAGTGTCATTCATTACTAGCCATGTAAAAAGTGGCTGATATTTATTTTGTATGTTGTATATTTTATTGCTTCTATTTATTGCAACTGGCAATCCTAGTTCTGTGAGCAAGGCAGAGTTCTCCCTCAACCAGCTGATTATCTTTTAATATATATATATATATATATATATATATACATTTATATATACACTCATATTTAACTTTTATTCACATTTCAATTTTGTAGTCTTTTGATTTTTAAGAGTATCTCTCTTTCTGCTTTTAATTCTAAAATACTGTGAGACCAGTTTGTGTACGTTGTCAGGCAAGTGTGTGGTTATATGCACCATTGAGACTGCCTAGTCCAGATTGATAAGGGTTAATACGATACTCTTTTTTAGTGAAGCCTTATTCAATTTAAATCTTAATTATTTTGTTGAAATAAACAACATGAGAAATCAACTTTCAGTCTCGACGGTATTACTGATTTCATTTATAACAAGACCCCTCGGGAATTTTTTACCCTGGGTTGATTGTTTATGTTTCTAATGCATTTTTAACGTTGATAATTGGGTGTACTTGGTAGAATTCATTGGATTATATTTCTTTCTAATTGCCCTCTTTTCATATTGAGATTGAATTCTCGCTGCTGCTCTCAAGCATAGGTGGACGGTATTGATTTTAAGCTGATTCTGCTGGTTGAGGGAGGAACTGGAGAATTGCGTGACAGGCTCGGTGGCTGAAACGACCAACCAAGTGGCTTCGTTTCTCAGGCGCTTTTCATTACAACGGCCATTGATTGGTTCAGCCTCCTCCGCATCTGCGAGACGTTTTTTTTCCTCCACACCTTTTTTTTTTTTTTTTTTCAGGGCAGATTCAAATTTGAAATGTGTCAAAGTAACAAAATCGTGAACTGAATGAATTCAACATGTCTGCCAAAAATACCACAGCCTCACTCAAGACTCCTGATAGACGACTGAATTTGATGCCAAATATATTGTATACGATGAGGTACATCGCCATGGAAACACTAATATGCAAATTAGGTGATTCTCATGGTTCAGTCGCATCAATTCAACATGCACAGAATTTTTTTACTGCTTAGTAATCCAAATGACCTTCAACACGAGAGGTCAAGGTGAAGTATTGATCAAGGATCAAGCCCTAATCATGTGACTAATTTCATACATTTGATTGGTCGAACTTGAGTAAAGTTTAGTTTTTAAAAGAGTAGATATATAAAGTCTGTAGAAGATTCTAAGCCAGTAGACTGCTAGTCGAGTAGATATTTCTTTCATCAGAGTAGTTTTCATAGTTTCTAAGAAAGGTTATTTCACAAGTGTTTTCCCCTCAGTTAGTTGCATTCTTCAGGTACTACTACTACTACTACTACTACTGCTGCTACTACTACTACAGTACTACTACTACTACTACTACTACTACTACTTCTACTACTACTACTACTACTACTACTACTGCTACTACTACTACTACTACTACTACTACTACTACTACTACTACTACTACTACTACTACTGCTACTGCTGCTACTGCTACTACTACTACTACTACTACTACTACTACTACTACTACTACTACTACAACTACTACTACTACTGCTACTGCTACTACTACTGCTACTGCTACTACTATACTACTTCTACTACTACTACTACCACTACTACTACTACTACTACTACTACTACTACTACTACTACTACTACTACTACTACTTCTACTACTACTACTACTACTACTACTACTACTACTACTACTACTACTACTACTACTCCTACTCCTACTACTACTACTACTACTATACAGTAATGGCTTAGTCTTTTAGGATCCGGCAAAGGAAGCACCTTTTCTAGGATCGTATGAGCAGTGCAGACAAGTACCGCTAGAGGGCACCACTGCCTAAGTTACCCCCAGAGTTACCCCTTTTCCAAAAAAAAAATGATCCCTTTCACACCTCCACATGTCATTGTATACACTGTAGAATGAATGGAGGATTCAAGGGACCTCTCTTGATAATGTCTTAGATATAATAAATAATAACAGACTTCAGTGCTAGTGCTAGCTACTGGCCCTAATAGTGGTGGGTTTTTCTCTTGCATGTTTTTGTTTATAATTATAGTGTTGTAGCCGAACGGTCAGTGCAGAAGCAGCAGTGGCAGCGTCTAGGTCCAGATGGCTGTTTTTCTCCCCTTAGTCAGAGCCCTGTAGTAATTTTTTTTAAAACCCTAACGAGTTAATAATAAGAATACAACAGTTTTGCCTCGTATTTAATGCTTACCATACCTCTCCGTGTCTTCTAGTTTTGGGGTATGTTTTTGTTTATTTGTTTATTTTGTATGGGTGTACTAATATGCATAATACTCTTGTAAATATAATATTTGTATATATACATAATATGCCAGTGGTGGCGTAGTCACCATTGCGAGGAAGTGAACTAGATCTGACTTGTTATTGAGAAATCTTGTTATAGCCGAGGGGGAAGCCGCAGACCGGTCGCCGCAAATTAACAATAAGCTGAGCGAGATATTCCTGCAGGAACTCCAAGAAAGTTCACCACGCCGCCAATGCACAAAAAGGGTTTCCAAAGAATCAACTTATCTGTAAATAAGGAACGGGATTGTAAAATATTTTGGAATACCCTGTAAATTGAAATCATGCTGTAAACCTCGGCTTATTCTGGTGCATGAGCTGTGCACCGTCTGTGGAGCGCTTGCCCCTTGGTCCTGCTACTCATGCCCCCTGGTGACGGCAACCTGAACTAATCCATATAGACCACAAGCAAAAAATAAAAGCCAAACAAAATACTCATCAGCATATTCAGGCATAAGTTTTAACCCTTTCATGCCTGTATCAGGTGAAAAAAAAACTGGACTAATTTGAAAATAACTTCCCAATGAAAGCGTATTTTCAAAAATATTTGCTGGAGAAATGTTTACCTGTACACCATATACAGGTCTCCTTCAACTATTGTATGATGGGTTTTGATAAATGAGGTTCAACGGAACCCAATTATCTGATGATTATGGTCGACCTTGAAAAAAAGGTCATGCCCTTTAGTTCATGGAAAAGAGGTCAAGGTCATTGGTAATTAGGTCAAGGTCACCAGTTGTGCATGACTAGCAGTGTTTTAGATAGAGTGCTATGTTATTCTCAGAACTAGGTTATTGAAGGAAAGAAGCCAATGGGAATAAAATCCAATAATAAGTTAAATCCACTGACGATGAAGTCTACTGGATTAGTAACGATGATGATGATGATGATGTTGGTGGTGGTGTGCATGTTTAATGCGCACTGACTTGATTGGTGGTTGTATGAGGGGCAGGCAGCATGCAACAGTGGGTATGTGTATCTTATTTGTACTCGTGTATTTTGGTACCACTGTACACCTACTAGAAGATGTGCAAATGTTGTTCCCGAGTCGGTGACCATGGTAGTCAAATTCTCTCTTTCTCTATGACTTTACTACATCTGTCCCGCTGCACTTCTTCCCAAGATTTAAACATTTTATCGTCCAATCTTTTCAAAAAAAAATGATAATGATAATAATAATAATAAGTATTGCAACTCTACTAGAATGAGGATGGTGCAATGCCCCCAAACTACTAGATTACTATATGGACTTCACTCTTACTAGTCTTTGAGATGCACACTTCCAGCACCTCCTGTGCACCTATCACTCTGCAATCTACACTTGTGACCAGGGGAGGGCCTGATGAAGAAGGGTAGAAAAAAGGGGAAAGGGGGTTAGTTGTCATCAGCTCATGCCTTTCACTATTTCCATCAATTGGGTTTTAACAATCAATCTTTGTACTAGTATGATGAGGGTTGGGAGAAACTGCTAATCTGCAATGCTTACCAGTCTGCTGTGAAAACAACTCTTACTCCTCCAGAGGGGGAATTTCTGCGCAAGGTGGGGGCGGGCAGGTTTCCACAACGGTGCCCATAAAGCTTTAATTTCAATAACAAGCTAATTTTAATCCATTTTTGCATTTGTAAGGAGGAAAGGGATGATAACAGGCTAGTTTTCATCCGTTTTTGCATTTCTAAGGAGAAAAGGGGTAGTAACAGCCAACTTCAAAAAATAATGTTTGTTAGGGGGTGAAGTAAAAACAAGCAACTGGTTACTATCCCCTTAAACCATAAGCCTTGTTTTGCCATCATTTAGAAATAATGTAGTATGATTGCATCCCCCTTATCATAAAATTTATATTTCTAATCTCATGCTCTGGAGTATGTATATCTTACATAAAATTTTGGTGAAATTTTGTTCCAGAATGTATTTTTAGGCAATCCCCAAACTGATACAGCTCAAAATACTTATTCTTATGAATATGTGAACTGCTACAATTCGAAACAAAATTCAAAAACAAAAGTCAATACTAAAATGTGGTATCTTTAAGTTAACTGATAAGAATTGAATTAAAGTAAGAAATGGCTTTAACCTAGGTCAGTTATGAATTGCCCTTGATATATATTGTTTTAATATATAGGGTTTTAGTTCCTGGATACCCCATATGTTCAGAAATGGCACAGTAAAAATAATACCATCAGATGTTTCCCATTTCTGAAAATTATAATTCCAAATTGATGCAAAAAAAACTGAAAAATGATTGATTCCCTGGCATATGGATACTCATCGGAAAATACTCAGCGAGAGCTTTCCTATGAATACCAACATGACAGTGTTTAAATGGTTTTCAGAAATCTTTCCATCCTTGTGTTTTGGATGAAAGTAGCCTCAGCATTGGAAGGGTTAAAGATCTCTACCTTGGTAAAATTAGGGGACATGTGTACATTTTTTTTAAACATAAGGCGAAAGCATTGGGATGTGATCTCCTTTATTAACTCAGTTGTCATTTTATAGGGGGCGCCACCAGGGAATCTCAGCTGGCCCTCGCACACCGCAGTTTGTCCTTCTGGAGGTTCGCTTACAACTTGGCTTGGCTATTGCAGGCTAAAGCTTCTTATTTTAATATTAATTGAAACTTAACCCATTTTGAATACTCCTTTTTATAAATTCACTTTATAGTTCTCGTGTTTGTCATCGGTGGAGGGGCGGGTCGGCGTACGTAGTCCCAATTCTACTGGACACTGGGAAAGCTGAACTGCACTCATTTGATCTCTGTATATAATGATAATAATAATAATACAATTTAATTCTGATAGATGAAGTAATGTATAGTGCATGGATTCACCATATACAACTCTAGGCTGATGATGGGTGAGATATAGTAGGCCTTCCCGCTGGTCAATCGATACTTTCAATTTGCCCCCAGAGAGGGCGCCAAAATCTTTGTACTGTTCTTCTACTTCATAGGTTCATGCGAACGGCTCAAGAGCGAATTCAATCAAAGTCTTCTCTTATTTCTTTTCTATGAGGTGGAGGGCATTTTCTCGTTTAAACTTTAAACTGACTTTACATACATTTCAACATCTTTCAAAAAGGGGAAGGGAATTTTATTATTATGGTCCATTGTTATTTATTTCATTCACCCCTCAAAACCCTCCAGGTCAACTTGCCTTGTACAATACTTGCATGGAATTTGGGCTTTGTTTCTTTTTTTATTTGGAGTATTTGATATTTAATGAGTTGGTTTTGATTAAATATCAGGTGTCTGCCTTGATAGGTGTTACAAAGCTTGGTACGGATGAGACCACACTTTGAGTTCAGGTTCATAGATGAAATAAATACAAAGAAAGGGGAACCCAAACCTGCACTTGATGTGGCTAGGACACCAATAATAAAATGTTGTTATTCCCAGGTGGCTGAACAAATAAACTCAGTTCTTTCATTAGGTATTTAGGTAAATAACGGCTGCTATCCCTTACCAATTGGAGCTTGGAATAACCTGAAATTCTTAGGAAAATGCTAGGAAAAACAACTGGATTTCCTGGGAACTCTCGGCTACATTGGCAAGGGATATGTAAAAGCAGTTCCCACTTATGGTATATTTAGGCTGGGTCACTTTTGCTATGGTCATCTAGGTGGCGTCATTTTCAAATATTATCTTTAACGGGTACGGATCTTATTATTATTATAGAAGCTCATTCATTATTTAATCATTTATTCAATCGTTTATTTCTTATATACAATAATATTAATTTTATCCTCGTCGGAATCTTTGTAATTTTCTAGGTCATTTGCACTATTTCACTTTGCTAATAATTGATTATTGATCTTCAGGTGATTTTACCTGGTGTTCTCTTGCCAAGTTCCCAGCTGACCATGGTGAAAGAGGGCCAGCCTTTATTTAGGTTAATTTAGGATTAATCGATACCCACAGGCCCACTCTATATGTTGATTGGTAGTCGAACCGCAAGTACAGTTTTATACCCAATCAAATTCCCAATCAATCTATTGATTTGGATTTTGAATTCAGATGATTCTTCCTTTTTCTGCCATATTGAGGCTAATTCGTGACTAGCCAGTTGCTAATATTTATTTGGATTTGGAAATTTGGCGATTGTTCCCTTTTCTGATATATTGAGTCTATATCGTGACTCAGCAGTTGTTAGTGTTGGACTAAACATAAGTATCTGTGGAAAACCATCACTTAACTCCAAGTCGCTGAATTTACCTAACCAAAAATGGATAAGTGAACTTTTTAACTATTTCGCAGGGGTTGACTTGGTTTGCTTGCTGTTCGATTCCCGATTCTCTCAGTAGATGGCGCCATGTGTGGAGTATGGTGAAAGCAGTGCTTGGTTCCATTCCAACAGTAATGAACCCCTCTCTACAGGGTTAGTTAGGAATGTTGCCGTTATCGAACCACCGGGCCTCAACAACCTATAGTAGGTACCCCTGAATGTCCCAACGTTATTATTTCAACTCTCAGGGTAGGAATCCTACTTTGAGAACAATCAGTTGGCTACAAATTCCATGATTTTTATAAAATTTTAAACAAAAAGGTATTTTTCGTAAAAAAAAATTTCATCTATCATTTAGGTGAAATAAGTTGGCTACAACTTCTCAAAAGGTTTTTAATGACAGAAATTCCATGGTTCATTATTGCATTTCAAACAAAAAGAGACTTTTCTTGAATTTTCCAGCCGCCATCATTTTGGTGAGCTTTCAAAAAAATAATGTGCTGCATTTGAAAGGCCACTTAGAAACTTTTCAAGATCTTTGCACCAGTTTGTTGGACTTCATTGAGGATTTTCTGAAAACTGAGATAATAGCTGAGAAATATTTGATGAGGGTTAATAATTTCTCAAGAAGGAAAATACTTTTGCTATCAAATATTTCTTGGAGATTGTCACAGTTTACAATAGGACAGCATTTGGGTCAAACAATCTGTGCACTTGGTAGTGCGAGCGGCCTCAATGTAGGTTTCCTACCCAGTGAGTACCTGTAGATGTTGTCAGCATCAACAATGGCATCGCGTCAGTGGGGGCGGCCATGACGGCTGCCATAGCTACAACCATGCCACTGTGTGCATGCATATTGTGGACAATTTGCTCTAGGTTATGATATCAAAGGAAAGTTGCTTGTACATGTTTTGTGTATGAACTATCATCTCAATCCATTCACCCTCTTGAGACCTCAGCGGTAAGAGCAAACCAAGATGGAAATATTTGTGAGCGTTTTGCAAGAATAAAACAAGATTTTCAATAAAGAGCACTGCAAAATGGATATCTGGAAATATTTTGTGAGCATTTTGCAAGAGTAAAACAGGATTTTTTTTTAAATAAAGGACACTGCAAGATAGGATATCTAATATGTCCTATGTTTTCAATAAAGAATATTTGAATTGTGCAATGTTTATGTTGACTTACCACAAGATCAGATTTCTAATGTTCTCAATAAAGGACATTTAAATGATTTGTTGTTTGTCGGTTTATATGAACAGTCATTTTTGGCATGTAATGATCAATTTTTAATTCAAATAAGATCTTGTGTTCGGTAAAAAAAATTGTTAGGCAAAAGCCTTTTTATGTAGAAAATATGGTAATGTTGATTGATTTCTTGTTTTATTGTCAAAATGTCCTCCATTTGTTTTCACTCTCGAGACAGGTGCTTAGGAGTTGAATGGGTAAACCTGCTAAGATATTAGATGAGACTTTAACCCATTCATGCCACGACCATTACGGGGATCTGACGCAGATGCAATAATCTTGAAAACTTGAGCGAATTCTAGAAATATTTGAATGTAGGTTGTGCCTCATCTTCTTAGAATCGGTCTTCCTTCAAGATAATTTGAAAGGACGCTTTTGTTTTTAAGATATTCCGTGTGATGTCAGTTCATGTGTATGCTCTGGGTATTGAAGGGTTAACCAAGTAGCTTATTACCAGAATATATGTATTGAATCTGTACAAATCTATACACATGTGCGAAGAAGTCTCTAGAAAGCCTGTGCAGATGGGTGAACATAGAACCTGTATAGGGAGTTATTTACAAACCTCTTTACACCAAGTATGATGTTGGTCAAAACTATTTATATACAACCTGTTTCATTTGAAATGAATTTTAATACCTTGGGACAATTTTTTTTAGCTCCTGCTTGTATAGCTCGCTTATCGTTGGATGAGAGCATCATGGGAAGAGGATTCGAAAATGGGTGTTTCGTTAATTTGCGAAAGTGAAAGTGGAATGTCTGGCCCCTGGGGTCCCGACAGGTGCTTGCTCAGCAATAAACAACAAACAGAGGACTTCCATTTTATTCTCTTGAAACCTAGTCACTAAAACTGCATGTATGTAGATTAATGTGTGCAGCTCCGCACTTGATGGGCAAGCATTGATTTGATTGGTTGTCGGGACCTGCAGAAGTATTTTGACCTCTGGAATATAGGTCACTCTGAGTGACCTTCTTTGTCAGAAGAAATAGGTCAGGTCACTCTAACTGGAAATAGGTCAGGTCATCGGAACTGGGTCGACATCTCCTTGTTGCTCTCATCTAGACATTTGCAGGTTTGGTTCCCTGCTCGCCACTGTGATGCATTACCTCACACTGTAAAATAAGGATGAACGGAGACAAGGCACTATGGAATCATTTTAGGTCCTCAACAGATCTGTTATTGGTTTTAAATCTTTTTAATTTTTATCTATGGTTTTTATTCAAGGTTTTAAAATTTGAAGGTTTCTTCCTTTGTAAAAATTGTTAACTTTATGTCAAGGACAATGGTGATGCTGGCTTCCAGGTAAAAAATAGTGTTTGAAGAGACAAGCTCAAAAGAACTTGCATGACCTTTGGAGAAATGTCAAATTACATTTTAGAAAAATGTTCAGATTATCTTTTTTGTAAAAAATGGTAGATGATGCTTGTAGAAAACAGTCAGATGATGAGAAGTATCGGATTCAGAAATGCCATAAGTGTATGACTGAAAATTGGTTTCTCATCATCAGTCTCCATCAAAATCTAAGGGATATATATATATATATATATATATATATATATATATATATATATATATATATATATATATATATATATATATATATATATAATACTGTATGAGAAAGAGCACATTTTCTTAAGTTGCTTTTAAAAAGTCAGGCAGGCGAGAGAATACCTAGTCTGAAGGAATGGCCATCCTCTCAAGAGTTGTTGGATTGAAATGGAATGAAAGTTCTAGAGTTGATGTCAAAATTGGAATATAATATTTGCCATACTGTTTCCTCGTCTCCTTCCAGCCTTAAGCGATGCTCAGTTACTTCAGTATTACAGATGCCACAAATACTCGCTCCTTGCATAATAATAATGATAATAATTAATAATAATAATGATAATAATGATAATAGATATAATAATGATAATAATATTTAACTTGCGTTTTTAGGCAGTTCTGGTTTAGGTTATAGTTCACCCGGTTGTCACCAGGTGGCTGGCTTTACATTAATTCTCTCCCAATACATTTCATTATTGTAAGTTCACATCCTTGTTCAAACTTGCTGTGTGTATTTTAGGCCTCCTCACAATTCAATAAACCATTTTATATTTTTGAAGGTAGTTGATTGTCTTGTTTCTTTTCCATTCTTCATACTGGGAGCCTGCCCCTACAGTTGAGTGCTGTAATGCATTGTTTTTGACTGTTCACTGTCACTACTGCCTGGGTTTGAATTCCATCCTGGACATGTTAGAAAGTTGCCTGTGATTTGAGGTTAGGTGGTGATTTTTGCTTGGTACTCCAGTTTCCTCCACCAGTTACAACTAACTTGGCTGTAACATGGCAGAAAGATGACAATACAGGTGAACTTGGATATGACGGACTCAATGGGACCAGGAAAATTGGTCCGTCATATGCAAAATCTGTCGTATACATATGACGAATACTTGATATGCATCGGACTGGGACCAAGCATATCGTCCGTCATATGCAAAAATCTGTCGTACAGTGGTCCGTCATATCCAAGTTCACCTGTAACACTAAATTCCACAAAGGCAGTTGGCAAGGTTGCTTTTTAAATGTGTAGCATTATGAGGTGCCTATATGATTAGATAGTAACTTAAGAGCCCCTAAGAGATGAGTCGGAGGAATGTTCTTGATCATGTGTTTCTAATTTGTAATTATTTTAACTTTGCCACGCAAAATGCAAAATATTATGGCTTTTTGATGTTCAGTAGTGCAAACTGATGGCTATAATTCTTCTTAGAAAATGCTGGAATAAAAAAGTAATTTCACGCTCTCAAACATTTAACAATCTAACTTGAAGTACAAAGCAGTAAAATTAGACGGAGACACTTAAATTTAGTAAGCTATTCAAGTGCTAATGCAATGCCCACATTAAGAATTTATGTCAAACACATAAACATGGGCCACCCTGAACCCATAAAAATTGTAATTATTATAAAGTCTCCCAAATTACTAAGAATTCACAATATTTTTACTCCTATCCCAGATGCTTCCCTTTCTTTTGAAAAAAGAGTTTCTCGGTGTGTGGTATTTTAACGTGCATTTTAGTTCATTTTGAGGATTTGGCAGCTAGATTAATGTGATGGCCAAATAAAGATGCACTTTCTGATACATATCTTCGAAGCATCATTTGATAATGAAAAATGTATATGTAATTACAGTCCTTACATTTAATTCCTGCACTGAATATGTGGGCAGTCCGGGCATAACACACCGGGCATGCCTGTTTGCCACCCAGTCATCTGGGCATGGATGAATGGATGACCTCGCAACTAAACTTAGCTTTCATTTGCAAGCTACGTGGGTCATTGATGTGCTTGGCTTTTTTTTCGACTTGTTATTCATGGGTGTTTGTACAACCAGGCACAGGAAGACATCCGGTTGACTGGTGCATGAATTAAATGTCTGTACTGTAGAACCATAAGAAAATCTCCTCTTTTTTTGGCTGATAGATGTCTAATTCTGAACCCGTTCATGCCTTTAGCGTACAAAATTGTCTTCTATTTTGATGACTTCCTCTTTTAGTAGAAACGTTCAGAACTTTACCATCACTTTTTCTTCAAATATCTTGAAATTTAGTGCTTGACCTTGAAGTTATTTGAAAAAGTATCGTAGATGTACTTGAAGCTTTCTGAGATGTCTGTAAGAATGATTCATACGTATCTACGCTTCCAGAAGTACCTTTGTAAAGATCTATCTGAAGTGGTTAGGATTCTTCAGGGGTGTCCAAGTTTTAGCATCCTGGAGCATAGACAAATGGTCCCGGATCACAGCAAAAAACACAATTTGATTATGTTCACCAGGTGGCACTACTTTATCAACCTTCATAGCAATAATATAGACCTTTATCAATCAGTTTGCGGTATCATTTTAAGATTTAAAGTGAAACATCTAACAGAAATGTTTGGTCATGCTTCCAGAATATTTCCTGGGTCAAGGTGATGAGTACCATTGTAAGCTAGTTAAAGTCCCATCCCAAAACACACCTCACAGCAGCATAATCATAGACCAAGGTGTATCTCTAGACTCCTGAGTGTTATCGGGTAGAGAATATCATAGCCAACCGTCCTTAGTCAACAAATTCTATATCATTTCAATACTTACAACTTTTCACTCAAATGACATAATCTCACTACTTACACAGGTGATGGTCACTGCATGTTCAGAATTACCTTAGGGATATGATTGTCAATTTATGAGTGCAAAATGAAGATTTAGCGGAAAAAATAATCAAGGTCGCTAATGGAGAAAATAAAATAAACGTATCGTGCGCTAAGATTAATTTGTTCTCTAAATCGATGGTTGTATACTGATATACATGTGAAACAAGTGCTCTTGATCGATTTGGATCAGAGGGTATATTTAAAACGTACAGCGATCCTCATTCGAAATGATTCACAGATGATTTTAAAAATGAAAAGAAATTAACAGACTTGTAAGGGTGACACATATATATATATATATATACATAAATAAATATATATATAAATATATATATATATATACATATATATATATATATATATATATATATATATATATATATATATATATATATATATATATATATATATATATATATATATATATATATATATATATATATATATATACATATATATATATATATATATATATATATATATATATACATATATATATATATCACAGCAAAAAACACAATTTGAATATGTTCACCAGGTGGCACTACTTTATCAACCTTCATAGCAATAATATAGACCTTTATCAATCAGTTTGCGATATCATTTTTAAGCGCAATCTGTATTTAGGATTTAAAGTGAAACATCTAACAGAAATGTTTGGTCATGCTTCCAGAATATTTCCTGGGTCAAGTTGTAAGCTAGTTAAAGTCCCATCCCAAAACACACCTCACAGCAGCATAATCATATAACAAGGTGTATCTCTAAACTCCTGAGTGTTATCGGGTAGAGAATATCATAGCCAACCGTCCTAGTCAACAAATTCTATATCATTTCAATACTTACAACTTTTCACTCAAATGACATAATCTCACTACTTACACAGGTGATGGTCACTGCATGTTCAGAATTACCTTAGGGATATGATTGTCAATTTATGAGTGCAGAATGAAGATTTAGCCGAAAAAATAATCAAGGTCGCTAATGGAGAAAATAAAATAAACGTATCGTGCGCTAAGATTAATTTGTTCTCTAAATCGATGGTTGTATACTGATATACATGAGAAACACGTGCTCTTGATCGATTTGGATCAGAGGGTATATTTAAAACGTACAGCGATCCTCATTCGAAATGATTCACAGATGATTTTAAAAATGAAAAGAAATAAACAGACTTGTAAGGGTGGCATATATATATATATATATATATATATATATATATATATATATATATATATATATATATATATATATATATATATATATATATATATATATACATATATATATGTATATATATATATATATATATATATATATATATATATATATATATATATATATATATATATATATATATATATATATATATATATATATATATATATAATTTATATATATATATGGGCTCGATCAAGCTGTTACGGAATCACACTTTTGCTGTTCAAGCTTAGATATCTTTTTAATGGAAAAAGTTAGGAAACCATGCTGTATATGGTTGTGTAGGGCTTTGAAAGTTCTTTGAAATGGACCAAGTTCCAACATCCCCAGAAAATGATTTTTGGGTAAAAAAGTAAAAAAACATGCCTGTTACGGAATCACTCAAAATTACCATCTGTTTTTTACCACTTTAATCAAATACCACTTTCATGCTGTTCCTGCCACTTTTTTCCAAAAGTTTCTTTAACAAGTGGTAGGTAAATTTGTTTTGCACAGATTCCACCACAAAGTTAGGAGTTGAATAAGTTAACGGGAACTTTATTCAATAAATTTTGACAGATGGTCCTGTTACGGAATCACATTTGCCATTTGTTACGGAATCACATTTTCTGTAACAATCAATATCTTTCATTAAAAGAGTGCACTATGGTGAAATTTTCTGCTTTAATAAAAAGTTAAGTTAGTGTACTGATATAAAGACATACATTTTAACTGAAGGGATCACTTAATTAGGAATTACATGGCAACAGAGAGTGGGTTTTATACGTCTCTGATAATAGGTAACATGACTATGTCTAATGTTAGAGAGACCACTTCCCCACAAGGGCAATTGTTAGACAATTAACTTATACAAGCTGTAATTGATTTAACATTGAAGCTTCTTATAAAAAGATAATTAATCTGAAAAGGTTTTGAAAAACATGATGTTACCTTCTGCATTCTCAGAGGTAGATTTCACTCACTACCTGGTCAGTTTTATATCACTTCCTGTACACATCAAGGATGTTGGTATACCACAGACAATGTGGATTCTGTTTTTCCTCCACTGTCCCCTCTCATTAACACCCCTTATTGTTTAGTCTGGGGAAGGAGGATATGATTCGGGGGGAAATTGCATCTACCCTGATTAACTGAATAGGTGGCTTCAGGATTAGGGATGTAGAGGTGAATAACGACAATGCATTTGCAGACAGGATGAAGGTGTCAGTCAAGGTACACATCTGTACACTTGACAATTGATATCAAACTAGTTGAGTTATGAATGAATTAATGCCCAATTTGCTAAATACTTATAAAATAACTATGTAATGATTCTTTTTAAACATGCATTTGTGATCTTATTAACTGTTGGATATTTTTTCTTGAGTAGATCATACATGTCTATTAGGCGAATGGAGAATCCCTGGAAATTTGTTTTTAAAATCATTTAGACTGCTGATCTATGACTGGCTTTGTATAAAACAGTATCATATGAGTCTTCCATGTGACTATATTGTATCTTTGAGTGATGTAACAAAATTTTGTTCTCTGAGAAATGTTTTTTGCACTGAATCCTTTCCCTTCTACACTTGTGACAAAAGTTTCTTGTCCTCAACAGTGTGTAAGTTCCATCTGAAACACTGAATAAATTCCTCTAAAATTTAATGCGGCTGGTCAAGTTTAAAATATATGCAAAAATAGAGACTTTGGGATCTGGGCTACATTGACCATGTGCTAAACTTCAGTTTTCTTCTTTACTTGAAAGAGAATCTCTGTTTCTGTGAAGGTATCTAAAATCTCTGTCGAAGAGCTTTCCTGTCCACCACAGATATAAATTCTCTAAAATCTACTATTTTACAAAAGTCTTGAACAAATAGGGTTCAATAATCATATTACTATAGGATAAGACAGCCAAATGAGGGAGCAAGCTTTCCTGAATTTGAGGGAAAATATTGAATTCAATATTCTAAACTCCTGTACGCAACAGTTTGAATAGGTTCATATGGCCCATTATAACCATGAACATGCATGTACTTATTGAAATAAATACCTTATAAAAAGTCACTGAATTTAAACTGGAGTGAAAACAATTCATTTATATATTTGAAAATGTCCCTTTAAAGGGTTACTCACAAAATTATTTGGGTGTCCTGATGGGTCATTTTTAAGGGAGTGGTTGTCCAAATGAGGCTGAGATGCCCTGCTGGCCAGCTTAATTATACTCTACTTTAAAACTGTGTGAATGTTTTAAAAAAAGGTAGTTTGGTGCTATGACAAATTTTGAATAATTGTACCTTTCTCAAAATTGTATGTGAGTTTCTTGTTTATAAAGAACTTCATCTGATTGCCATGTACAGCTTAGTCCTTGTCCAAAGCGTTTTGATGCCATATTGAAACTACTACTCGATAATGGACATATACTTTTTTTTCAAAATACTGTGCACAGTGTCTCATTCTAAATATGGAAACTATCAGTCAATACTTAACTTAAAGTTAAGATAACAAACTAGTCCATTTAAAGAATGTTCAAGACATCTATAGGCTTGAACCAGTCAATTCATCAAATATGTGATTCCATAACGTTACGGAATCACCAACTTTAACCCCCACAAAAACACTGTTTGAAAATTTATTTTTCAAAAGTGTGTCCCTAATAGTTAAATTAGTATTAAAATGCTTTTTTCTATGAAGTTTCATGGTAATGACCCAATCTGAACATTTTCAAAAATTAAAAAAATGCTATTTTCCTGTTACGGAATCACATGTTACGGAATCACAGATCACTGTATTTTAAAGTTCATCAAAAACACCCCAAAACATAAAATTCAATACTATATCTCTTGGCACAGTCTTCTAAGGTATAATTGTATTATCTGAAGCAATGTTGAAGATCATAAGATGGTTTTACAAGAAAATATGGTGGTTTTAACATTTTGTTAAATGTTATTGTCAGAAAGGCGTTGAACAAACAAACAAACATCCTGCAGTAAAATGTTCATAACTTTTTCGTAAATGGGAATACAGTAAATCTGACTAAAGATCCAGAAACTTCAGAATTCTAGCTTTCCAAATATGTAAGATACATATTGCTACTATAAAATTTACTTTTTGTCTTAGATGCTAACTTCAACTTGATCGAGCCCATATATATATATATATATGTATGTATATGTATTTACATATATATATATATATATATATATATATATATATATATATATATATATATATATATATACATATATATATATATATATATATATATATATATATATATATATATATATATATATATATATATATATATATATATATATATATATATATATATATATATATATATATGTATATATATATATATATATATATATATGTATATATATATATATATATATATATATATATATATATGTATATATATATATATATATATATATATATATATATATATATATATATATATATATATATATATATATATATATATATATATATATATATATATATATATATATATATATATATATATATATATATATATATATATATATATATATATATATGTGTATGTGTGTGTGTATAAACAGTCTAATCGATGGCATAATGCGAATGATTTGTTATATTAAGTATCACGATATATCCCATGATCCGACTTCAGCACTTCAATATATATATCTATATATCTATATATATATATATATATATATATATATATATATATATATATATATATATATATATATATATATATATATATATATATATATATATATATGTATGTGTGTGTGTGTGTAAACAGTCTAATCGATGGCATAATGCGAATGATTTGTTATAAGTATCACGATATATCCCATGATCCGACTTCAGCAAACGAAGTTCTTACAGAGAGGTTCTTGTTCATGCCGCCAGATCTATTTTCCGCACAGTAGAACGTCAGGGTTAATGATGCACATTCTTTTCTTCATCCAAGGCACAATGAAATACATGAAATAAATGCTTGAAAGAAAAGCAAAGTGTTTAGAAACGAATGTTGATCTATGCATCTAAGTATTAGATTAAACGTGCAACCATCTTTCAGGTGAACTTGACAATCAAGTCAATTTACGTCCAAGGCAAGGATGACATTTTTAAATTCACAAGCGTCCGCTAGATGTCAGTAGCGCATGTTAACGTTGAGGGAATTTTAAGTCTCCCAGTTACCGGCGCTAGACCACGGGAGAACAGAATACCCGCCTTTTTGAAACCTCTTCCCAATGTGCACACATATTACCTGAATGTTTTATGAATGTTCAATATTGGTCGAAATATTTTGGACCAATTATGAACAATTGATGTCATATGAATGTTCTATTTTGATCAGAATGTCATGCACCAAAAATGAACATTCCTGCAACCTTCGGGTTATAATCATAAAATTGAGATATTTCCTATATTATAAAACTGAACTGTTGCCAAATGCTTCCACTGCACAGAAAACTTTCAATGTTCAGACAACATTCATAATCGAAATGAGTCATTTAGCTTTCAACTCTGAACATTCTATGAATATTCTCGACTGAACATTCATACAATTTTCATTCTGAACTATGAGGGGATCATGTTCGGCGAAACATTCCTGGAATGTTCGACGAATGTTACCCTGCTCACTGGGTTAGAAGGGTACACTCAGCACATATTATATGTGTTAAGTCTCCATTTCATTGAAAGATGTGCTGCTTCAAAATGTCGAATAGTAAGTGATCTTGCTAAAGAATATTACTTGTCCTCTTGGACGTGTGAGAAAGTTACCAGTGACTGAGAGCTAGTCGTTGGTTTTCATCGCAATCCTCTTTTTCCTCCACCACTTACCATTTGCTAGTCACGACATAATTTAAGTAGCCCCTGTTTCACATATGTTTTCACATATATGGCAGAAAAGGGTGACAATAATCAAAATTCCAAATTTCTCATGCCTTCTTCTTCCCGATTATTTTCCTGACCCACCTGTAGAAAGCCGTTCTTGCAGAAAAGCAAAATTTAAAAACAAATGAATTGTCGTTAAAGACATTTTTATTTTACCTCTACATTTGTCTTTAATCTCCCTACTATCGTTAATAATTTTGATACAATACAGATGACATAATTATCATGTACAACCTTTTGAACAGTTTATCTTAATTTTTTGTTATATGTCGATAAAATCATGAATTTACATGCATACTATCATGACTATGGAGAAATAAAAATCTTATTGTGCAATTTGAAATTTAAAAAAAGACAAATTTTTTTACTTTAAAGATAATGAGTTGCACAGATGTGCAATTTGAAATTTAAAAAAAGACAATTCATTTGACTTTAAAGACCAATGAGTGTCTTTAAAACAAAATAGATCTTCGTGCACAGAAAGATATTGTGGGGAAAATGCCACTTCACGAACTCCTACGCAATCACGTGTTTTCCAAATTATACGATAACCATAATGTACTTGGACAACCCTGACATCAGTCGAAAGAACTCCCTGTCCCCAGATGGGTAAGAGGGGCCCAAAATTAGGTCTAGAAAAAACTTTTTTTTTTCCTGTAACGGTCCGAAAAAAATAGGGTAGGTAGGTAAATTTGGATTATTTTTTGGTCAAAAATCAAACATTTTAGTTTTATGTATATTTTACGTTGATTGGAAGTTGGGCGGGCGGAAAAAACTTTAGGGTATGGATTTTTTTTGAATAAAAACTTATCAGGGTAGGGTTACAGGAAACAAACAACTTTTTTGTTAGACCTTACCTGTTAGCGTTCAGTAGTAATACCCCTGAACAAAGACACCGTGTGTAAAGTAAAGGTGTTACAGGAAATGGCAACATAGAACTTTTGAAAGTCAGTCACTAGATACAATTTTCAACCCTGGCTGTTCCTTCTTGTGTAACACCCCCTCGGGTAGCTTAATGCATTTGTCCTATATAGATTACCACCGCACGTCCGCGCCTGCCACATGCATAGCATCTCAGGGGAGCAACTGGCTGGAGAGACAGCCTTCCACAGTCGCGGCCACCCGGAAAGTGGGGTCGTCCCGACGGTACGCTATATACACATTTCCTTTATTGCGTATATTTGAAATTGATGTATACGAATAGCAGAAGGGTGTTGCTGTGAGTGTCGGTGTCAATCTAGATGTGATAACCTCAATGATAAAAATAATTTTCATTACAAAACATACTGAGTAACGAATTCGACAATAGGGTAGAGGGATTATTAGTATTAGCATCATTAACCCTTCCAATGCAAAGATTTTTGCAAACCATCTAAACCTTATCATGTTGGTATGCATTGGATAGCTCACGCTGAGTACTCTCATGTGACTACCCAATAGGCAGTTTTTTGCATAATTTTGTTTGGTCAACGTAAGGGTCAGAGGGGAACTTGGGGGGACAGTGAATGAAAGGGTTATTTGAAACCTCATGAACATAGCTCATCATCTGTCATATGCAGAGAAGCCATACTAGTAGAGCCCCCTATATAGAGAATTCTAGAACTGCAATCAGAGAATAACAGCTACGAAAGAGTCTAGGCATCAGCCAGTGAGAATCTACATCAAACAAGCTGCTGAGGGGACACCTCAATTCGGGGCAACCAGCTGACTAGTGTTGCCAGTGATATAGGCATACGTTTGTAAATAATATTCTAAAAAGAGAGGTACGTTGAGTTGTGACAAGAACCGTGACTCAATCTCTAGATCTGACTCGGGAAAATATTTTTCTCTCATCTTATTTCGAAAAGAGGCTGTGGCAAACAAATATATTTGCTGTGCCTAGTCAGACATTTTGCCGCTGCAGTTGAGATGAAATACATACAGGTAAGAGTCAGTTTTAGTAAATAGCTGCATCGTCCATACATATCATCCAAAAGAGAATAACATGGATTATCTAAGTCCTGCTGCTCCCAGAAAACCCAATTGACTGACGAGCGATTCATCGTTGAGAGGACGATAATCAAAACCTGAGAGCGACAAGTAGATGTAAATGTTAGTAAGAATAGCTGTCATATCATGCGCACCTTTCAGTAAATGCCGAAAAACAGATTTATCCTATAGCATAAAAAAAAACGATAAGCAAACATTAGGAACTATTAGAGTGAGAGAGATTCAGGGATGTCCATCTGACCATGCACGAATGTCGACCACCTGATACGCAACCAGCAGATCTCGCTCAACAGCTTATAAGCACGACTCCTAGCCTAGGTGTTGAAGAGAAGCACTCAAATGGTGCGTTCTGCGCATGTATGTGAGCAATTTTATCTAGAATGTAAACAAATGCCCCATTTGTCGGTCTCATTGTGACGTCACACAGAAGCGAGATTAGGTGTGTCTAGGGCTTTATGATGGGCCATATGGTAATTGGTCTGCGGCCTAAAACGTACGACAATACAAAACCTTCAACCACTGTTTTAAACAGTGTTTAATTCAGGACATTTTCGGGAAGCGTCATCAATTACGTCTATTAAATGTTCCACTTGCATTTTGGAATGCAGATTGCACTTAGAAAACGTGTAAACTAAATTTATCGATACCGCCTATTGATTCATCTGAGTCATTTTTGTTCCAAGGACGGCTTTTATGGTAGTTTCACCTGGTGACAATATTAAGGTCTTGTGATGCTCTTAACCAATGACACCTATTGAGTATTGGCCAAACTGAAATAATGATAACTATTACAGTTTCAAGTTACCTTACACTTCTGCCAATTTTTAAAATAAATAGATACAAAAACAGAGTGTTATCAAATATTTAACATTATTATATGCCTACTGCTCATTCTCTGCTGTGATTGGTCAGATCATGGTCACATGACCACCTTACAAAAGTGATATTGGGGTGCAATATCACTTTCCAACACTCTGACTCAGAGCTGTCAGGCTCATGTGCTCAATTCTCCACTTCAACTCTTGAAAAGGAAGCCAACAGAAGTGAATTGAGACAAGGAACTCAGACGAGTTTGGGCTTCTTGTAAAATCATGATTAGGAAGGGAATTAGTAAAAAACATTTTAAAATTAAATAAATAAATTATTACATTTCTAAAACTAATGCATGTGACTTCTTCGGGTATTTATAGTATTTTGATTGCGATATTTCTGAATTAACACAAGAATATATTTAAGCTTAGAAATTTACAATAACCCAATGGTTTGTGGTAAAACCCGGAAATGGAAAAACATATTAATAATATTTACATTTTCATAATTCGTTAAATTAGTAAATTATTCTATTTGAATGAGCAGTATGCATATAATAAAACAAATATGGCACTTTAGTTTCGTGCAATATCAATTTTTATTGCACTCTGAAAAATGATATTGCACTCGGCGCAAGCGCCTCGTGCAATATCATTTTTCAGAGTGCAATAAAAATTGTTATTATATGCCTACTGCTCATTCTCTGCTGTGATTGGTCAGATCATGGTCACATGACCACCTTACAAAATTGATATTGGGGTGCATAATTCTTTAGATTCGTTAAGTATTTCATTTGAATGAGCAGTAGGCATATAATAAAACAAATATGGCACTTTGGTTTCGTGTCAATATCAATTTTTATTGCACTCTGAAAAATGATATTGCACTCGGCGCAAGCGCCTCGTGCAATATCATTTTTCTGAGTGCAATAAAAATTGATATTGCACTCACCCAAGTGCCATATTTGTATAATATTGCACTCACCCAAGTGCCATATTTGTATATTATGGCTACAACTGCCTATTCTAAATAATATCCTAATACACTGAATGTTTTGGCCATAGTGATTTTCGTATTTGTTGAATTTGATGATTTAACACATTTTAAGAAAGATACATGATCATTTATAGATGTATAAAACGGACATCCCTCGCATAACAATATCTTATATAAGAATGGACAAATGCTGAACCAATTGGTTACCTCTTTTGTACATTGTACCATTTAAAAGGAATAAAATTTTACAAAAAAATTCCTATTCACAAGCTTTAACCATATTTGGTTCGAAAACTAACGGTCATTTTCTCTACACCTGCTTGTTAAGAGCATTGTTGAGAACTTCGGCATTCATAAGCATTGCGAATAAGAACTTTTGAAAAGTGCGAGAAGTAAAGTGTATAAACTGGTCTTTACATATGAAAGAAGGCGCCAATAGTTTCTAAATTCCCATGTGTGGGAAGTGCATGTATTATGCTTTTAATGCGGATATATTATCTTAGATAAATATTTTTTTCCTTCATCTAAGATCTGATGAGGCACTGGGTAGTAAATTACTTCTCTAATTGCAGCTAGCACTTACTTCTCTAATTGCAGAGAATAAATAACGTCTTCACATTACAAGTTACAGCTTCCTAATGATAACAAAAAATATATGATACTTTAATGCCTTTAAGGAATATAGATTAAGCTACAATATGGTTGAAGTTAATACTATTCTAAGTATTTCTTTGAGTAGGGTAGTGATATGTACAGCTGTTGTGAAGAATAGAAAATTGAAACTTATCTTCCTGTGATTTTTTAAAAATCTTGTTTTAAGAATTCTCTTGATGTATAACTCAATAATACTAATAGAAAAAATGTATGAAATATATTCAGCCAAGATTGAACATATATGTATCCTCAATACCATCTATACAATGTGGAATAAGACAAATATATTTCAAAAACTAAAAAGTAAATAACAATAGAAAAAAGTATTCCTTCTAGTTCTAATTCTCTTTTATCTGGAATAGCTCTCACATACGATGGCGCAGTTGTGACCGGCAGATTTTTTTAAAATTCTGCTGTTTCCCTGGAAAACGACAGAATTTAAAAAGAATCCACAGTTTTCCAAAAAAATCTGCTGTTTTTGGAAAACGGTGGAGAATATTATTTTTCTTCTGCTGATTTTGGAATAAGGTGGATTTTTTTTCTGCCGTTCACACCTACACCATCGTACTCACAGGAAAACACACACACACACACACAACGGCTTGTAGTTTCGTTATGCCGGAATGTTATCCTGAACTATGAATTGAGCACGCTTTAGTGATGGTTCTCTGTATCAATACCAATAACACTCACCGCCAGGGACTCACTGCCAGTGTAGATGAGAAGTGATACACGGAGCTAGCCACTTGAGTAAGTGATTTTAGACAAGCAGGACTGTCACTGAAAGACTGGGCAAATATTCTGGTGACAGGTAACTAAGCTTAAAATGTAGTCAATACTAGAAATTGACAATACCTACATGACATAGGTTACATCATTCTCCATGGCTATGTATTTGTGTTGAGCATATCTATGTATGTGGATTTTGATATCCCATAATTACCTGATTACTGCTACTTGAGCTGAGGCTTGACCATTAGAAAATGGTAGTGGTATTGTTTATTGTTCTGAAAATGTGTTTTGTAAGACTATATATTGGTGTAACTGTATGGGGGGTTGGGGGGGGGGGCAGTCACAGAGAAGTAACCCAATCACTACCCTATACAGGCGGAAGCACATGTACATATGCCCCAATCCTAAAGGTCAAAGAACCCCTTACCCTAGGTAACCTGATTAAGTACTACATGGTGGGTGTATGTTTCCAAAGCTGGGGCCGCCAAGGCCGAATCTTTGCAACAAACACCCTCTGCACCAATGTTCAGTGGTGGGTCTTAATGGCTGTCTTAACAGGTTTGAGTGATTAAAATTTAACTTATAACTCAGTGAAAATGACACAAAAATCATGTTTTCTAGTGGTTGCTGGGTCAGGATTTGGTCCAGGCTCAGGGCTGTGAACCGGGACCACTTTAAAGCCACAGAAACAGATTCTCATTGAATATAGTGTCCAAGCCGAGGTATTTTCACAGCGAGGCGCTATAATGAGTTAATGACCAACATATTTTATCTCCTTCCGCTAGACCTTTAACCCAATCATGCTCAAGAGTTCCCATTGAAATTGTCATAAGGATAGTTTGAATAGAAATTTAAATGTGGATAACATAACTGGATACCCTAGGTGCTGCATGAAATGTGGTTTGGTTTCTCATTTTCCTGGCAAACTTTCCCTTTTGTTTCAGGGTCAGCCAGTAGCAGCAAGGTATCAAGATGTGTGTTTTCTTGAAGTTCAAATAGAATAAGAAAAAGGTATTGCATTTTTTATACCAGCCAACTGAGCCCTTTTAAGGCTGTCTTCATTTTTAACTTCGAACCTAGGAATTAAGATAAAAATGTTCACATTAAGAAGCTTTACACGGATGTTGACCTCCACAAGCCCAAGGTCAAATGTTTCTTCAAGGTCATTCACTTTTACAAGGTCAAGGTCTCGTGGCAGGTCATTTCATGAGTACTCGCTACCTGGTCATAATAATCAGCGTTCACATGAACCGAAACTGTATTCAAGAGGAATTTCAATACCATTCTCCTCCCTCACAAATAACTGTACAGCACACAGGTGGCAAGGTCTGACTATGAATGTGATACACAGAAACTCTGTACAGAAAACCCATACTAGATGTCTTCATAGTGCCACTAGGGCTACACAGAATAATAATGAGTGCAGCATCTCTAATGGCATAACGAGGGAAAATATGCCAAAATTATCACAACTTGTCTCAAGGTGTCTTCATAGTGTAACAGGGACTTCACCTCATGATAAAAATCAGCACAGTACTGAGAAGATGCTGAGACTTTCTTCACAACCTGTGCGATTTAAGTATACGTTTCCGGAGCTTGACGAGTCGGAGCTAGAGGAGGACTTTGTGCGAGGATCAGGACCAGGTGGACAGTCTGTCAACAAGACAACAAACTGTGTGGTGCTCAAACACAAACCCACAGGAATTGTGGTCAAGGTGGGTACCTTTACTATATACAGGCCTCTTCATTTACAGCGTTGTCATCATCACCATCATCATAATCATTGTCATCATCACCATCATCATAATCATTGTCATCATCACCATCATCATAATCATTGTCATCATCACCATCATCATAATCATTGTCATCATCACCATCATCATAATCATTGTCATCATCACCATCATCATAATCATTGTCATCATCACCATCATCATAATCATTGTCGTCATCACCATCACTGCCACATCATCATCACCATCTTAATCATGGTCATCTCCATAACAATCTTCATTATCACCACCACCACTACCACTGCCGTCATCATCATCACCATCACTCCCACCATCACCACCACCATCACCACCACCATCACCACCACCATCATCACCACCACATCATGATCATGATCATCATCGTCATCACCATCATCATCATCGTCATCCCCAGAACCAACATCACCACCACCAGTACCATCATCTTTAACTCAGACATATTACTTGTGGATATCCTTTTATTAAGCTTGTTTAAGTCCACAATAGCTGTATACATATGTTTATTGATATTTCTCACATTGGAAATCTTAGGATTCTAATATTTAGTTCCTGTTATTGTTTTTCTAAATAGATGGCAACAATAGGGCCTTTGTCCATGTATCAAATAAGTAGGAAGTGTAACTAATGGATCAAAAGTAGCGAATGGCTAAAACTTAAAATATATATCTTTTTTGTCAATCTTTATTCTGATTTTTTTTAATCAAAAGAAACTTCTGCTCTTTAGCTATACTCTTATGATAATGCCAATAGCATTGATGATAGTAGTTGGTAATTTTCAGATTTGTTCTTGAATCTACCGCAGTTAGCTGCAGTGCACACCCCTTCTGCACCCACCACAGTATGCATTTATTAAATGGTGCACCATTTTTACAATGTTTCACCATAATATTTGGACATCCGGTCCCTATGTTAGTATCATACGACACGATAGCTTCTCATCCAGCATGCAATATATAAACTGTGCATCAAAGGCAGCTGCCTGCCAAGTGCATTATTTCATAAACACAAAATTTACACGGTATGCAGTATTTAGAACTGCATGTCCCCCCCCCCCCCCCCCCCATTGGTTGATCACGATTATTACAAAACATGGAGATTATTATTCTATTCCTTATTTATTTCAGTGCCATGAGACAAGGTCGCTTGATAAGAACAGGAAGCGCGCCCGGCAACGGCTAAAAGAGCAGATTGATGTTCATATTCACGGAGAGGACAGCTTTCTTATGCAAGAAAAACAAGAGGGATCAAAGAATAAGAAAGAAAGGAAGAGAAGAGCCAAAATGAAACTGGAAAAACTTAAGGCTTTTAAAGAAAGAGAAGGACTGGATTAAACTGGAGCTGAATATATAATGCTTTCACCCTTAGAAACACTTATGAAGCTTGAGTTTTGGGTGAAGTTTCTGAAAAAAATATCTCATGGAATATTTTTTCATGGGGATTTTTTTTTGTTTTATTCTTATTTTATTGCAGCTCTCAATGGTACTGTACCTGTTTTTTTGTTTCTTTTTCATGTATATTACAGGTCAGCATAATACAATGAAAAAAGTAATATTAATTGAAAAGCATACAAGTATTACCCATGTTTTTGGGACTGAAGAATTGTTATTCAGAACTTGACTAAATATGCTCTTCTAAATACTTGTCTAAATATTTGTTATTCCACAAAATTATCATAGCTTCTAGATGGTATATTAACTGCATCAAGTACTCATGGCTCCACAAAGTTTTTGAATGATCATGAATTATTCATAGGACAAAGACTTTGGCTCTAAAAGATATTCTAGTATCTATTTGCAACTTGTAAGTACTTCAAATTGGAATTTTGACTTTTATCACCCATTCACAGCTCAAGCAAACCCATAGTCTATGAGATATGTATGGAAATATCTTGACAAACAAAGCAATTTTTTGAGAAGTATTTAAATAAAAATTGTTGTGCCCATAGGGTTGAATATTTCTTATTCAAATATTTTTTTAATATTACTTTTTAGTCAAGTTATGATTGCAAGACCATAAAAATGCATTCCAGATGCAAATGCTTAATTAATTAAGTAAGTCTACAAACTATCACTTCAGTTATACAGCAGCAGTTGGATCATGCATACATTTCATGCAAAGTGAAAAGATCAATAAAATCTGTTATAATCCTTATGCATTTTCTTATTACCCATCCTTTGTTCATATACAGGTGAACTTGGATATGACGGACCACTGTAAGACGGACTTTCGTCTATGACGGACAAGATGCTTGGTCCCAGTCCCATGCATATCAAGTATTTGTCATATGTATATGACGGATTTTGCATATGACGGACCAATTTTCCTGGTCCCATTGAGTCTGTCATATCCAAGTTCACCTGTATAACAACCAAGCTCATTCTAGTTTTATAGTTTGCACTAGGCACCTTATCCTGGTTCTCAGGCTGTGTTAGGTATAATGCCACCACCACTATATATACTAAGTAGGTTTGATGTCTCTCTCAAACTATAGATGGAAGCACTGTTTTCATGAGTTGCAGTTGAAAACACTAGAGCTCAAGTATGTCCCCCTTGAGGATTTATTCAGAACTAATCCTGGAGTGAAATCAACCCAGGTTAGATCAGTAAAAGAACCAGATATCGCAGACTTGAAGCAAGTCTATAGGCACCTGTGGAAATTGTGATTTGTACTGCTTGGCCTGAGTTAAAGAAGTTAACCTTTCCAGTGCCACACATGCATATACAGTCAAACTTGTACAAACAATCACTTCTTTTAAACGACCACTTGCTGTGAACAACCACTTTCAGATCCCCCTAAGGCTATTCACTGTATTTTTTTACATTGATTAAATGACCACTTGCTTGCCTACCAAGGACCATGGAATCATATCCCTAATGATAAATGGCCCTTCATTCAACGGCCACTTGAATGCCTAGACCCCTTGTCTATTGGAAAGGGCACAATGAAATGATGAAAAAATCAGTAAAATTGAAAGAAAATATCATTTCTGAGGGTCTTCAATTGATGTTGGAGTTCAACTTTTAATTTTCTGAATTGATCAATCTTAAAATATTAATGAAGAAATTTCAACAAATGCAGCTAAACATAACCACCTCAATAGAAATGGTTATTGTTAGAAATTCTTTGTTTTTTCATAACCTCACTCTGACCCCCAACCCCTTCTTAAGAGACCACCTCTTTAAGAGACCACTTTTGACATTTCCCTTGAGCAGTCGCTTAATAAGGTTTGACTGTATGTGTTTGAAAAGCTCATTTTGATATGTCACATGACTGTGGTAGATCGAAGTGTTATAAGATCGTCAAACATGAACAACCAAGTAGTAGATTTTGGGTCAATAACCCCCATTACAATTTGGCATCATTTTTGTTATATATATGAAGCATTGTAAGGGTATCAATTGTCCTTGATAGGTATCATGCGCTGAACAAACCAGGAAGTTTGGGAGTTAGACCTGTATTTCCTCTGCCTGTCCCATCCTGCCTGCTGTGATTATCCAGCATTTCTTGGCAATGCAATAAATGAGAAGTTGTGGATACTGACCCATGTTTTCTGTGTAATTGATAGGGGAAATGATGAGGTGAACCGTTTTGTGTGATGCATCATCACTACTATACAGGGGTCTTAACCAGGATTTCAAAAATGCCTGTCCAAAATTTCTGCCCGTCCAGATTTATATACTAATCTACTTCAATTCCTTACACTTACTACTTTGAATAGTCCATTGTGTCAAAAAGGGCAATTCACACTTCAGCTATGTCCTAGAAGATGGTTTGTTAGTAAGATATTTGGTTATTACCTCAAAAAAGTCAAAATTTGAAATTCTTCATTGAAATTTGTGCCTTTCAAAAAAGGAGGTTTTCAGGAAATTGCCTGTCCAAAAGACAGGTCCTGGCTAAGTCCCTGGTACTATCCTAACATCAACGAGACCAAAAATATGGTGACCATTTTGGGGCCATCTTCCTATTGCTTTCATCTTTACAGACTGGATCGATCGATCGACATATTTCAGGTGCTAATAATCGGAATGGTAAAAATCCTGAAATATTGATAATTTGGGACACATTTATGATTATGATATTTATGGACTGAGGGTGGCCAATGTTTTAGGAAAATAGTAATAGTTATAGAAATAGTTGTCCACATTTTATGAAATAACGACCAGCGATAGATAAAGGGTGGCCCATATTTCTCCATAGTTATTTTGCAAAATGATTACCATAGTATCCCAAATTGCTAGGGTGGTCTAAGCTTCTGAGAATTTACCTCACCCATCAGAGGGTGCAATCCATGGGACATGCTAGTTAAGGCCAAGAAAAAATTATTTTCTGTTTCCTGTAACAGTCTGAAAAAAAAGTAGGTAGGTCGGTAAAAAGTGTTTGTTTTTCCATTATTTTTTTGGTCAAAAATGTGTGTTTTGTGCATGTTTTACGTTGATTTGGAGTTGGGAGGGCGGAAAAAATCTTTAGGGTATGGATTTTTTTTAATAAAAACTTGTTATGGTAGTGTTACAGGAAACAAACAACTTTTTTTAAGGCCTAACCCATTTATACCTGTAGTGCCAAAACTGCCTGACTATTTTGGGGAACAAAAGGAATTTTCAGAAAAAAATTTGAAGGAGAAATTTGATTGAACTCCAACCCACAACTCTCCTTCAAATATTTAATGAATTTATGTTTAACTCCAAAGGTATTTTCATAAGTATCAAAGCTTCAGATGAATTTTGTCAAGGAGATCTCCAGGCATGAAAGGGTTATTAATCATATTTATCAGATCTGGATAGATGAACCAATTTACTACAGACCTCAGCACATTTAATTTAAAAAATCCTTCAACAAAAAGTTTTTTGCTAAGATACCTTGATAATAAGAAATATTATACATAAATTGGTAATCTCCAAAGAATATATTATGATTTTGTTACTCAGTGAATTTAAGAAAAAGTGTCATGTTTTAGTGAGGCACCCATCTCTTGGGCTCTCTTCTTTCTTTGCAATCAGACGAGGTCCACTCTCTGGTTTAACCTCTCTGCAGGGACTTAGCCAGGACCTGTCCTGCCTGTCTTTTGGACAGGTAGTTTCCTTAAAACCTGTTAGGACAGGCAAAAAATTCTATGAAGATTTTCCAATTTTGACTTTTGGGGGGTAATCACCAAGTACTTTCCTAACAAACCACCTTCTAGGACATAGCTGAAGTGCATGTTCCATTTTTTGACACACTAGGCAATTAATTGTAGCTGGTATAAGGATTTAAAGTAGATAAGTAGCTAAATCTGGACGGGCAGAAATTTTGAAATTGCTCTTTTGGACAGGCATTTTTGAAAACCTGGCTAAGACCCTGCCTCTCTGTAATCAGAAAGAAACCTGTGAAGTCCACTAAAAGCCCCTTAGGTGGTTGTAAATGTCTTCTGAACACATTCAACATCAGCTATTTTATTTCCTGGTTCAAGGGCGGACCCCAAATCATTCTTAAAATGTTTGTTTGTATTAACAATCTAAGAAATGCATACATGTAGTCATGTACAACTACCGGTATCTCAAAAGAACAAAAATCCAAAATAAATGAAGGAAGATTTTTTTTAGGAGAGAAAACTACCAATTTCATTAAAACATTCTGGATGATGTGAATATGGTTCCTAAACTAAAAGAATGGGAAGGGAGTGATGTATGATTTTTTTTCTGAAATAAAAAAAAATCTGTCTTAATATTTCCATACTCAACATATTTCTTTACAATCTTTTCATGTTAGTCAGATAACAAGGATGTTTTTAGTCTGGACATAATTTTCTGACAATTAACCCTTTATGACCAAAATTCTGACAACTTTGACATAATGATGATAGGAAATTATACGTCTTGATTTTTTATCCAAAGACATTCCTCATATGAACGGACGCATATAGTTAGTAACTACATGTTCATGATATGAAAATTCATAAGCATGATTTTCTCAAATATTTCCATTTATTTCCATTTATCTTGGCTGTCTGGATATGAAAAGGATAACCCATTTATGCCTTAAGTGCCCCTAATGCATAGACTATTTTGGTGATATAGTTGACACTAGAGTATTTTTTATAAAATATCTTGAGTTGAAATATTGATCAGACCCAAGCGCACAACTCTCCTTCAAATATTTTGTTAAATTATGCTTGATTCAAAAGTTATATTCAAAAGTATCATAGGTCCAGACGACACTTGTCATGAAGGTCTTCAGGCATGAATGGGTTAAATGCAGACCCGCCTAAGGGTGACATGGTTGGGATGTTCCAGGAAGTAAAGTATGTCATGGGATTTCCCCATTTACAAAACCGGCTTGGAACCGCACATCGTGACTTGATAACAACCCTACCCATTAGGCATAGAAAAAATGTTTGTTTCGTGTAACGGTGCGAAAGAAAATAGGGTAGGTAGGTTGGTAAAATATTTTATTTGGATTATTTTTTTCTTCAGAAATGTATGTTTTATGCATGTTTAATGTTGAAGGGGCAGAAAACACTTTGAGGTAGGGATTTTTTGAGTAATAACCAGCTAGAGTAGGGTTACAGGAAACAAACAACTATTAGGCCTTAGGTAAATTTGTTCAAGGATTGCCCCTATTGTCAGGAGCATGAGTCTAGTCACAGCGGTATAGATAAGTCATCATATATAGGTTGTTCTAGATTGATGTTGGTTTCAGATGGTCCTATAGATTCTGGTTGGAGGAGCTCTCGTGATCACCATGGCGACTGAAGGGGAAGATGAGACATTCTCTATAGAAACAGACAGGTAAGCCTATATTTGTTTTTATTCCTTTCATCTTAGACAATCATTGAGGTCACATGTTTCTTCAAGGCTGTGATGATGGTAGCACATTTAAAATAACCCACCTCCTAGTTTAGCACTCCTGTCCCCAGGGTCTTAGCCAGGACTTCATAAATGCCTGTCCAAAACAGCAATTTCAAAATTTCTACCCGTCCAGATTTAGCTACTAAACTATTTCAAATCCTTATACCAGCTACTGTTAATAGTCTAGTGTGTCAATAAGGGCAATTTACACTTCAACTATGTCCTAGAAGATGGTTTGTTGGGACAATATTTGGTTATTACACCCAGAAAGTCAAAATTGAAAAATGATCAGAGAAAATTTTGCCTGTCCAAACAGGAGGTTTTTAGAAAACTACCTGTCCAAAAGACAGGTAGGACAGGTCCTGGCTAAGTTCCTGCTTGTCCCCTTACTAACTACTGTGTCCAAACCAATCAGATGTGCACCATCATTACCCTCCTTCAAGTCTAGATACCTAATTTAAAAGCATTGTACCGTACTACTTTGTAACCCTGGGGCCCTCGGGCTACTAATGTAAACATGCCAGAGGGCCTCAGGGAAGATCCTTACCATTGGACTGAGTTACCCTCTTTAAATAAAGATTATTATTATTATTATTATTATTATTATTATTATTATTATTATTATTATTATTATTATTATTATTATTATTATTGTTATTACACCCTGTGGTCTTGGTGTATCATCTTGAGGTTTTCTTTAACTTAGCTGCTTGAGCTCACCTGGATAGGTGATGATACTCGTGAGAATAATTTGAGGATACAGCATGAATGCATAGAGTATTTGCCCTGTGCATTTACCCTTATCCTGCTGTGAAACCTATGAGCACTGCTCCGCAACCCCGACAATTGTTGTGGTTAGCAGGATAAGGGTTGAAACTCAAGGAAATGAGGGAGTCATTCTGATATTTGATTCATCATTGTACTAAACCCTTTGTGTACAAGAAGCACCTATTTTCACACTTTTTTTGCATCCCAGATAGGGAGTGGTATCTGTACTGGATATGATACCAAATATCAGTATTGATCAGAAAAAAAGTAATTGTTTAAAGTCTGTTATACCGGTACCGATTAAATAATAATTAAAAAAATTAACTTCTGCTACCTGGACATCTCCACACGAAGGCAGTTTATTATTTATTAGCAAAATTTCTGAAGTTGACTGTGCTTTATTTTTTACAAATATAAGTTGATTGGAAGCAGGAAATATTGTTGAAAGTATTTTTAAGATATTTTATTGTTAAGGAAATGTATCAATATCATATTCTATCATACACATTTTAATCCAAGAAGCACCAGAAGGCAGTTCACAAGTCCAGCTATGTTGCCATTCAGGGTCTTAGCCGATATTTGGAAACAGGGTGTCCAAATAGAGGTTTCATAGACTTTTGCGTGTCCAAAGTGTGGTACAAAATACATACTACTAATAAGATAGACCCTATACCTTTACAGATTTTGCTTTTTTATGCCAGATACTGCTTTGTGTGTCTTATAAAAGTGACACTACAGCTTCTACATCTTCTATCTTCTAAGAAAAGTCATCTTCAGCAAATTCTGACATAAACTTTTGGGTGTCCAAACTGTCAAAAAACAGTGTTCTGCGTGTCCAAATGACACGCTGGACGCATTGCTAATGTTGCTCATATAAGTTTCACTTCCAATAGCTAAAAACAATTTCTTCACTTCATTATTATTCATTGATTATGAATTATAAAATATCCCTTTCATTTTTTCCGTAGGTATACCTGTATCACCATAGATACCACCAAAGTCAGCTTCTCTTCGGATGAGGATTTTGAGAAGAAGTTGCTGGCATCCCTTAAAAGATGGCGCCAGTCTGGGGTGCGGGCGGTGTGGATCAAAGTCGCCCTGGAACATTCGTCCCTTATAGCAGTTGGTGCAAAGGTAAGCTGTGCTGAAACTTCATTCAGACAACTCTATTCAGGGTTCGACATAAGTACTAGCCCGCTTGCCCCGGCAAGTGAATTTAAAAAAAAAGTGCTTTCAGGCAAGTAAATTTCAGTTTTCACTTGCCCGAATGGGCAAGCTGATTTTCTGAGCACTACACATTTTTTAACAAATACCCAGAAATATGTTAACAATGCAGCAAAATTTAAAAGAAAATGGTTTTATAGTCATTAAATGCATGAGAAATAATACATGACATTCTGGCATATGTTAAAGCTTATTTGGGGCAAGCCAGAAATTATGTCGGGCAAGTTAAAATCATAAACTACTTGCCCAACATGGTAAGTTAGTTCTGAGTTTAGTACTCCTTTGAACAGCCAAGTAGACTACTGAAGACCCCCATGTTACGTCGTAATTCTAGTAGTAAGGATTGGCACTTTTATCATTTTTGTGATATGATACAATATCGATATTTCCATTTAAGATAAAATATCTTAACCCTTATGCTGCTGGTGACCACTTTCGCCAGTACAAAATAATGCAAAAAAGCTGAAAAATGGCTGGAACCCTGGCACATGGGTACTCATCTGAGAGTACTCGGCGAGAGCTTTCCGATGAATACCAACATGACAGGGTTTAGATGGTTTTCAAAAATCGTTGCATCTTTGTGCTTTGGACAATAGTAGCCTTAGAAGCATTGGTAGGGTTAACAATATTTTTTGCCTCCCAGTGAATTAATTTTGTTGAACTGAGCACTGCCAGCTTCTGATATTTTGCTAATAGATAGTGAATTTTTTTTGTGCGGAGTCGCCCAGGTAGCAACTAAGTCAATATTATATACATGTATATTTCAAATCTTGAATGATAAGATATGATAACTTTTTCAATACAATAATCTTACCCATTCGATACTGGTATTTGGTATCATATTGTGTTGGGGTATCTACCCCTAGTGAGCAGGTCATTTCATCATCAGGCTTTGCTAAAAATGAAAAAAGAAAATATGTAGTCCTGAAAAAATAGTTCTGAATTAAATTGCTTTAGATAGGTAGGAATGTTTTTAAAGTCTTGACTAAATTAAGTAGTTTAGAATGCAGAGGGAGTTTGAGAATCCGTACAGACGTCTTAAACAAATCCATTGCGGTGTTATAGCGATCAATAAGAATTCATTGCGATCACTAAGGGAATCACTGACCTAATTTTTCTACAGCGATTTTTTTGAGCATGTTCAAAAAAATCACTACGGATGGTCGCCCACTGCGACGTGCAACGACCATGTGCGGCGATGTAAAGACTGGAACGGTATCCTTACGAATCACACCGATTTACATTCCGATACCACAGTGACCTCACATTTCTGTAATTCGCCTCAATCGCTCTAAACTCGCAAATTAAAATCGCAGATGTGGGAATGAATGAATGAATTTCGAAATTCATCAGGAGAGGTAGGTTTTTTGGGCTTAACAACTCCCCATCCTGCATTAACCCTTATACTGTCTAATTCGCCAATACAAATTGATGCAAAAAACCTGAAAAATGACTGAAACCCTGGCATATGTGTACTCATTTGAGAGTACTCAGTGAGAGCTACCCAATGAATACCAACATGACAGGGTTTAGATGTTTTTTCAAAATGTTGGTGTTCTTGTGTTTTGGACAAAAGTAGTCTCAGCATTGGAAGGGTTAATGCAATAATCTCATTCAAATGGTATTTTATGTTTTCCAGCAAGATTTCGTGTACCACCATGCCAAGGGTCGGTATGCCATGCTGATCCTGTGGCTAGCAGAGAATGAGACGAATAACATACCGGGGTATGCCCATCACTACGTAGGTAAGGTCATCATACAACCTTGGGATATCCCTTTTTTTTTATTTGATTAATTGCTATAATAATAATAATAATAATAATAATTGATATTTGATATAGCGCCCTTTCCACCTATAATGTTCAGAAGCGCTTTAAAGGAAGTCAGTGGACAGATGTCATTGTCAATATAGTCAAATAATCTCCTTTCGAAATAGCAAAGTTTTCAGCTGTTTCTTGAAGTTTTGCACACTATCAGCAGTTTTGATGCTGTTAGGGAGCTCATTCCAAAGGTGTGGTGCATAGGCACAGAATGATCTATACTCTTTCCGATATATCGATTCGGTTTGATACCCTGTGTCTTGGCCATATGCCTGAGTAAAGTACACCATTCCTTCCAATTTCTCTTATTTAAAAGCCATTGAAAATACTAATTTTTAGTCAGAGTTTCACTATGCGTTTGTTTAACAGGAAAATGTCTGGGAAAAGTATATATTTTATTAATAATGATACGGCATTATTGGGGTACAGAATATCGATTATTTTGATTTGTTACCAAATCTTTTGATTCAATTTAATTGACAAAGTGAAAATGTTGATTTAGCGCTTTGTCGACTATCGATGACATCCTTAATACAACCCCCATTAGAGAAACAAACTTTTCTCATGATATAAGCCATCAACGTTTACTCAAAATGTTACTGGCCCCATAGGACCAGTGACACCTAGCATCTACTGGTACTGCAAACATTTTGCTGGTCCTACAGATTTTTCTTTCACATAACAGGAAAAAAAATTGCATAAAATTTATTGACAACATTTATTCTTATTTATTTTATCTTTATTTATGTCAAAACATTTAGGGTCATTCTTGAGCAGAGATTTGTTCACAAGAATGTTTACTGGCCCTGTAGGACCAGTTGACGTCTTTTTGGGGAATTTTTTACTGGCCTGGGGCCAGTGGTTCACTGTTATCTTCGAGCACTGGATATACACAAGGAAATCAAGCTATGGTACTCAAAATACGACCTCAACATTATTTAGCCCCATTCTGTTCAAAAATGTAATGCTGTAGATCTGGTTAATTTGCCATGGTTGAAGCTTTTCAGAATTTTATTTTACTGTTCAAGTTTGATAGACAGATAGAGGCAAATTGAAAAAATATTGGTAAATTAACAGGATTTACAGTAAATCAATTGGCCAAAAATGTATTTCATTCTCGGACCCAAAGTTTGGAATGGCTTAACTTCTGTTACTCATTTTGCAACTTATTTTATTATGAAATTCATTTTTACTTCACCAAGGTAGGGTGCTCCTCACCTTTACCCTTTATTTAGGCCTCTGCTTTCTACCCTATTCATACATGTTTTCTTGTCTGCTCTTACAGGCTGTGGTGGTTTTGTTGTGAATGAGAAGAACCAAGTTCTGGTTATCCAGGAAAAATATGGCCACAGTCAGAAGCCTCACTGGAAGCTTCCTGGTGGGCACACAGATATAGGTAAGTTACAAAATCCCCAGCTAGTCTCAAGACTGAGTCTCTTGTTGTGCTGAAAATAGATAGCAGATTAGTATTCGGGTGTAGAAGACTAAGCAACTGACTAATCAAGTGTAAGGGGCTCATTTTCAGTCGATTATAAGCACCAGTACCGTAAATTCTCAAGGTTTTGTCAAATAATCATTGATCCAGACACCAATCTTTAGAAGTGCTTTCCAACATGAATGGGTTAAAAATTCCTGCCATCATTGCAAGGACTTTGTGTTAGTTCTGTGAATACCCAAAAGGTGGCAGCACTAGTGCTGATGCTCAAGTGAATCTGACCAAATTTGAAACTCATAACCAGAGCCTTGTAGCTGTTCTACTTTAACCCATTAACCCTTTCAATTCTGAGGCTACTTTTTTGCAAGACATAAGACTGCAAAAATATTTGAAAACAAGATAAACCCTGTCATGTTTGTATTCATTGTTGTTGTTGTTGGCAACGTTTTCACTAGCATTTTCCCATCAAATATTTACATAACTTTGCTTTTGCCTGCAAGATCTCATCAAAATTGTTAGGCTGCTTTTGGCTGCTGTGAGCATTTAATGAGTTAACTGAGAAGGATAATGTACAAAGTTGTTTGCAAATATAGTTTCGGACATGAAAAGTGTGCTGAAGAATTATTGGTTGATTTTTTTTCAAAGGGGAAGAGTTACTACTTAGTATTAGTGCTGTGAATACTCGAAAGATGGCAGCACTAGTGCTGCTGGTCAAGAGAATCGGAACAATTTTCCAACCCTTATAACCAGAATCTGAGATCTGTTCTGCTTTAACCCTGGAGATCTACTTGACTAGTAGCCGTTTTGGCTGATACAGGTATGAATGGGTTAACAGAGTTGGATAAAGATGTTGGGAATATAGTTATGAGCATAAAAAGTGCACAGGAAATGATCGTGTGATGTTTTTTTTTTTCAGGTGAGGATTTATCCACGGCATCGGAGAGAGAGGTGTTCGAAGAGACGGGAGTCAGAGCGGAGTTTCTGGCTGTCATTTCATTCCGTCATCAGCACAACTATCAATTTGGCAGCTCGGATTTCTACTTTGTTTGCCTGATGCGCCCCCTATCCTCAGAAATCAATAGCTGCCAGCAGGAGATCGCTAAATGCCAATGGATGGATGTAAGTTCTCATGCATTTCACAGGAATTGTGTATATTTCAATAAATGGATGTAAGTTTTCATCATTCATTTTAGAAGAATTTTGCATATTTTAAAATTTTCCAATATGTAAAACCTTTTACATCATAAATGACTATCCTTAACCCTTATGCTGCTGGAGGCTAATTTGGCCAATACAAAATGATGCAAAAAGCCTGAAAAATGACTGAAATCTTGGCATGTGGGTACTAATCTGAAAGTACTCAAGAGTCAGTGAGAGCTATCTAATGAATACCAATACGGCTGGGTTTAGATGGTTTTCAAAAATATTTGCATCCTTGTGCTTTGGATGAAAGAAGCCTCAGCATTGGAAGGGTTAATCTTTTTCTAATCCTTTTCATGCCTGAACGGCTCAAAAGCATCCGACTATGTTGATGATATCTTTATGACATAAGCAATGTTTATAAAATATTTGACGGAAAATCGTTGATCATAAAGTAACTAACCAATTTTTGTTAAGTATCTCTGCAACTTATGATTGACTCCAAAGTTATTTTCCAAAGTTAGTATCATTGGTCAAGACGACTCTTGCAAAGGAGACCTACAAGCATGAATGCATTAACCCATTCATGCCAGGAGATCTACTTGACCTGTGTCATCTGGACCTGTCATACTTTTGAAAATAACTTTGGATAGAAATAGAAATTCAAAAAATATTTGAAGGGCAGTTATGGATAGAGTTCTGGTGATCAATTCTCCTTCAAATATTTTCTATATATTGCTTTTGTTAGAGAAATATCACTAAAATTATCAGGCAGTTTTGGCCGCTGGAATGGGTTAAAGATAAATTGGTTTTAGTCCAGTAATTTTAGAGTTCTGGTTTAAAAAAATCATCATTATACTGCAACATCTTTATTGACAGAGAGTCATATCTCAGTTCTGATCATCTTTCATCATTTTAAGATGCTTTGGGTGGAAAAAAAGCCCCAGAAAAGTAAGACCTTTTTCAACTGCTACATGGATGAATAGGTTGATTATTTCTCTTTTTACTTACCAGTTGGAGGAATACATTGTTCTGATCACTTTTCTTCATTTTTAGATGCTCTGGGTGGACAAATAGCCCCAAAAAAGTCAGGCTGTGCGACGTGTTAATTATTATTTTCTTTATTCTTTCCAGTTGGAGGAGTACATTGTTCACCCGAGTACCTCGGACGCTAACCGGCACTTTGCTAAGTGCTACATGGATAACAAAATCAGCGGCCATGACACCTGGATAGTCCCCGACCGTGTGTGGTCCTTCAGGAAGACCATCAAACAGAACGTCTATAGCATACAACCCAGGCCTGGACTCACCCAAGCTGCTGCTGCTGCTGCTGCTGCTGACAATGCTGCTGACAATGCTGCTGAAAACGCTGATTCACACAGTTGAACAGATAAATATACTAATGAATGGGCAAATACTGTACATGATTATTCAGGAAATCAATCAAACCGAACATTTCTAGCACAAAACCCAGACATGGTTTAACCCAAGCTGCTACTGCTGAAAAATCCAATTAAAGCAATTAAACAGAAACAATACTCTACATGATTATTTAGAAAATCCATCAAATTGAACATTTATAGCACAAAACCCAGACATGGTCTTACCCAAGCTACTCCTGAGAATGTTAATTTACTAAGTGATTGAAAAGGGATTGAATATATATGAGTATATGAATCAATGAAACAAGAAGTACTGTTTGATCATGACCTGGACTAACCCAAGCTGCTGAGAATGTAAATTCAAACAATAGATGTATAGAGAAAAAAGAATTATGAACAAGCACATATTGTAGGTCCATTAATGAAATTGTCAAAAAAAAAATTTCTTAAACCAATCATTGTACATAGAAGGAATGGGCTAATATACAAATATGACATCCCTGTGGGTTTGCCAACATGATTGTCTACCCCGAGTGAGCATTGTCACCCGAGGGCGTAGCCCGAGGGTGACAATGCTCACGAGGGGTAGACTATCATGTTGGCAAACCCACAGGGATGTCATATTTATTTTATTATACCGAACAACCCCCCTCACCTCCGGGCACCTAAAATCCATGACAAGTTGAAACTTACAAACTCACTTGGGCAGTGCAATATCGAAGCAGCAGGTTTACCGTGCTGACCATGCTGGGATTTCCTATTTGTTTTATCATACCAAACCACGTATAATCTCATCTGGGTTGAGATTTTACTATTTTCTCTAAATTAAAGCACTCGTTATTTTCTTTATCGTTGTTCTCAACACTAACATAATTCCAATGTTAAAGGCGGCATTCTGCTCAGGCCTTTTCACATTTCGCCACGCGTGGGGATCTTGAAAGCATCACGTCTTCACCAATATAGGGAATCATGAAACGGCACCTTGGCAACGGGTGCTAATGCGTCGTCTCCTTGACAGCGGGTGCTAATACGTTGAATGGTGACCGCTGTCAAGGAACCTACAGAGACAGGTCGCTAACAGTCTTGACACATGGCTCTCATCCAATAGGATAAGAGTATTCTCACGTGAGGTATAATAATAAATATGTATGACTATGCACAACCATAACCACGACTAGCTGATATTGTATTACAGGGTAATAATCCTCTCTGCTCAGGTATACAGCAACCCCTAAAGGGTACTGCTAATATGGAAGCCAGTACTAATCTATGGGGCTGGATTTGGAAGAACCTCCCTAGATTATAGAACATGCATGTGCCAATAACATGGTAGGATTGTCACTTCCTCTTATTTTTGGTGACAGAAAGCGACCCTGTAGGTAACCCACCTTCTACTCTATGATTCTATCAGTAATATATATATATGTAATTTCATATCTATCATGCTGCCATGCTGATTGTATACTGTAGAACACACATATGACCTGGGAGTAGTAGACAGGGAGTGGGCACTGTGCATGCGTCATCAAATTTCGCTGCCTCACACCACTATGAGTCATAGATAACATGTGTACCCCAGGATTGGCTGCCTGCTGGTTTCACAGGCCCTGGGTCAGACTGAAATTGCCGCAAAACCAATCACGTGACCAATACTTCCCCAGGCTACACCGCGTAACCCGAGGCGCACATACCCTAGGTACTAGCATGCTGTGCCTATGGGGTTGCGGATCAAGGGGATGTATTTCTCTGATATGACGCGTGTCCCAAATATAGCGAAATTGGGGAGTTTGGGCATAATAGCGTATCTTTATGTTAGCGACGATAGCCGCCGCTGACAGCGCCAGTACAGTAAGAAAAAAGTACAGCGTACTTTAATTCTTTCACACATGGACTCACATGTCTGAAGATATCTTGATACAAAATGATATCCTGAAGAATATTTGCCCGAAAGTTTTTGTTCATGATGGGTTTAAGAGGTCATTTCTGTCATTTTTCCATAGTCATCATATGTACTTACACAAATGTACTTATACAAAGATATATTTATTTTACATGGCCATTTTTTTGTGCCTTCACCATATTACCTTTATATATTGATATATTTATGGTATATTGTTATCATCTTTACTTATAAAGTGTACATATATGGGATTGTACTTCTAATTTAGGACCAGATTATGAGGTTAAAATGATAGCTTTAGTGTGTTTTTCGGAGTTTCATGATCTGTGATTTATTTTAACCCTTATGCTGCTGGTGGCTAATATGGTCAATGCGAAATGATGAAAAAACCCTGAAAAAAAAATGACTGAAACCCTTGCAAATGGGTACTCATCTGATAGCACTCAGTGAGAGCTATCCAATGAATATCAATATGACAGGGTTTAGATGGTTTTCAAAAATCTTTGCATCTTGTGCTTTGGACGAAAGTAGCCTTAGCATTGGAAGGGTTAACCCATTCATGCCTGTTGCAGCCAACCCCACCTGACGATTTTGCAGACATCTCTCTATCAAAACCATTATTTTGAAAATAGTTGAAGGAGAATTGTTGATCAGAACTCTATCTACAACTCTCCTTCAAATATTTTGTGAATCTATGCTTTATTCAAAAGTTACTTCCAAAAGTATAACATGTCCAGACGACATTGGTGGAGTTGATCTCCAGGCATGAATGGGTTAACCATTGTTTTTAAAGACAAACATGTTAACATAGTATGCATGCATGTATGACAAACTGTAATAACATCCTGAGTAAAATGAAATATTATGTGATTGATAGATCTTGTTGTTTTTGTTCGTGTATCAACAATAAAGCCGTCCCATTAGCTGATCATGTTAACCCCTCCAATGCTACAATGCTACTTTCGTCCAAAACACAAGAATGCAAGATTCTTGAAAAACCATTGAAACCCTGTCGTCTTGGTATTCATTTGAAAGCACTCGCCGAGTACTCTCAGATGAGTACCCATTTGCTAGGGTTTCAGTAATTTTTCGGGGTTTTTTGCATCTTTTTGTATTGGCCAAATTAGCCACCAGCAGAATAAGGGTTAACCCATTCCTGTCTGTAATGACCAAAAACAGCTTTGTTTTCAGAGAAAGATAGATAGTTTGTAGAATATCATTTAGAGAAATAGTATTATACAAGTATATATTATCATATATGCTAACAGCTTTAGCATAAAAATCAATATATCCCTTTATAAACATTCATGCATCTGTTGATTGATATATGCAGCAAAATTAAGTTAAGCTGAGCAAACCTATGAATATTAACTTGTCTCAGATGAGAAGAGGAAATTGTTCATTAATGGTATTATGAATGTTATTAAAGTATGTATCCCTAAAGAAATCCCTCATTTTCATTGCAACAGAAGCCAATTCATCTTCCTATTTATTATTCACAGCATTATATATGGACATTATCCCTTCGTATAAATCATGTATTATAAACTAGTTATACATGTACTTTCACCAATTCACACCAGTTCTTTTTTCTGGTGCTTTATTCAGTTCCATCATTTCCCCCTAGAGGGAGTTAGTAGACAGGGTCAAGGCTGAAGGCAACATTTTTGTGTACACTTTGTTAGTGTTTGACATGGAATAGACATGAAAATAGACACTCAACCAGGGACTTACCCAGGCAGGACTCAGGGAGTCATTTTGACTTCCAAACACCAGATTTTTGGCAAAATGACACCCAGTTGTATTTTGTAAGATTTTCTGTATTTGTTGAGTCCTAGGAAATATTTCAAAAGTTTTGCTTATGGAAGACAATAGGTACATCAAGTGATGCAGAAAAGCATACTTTGATTTGCTATGTCAATATATAAGATTGCTATGATCATTCTTGTTAATTGGGTAACTAACTTTTAACCCCCTAAATTTCTAAAATCCTCAATTTTGACCCCCTTTTTCCAAATCTTGGGTAACACCCTCCAACTCTAATTGGATATTGGAATGAATCATTACTCTTTTAACCATATTTCTAGAAATACATTGTGCTACAAGTTGCCCTTTATTGATTTGTATATCGTTTATTGACACTAATTTCTGTATGTTCTAACAAGCAAGATAGCATGTCTGATAAAAAAGTGAAGTGAGCCTTTTTTCTAAATCCGGAGCTGTGTTCGTTTTTCTTAGTTCTTGATTTATTTCATTTGCAATTTGAAGTTTTGTTTATAAGCAATCCATCTGTCTGTCTAGGCTAAATCATGACTCGCAAACTTAAGTACCCATAAAAACCATCATCTAGATGGCTGAAGAACTTTATATTCATTGGCTGATAGAATACAGAAACACTTTATGGTCATTGGCAGATTGAAGAACAAAGAACATTTTGGTCTTTGGTGGATAGAAGGCTGAAGAACTTTTTGGTCATAGTTACAGTGCTGACATTTAATTCCTGCACTATAAGTGTGAGCAGCCTGGGCAAAATACGCCACCGCTCGTCCTATTGCCACCCAGTTTACTAGGCATGGAGCATGTATGACCTCACAATTGAATGTAGTTTTAATTCGCAAGCTACGTGGGTCATTGATGTGCTTGGCTTATTTTTCGATATGTTATCCATGGGTGTTTGTACAACCAGGCACTGGCGGACGTCTGGTCGACTGGTGCAAGTATTAATGTCTGTACTGTGCTTAATTATTATTGGGAGATAGAAGGGCAAATAAACTTATGGTCATCGGTGGATAGAAGGTTTGACATTGGTGGATAGATGGCCAAAGAATTATTTGGCCATTGGTAAATAAAAGGCCAAATATCTTTTTGGTCATAGGCACACAGAAAGCCAAAGAACTTTTTTGGCTTATTGGCAGATAGTCGGCAGAAAAACCTTTTAGTTATTGGAAGATAGAAGGCCAAGGAACTTATTTGACATTGGCGAATAGACGGCCAGTGAATCTTTTGGTCATTTGTGGGTAAAAGGCCAAATTACCCGTTGATCACAGGCAGACAGAAATCCGAAGAACTTTTTAGTTATTGACAGATGGAAGTCTAAAGAACCTTTTGGTCATTGTTGGATAATAGGTTAGTAAAATATGCTGGTGCTTATGATTGGGAAATGAGGGCAATACAAGTGTGGCCATACAGTGCCGACATATAATTCCTGCATGAAATGCGCTGGTGGTCCAGGCATAATACACAACTGCACGCCTGATTGCCCCCATCATTCCTAGGCAAGGAAGCGACCGTAGGCCACTGACGCCACAGCTGAACGTGGCTTTGATACGCAGTCATTGTTATGCCTGGCTTGATATTTTCGACATGCTATCCATGGACGTTTGTACAACCAGTCACTGACAGACAGTGACAGGTGTCCAGCCGACTGGTGCAGGAATCGAATGTCTTCACTCTACTCGAAACAGCGTTAGCAAGAATCAATATACCCGTTTATAAACTTGCATGTGATATATCTTTGATGTAGGGTAGACCCAACGTACTTAAGATAGTATAGACGTAATTAAGTAGGCCAAAGAACTGGGCCTTCTACAAGTTAAAACGCGTTTATTTAGCCAAATGAAGAGTATTGGTCTCTTCTAGCCAATAAAATCGATAAACTTTTTAGGGAATGTAAAAAAAATCAAATGATTTATGAAAGTTTATTCAATTGGACATTTTTATTTACATAAATCTTTTATGGTTATTTGTTCCATCACACATATGCCAGTATACTAGGAACCTGCTTATATACATTAGGACACATTATCTGTACAAGATATTGTATGAATACTAGTATATGATGATACTGAGTGAACCAACAGGAAAATAGAAAACATATTTTACAGAGAATTTTAAAAAGTAGGCCAAAGAATATTTTCGTTAGTGACACGAATCACACATTTCTTGTACAAACAACCGACATAGAGCACTCGGAGTGGGAATCTGAGTCTTTACACTAAATAAATGATTTAATGAATGGTTTGAAATGAATTGAGTGAACAAGGTTTTCAATGCGTTTATAGCAACTGCATGAATAGAATTAATGCTCTTTTGAATGAATGGAATGAATAATAAGTATAATCTTTGAGCGAGGATAAGGAATTCAGTGGAAATCTGAGTTTTATTTGAAATGAATGAATAAGATACTAAAAGCACTATTAGCAAATTCCAATAGCAATTGAATGGATAGAACAAATTCTAGTTTGAAATTATCGAACGAATAACATACCGGTAGCAGTAAACGTTATCATTTAATGCTTGATTTTGATACGACTGAAAAGGACATTGATATCTATACATAAAATGGACGAATGATATTCATGATGATCTTTGATATGAGTGGAATGAATACCATTAAATGAAGGAATTGTATTTTACATTAAATGACGGATTTATCATTATGATCTTCGTTTACTAGTCTATGAATACGACTAACCTAATGATTTGAATGATATTTTTGGAATGAATCGAATGAATGTGATCTCGAATGCGTTTATACTATTATATAAATTGATTTATCTCTTTGGAAAATAATGGAAAAATTCTTATTAACGGATTTGCCTTAATGATCTTAGTTTATATGAATAAGACATTAAATGATTTGAATGAATGGTCAACTGTATACGGCTTTAATTTGGAGTGCTAACATTTTCGCTTTACAGCATGCTGGAGGGTATTTGCGCTACTTAAAATTCGCCGCATTCAAACACTCAAACTATATATTTATTACGACATAGATAGTCATTTGAAGGATGTTATTTTGGCGCTATTATGGGGAGCGCGAAAATAGCGAGAAAAAAATCCCTGTAAAAATACCAGTTATACAGTATTTGAAATGAATCGAATGAATGTGATATCCAATGCGTTTATATCAAACGAATTATCTCTTTGGAAAAGAATGGAATACATACTAAATGGCGGATTTACCTTCATAATCTTAGTTTATATAAATAAGACATTAAAAGATTTGCATGAATGGTCTATTTGAAATGAATCGAATGAATCTGATATCCAATACGTTTATAGTAATTGAATTTTCTTTTTGGAAAAGAATGAAATATATACCAAATGACCGATTGACCATAGTATTTATGAATATTTAAATGATTTGAATGAATGGTCTATTTATTGAAATGAATCGAATGAATGTGATACTAGTATACAATGTGTTTATATCAAATGAATTATCTCTTAGCAAATTAATGAAATGAACACGAAATACTAAATGACGGATTTACCTCAATGAATCTAGTTTATATGAATAAGATATAAAATAATTAAATCATCATTGAAATGAATGGAATATATACTAAATAACGGATTTACCTTAATAATCTTAGTTTATATGAATAAGACGTATTAATTAAATTATCTCGTTTGAAATGAATGGAATATATACTAAATGACGAATTTACCGTAATGATCTTAGTTTATATGAATAAGACATAAAATAATTAAATTATCTCGTTTGAAATGAATGGAATATATACTTTGTTTGATCTACGAGGCTGGCTAGTACATTTAGTGGGAATCTGATTCTGCGGCGCCGTCATCTCTGATGCTTTGGAATTCCACGAGGGGTTTCAGGTCGTGGCGAGGTCGGTGAGGAAATAGCTTTGTGACTGAAGACAGACTCCAGCAATTTGAGATTCGAGTCAACATATGTTTTATTCACAATTTTACAATTGATTGCTCCCACTTCTGACGAGAATACATCACATCGGCTTCCCCTGTGCGTACCTGCTCATCAACAATTCATGGCTTCTATAAGTTTGATATAAAATATACATAGCATTGCTTTATCCCGCCTGCTTGGGTATTCAGTCTGACTGCGTTGGCCACCATGGTTTTAACCCACTCATGCCTCTTTTGGGCAAAACGGTCTGACTATTTAGGTCATAACTTTCTAATAAAGGCATATCTGGAAAATTATTTGAAGGGGAAATGTAAATCATAAACTCATCAACATTTCTCATTCAGATATTTAGTGAACTTATGTTTTATAACAATTTTATTGTTAGAAGTATCGCACGATCCTGACGATGTTTAAAAGGGTGTATGAGCATGAATCGGTTATATCATCGAAGGCTTCTCTCTATCGCTCTGTCTTGCACTTGTAACCAACTAAGTGAGATACTATGTATGCCTAAATTATACATACTTCATTTATATATACAGCGGCGAAAAAATGTCCCTTCTACATTGACAGGCATTTCCTCTTGTTCCGCGAATCCCCAAAAGTATTTGGCATAGAAAATTTAAAGAAAGTCTTCAGTGGGAGATAATGGCATCTTGAATTATTCAATATTTTCTTCTTTTTCGTCATATTTCTCTTTCATCTCTGACTTCATTTATTATGACTTTTACTTAGAAGTGTACACTGGACTAGCCTAGAAAGAAAAAGACCAATTCATCTAAATTATATCGATGCATTTGGAGGCGTTTTATGGCGACGAGTCTTAATAATTCAGCTTAAAAGTAAAATAACCAATGATAAAGCTATGGACCGCCCCCATAGTCTGGCGGTCTACCGTGACCGATTGCAGCGGCTCAACATTTCACGAAGTTGAATATTACGCAAATCAAATACTCCTTAAAAGATCTCTCCCTAATCGAAAATACTGGGCAGAAACAAATGACAAAGTTCCAGTTTTCCTTGCACATAGTCTATTCAGACCTGACAAACTTTGCAGATTGATCCAGCTTATGAATATTTCTTCTCCTTGTTATTCACATTTACTTATTATAAAGATGACAAAAGTTATTCAGGTCATCTATAAAATACACAGTGCTCATGATTGCAAAACAATTGTTCTATACACATAACGAAAGAAATATTGTCTGCTTTGAATGTGCTATTTGAAAATGCCAATGCTGTAATTTTATTTCTGTATGGATAATGGACTTGCTTGACAATGAAAACATTTCCAAACTTTAAAATAAGCATTTCACTAAGTCTGGGTTTCAATACTGCTTGAGGGATCTGAAAACATTCAGTTGGGGTTAGTCAGGGGTTACATGCATACTCCTATTTCCTCCGCATTGCCCCCCCCCCCCCCCCCCCTTCCTCCCTTCATTGCTGACACTGGTCCTATTGCGGCGTTGCCCATAAGCGGTCCCTTTGGTCAAACCTGAAGAGGCGAGCAAAAACAAGATACTACTAAATAGTTGTTTCTGTGATCCCCTCTATATGGATCGTAGGTTAGGGATGGTTTTACAATTCTGACATTTAATTCCTGCACTATATGCGTGGGCAGCAAAATACACGACTGCACGCCCTATTGACAACCAGCTTCTTGGGCATGGATGACCTCACAACTGACGTACCTTTGATTCACAAGCTACGCGTGTCATTCATGTGTTTGCCTAATTTGTTTGACGTATTATCCGTCGGTGTTTGTACAACCAGGCACTGTCAAACGTCCGGTCGAATGGTGCAGCAATTAACTGTCTGTACTGTAGGTGTAAACAATCAGTTTTTAAACAATACTGTTTGGATTAACTTAGCGCTCGGGTCAGGGACGAATCAAGAGGTATATTGAGCGGTGTATTGAATATCTCTGTAAGTATTCCTGAAAAAGAAACAAATCGATATCCCTACACTATAAAAGCAAAAAGAGAACAAAATAGCGTGCTGGTATGCTATACCTAGTAGTTTCTTTTGATTGTTAGACTACCAGGAGTTGAAAGAACCAAGTCATGCAGAATAATATATTTAATGGTTAGGGAAGAGTCTTATCACAATGCACCACTGAAGCCTGGTGCAGGTGCTCTGGTGAGGACCAGTGTCCAATATAAGCCTATGGGAAGGAAGAAAGGCATTGTTTTACGTCAATTTCAACGGCTTACTGTAGGTCGCATGCGACACAGGAGTCTGCCACAGGCTGAAAAATAAATGAAAAATGAATAATAGCGTGTTTTGTCTGGTTTCTTAAAGCAACCCCCTATTTTTATAGAAGGGATAGTAGATATTTTTCGTTTTTCCTCTATTTTTTCAGACTGTTGCAGACACCTGTGTATGCGACGAGATAGAAACCCCAAAACAGGAAGAATTATCTCCAAGGGGTCTTCCAGTTGGAGAAGCAGCATAGACATCCCCCTCCACACACACACACGCACACACATGCACACGCACGCACACACACACGCACGCACACACATATGGCAAGCGATTGATGCCATCCGGTGAGCTTTAAGTAGTATGCATAAAACCATGGTAAAAACGCGCGTAAAAACTTATTTTTATGCGCATTAAATAAGACCTCGAATGCGCGTAAGTGAGGCGACCAATCAGATGACTCAAATGATCGTTGCAGGTTCGCATCTGCATATCTTAAAACATTTTACGTGCGTAAAGTTTGCTGTACACTTCTTTTAACGCGCGTTTTTATCACCTCGATGGCGCGTAAGTAATTTGACGTACTCCCGGTACGTACTACTAGATCGCGCGTATGGTACCTATCTAATAGCAACCAATAGTAAGTCTATACAAAAACGTGCAGTTGCTATGCAGTCAGTAGTTAACTAGTGCACCATCTAATACGTATTATTATACCTCACGTGAAGATTCTTGATTCTGGTTGGTCAAGGGCCATGGATTAATCGTCATGATTTCCTCACTCCTTAGAGACAGGCTGTTGTACTTAACAGCTTATGAAATACATATGTAGTTGAATAATTCACGGCAAAAGCCATGAAATAGTTGAATAATTACCGCTAGCCCGAAGAATAATGCCCGAACACCTACGGAGTTTGCAGAGTGACCTACCGGTGAAACTAGTTCAACAAGGCAGCCGACGAGTATTCATCCAAAATCTCTGTTTTTTGTAATTTTTCCCCTTTTTGCGTTTTGTATTTGTTCGGTATAATAAAACAGATATGGTATCCCTGTGGGGTTTCCACCAGGAATAACTTCCCCTCGCTCGAGGCCGTAGCACGAGGGCGACAATCCTCTCTCGGGGAAGTTATTGCTGGTGGTAACCCCACAGGGATGTCATATTTGTATAATATTCTACATTTGTTGCCACTCCGCTCATCCTACTCCCAGGCGTAGGATTGACAGAATAAGCGACTTATATTTAACACATTAACGCTTGCGAGTTTCTCTTAAAATTGTCGTCTGGATCCAAGATACTTTTGACAATAACCTGGAAATTAAGAAATATTTTGCAAATTATTTTAAGGAGAGTTGTTGGTGGTGTTTTGATTAACATTTCTCCTTGAAATATTTTTCCAAACTGTGCTTTATCTTGAAATATTTTATCGAAATTGTAAGGCTGTTTTTGCCGCTGTGAGCACTAATAGTATAAACAAAAAAAATCATTTCATGCAGGAGATGAGAAACAATATATGTCTTATTATATTTTCCTGTCCTAACCATAGTGCTCACTGAGAGGCAAGGCGAGGAAGCTTTACACAAATGCTTACATATCGATTCTATTTCCAAAACAGGTTCCATTCTAATGCTCATAAAATATTCACGACCGTTCCCAACTAAATCTACATAGTAAGTTTGTTTAAGCATTCGGGTCTGTTTTAGTGGCCGTTTGTCGCAGCGTGAATTATTGATGGCACACTGTCCAAACTGAACGTTTAACCAATCAGAAAGCAGGAACACAGCGGAGAGGAATAGCTCTGCTACTGTGTAGTTTCCTGTCGCATACGTGTACTTGCTTAGATGAATAAAAACAAGTGGATATGAAACCAGCCGGTCAACGTGAACAGGCTGGCCACGACGAATAGCTGAAAAGTCGCATGCTGCGCATGTTGGTGCACAGCTTTCTCTGTAATGTAAACGATATGAGAGCCATTATTGGTATTTGTCTACTATTACATCGCACACAGGTCAGATCTGGGACCCTTGGGAAAGCCAGGTCGACACTGTAGCGCATTTCGTAATTGATCTCTCGCTACACATTCATTCTTTTAATCATCTAAGGTACTGAGGAGGGGCGGACCATTTGATACTTGGGGAGGGGGGGAGGTACCATTTATAGGCTGTCAGTCTTCTTTAAAATCAAGAAAAATAATCTGGCCTGAAATGAAAGAAAAAATATTCCGGCCCTGAAAATTGAGAATTTCTGGTACCTAGATTAGAATCTAGACTGTGCCTATAACCGGTTTGTGTGTCTCTATCCAGGCCAACTTTTCATTTTACTGACTTGTCTCTGCCCTTCCTCGAGAAATTGAATTTTTTTTTCATTTTATTCATATCTATATATGATTATCTATATCTATATATGTTTGGGCCATATTCTGAGTCTTTTCATGGGTGTTTTTTAATTTTTAATTATTTCCATAATGGGTTAAGATTTTGGTGACCTTTCCAAGATCGTTTGTGGACGTTCTTTACTTAGGGAGATGGTAAATTGGGGTATTTTATATTATAATTTTTTTACATTTTGAACCTCTTTCCTCAAACCAAGCATTATCTGAAAATTATTCAAAAAGAGAAGGTTAAGCCTAGCAGGAATGTCAACCAAACATTTTTTCAGAATATGCCATTGTTATTTCCATGTGTCAAAGCTTCAGATGAGAATGTGTTCAAAAACTGATAGTAAAAAGTTTAACCCTTCCAATGCTGAGGCACAATGATGCAAAGATTTTTGAAAACCATCTAACCCTGTTATATTGAAATTCATTGGAAAGTTCTCGCTGAGCACTCTCAGATGAATACCCATTTGCCAGGGTTTCAGTCATTTTCAACTTTTCGCATCATTTCATATTGCAAAGTTAGCATTGAGCAGTATAAGGGTTAAAACAAGATAATAGGTAATTTAGAATTTCGAACTTTTCTCATGCTGCAGGACTACAAATTACAATATAAAACAAAACATTCTTTCTATGAATATCTTTATTTCATATTTACATCAAGAACAATATAAACAAATAAATCTATGATAAGGAAAACTGATGAGACATTAAATCATCTTGCGTAGAACTGTACAATTACATGGAATAATACATACAAGGAAAAGGGGAAAGACTGTAAATCACTTAAGTATAGCCGGAACAATAAGATAGCAATAATAGCGCTCTGTTCATATGCGCTATTATAAAATCCCCGTCTTTATGAAATTCTTAATTGAACTTCCTGCTGCTGTTCCCGTTCACTGCTATACTTAGATCACGCTATCCAGGGCAGTACCGTAATTGCGCTAAATAATGTTCACACCATATTTAAGTGACTTACAGTACCTCTTTCAACTACCTCAGAGCCATACATTAGCCCATTCAAGCCTGGAGGTCTCCCTGGCATTTGTTGTCTGGACCTAGGAAACCTTTGAAAATAATAACTTTGAAATTAAGTATGAATTCCAAAATATTTAAAGGAGAGTTTTGGGTTGTGTTCTGATCAACATTTCTGCTTCATATAAAGATATTAGCAACAAGGGCAGGACATTTTTGGACATTACAGGCTTGGAAGGGTTAATGTATTTAGCAGTGAAAAGATCCACAGCGTTTTCTTGACCACTTCAGGCCGTAAATTTATTATCAAATCTAACTCATTCATAACTGCAGTTATGAAGTTACCAATTACACAATGCATGAAGTTTTTGGCAATCAGAGCTAAACCAGAAATTGGCACAGAAATGTCCTGAATCTGAAAAAATTCATTTAGCAAATTATTTATGAGGCAAAAATATACAAATATTTACAGCAAATATTTGAATGAAGTTCACATATCTACTTCTAAGAATTGTTATCATTCAAACATTTTATTGGTGCCCTTGTTTGCAAAAGTGCCAAAATACTACCTGAACGCATTGGGTCTGGAATTAACTCATTCATGCCTGGAGATTTCTTTGATAAGTGTCGATAGGACCATCAATACTTTTTAAAGATTTTGTGGAGAATAAAAAAAAAAAAATTGCAGGAGAGTTCTGAGTAAGGTTCTGATAAACATTTCCCTTTTCCAAAATAAGCTTTTGATAAAAAGATACTATCAAAATAGTCGGGCTTTTTTGGGCGCTACAGGCATGAATAGGTTAAATGTTACTTCAGGGTTTTAGCCAGCAAGGTGTCAGGGTGTCATTTGGACACCCAAATACTCAAATATGACCTGTCAGCACGCCTTAAAAAATCTAAGAGGATTTTCCAAAAAATATCATTTCTCAAGCAAATAATTGAATATTTTGTCTAAATATGATTCCTATGGCATAACATAAGGATACCATACCCTTTCTGAATAAGTAGGTACATATTTATGGTAGTTATCTGAATATATTGTGTTCCCCCTTGTAAAAATGGACGACCCAAAATTTTACAATTACCAATCTTGGGCACCCATTTAAAAAATTCTGTATAAGTTCATGAGTTACTTTTTTTCTTTTTTAACAATACACATACACCAAAAAATTGCTCTACCTAAACATATATATCTTTATAAGACCTTTTGACTTAGTATCACATTATATACACTGTACATTATCATATATACACTACACATATTAATGGTACATCATTGCACACAATCCAGATATGGCCTTAACCCTTTCATGCCAACAGCGCCCAAAGATGCCACAATTATTTTTGCAATATCGTTGAGAATGACATATCTATTTTGATACCATCACATCCATAAGTAAGGCTGTGGCAAAATATTCATCCCCATATCAGTAACTGATGATATAAAATCCACAAGTATGGATATTTTATCAATAAAAGACAATAAAACACCAATATATGAGATATAGTACCTTAAGTCAATAATTGCTAATATAACATCAATAGTTCAGATAGCTAATGGATGATGTAACAAAGGTTAAATCAATAACAAACAATCTATGATCACAGATCAATAATAGTCGATGTGACATCAATAACAAAGTTTATGACGATTAATGTCCTACCAGGATCATAGATAAAGTACTGATGATATCATATCTATAATTGAGAGCTTAAAAAATAATTGATCACAGATCAAGTATTGCATTAGTGTATCAATCAAATGAGGATATTGAACATCAATAGCTTAACCCTTCCAATGCTGAGGCTACCTTCATTCAAAGCACAAGGATGCAAAGATTTTTTAAACCATCTAAACCCTGTCATGTTGGTATTCATTGGATAGCTCTCACTGAGTACTCTCAGATGAGTACCCATTTGCTAGGGTTTCAGTCATTTTTTAGGTTTTTTGCATCATTTTGTATTGGCTAAATTCGCCACCAGCAGCATAAGGGAAAAAAGAAAATCAGTTTTGAGTAATGTGAAGAAAAAAAGGATACAATGAAATCCATATCAGTGTACAGGACTTAAATCTTTGAAACAGCGAGAAAAAAAATGAAAAACAAAAATGTATTAAGCAAACAAAAATATATAAGGGACGAAAAATTCAGGGAATGAAAATGTTTTATATACATGGAAATCAATAATAGATAACATGTGAAGAGAATTCATGAATGTCCTTGATGACTGTCCTACACATACAAAAAACAAAAATCAATGATATTGGTGAAAATTCTTGAATAGGATGTAAATCTTAGAAATGGTGAAAAAAAGACTAAAAATCAATAATAAATAAAGAAAAAAAGATTTGGAGAAAAACTCTGGGACAAACAATAGAAATAAAGAATTCAATAATGGATAACATGTGAGAAGAATTTTTGGAAATGGTGAAAAAAAACTTAAAATCCACAATAACTAAAGAAAAAGATTTGGAGAATCTGGGACAAAAATAGAAACAAAGAGATCAGTAATGGATAACATGTAAGGAGAATTCATGGAGGTCCTTGATGACTTTCCTACATAGATACAGAAAATAAATATTAATGATATGGGCAAAAATTCTTGAACAGGAGGTAAAACTTAAAAACGGCGAAAAAAAATGAACAGTGATTGAAGTGAAAAAAAAAGATTTGTAGAAAAAATTGGGGACAGAAAAACAGCAACAAAGATATCAATAATGTATAACATGTGAAGAGAATTCGTGGAGGTCCTTGCAGACTTTCCCACAGAGATTGCACTGCCAGGGGTCGTTGAGGTTGTGGAGTCCCATGTGGAGGTAGTAGACCGTCTTGTCAAGGTAGATAATGTTACAATGCTTACACATCATCAGATTCTGTTCATTCTGCTTGGCAAACTCGATGATTGGCTGCGTGTCCGGATCTGCCGCCGCGGCGTGACCTTGGTTGTCATTCTGAAGGTCGTGGATGCCACCACCGCCGCTGGCTGACCTTGAGGAAGGTCGTGAGTTACCCATACTGCCTTGCTGTGAGCGCTGTACACCGCTGACACTTGAGCTCGATGCACAGCTTGGGTTGCTGCTAAGAGACCCTTCTCTTGTAGTGTAAATGTCCAGTGGTTTGCTTAGATTCAGGGGCGATAATAAATGATGTGGATATGATGCCGGATATGAGGGTGCTGTCGTCGCAATCCTCCCCATGGTATTCCCCGAGCTAGATGACACCCCAGACACCACGGCCACCGAGCCTAGCACCGGGACCATTGGCAACGGAGGAGTCCTTTTATGGAAATACGTATACTGGCTCGAATGCATCAACTGTGTGTGTTTAACAAGTTCGTTGATGGTCCCGAATGTTTGACCGCACATGTTGCAGCATTCGCGACCAAGTTTTTGTGACATCTCCCGATGCCTTCCGCCTTTTAGATGAATCTTGAAGGATTTCTGGTTGATGAAAAGCATGTTGCAGAGATCACATTTAATGTCATGGTAATCCTCGAACGTTTGTGTAGAATCTCCTGCAGGCGGGTCTTCCAACGTTTTTGACCTACCTTCGGCCGATGAGCCGATTATTTTCTTCACTAGACTATCACATTTCTTCTGAATGAGGTTCTCTTGATGGGTTGGCGATTCCAGGTGATAGTTGAATAACGATTTAGGAAAACTAACGTTACACACTTTGCAAAATATCCTTTCACTTCCTGCATTCTCCACATTCTCCATAGGAACTTCGTTTCCTGGGTCATCGGCAGTGCGCGGCCGTTTTCGCGATTCCGTGATGTCAGAGTTTATGCTTGGCCTCCGTTTCGAATGAACAGTGTGAACATGATCGATAAACTCTTCTTGATTTGCGAAAATCTGCTCGCACACCCTGCATTTTTGCTCGCCCTTTTCCGTTAAATTTGCAGGTGCCGAGCGACACCTGGTGACCATGTCAATACTTTCCATATCGGCCGGCACCAATCTGACCATATTCCCGACTTCTTGGCCGTGAAACCCAATCTCGTGCAGGACAAGCGCTTCCTTAGTTTGAAAGGTTTCACTACAGTATTCACATTGCACAGTTCCGTGAGTACTCCCGTTCCCGTTTTGTCGTTGTGTTTGGTTCAGCTGAGCCTGTTGTTCAGGATACCCGATAGATCTCTGCGATGGTCCTGCGGCGGTCGCGACTGGTTCTCCGTCCTCATTCTGAGCGTGCCCGAGCATGTGCATCGCAAGTGCATCCTGGGAAGGCATCACTTCCATGCAAACCTTGCAGTGAAATGGCGACAAAAACTTGTGCCCTTCGTGTTTCACCTGCCCATATTTGGTAAAGTCGAGTGGTTTGTTCGGCGTTGTTGTGGGACTTGCGTGGGTCATCATGTGCATGGCTAATGCGTCTTGCCCCTCGAAGCGCTCGCTGCAGAGTGTGCATGAAAACATACTGTATCCTGATTGGCTGGCGTTGGCCGACACCGATGACAGTGCAGGACTTGCGCAGCTATCCTCAGCTTCCTCTTCGTCCGGTTTGCCCTTGCACGACTCTCCTTGGGCGCGTAGCATCATATGCATGGCGTAGGAATCTCGGCTGCCAAATAACGCCCGACAATCGAAGCACATGAACACACTCTGTAGCTTAACCTTCATTTCCTTATGGCGAGGGCTGTTTAGGTGAGATTGCAGCGCCCGGTTTCCGATAAAATCCAAACTGCAGATTTTGCACTCGAAACTTGTAGCGTCCACTTTCGCATGTTTCAGTTGATGCGCTGACATTTTTTTGAACGAGACAAAAACCTGGAGGCAGATTTGACAGAGAAAGGATTGGTCCCGGGGCGTTTTTGGCGGCTTTTGGGCATGGTGCATTGTTTGCATATGAACGATCATATAATCCTTGTTAACGAAGTAGCCGTCGCATATATAACACACCCTGCTGGTGTTGAAATGAGCCAGTTTGTGGGCTTTGAAAGTGGCGTAGTTCTCAAACTCTCCCTGACAGACCTCGCACACCTCACGATCGACGGGCGCCACTGGCGTCACGGTGTAGCCAACTCTTCTCCCGCGCATCGGCGGACGACCGAGCCTCTTCGGAAAAACCGCCACTTCCTCTTCCTGTGAAATTGTTGTATTTCCGTTGCCATGTAAACCGTTGCCAGGGTTACCAACAGAGTCCCCGTAGCCTTCATCCAATGGCTCCTGCTTAACATTTAAAGGCGTCCCCTGACTGAAATATCCATTTGGCTGCTGTGTCTCCATGGCGACTGGGGAATTCTGTTGACAAGGAGACGCCGCGTCGGCTAGACTGTTGCTATAGGGGGTGGGTGTCTGGGCCTGAACACTGCCAATGAGTGGTGAGCTCATTCTGGGCGACTCTTCAAGGAGAACAACTGCAAACAGAAGAAAGGAAACTGTATTACATTTTGTGTTACAAACCCTTGCTGGTGGCTAATTCGGCCAATACAAAATGATGCAAAAAACCTGTAAAATCACTGAAACCCTGGCACATGGGTACTCATCTGAGAGTACTCATCGAGCACTATCCAATGAATACCAACATGACAGGGTTTAGATGGTTTTAAAAATATTTGCATCCTTTTGCTTTGGATGAAAGTAGCTTTAGCATTGGAAGGGTCAACGGGGTATTTGAACTCAACCATTGTGTGCTCGCGAGGTGCAAATGAGTCAAATGTTTCAGGGTAATATCCTTAAAGTCATATTTTAATTTTACCCTCATCAACCACTGGTTACTTATGTATACATGACTGTAGGATATGATCCATCACATCAGAACTCGCTAAATGTTAATTTAGTTAAATATGCAATATTTGCTGGTGCATGAAATACCAAATGTATATTTTTATACTTGAATATGGGTAACAGCAAGGTAGCCAGGGGAATCCTGGGTTTCTGTATGGGGCTTCAGGTGTGAACTAGTCTGATCAGGCATGAAGCAGAAACATTATGTAAATCATAAATTAACCCTTCCAATGCTGAGGCTACTTTCGCCAAAAGCACAAGGATGCAAAGATTTTTGAAAACTGTCTAAACCCTGTCATATTGTTATTCATTGGATAGCACCCAGGGTTTCAGTCATTTTTTTATGTTGTTTGCATCATTTTGTATTGGCCAAATCAGCCACCACCAGCATAAGGCGACCCTTAATTGATTTGTAGTTTCCCGGATCTTTCCCGGACCATTTTTGCAGAGTCGGTAGGGAGGTAAATAAAAATAAAATAAAAAATAAGGGAAATAAAATAAGGCTATTAGGTCAAGTGAGATAACTAAACGGTCGTCTATAATAAAAAAATAAATTAATACTGAT
>OZ012693.1:11952404-12039904 GCA_963942565.1 Maea johnstoni | reverse complement strand
AAGACTGTTAATAAGTGGTAGAGTAACTATAAACCAACTAAACTGCATGTTGATGATTATGAAAAACCCTACACTGAATATTCTATATATCTCTTAATTGAGAGATATATAAAATCTCAGAGCTTGATCAGAATTTCATTTTGCATGAAGACTGTTAATAAGTGGTATAGTAACTATAAACCAACTAAACTGCATGTTGCCGGTAATTTTGAAATACCCTACACTGAATATTTTCTGTATATCCCAATATGATATAATATTCCGTAATTGTTATTTCTTTAATGGGTTTAAAACAATATTCATCATCTCACATGTTTATTATCCTAACAATGAGGAATAATGGAATAATTTCAATTATTTTCAAACGCCTGTAAAACCAACCCTGAATAAGCTTTATGTTTATGTTTCATATGTTTTATCATCCTATCGAGAAAGAAAATAGGAGAAAGCTTCCAGATTTTATACTTGCTGTGTCATCCTATCGAGAAAGAAAATAGGAGAAAGCTTCCAGATTTTATACTTGCTGTGTCATCCTATCGAGAAAGAAAATAGGAGAAAGCTTCCAGATTTTATACTTGCTGTGTCATCCTATCGAGAAAGAAAATAGGAGAAAGCTTCCAGATTTTATACTTGCTGTGTCGGGCAAGTTCGTTATGATTACTGCTTGACTGACTGTGCTTTTAACCTTTTAGTTTGTCTACATCTAAACTGTTTAGAAAGATAAGTTCTTTCAAAGAAATTAGAGAAATATTTATAAAAATACATGAAGGGAGGTATTTATATTCCTCAGCCAATTATTCTCCTGAGGGAGTATATCATCAAAATAGACATGCGTCTCCTGGGTTTTAGGCCACTCCAATTTAATTACTTGTCTTACGAGCTCCGGAGGCAGGAAATGAGCCATTTTGGTATAAAAAAAAAGTTGAAAAAGGTGTTGTTGTTTTTTAATTTTTTTTTAGAATCTGCGACTAGGACTGGTAGCGAGATGTTTCTAACAGCCTATTCTCAACTAAATAAAATCAATCAATCAATTATTCCCTGTAAGCTGAAGGGTGGGAGATATACATCCTCAGATCTTAGGCTCTACTACAGCATTGATAAATTCCTGTAGTTGATTGAAACACCCTTATAATGAATATTCTTTAAACTTGCACTTCTTTTTTTTGTGGAGTCTGACAGAAAATTTCTAAACCATGTTTGTGCGTAAGACACCGAAAACGACTCTTTTTTTGGAGTCTGACAGATTTTTTTTCCAAAAAAAGCTCGTAAGACAAGTAATTAAATTGGAGTGGCCTTAATTTACTGTATACCCCTATTTAACCGCACAGACCCCAAATAAATGCATCCCCCCTCCCCCCTCTGAAAACATTTTGAAAGGGGCATGCCAGCGGACATTTTTTTCTGGCCTTCTTGAACACACTTGAACACTTCTCGCTAACAGTCCCATGTGTGCAATCGCTCAAAAGAGGTAGTTCAATCTCGTAGCATCCGCCTCATGGTGCGGTTATACCAATACCCCATTCTAGTGAATTTTTGTTTGCCCCACGTGTGCTTAACCCATCCGATGCTGAAGCCACTTTCGTTAAAGGCACAAAAACGCAGAAAATTTTGAAAACCATTTAAAGCCGGCCTTGTTGGAATGCATTGGAAAGCTCATGATGAGTACTATCAGATGAGTACCCATTTGCCAGGGTAGCAGTGATTTTCCAGCTTTTTTGCATCATATTGTATTCATCAAATTAGCCACCTGCTGGGTTCAATGGAGGAATACGGCATATCACAAATATGTACCACAATATTGATTTTTTAGGCATTTAGAATGGAATCATAAACATGTCAACGATTACTTGACAACATATCTTCTCACATTTGATATATTATGTTAGTCTCATAATAATTTAAATTATGTATACACAAATAAACCCATATTTCAATTGCCTGGCCAAGTAATCAGCCAAATAAAAACATGATGATTATCTTGCTAATGTTAGGAACCATGATTATAAAGTTCAAGTTAATAACTTAACTCTTATGCTGCTGTTTACTAATTTAGCCAATACAAAATGATGCAAAAAATCTGAAAAATGACTGAAACCCTGGCAAATGAGTACTCATCTGAGAGTTATCAGCCAGAGCTATCCAATGAATGCCAACATGACAGGGTTTAGATGTTTTTCAAAAACCTTTGTGCCCTTGTGCCTTGGACGAAAGTAGCCTCAGCATTATGTAGTCGTTGTACTTACATTAGACCACTCAGCTAAGAGGCAGCACCCACCTCTCAAATCCTGTATGCTAGAATCTACTCATTATAATCAAGCAGTCTAAGTATATGCAGTAATTGTACTCACATAAGACAACTCTGCGAACCAAACCTCGAATCATGTATGCTAACATCTGATTATTATAATCAGAGAAATACATCCCCTTGATCGGCAACCCCATAGACACAGCAGGCTAGTAACTAGGTGATGTGCGCCTCGGGTTACGCGGTGTTGCCTGGGGAAGAATTGGTCACGTGATTTTTTTCAGCAGGCAGCCAATCCTGCGGTACACAGGTTATCTATGACTCATATAGTCAGAGGCAGCGAAATTTGATGACGCATGCACAGTGCCCACTCCCTGTCTACTACTCCCAGTTATAATTGAGCACTATGAAATATGCAGTCAATGTACTTACAATAGACCACTCAGCTATGGAGAAAGACCCACCTCTCAAATCCTATTTGCTAACATCTTATTAATGTAATCAAGCACTACGAAATGTGCAGTTATTGTACTTACATTAGACCACTAAGGTATGGAGGCAGGACCCAACCCTCAAATCCTGTATACTAGCATCTATTAAACATTATAATCAAGCAGTATAATGTGCAGTAATTGTACTCACATTAGACCACTCAGCTATAGAGGCAAATCCTGTATGCTAGTCATGGTCTTAGCCAGGATTTGGAAACAGGGTGTCCAAACGAAGGTTTCATAGACTTTTGGGTGTCCAAAGTGTGTAGTTCACACTACTAATGAAATAATCCATATATATATACAGATTTTGCTTGTTAGGCCAGTAACTGCTTTGTTTGTATTGTAGGAGTGACACTACATGCACTATCTCTAAGAATAGTCATCATCAGCAAATCCTGACCTAAACTTTTGGATGTCCAAACTGTCAAAAAACAGTGTTCTGGGTGTCCAAATAACACGTTGGATGCATAGGTAGCTAAGCCCCTGATGCTAGTATCTAACTAATGAAATCCATTGCTAAGAAATGTGCAGTCTTTCTACTTGAGCAATCAGGATGAAACATTAAATGGCAAGTGTTTTTTGAAATGACACCCTCTCACTGTAATCAAAGGCAAGAAGGGAAGTCCTCGCATTTCACAACCCCTACCTTGCATTATTTCTACTATGTATATCATTATTCTGGTTCTTGAAGTCTCAGCGGATCAGTCAAGGCCAAGGTGAGAACAGGTGATGGCTCTTGATTGCAAATCACTAATTGGCAGGTGTGCAGAACATATAGAGAGCCTGTTGTGAGGCTAAAAGGGTCACGAAGGGGAATTATCTTTATTCTAATGTATCATAATATTAAAGGCCAGATATTTTACTCTGCAAAGTATATATCTATATCTATTTTTATATATCTATATCTATCTATCTATATATATGATATATATGATATATATATATACAGTCAAACTTGCCTCAACGACCACTTCTATTAAACGACCACTTGCCTTGAACGACCATTTCAAATCCCCCCAAGGCTATTCCCTGTATATTTTACCTTGATTAAACGACCACTTGCTTGACGCAACCAACGACCATGAAATCTTATCCCTAAGAGTAAATGGACCTTCATTCAACGGCCACGTGAGTGCCTAGATGCCTTGTATATTGGAAAGGGCACAAAAAAATAATAAAATAATGAAATAATCAGGAAAAATTGAATGTATATCATTTGTGAGGGTCCTCAATAATTGATATAGTTCAACTTTTATTTTTCTGAATTGTTTATTCTTAAAATATTGATGAAGAAATTTCAACAAACGCAGCTAAAAATAACAACCTTAATAATACCTGGTCATTGTTTCGAAATTCTTTGCTTTTTGATAACCTCGCTCAGACCCTCAACCCCTTCTTAAGAGACCACCTCTTTTAAAGACCACTTTTGACATTTCCCTTGTGCGGTCGCTTAATAGAGGTTTGACTGTATATGATACATCTATCTATCTATCTATCTATCTATCTATCTATCTATATAACTATATATCTCTATACTGTATACCGTGTTAATATTGCGGCAGTTTAATTAATGCGTACTTTGCGCACCCTTGGAGTCTGCATTTATTAAACTGCGCACCATTACTTGGATATTGGATCCCTACGCTTGTATCATTCAGCACACAGAATAATGGCTTGTCATTCAACATAAAGCCCCCTCGCGGCCTCTGCTCATACTAAGTTCAATTACGACCTAGACGACTTGCACACTCAAGTGTGATCATACCTGCCGGTAACCACTAATCAGAGTTACTGATTGCAACCAAGATAACACTGTTCGTGGCTGGTGACGAAATAAAGATTGCACTAACCTATAACACTGGCTGCAATAGTCATCCCTAAGGGGCTGGCCGGCTAGAATATAGCAGCACCCCCCTTCCCAAAAGCCGGGTAGGTTGCATACCCTTAGCCCCCTGGCTGGAGGTTATCAATGCCCAATAATTAAACTGCGCATCAAAGGCAGTTATCTGCTGAGCGCATTATTTTATATGCGCAATATTAACACGGTATACAGTATCTATATATCTATCTATCTATATATATGTACGTATATATATACATGTATATCTATATCTATCTATCTATCTATATATATATATGTGTATATATATATATATATATATATATATATATATATATATATATATATATATATATATATATATATATATATATATATATATATATATATATCTATCTATATATATATATGTGTGTATATATATATATATATATATATATATATATATATATATATCTATATATATCTATATATATATATATATATATATATATATATATATGTGTATATATATATATATATATATATATATATATATATATATATATATATATATATATATATATATATATATATATATATATATATATATATATATGTATATATATATATATATATACACATAGTCTGGTTCTCTTCAGATCGGTAGCCATGAGGAGCAGGCTCTCTGATTAGACTCACTCTTATTCATGGCTCTCCAACTTCTGCATGACGGTGACTTTCAAAACATGGTAGTATAACATTTATGGTGTATGGATGAACTATAAATCCCTATAAGCTTCTAATACCTAGGTACTTCCCTTTCTATTATTGATAGTTTCATCAAGTTAATGTGAATATTTTATTACATGGGAACTAATATCTATTTGTGGAAACGCCAATCAACTAAGCAGGGGACATTGACTGAGAGCCTACGGAATGAGAGATGCATCAATTATTACCTATTACACAACTCACTGGTAGGAATAAAAATGAATTATTTATAAATTTAAGTAAAATATATGAATTATGTACATGAATATATATATATATATATATATATATATATATATATATATATATATATATATATATATATATATATATATGCACATACATACATACATATGTACACATTATACATATATAGTATATGTATATGTATGTATGCATGTTTGCATGTATGTACATACATACATATGTGTGTGTGTGTGCATCAACCTGTGCATGACTACCAAAGTTGAAATGAGTCTGTTGTAAACATTTAAATAGCCTTCCTCCATGGTACTTGGGATGCTAGCCATCTGGTGGGTGATTGTGACACTAACCTTTCTCTATGGTTTCCATCAACCATACGCATAGTTACTATTCAAGCATGGAAATAAAACATATTTTTCTTCAGGGTACTTGAGATACAAGCCATCTGGCGAGTGATCATGGTACTAACCCTTCTATGTGGTTTCCATGCACCGCACATGTAGTTACTGTGCAACCGTGTGCCGCATTCAGCTCAATATCATAATTGTTCAATAATTCATAATGATTGTCGGCAGGAGAAATGAATGAGTTATATCGTCTGATCAAGACATTAGCAGAATCCTACCCTCCACACTCAGGCTGGAGAACAGAATTACACATTATAGAACAGAAAGATGTATTTTTTATATCCTTAGATTCTATATTTCGACCCTTTTGATGCTAAGGCTACTTTCGTCCAAAGGATGCAAAGATTTTAGAAATCCATCTAAAATTGTCATGTTGGTATTCATTTGATAGCTCTCGCTGAGTACTCTCGGATGAGTACCCATGTGCCAGGATTTCAGTCATTTTTCAGTTTTTCGCATTATTTTGTATTGGCTAAAATAGCCACCAGCAGTACAAGGGTTAACACATTGATGTCTGTAGCGCCCAAAACTCCCACACTGATTTTATATTTTTTTACCAGAGTATTTCAGCAATGTACTTCAGAAAGAAATGATCATGCAAAATCACCCAACAAATCTCCTTCTATATGTTCAATTGCGTTTTCATCACTTTTTCTGCCATATTGCGGCTAAGTCATAACTATCCAGTTGTAAGTGGTGAAGGAAACCAGAGTACCCGGTGAAAACAACCCCTAAGTCACTGGCAACTTTCTCACATGACAATACATAGCAAAATACCTTTGTGCAGAGAGGTTCAGGTAGCAATTAAGTAAATTATCTTTATTTCAAACATCAACAATACTATAAAATACTTAACTTATTTGATATGTTACAATATCCCCATTCAATATTGATATTGGTATTGCATCCAGAGAAAGTCCGATACAAGGTGATAGGAGGGGAAATGAAAGGAATGGAAAGTAGTATGAAGCTAGTGGCGCTGGGCGCAACACAGCGCAAAGGTTAGGGAGGTATGGCAGAGGAATGGATCCGTGCGCCAAAATATGTAGGCCGGCGCACGGATCCATGTCTCAAGGGGAATGGATATAGATGTATTAGTTATATGAGGAATATGGGTAGTGAGGAAAAGCAAATTAGTGATCGTGTAAATATTTAAAGCTATGTTCACCTGGGAAAAAAAGGTCTGATTTTGAAAATATTTGTTACTGAAATACCATAAAGGTGAGAATATGGGGAATTCAAAAACATTAATCAGAATTTGCCCCCCCCCCCTCCCCCAATATGATACTGACCACCTCTGGGTCATGGACTATTATGATGTATTCAGTTCAAAAGCAATCTCTGTGTGTTTCTCATAACTGGGAATTTGTCATCATGCTGCAAGTGTGATCTGCTACATAAAATTAAAGTTATTTCATAATCATACTTGTATGGTTATCAATTTGCCAACACCTGTAAAATATGATAGCCCACTCCTAAACTAATAAACTAATCTGACCCCTGGTGGCCAGGATTGGAACCGCATAAAATCTCCTGATTTTGGATGGTTGAATGTTAACAGGTATGAATTATATAACTTGGTCAGAAATCTTCAGATTAGCTACTGATTTGCCAACTTTCAAAAATCATCCACAATTCCTCAAGAATAAATTCATTTTCTAGCCAAGAGCCAAGAATTTCATAATATGCTGAACATAGTAAGTATTTGATCTTGAAAGATCACACAATGTCTGGAAAGATCACACAATGTAAATGTTGTTGATGACGACATTTTCAGTTCCAAAGCTATCTGCATGTTTTTTAAAACTGTGTGAATATTATCATGCAGCAATTGTGATCTGCTAAAATTAAAGTTATCCTATTAACATATGTTTCCATGATTACCAACTCTAAAGGCCCGCTCCTTAAGCAAAGGTACTAACCTGGCCCCTCCCAGAATTGGAACTAAACAAAATGAAACCAAAAGACGTCGCAGTAACCGCCTGATAAGTGATATATCCTGATTTTGGATTGTTGAATGCTGACGGGTATGCCAACGTACGTGCACAATATCAATTGAAGAATTCATAACACACACGTACCATGATTTAAGAACTTATGGCCAGTTTAGCGATATTCTCAGAATGAGGCATCTCCGTAGTTTAATAGTATGCCGTAGGTGTACGTCCTATACATATTTCGCTGTCTCGCTATGCGCGGAATTACAGTAAAGTTGTTCCCCTTTTTCGACATATTAGCTAAAAGTACACGGGCGCGAAAATATGCCAAAAATTTTCCCATATATAAGCTTCAGACAATGTTTCAATCGCACGCATGACTTGATTTTTTGGCCGCTCAGTTTCATCAATAAACTCCTACCATAAACCGTTATTGACGACGAATTTGTAATCGTCGATTCTCCCTATTACCTAGTAATATCCCATCTGGGCGAATGGGAGAATGCTGAACCTATTAAGCCCTACGGGCAGTGACGTGCTTGGGCACTTCGAATCCCGACTCGGTCGAGTATCGGTACTGGTCAGTGCATAGTCTCTGCTCTTCAGCAATGATCTGTTGAGAGAAATTTTAGTTATCACTGAAAATAATCCATTGGTAAAAATATTTTTAAAAAAATTGCCTGTCTGGAAGGGTGCTTTCTGCCTTCTGCCAGTCCACCAGATAGGCTGGAGCCGCTGGACAGGTCCTGGTTAAGTCCCTGCCAACTCCACTGGGACAGGGGCTTAGCCGCCTATGCGTCCAGCGTGTCATTTGGACACCCAGAACACTGTTTTTTGACAGTTTGGACACCCAAAATTTTTGTCAGAATTTGCTGATGATGACTTTTCTTAGAAGATAGAATATGTAGAAGCTGTAGTGCCACTTTTATAAGACACACAAAGCAGTTACTGGCATAAAAAAGCAAAATCTGTAAATATATAGGGTTTATTTCATTAGTAACTTATGTACTTTGTACCACACTTTGGACACGCAAAAGTCTATGAAACCTCTATTTGGACACCCTGTTTCCAAATATTGGCTAAGACCATGCACTGGGATGGATGATGTGTGCAGTAGTCACCTAGGACGAATAAATGAAAGCTTCATCCATTCAAGCCTGTGGCACCCAGACTATTTTGGTTTATATTTCATTGTGATCAGAGCATTTCCTGATAGATATTTGAAGCAGAAATGTTGATCAGAACCCATCCAAAAACTTTTCTTCAATTTATTTTGAATTTATGTTCTAATCCAATATCATTTCTAAAAGTATCCAAGGCCCACATGATATTTGTCAAGGAGACTTTCACGGAAAGAAGAGGTTATCCCTTATGCTACTGGTGGCTAATTTGGTCAATACAAAATGATGAAAAAAAACTAAGAAATAATTGAAACCCTGGCACATGGGTACTCACCTGAGAGTGCTCAATGACTGCTATCCAATGAATACTAACATGAAAGGATTTAGAAGGTTTTCAGAAATCTTTGCATCCGTGTGCTTTGGACAAAATAGCCCCAGTATTAGAAGGGTTAATAATGTTTTTCTATGCTGTTTGTAGGTCTAGATTTCTCGCCAGGACACCTCCACCGTACATCAATACATCCCCCTCGGCGAGATGGATCCGTTTCCCAGTATTGACCAGGGGTAACACAGTAGACACGCTCCATAACCTTCCTCTCCCTCCTGGCATTTCAATACCGAGAACAGGGGGGTTTCCCGCCATAATGCAGGTGGCGCTAGCAGGGGGCCATCATAGTCTTAGCCAGCAGGATATCTGGGCTTCTTTTAGACGCCCAAACCCTTAAAGAGCACCTCTCAAGACACCCAAATCTTTTTGTGAGGAATTTCTTAAAATGTCAATCTCAAGCAAGTAATTGATTTTTTTCATCTCCATATAATTCCCATGATATTGTAAATGGATATTACAATATGCCTTATTTTGATAAATTTATATATGTTTATGGTTGAAATATTAGTATATTGTGGTACCACCTAAAATTTGGAAGGGCTCCAAAAAATTTACAATTGCAAATTTTGGGCATCCAGTTTCTAAATCCTGGCTAAAACCCTGGGGGCCATTGTTATTAATATACGTTGTTAAAAATGCAGTTATTTTGAAACCAACAAAAATACTTATGCCAATAAGGGTTGTTTTCAAACAAAGTCCTGCATAACCCGAAAAATGTCAGACAATTTCATTTTGATAATATCTACCCAGCATTTTTTGAAAGAGTGTAAGGATTTGAAGTATTTAAGGAAAAAACACACTTACTGTTATAATGTCTATAACTATCCTTTAAATATCTTGTGTTTTAACTATTCATCCCCAATCATTCAAAAATATTTTAGTGCTAAAAGTATTGCAATTCTAAGCAAGACTTTGTAATAGGGAACTCTAAGCATGGTTTGGACTATATGGAGTAATAAAATAAGACACAGTCGGCATAAAATATACATGCCTTTTTTCAAATAGCCCATGCTTGTGCATGTGAGAAAGTTGCCAGCGACTTGGGGTTAGGTAGTGATCTTCACTGGGTACTCTGGTTTCCTCCACCAGTTACAACTGGCTAGTCACGACTAAGCCGCAATAGAGCAGAAAAAGTGGCGAAAAATGAAATTCTAAATACAAGAATAGGGTAGGGCAATAAGCATATCTCATTGGTTTAGTGTGGACACTGGTCCACTTGAGATGAAAATCGCCAGTTGAATGAAACTTGTATGCAAATTGTAAATCACTGTGAATACCTAAAATGCTAGAATGCCCATTACCTGGTGCCAAATAACTCTCAATCCTGATTAACAATGCATCCACTGTGTACAGTTTGGGGACTCCAGTCTGCTAGCCCTTATGCTGCTGGTGGCTAATTTGGTTGTTACGAAATGCTGCAAAAAAACCTGAAAAATTACTGAAACCCTGGCAAATGGGTACTCATCTGAGAGTACTTCGCGAGAGTTATCCAATAAGTACCAACCTGACAGGGTTTGGATTATTTTCAAAAATCTTTGCATCCTTGTTCTTTGTACGAAAGTAGCCTCAGCATTGGAAGGGTTAATGATAATATCTGTGATATTCACTTCATAAGTATGTTATAGCTCTATCAGAGTGATCAAAGGAAGAGTATAATGCAATATATAGCAAAACCGGTGCCCAAAAGTATTCTCTAATGAAAAAATCATGAGCACCTTGTTAGCAATAATGGCCCTCTGCTAATTAACAAATCTGTGTGAGTGAGAGATCTCATTAGTCGCTAATTGATATAGATCTGATCGTTGGAGAGAGATGCCACGATCAACACTCTAGCTAACATATTGGTCCTATCTGCTCAGCATCAATGTTTAGACAATTAATACTAAAGCAAACATACTACTTCTACAGAGCGCACATGCTATATAATAGAGGTAATATGTTGATTTGTAAGTATCTGCTCAGTCTCAAATGCTTTTCTAAGTCCATGTATATATACATATATATGCTATATAGGAAACTATGAAGATTTCTTAGTATACGCTCAGTGTCAATGCTTTCACAATTGGCAATAGCCACCGGCATGTAAGTTCTAAATAAGGCACATATTATGGAAAAATATGATGATTTATTAGTATCTGCTCCGTTTCAATGCTTTCACAATGGGAAATAGCCACCACGTGCATGTAAGTCCTATATAAAGCACATACTATAGGAAAATATGATTTCTTAGTATCGGCCCAGTCTCAATGCTTTAACAACGGGAAATAACCACCATGTAAGTCCTATATAAGGCACATACTGTGGAAAAATATGATGATTTCTTAGGATCTGCACAGTTTTAATGCACTTTGACAATCAATACTATAACTACCAGTACCATAGTGGCCATACGAAGTGCACACACACATAATAATAATAATAATAATAATTGATATTTGATATAGCGCCCTTTCCACCTATAATGTTCAAAAGCGCTTTAGAGTCATTGGACAGTTTTCATGGTCCATATAGTCAATTGAACTCCTTCTGAAATAGCAATGTTTTCAGAATACAAAGTGAATACAGAGTGAACAAATATGATGATGCCCTTTAATCTTTTCAGTAGCAAAGCTATGACAAACATAAAATACTCTAAGTACCATACTGGCCTTTATCACCAAAAGGTCAATACCATACATTTATATACTCGTCAGACTTGCTGTCTGATCTGATGATATTGGTAATAATAATAAGTAATGGTGATAATAATGATAATGATATTAATAATAATAATAATAGTAATAATAATAATAATAATAATAATAATAATAATAATAATAATAATAATAATAATAATGATAATAATAATAATGATAATAGTATTTAGTTAAAATAATGTTGATGATGGTTTTGATAATGGTAATATTTATCAAATAATAGTACTAGAACTACTACTACTACTATTATAAAGTACTACTACTACTACTACTACTACTACTACTACTACTACTACTACTACTACTACTTATGATAATGATAATGATAATAATAATAATGATAATAACAATAATAATGATAATAATAATAATACTAATGATAATAATAATAATAATAGTTATGACAATAATAATAATAATAATAATAATAATAATAATAATAATAATAATAATAATAATAATAATAATAATATCAAGAGCAAGGCTATACATTTATCACATCCTATATATTTGGTATAATATTATCCATGTTTGAAGATCACTATTTTCTCACAACATGCACATCATGCCATCTGGAGGCGAAATGAGAAACTACAATGTTTATGCTCATTTTCAACATCTATTCAGTTCTTTCTTTTGGCATGCAAGGACTATTCATAAATAAATATTTAGGAAATTGAACTAACTGATTTTCTATGAGCAGCTTAGATTTTAGGGCCCAACAATATGGTCAGTCCTACCAGGTAAAATTAGTAAAGGGCTGTAAAAAACTCTAAATAACAAGATGTCACTTTGCCTATATAAGTATAAATTGCTTACAAGTGCAAACATATTGAAAATTAATAAAACTTCAAATATCCAACTGAACCTTTACACACTCCTTTTCAAATGGGAGGATAAGGCATTGTCCACATGACAAGGCATGTTTACACAGGTATGACTTAAAGTCTTCCAATGCTGAGGCTACCTACGCCCTAAGCACAAGAACATTTATTTAAGAATTTTGAAAACCATCCAATCCCTGTCATGTTGGTATTCATTAGGTAGCTCTCACTGAGTGCTCTGAATCCTAGATGAGTACCCATGTGCCAGGGTTTCAGTCATGTTTTCCAGGTCTTTTGCATCATTCTTTATTGGCAAAATTAGCCACCAGCAGCATAAGGATTAAGATGATATTCAGCCTTGAGATTAAACATGAAAAAGACAGGATACACTATTTTACCATTGACTAAGTAAGAAGTTGCAAAACCTTTTACATTTTTTTTTCAATATTGACCACATCATCCCAAAGATGACTAAATGCATATATATTCGTCATTTCTGAGATCATTACAGGAAACAACAATTGTTTTTCTAGGCTTTAGGTTGCCAATATATGTATGACATATAAGCTTGCCCTGTACTGACATTTAACCCAATCAAGAATGCGGGTCCCTCTGTGAAATTTCTTGTTGTAGGTTTATATTTACAAAACTGTTTTTTGAAAGTTATCAAGAGTAAAAATATATCACCACAATAGTAAGGGCTTTTTTGACCGCTACATGCATTCATGACAAGATTAAAAAACACACTCTAGCATCATTGCTCATATGATTGCTGTTATATATAATGTTTACCATGTAAAGCTAACCATGTATTTAAAGAGATTCATAATTAGATAGATGTTTCCTCTTCTGAGTTCTATATTTCTACCTGCCCTACACAAAGACTTCTGCATGTCAACCGGACAATGTTCACAATCTCTTAATAACTTAATACCTTCATAAATATTAGATACATGTGTAATATTCCAGCTATAAGGCCAATACGTTCTAATATTTGAGACAGGAAACTTCCCATAACAACTATCCATAGAGTTTGCTTACAGGGGTAGTACCAATATGTAACATGAATGGGGGAGGAGAGGAGGGGTAATAGCTCGCGTGGCTCAGCGTAGCGAGCATTTACGGTATATATATAGTGTAATGGCAGGATACATACTGAGGCAGGTTTTTTGGTGTTGACGTCTGTCTGTTCGTCTCTCGTCGGGCTCGCTCGCTCGACCCTGCTCGCTCGATTACCTCGGAAAAATGAGCATAACTTTTTGCTTTAAGAGCACATTTTGCCGCCAGATCGTTTCATGTTTTAAATATTTCTTAATCAAATAATAAATTTGGATTGTTTCCTTTAAATTGTATTGAAATAATGTTTTGGTCGCCGACTATCGTGCAACACGCGCGGAACTATGCAACAACTGAAACATACATGCTCACGTGCGACAAATGCTGACGTCATGAAATGACATCATGTTACGACGGAATTCCGCGGTTTCCAAAGTCGTAACTTCCATGTTCACGGTAAAAATGACTTTACTCATCTTTCCGTGAATCGATTTCAGTGCAGTTTAAATTGCCATAACCGCAACAAATAATTCTACATGTCTCTTAATTCTAGTTGAAATCTGTCGTGAAATGACGATTGTGCAACAGGTTGAAGTCGTAGTAATTTTTATGCCATATTTTTGCTCAATCGATCGCTACGCATACTGTTTGTGGTTATTGCACACATTTGAAGCTCATGTTAAGGGGCTTCCAATATGTTTCAGCGAAGTTCAAGTAAAGAAATGATAACTATAACAATAACAAACACTTTGTGACTGAATTTGAAAGGGAATGCAGAAATATCATCGAACTGCGCGAGCATTTAAAGCTTTGCTTTCTCGTCATATTATATTAGTTTGACAATTAAAATCAATGAGTAGTTTACCTTGATAATTGATGGGTTAACCTGCCCCCTTCTTCTTGGTAGGCATCTGCAGAGACTAATATTTAGTGTTGCATCCCAAAAATTGGGTATACGTCCCAAGGGTACAATTTATACCACTTCATGTATATCAAATATTAAAGTACTGTCTGTATTTAAAGTGTATGTGCAATTGTGCATCAAGCTGTCATTTCAAGGATACTAACCAGACATAGAATATAAAAGCTCTCTAAGAACCACTGTATGATCACCTACGTTTTTCTATGTGTAATCATGCAAATTATAGAAATAAATGCTGACTTAGTAAGACTGAGGGTTTATTCTATAAATTCATTTGATGAACCAGGTACAAAGTGATGATTTTTGCTTGGCTTTGGAAAAGGATTTTCCCTATATCCATTCAGAAAATTGAATCAAATATTAAAATCCACAAAGTACTATTGAAAATAAGGTTACATTCAATGAACCTACATTTAGGAAAATCTCACCTTTCACAGATACTGGCTCTCCTTGTCAGTCAGAAATTAGAAACCACTCTACAAGGAGACAACAACAAACACACCTCCTTGTTGGTTTTGGTTGCGGAGTGAAATGTAAACCGGAAACTGGAAGCGACCTCTATATTTTATTTCCGCAGCAATAATTTAGATCATATAAAAACTAGAATGCCTGATCTAAAATATAAAATATAAAAAAGTAGAAATACAGCATTAATTTTTATATCATTTGAAAAAATTAGGAAAGATATGCTCAATATGTGAATTTCAAAAAGTTAAAAGACATTCCGTGCGGGATGAATTCCGCCATCTTCAAAATAAACAAAGGCGGCATGGAACGGAGAGTGGCGAAGTTTTTCCTCCAAAAGGTACGTTTAACTGTATGCTACAGTATTTTCCGCATGTGACGATGGGTAACATTATGTGGTCTCATGTCTGCGTATCATGACAGACTGCATGTTATCTGTTTTCTGTAAGAATTCCCACTGACAAGTGTATTTTTGTGACGAGTCAGAAGACAATGCAACATGGATGAATGAATGGAGGAGCAGATGAGTGACAGCTGGCACCTGACTCTCACTGACTGTCAACTCGTTTCGCAGAATGTCGCTCGACTGAAAAATAGCACATCAGAAAGTGTGTCTATTCGGTTCTTGATTCGGCCCGAAAGGCCCATCCGATTCGATAGACATACCCTACAAGGTATTGTTATTGGAAAAGGGGGAGGGGCTGCGACCCATGATAACGCAATCAAAACAATCAGCTGTCAAGGAATCTAAATCTAAACCACACACAATACATTTTTATTTTTAATGCTAGTTTTCTAAGAATACAGCATGAATGGGAATTGTAACACAGTTGAATTGTAGTTGTTACTTTACTTACAAATAATATCCCCAATATGATACTAATATGATACTATGATGCCATCATTTGCAACATATTTGCCAAGGTAGGGTTACAATGTTGCCATTGTGTCAGGCTCTTAGCCATGATTTCAAAAATGCCTGTATGAAAAATAGCAATATCTGTCATACCTGTCTTAACTCCTGATATGATCAGGAGTCATCTGATAATATGATGAGAAAGCAAAGCTTTAAATGCTCGCGCAGCTCGATGATATTTCTGCATTCCCCTTCAAATGCAGTTACAAAGTGTTTGTTATTGTTATCCGTGACGTCATTCTTTACTTGAACTTCGCTGAAACATATTGGAAGCCCCTTCATATGCGCTTCATATTTGTGCAATAACCACACACAGTATCCGAAAATATGGCATAAAAATTACTACGACTTCAACCTGTTGCAACATCGTCATTTCACGACAGATTTCCTCTAGAATTAAGAGACATGTAGAATTATTTGTGGCGGTTGTAGCGATTTAAACTGCATTTAAATCGATTCACGGAAGGTTGAGTAAAGTCATTTTTACCGTGAACATCGAAGTTACGACTTTGGAATGCGCGGAATTCCATCGTAACATGACGTCATTTCAAGACGTCAGCATTTGTCGCACGTGAGCATGTATGTTTCAGTTGTTGCATAGTTCGTCGTGTGTTGCACGATAGTCGGCGACCAAAACGCTATTTTGACACAATTTAAAGGAATCAATCCAAATTTATTATTTGAATAAGAAATATTTAAAACATGAAACGATCTGGCGGCAAAATGTGCTCTTAAAGCAAAAAGTTATGCTCATTTCTCGCGAGGTTATCGAGCGAGCGAGATAAGAGACGAACAGACAGAAGTGTTGACGGAAGTGCGGACACCGTTTTCTAGGCCTCAGTATGTACTTCCATTGACAATGGCATTGTTGACATCCTATACCGTAAATGCTCGCTACGCTGAGCCGGCCTACGGCCGACTCACTACGCGAGCTATCAGAACCCAATGCAGAAAATCACTTAATCAAAGTAGAGTGTCTGGGCGTCATTTGGACAAATAAACTCTCAAAAACCACACACCAGGACACCCAAAAATACTTGTGAGGAATTTCCAAAAATGTCAACTTCAAGCAATTTATTTAAATATTTGCATCTCTAAGTAATTCCCCCAACATTGCGTATGGATATAATGTGTTTTTTTTTCAAAAAGTAAGTACATGTTTTTGATTGTTATCTGAATATATTGGGATCTCCCTTAAAAAATAGGATGCCCAAAAACTTTTAAATTGCCAATTTTGGGCACCCAGTTTCTAAATCCTGGCGAAGACCTTGGCCTGGTGGGACTCCTGATCTGAAGTTCCCGATGGGCTTCTTATATGCTATTTAGATGAATGACTAGCCATTTCCCCTATAGATAATCATGTCTTCTCATATAGTGTATGTTACTTTACCCAATAACTGTGTGCAGTGATATACTCACTTAAGCTTTTATTTGTAAACAGCCTAGTTCCATGTTATTTAAGATTATTAGACCAGCCATGCACAGTTCTATGTTATTAACAACGAAAAGAAGCATTGTGAACTAGTATGGAGGAAAAAAAAATTAAATTACCATAGGTACTTCCTCACATATGAAGAATGCTAGAAGTTGCTGTCACAAACAAAACCAAAGTAACCTGACCCCTGGTGGTCAAGATTAGAAATACAGAAAAATTCACAGGGAGGCCCCAATCCTGAAGGGTTTAAAATCTCCTGATATTAGGTGTTTGAATGTTGACAGGTACATAGACACAATTTTTCATGCCATCCAGATAACACTACTTAACTTAATCAAGTAGCTTAACCTCAAAATTTGGACATTTTACACATTGGTCTTGACAAGTAATGGTCAACTGTGGTTTCGGTGAACATTTATAAAAGGTTTGGCATGCTTAAATGCCCTTAGGGAGGTAAAGGTATTCGGTTTATAGTCTTGTATCCACCGAAGCGCTCACACGACCTTCCTCCCCTAGCAGGCCTGTACACACGGAAACCATTTCAATCCCCCGGGCAATACTCCAGAGCAACTGGCAGCATATAGTGCACAAGCTCTTAGCACTGCCTTATTCGTGCTAGGTAACCATTTTGCAGCTGGGTAGACTGAAGCAATATGGAATAAACTGTCTTGCCCAAGGACTGACCAAAGTGCCCCGGCTGGGAATTGAACCAGCAACCCTATAATTACTAGTCTGACACCTAACCAACTGAGCTACTTTGTCCAGGACTTTCACTTAGATAACACTAGTGTCATAATGACTTACCATTGATACTTTTATGATATAAATATTAAGGGTTCCTATCATAAGTTTGGTATGAATGCTCAGATAAGGCCAAGAAAAAAGTATAGTTTGTTTCCTGTATTACAACGGTCTGAAAAAAAATAGGGTAGGTAGGTCAGTAAAAACCTTTTTTTTTGCATTACGTTTTTGGTCAAAAATTTGTGTTTTATGCATTTTACGTTGATTGGGAGGTGGGAGGGCGATAAAAACTTTGGGGTAGGTTTTTTTTTAAATAACAACTTGTTAGGGTAGGGTTACAAGAAACAAACAATTTTTTTGTAGGCCTAAGCACAGACTTGCACATATCTTAAGTAAAGTTGTTGATTGAGTCCTGATCAACATTTCTACCTCAAACATCTTATGAAAGATACTTCTCTTAGAGTGATGAAAATTGTCTTATAGTTATATATTTTGGCACTACAGGCCTGAATGGATTAAACACTGCTCCAAGTGAACTAGGGTAACATGTCAGGCATGTTGTGAAGATGTAGGTCAGCTTTATTCAATGAATTACTGAATACCAATGAGAACAAGAAGGAACTTGATACTTTTAAAGGTTAAGTAGTGAGAAAAATTTAGGTGAAACTGAATTTAGTTGAATTACTGAATAACAATGAGAACTAGAAGGAACTTGATACTTTAAAAGGTTAGGTAGTGAGAAAAATTTAGATGATAAAGGTAAAGGTATTCGGTTTATAGTCTTGTATCCACCGAAGTGCTCACACGACCTTCCTCCCCTAGCAGGCACTGTACATGCAGAAACCATTTCAATCCCCCGGGGGATATTCCAGAGCAACTGGCAGCATATAGCGCACACACTCTAAGCACTGCCTTATTTATGCTAGGTGCCCATTTTGCAGCTGGGTAGACTGAAGCAATATGGAATAAACTGTTTTGCCCAAGAACGACCAAAGTGCCCGGAGTGGCCGGGAATCGAACCAGCGACCCTCTGATTACTAGTCCGACACCTAACCAACTGAGCTACTTTGTCCCCGATACTGAATTTATGTGAATTACTGAATACCAATGAGAACTTGAATGAACTTGATACTTTTATAGCTTAAGTAGTGAGAAAAAGAATTTCAGTAATGATACCGTAAATGGCACATACGCCTTTAAAATCATTCCTGATTCTAATATCAGGGGCCTCCAATAAAATATGCATATGGCAAGTCCAAAATGTTTAGTTTATCTATGAGGTTGTGATGGTTGTTATATTCTGTTGTTCTAACCAGAATTTAGAATTCAGGTACCTAGTCCCTAAAAGGTCCCCCCCCCCCCCCCTCTGAGTTCACCAACATAATTGTAGTACAATCAATGACCTATAGGTGGCACCACATGGAAGGGTGAAGGCTATTTCAGCATTACCATAGATTCTCAGTAATTAGGGACATTTTTTGATAATTACAATATTTATTGGTTCAGTGTGGCCCATGTTTTCTGAAAATACCTTGATGTTGTATCAGAAAGATTTACAGCTAGCTCCATATCTTGTGTAATTGCAACTGGCGATAGATTGAGGGTTGCCCAGATTTCCCATTTATTTTTTTGCAAAATTATTGTAGTGCCCCAAATTCCTAGGCTGGTCTAAATTTATGAGAATTTACGAAACTAGGGTTAATCTGGAGGCTAGATTGTATCTGTTTCATCAAAAATTTGTCTGAATAATGCATTGTACAGTAAACAGTAATCCCCAGGGAAAATAGATAACATTTGAAATTGATTAAATCCTATGAAGTATACAAAACGCTTTGTCAGTATTGGCATGGACCGGGCTTGTTATTATATATCACACAGATGTTTGAAAACATATTTGGTACGTTGCCTTCAGATAGCATGGATTGCCTGAAGACTACCTAATCATTTTTCTGGGATTTGACCCTGCTTTTGCAGAAAAGGATAAAGTGAATTCCTAGAACTGAGCAGAGAAATACATCCCCTTGATCCGCAACCCAATAGGCACAGCATGCTAGTACCTAGGGTATGTGCGCCTCGGGTTACGCGGTGAAGCCTGTGGAGGTATTGGTCACATGATTTGTGCAGTAAGCAAGCAGCAAAGAGACTGACTGGCTGGCTGGGTAAACAGACTGTCATCCTATCTAGGTCAGATAGGTTGCCGAGGCAGCGAAATTTGATGACGCATGCACAGTGCCCACTCCCTGTCTACTGCTCTCAGAACTGAGTAAGGTTTGGATCTTTCTCCAATTTTTCAATGCACAATATTTGCAATCAATGGTCCACCTTCCTCTGATGTACGTTGGCTAGATATATCATACCTTTTAAACATATACCCAGAACTCAAAATTAGCTGGTGTTGAGAGCGCAGAGCTCCCTAGAATTCTCCTGTGGCTCCCTCAAATTTCTGCAGGGATCCCAAAGATGTAATGGTTTCTATGTACAACACCTTAAAGTAGCATTGGAAGATGCAATTGGCCTCCCTGGAGAAAACTTAATTTTGAACCCTGGTACCCCGATTTTTTATCCTCTGCCCAAGTTATTGAGGCATGTTTTCTTTTTATTTCTCAGTTGATAAATGCATATCTCTATAAAAATATCTCTATGTAAATATTCTGCAGGACGTGTTCTATCTGCCTATTGTGAAGTAGTTGACATTATTATGTGTATTTCCCTCTATATACAAGAGTTTTATTGTCGGTTTATTATACCGACTGCTGTTTTATCACTATTACTACCTACTGCATACTCACTAGAGATAAGTGCCACAAGTTAGTTTAGAGATAAGACTTGATACATTACCATAATATATCAAATGCTTGAAAATATCCTGAATTTAAGAGTTTCTCTTAGTTAGACCTAGATTACCCCAGGATTGAAACAGGATTTTAAAATTGCCTGTCCAGAACAGCAATCTCAAAATTTTGCCCATCCAGATTTTTACCACTCAGCTAATTCAAATCCTTATACCAACTACTTTAATAGCCTATTGGGTCAAAAAGGACAATATACACTTCAGCCATGTCTTAGAAAAAGAATATTTGGTTATGAGCCCCCAAAAAGTCAAAATTGAAAATTAACATAGAAATTTTATCTTTCTGTCAAGGTATTTTTCAGGAAACTGCCCATTCAAAAGACAGGCTGGATTGGTCCTGGCTAAATACTGGCTTGAAATTGTTTCAGGATGGCAAGATAAGTGTGCATTAGGATGGTTTAAAGGGTTGGCCTTCTTGGAGTTCAAAAATATTTGTATAGAACTTTATTTGTCCTAGTTATAGTAAAAATAGTTCATATTAATATCAAATAGACAAATACCCCCTTGCCTTACAAACAACTCCAATCCAAACATTTTATATTTGTCCCTTGAGTATCAATACTCATACTAGCATACTAGCACATACCAAAAGGTGCAACGAATTATTGAAGTGCCACGCCTTCAACTTAAAACTTTGTCGCTCAAATTTGTCTTGCCAAAGTTGAACATTTTGAACTATAGTGCCCTAGTTAGTATGAACGTATAAATTTCTAAGGATGAAACCTGATGAATGGCACCATAGTGTGACACATCCAGTTTATAATTGGGGAGTGGTTGCACCGGATAACTGTTTGAAATGAAATTACCATGAGTCTTGGTACATCTTTATAGTGAGAACCTATTCATGTCTAAAGTTCATGTGGAAATGTGTCTCTACATTCAACAAGGTAAAACATGTACTTAACTTGCCCTTCTGGACAAAGTGATTCCTTCCATAATTACACATCGTATTTTTAAAAGTATATTCAAAAATAAGTTATAATCCATCTAGTTCCGATACCAAAATGCATTTTGAGATTATTAGTTCATAAGCAGGATAGTTGTTTTGTCTGTTGATGTTATTGCTGTTCTATGATGCAACAGGTGTGTCTCCCAAAATGCATTTTGATATCATAAGTTCATAAGCAGAATTTAGACGTTTTGTCTGTTGATGACATCACAAGGCCATGCCCCCCCCCTGTTCTATGATGCAACAGGTGTGTCTCCCATGTGCTCAGGTGATTATACTGGGCTGACAGGACTGAGACAGGCACATCATTATATGCCACTTGAGAGTTTGCCAGCATTGACCCATATATGCCTAACCTCTCCAGGGTGTCTGACGCATTAGAAAATAACTTTATAGAAATTAGATATTTCAAGAAAAGGTAACTTCAAGTTGATAGTTACTTTTTCATAGAACATTCTTTATTAAGTTATTTTATATGCTTATCCTCCTCAGGGTATCTGATGCATAAAAAAATAACTTTATTGACATTGAATATTTCAAGAAAATGGTGAAGTTCAAGTTGGTATACATAGATACTTTTCCATGGAACATTCTTTATTTAGTTATTTTAGATAAAATGCATTTATTTGTGAGTGTTGGATATTATCAATATTTTCATGAAGATGCTTGATTTTATCCTTTGTAATTTAAATGGAATGTCTAGTTTCCATACTAATAAGTATAATCTGAAACATGATTTTTTCATTGTAAATATTAGTGTTGGGACGATCATTGATTATAATCAATAATCATTTGTTTGCCTCTCTTTTACTGATTAATCGATTACAAAACTGGCAATCGATAATAGTCATAAAAGGTAACACCTAGTGGCAAAATATAGAACTAAATGACAGGCAAGTTGTCAACTTTCGTGCTATGAAACTAAGCTCCAAAACACTTCAAAACAGAGTTGAGGTAGGTGCTAATAGCAAGTTGTCATAGACTATCACTTATTATTTGGCTCTAGACCTCTAGTACCCAATTACTGCAAATGTGCGAAGAACTGATTATGATCGATTATCGATCGGTTGGCTGCAACTTATTATCAATCATGAAATTGCCACCGATTCCCAACCGTAGTATATATTTTGTAAAATGTTTGAAATCGACATCCATTTATGTTTTCATATTTTGATGAAATCCTTACCTATCTATGCAAAGTGTTCAACTTTTATTCTAAACTTCTTTTACTTTATTTGCCACACACATTGGCACTTTATTAATATGCCTATTTCAAAGGAAAAAATATTTTAGATAATTTAGGATATGATATTAGTTGTCTCTATTGACACCTCTGCTAATGCATCTAAACTCATGGTCAGTATTTTGATAAAAATTCTTAAAACTAAAATTATTTACAGATTATGCAAACAGTTTCTGTTTCTCTAAGTGGGTTAACATGCTTTTCCTACATACTAATAAAATTATTAGTATTCAAGAATTTAGATAAATCTGTTTTTCTATTTGGTCAGTCTCTTTCAGTATGAGAGCCACTCTTTATGGACAAGTGGATACTTATTGTTTCTAAGACAACAGCATGCTATAGCCCCTAGGTGAACCCTGGCCATGCAATACATGTATAATTTTTGACTTTCACATTCACTGGAAGTTTTACCTCTTTTAAGAGTGAATTTTGGGGCTGAGGCAAAAATGTTCTGAGTAGGAGAGGCAAAAATCTTAAAAGTGTTTTCCTCAATGAAGTTCATAGATGTGTTAACATCTTACATTATTTCTGTTACAAAGTTTAAGCATATGTTTTCACTATTAAGGTGCTCACATTTTAGAGGATAACCCCACTTTAGTTTTAGATAATGTGTTTTCTGTAAGAGGTATTCACATCTCTTAGGATATCCCAAATTACATTGAAGAAAATTGGATACAGAAATTGTCATGGTTGACTATAAGAGGTTTTCACATCTCTTAGGATATCCCAAATTACATTGAAGAAAATTGGATACAGAAATTGTCATGGTTGACTATAAGAGGTTTTCACATCTCTTAGGATATCCCAAATTACATTGCAGAAAATTGGATACAGAAATTGTCATGGTTGACTATAAGAAGTTTTCACATCTGATTATTATCCCTATACAACGATATATATGGTTAAAAAACAAGTAGCCCGGGCAGTTTGAATGAATTGATAGGGCCAAATTCAAAACTGCCTAACTTTTAGGCTAGATGTAATGTGAGGAGTCAAATAGCGTTTTAGATTGAGTTGCTGTATCTCAGGAGTGATCGCATAGTGACAAAGAAAGTAACAGCCTGAAGCTGATCAACTCTAAACTTGCTACAAGTCGGTGTTAACTGGCTCTTTCAGTAGTCTTACTGTCTAGGTTTAGTTCTGCATTAATCCTCAAGGGGGACACACTTATTATATAAGTGCTACAAGTCTGTGTTAACTGGCTCTTTCCTTAATCTCACTGATCTACCCTGAGTTGATTAAATTTGCTCCACATTTAGTTCTGCATTAATCTTCAAAGGGGACACATTAAGTGCTACAATTCTGTGTTAACTGGCTCTTTCCTTAGTCTCACTGATCTACCCCGAGTTGATTCAGTCCAGCTTTAGTTCTACATTAATTCTCAAGGGGGAACCACTTGAGCTGTGTTTGATAACTGCAACCCCTGAAAACTGTGCTGCCATCTATAGGTTGAGAGAGAAATCAAACCCACTTGACACCCAGCATGGCTCAACATAAAGGGCTGCCCTACTGCCCCGGGCAGGTAGAAATTTTCAAAATGGCTGCAGGGCAAGTTATAATCAGATTGTACCTGCCTGACATGGCAGGTAAGATTTCCTAATGTAACTTCAGGTATAATTTAATTTATCACACTGAGGAAATCTATTTTATTTTTTTTCAATAACATTAAAACTATAGGAGGGAAACAGTTAATGGGTACATGTTAAGTGCATGCAGAAAGTAATTTTTATGTACATTTTTTCACACCTTTTGTTTGGCAGGTGAAAATTGTGTTGGGCAGGTAGAAATTCATATTAACCTGCCCTACTCCGGGCTTTTAAAAGTTAGTGTTGAGCCCTGCCCAGTTTATAGAGTGGTAGTGGCCAGGCATTACAACATGGCATTATACCTACCTCAGCCTGAGAACCAGGCTAATCAACTCATGATCGAGGCTGAGTTGCTATATTATTAGAGTGAATATTAAAAGCACTGTCACAACATGCAGAGCAGCCTATGATCTAGACTGAATATAGCCACTAGGGGTATTGGAATGACTATAAAGATCAAGTTGCTGCTTTGTTTGAGTACATGATGAAAGTGCAGTTCATATTCAATAGCCTGCACTTCAGGCTTGATTTAGCTAGGGGGTGGGAACAACTCTAGAGCATGTCAAAGCATTATTCAGAGGTCTAAGCTCCCATCAATACAGACTGGATAATTTATGCCTCAGAAGAACACATCTTAATGATAGCCCTTTGGGGGGACTGGCAGGGATTTGAGTACTTCACACCCTCTGCTACAATGGGGCCATTAAGTGGTTATTAAGCAATGAAATTGGCAAGCAGGTGATAGGACCTGCAGAATCTGGAAGCGGCCAGTAGGACTGGCAATAAAAAATTGAAAGTAAACCCCTGATTATAATTACAAAATGATGCAAAAAAATGTGAAGAATGACTGAAAACCTGGCAAATGGGTACTCATCTGAGAGTACTCAGCAAGGGTTATCCAATGAGTACCAACATGACACAGTTTATGTTTTTTCAAAAATCTTTGCATCCTTGTGCTTTGGATGAAAGTAGCCTGAGCATTGGAAGGGTTAAGCTGGTGGGATCATAAGGGCTCTTGAGAATCACAAGTGGCTGGCTAGTTGGCGTAGTGGACGGCTGGTTGTCATGACAGGTATTGATAAGATATATTCCTCAAGCAGTCTAGGAACTTTAACACAGACACGTTCTGCCACCTCCTGCCCTCATTAACTGGTGATATATGGATATTCACAAGTAAAAATTACGATTGGGATTCTCAGTAGATATTGACATAGCTGATATGCATACTTGGACATAGTGATGGGTGCATGTGGACGGGTAGATCCTCAAACACCTATCATTATTAACACCCTACCGAGATGTGCAGTAGGCTTCTGTAGGCATAATATCACTCTTCATATCTCTGGTAATACTAATTTAACTGGAACAAAAGTAACAGATGCTGAACTTGGAGCTGCGAAAGGAAGGGTGTGACAGTCGCATGAGTTTCAACTGTAAGATGTAGCAGTTACATTGAGGATCTGGCTTTCCAGGAAAAAGCATTGTGACTTAGCTGCCTCACTGCAACCTGTACCTCATGGAGGATGAAATGGACTAGGAAAACTGCATGGTCTCTACAATTCCTGGACACTGCATGTTTAATGGCAAAAGATAAACCTTAACAGGATTCTGTTTTGGTATATTTGCAAGTATTGACAATTATGGCATTTGATAATTGAATGCTGTCGATAAGTCTTAGCGAACATGAAATTACAATTTCAGAAGAGGTTATCATGATACAAAATGGCAGGTCATCTATTTACACAATCATTCTATTTATCTCAGACAGGCTCATTGCTGGTCAATAGCTGAAGTATTATATTATCAATATCTAGACAGTATAAGATTTTCAAAGCAAAACCTTTGAAAACCATCTTAACCCTGTCATGCTGGTTTGCATCGGATAGCTCTCGCAGAGTACTTTCAGATGAGTACCTACATGACAGGGTTTCAGTAATTTTTCTGTTTTTTGCATCATGTTCTATTGGCCAAATTAGCCACCAGCAGCACAAGGGTTAAAAAGTGGTACATGTATTATTCAGTTGCTAAATTCCTATGTGGTGTTGAATTATATGGTAAATTAGAAACTGCTGTAATAAGCCAATACTTAGAAAGTATAAGAATTTGCAATCGAACCACTCTTTGAATATGGTATTGGTTGCTATTCTTGCAATATTGAATGATGTTGTAAAATGAAACTCTGGTAACTCGACTGCTATTTAATCAGTGTCTGAGTTGATATTAGGATTTGTGATTTGATATGCCATCAAACATTATTGGTGGAGTCCTGGCGCATAGTGAGATGCCATATTGGAGACATTGTTTGTTCTAATATCACATTAACTGAGACAACATGTTGCCAGACCTAGCTTGGGTATTGAGGTCGTTATTGGAAATCCAGACAAGTTGGGTGCATATAAACATGTGCATGTATGTGTATATATAACAAACACATGCATTATTGATGACAACCAGACAATTCATTTAGCTATGAAATCAACACATATAAAATGAAAAAAAATACTTAGCCTCACATGCTATAGATACATAACCCTTATGCTTCTGGTGGACTTATTTTGCCATTACCAAATGATGTAAAAAAGCTGAAAAGTGACTAAAACCCTGGGTTTAGATGGTTTTCAAAAATCTTTGCATCCTTGTGCTTAGGATGAAAGTAGCCTTAGCATTGGAAGGGTTAATGATGATCACCTTAAAGACAAGCTGCAGTAGCTGGGCAATCAAAATATTACACATATGTAAAAAAACCATATAATCCTTATTGATAGCAAACACACAATTTGAAGTCTGGAAATCAAAACATCAAAAGTGAAATAAATAATATGAATATCATCAATTGTAATAGATGACAACTAAGCAATTTATGTAGCAGTTAAGGAAATGTAAATTCCAAAAATAAAAAATAATAATAATATCATCTTCACCTGCCTAAACAAACGCAATTATAATAGATGACAACTAAACAATTTATGTAGCAGTTAAAGAAATCAAAACCCAAAAAGTGAAAAAAAATATGAATATCATCTTCACCTGCTTAAACAAGCGCAATTATAATAGATGACAACTAAACAATTTATGTAGCAATTAAGGAAATCAAAACTCCAAAAGTGAAATATATGCCTATCAGCATCACCTGCTGGGTACATGCATTGTTTATGATGGTGATCAAATGAATTATCTGCAGGGTGATTAGGACACCGGAGTAAAAAAAAATGTGTTTCACATCCTCACCTGCTAGAAATGTACTCATTCGTAATTGGTGACAAAAAGACAATGTTTAACCCTCATGCTGTTGGTGGCTAATTTGGCCAATACAACAAAGCATCAATAGTCAAAAGGCAGGGCTAAGTTATTTATGAACTTGTGAGGGAACCGGATGTATAAAGAACATTAACATTATAGAGAAAAATAATTTATAATGACTAGATTTGTATCAGTTTTGTAGAAATGAAACAAATATCGGAATTCTAGGCGCAAGCTGAAGACTTCGAAATCTCTTGGGTGCAAAGCTACTTGGGTACGCATCAGTTTGGTTACGAACCAGTTTGGTTGCGAAGTCTCCTGATTTCATTCTATACACATAGTAATTTTTTCTTTAGTAATTTTCCTTCCTATACTGAAAAATATACTTTATGTCCGCTTAGAATATTTTATATATTTGAAAACGCTAAATTAAAATAAGGAAGGCACGATTTTCCGCGGCAAAGGCAACATTTATATTATAACCAATCAGAATAGAGAATTGTATTCAGTCCGGCCTCAGGATTTTGAACATGGCCATCCAGATTATGAACATCTCAAAACAGCTTCCCAAATAGGCGCGGCCTGAGGGCCCCGCAAATGACTGAAACCCTGGCACATGGGTACTCATCTGAGAGTACTCAGCGAGAGCTATCCAATGAATACCAACATGACAGGGTTTGGTTGGTTTTCAAAAAGTCTTCATCTGAGAGTACTCAGCGAGAGCCATCCGATGAAAACCAACATGACAGGGTTTAGATGGTTTTCAAAAATCTTTGAGTTCTTGTCCTTCGGACGAAAGTAGCCTCAGCAATGGAAGGGTTAATGCCTATAGATCTAAACACAAAAACTGGAAGAAATAAGCTTATTGACAGCGACAACATCACCTGCTAGATATTTTGATTGATGATCATCAAATGGACTAGTTGGGCAATTGAAAAATCAAAAATAAAAGGATAGGCTGGTACTAGCCTCTTTTCACCTGCTAAAGACATGCATTTTTAATAACCATCAGTATTTTGCCTGCAAGGCTCATGCTTTGTTGATGATCGTCTAATGACCCAGCCTGGAAATAAAAGAAAGAAATATTAGCATCCTATATCCACCTGCTAGATATGTTTGCTATGGACATTCATCTTGTAACCTCATGGTCTGTAAATCAAAGTAAAATGGATATTAACCCATTAATGCTTAGGAGTTCCTCCAGCAATTGTCGTCTGGATCTATGATACTTTTTACAATAACTTCAGAATTGAGGATGATTTTACAAAATATTTGAAGGAGAGTTGTTGATAATGTTCTAATGAACATTTCTCCTTCAAATATTTTTCTACGTGTGCGTTTGCCTGCAAGATTTCATCAAAATTGTCAGGCTGCTTTTGGCCGCTGTGAGCATTAATGGGTTAACCCATTTACCCCTGTAGCAACCCAAAATGGTCAGAATACTCTGCAGTTATCTTTCTGAGTGAAGCATCAGTTGCAAAAATATTTGAGAATTAATTCAAATCAATATCTTTTCAAGCCACTCAGATTCTAAAACATCTAGCAGATTGGTGCTTTATCAAAAAAAGATTTCAAGAGTATCTTAATTTCTTGATGATATTTTTTAGTGAGACTCAAAAATCTATAAATGGTTTATATGAAAATTAGCTTCTTATCTCGTTTGGCAGATATATACCTTGTCTTATTCAAAAAGAAGAAAAAATAAGCATAGACATTGTGTGTTTATGGGAATAAAGCACAAGGATACAAAGATTTTTGAAAACCATATAAACTATGTCAAGTAGGTATTCATTTAAGATAGCTCTCATTAAGAACTCTCAAAAGAGTGCCCATTTGCAAGGGTTTCAGTCATTTTTCAGAGAGTTTGCATCATTTTGTAATACCAAAATTAGCAACCAGCAGCATAAGGGTTAATATGGTGCCATGAATTGACTTGCAAGTACATGACTACATAGGTCGCACCCGATACTAGTTGTTAGTATTAATTATTGATGATATCTAAAGATGCAATGTATTAGGGATAAGCGTAGTACAGCCACTAGGATAACACTACATGTATTTATGTATTACCCACAGGGAATGACCTGGAATATCACCACCAGATTATCGACAACCTGAGAGACTTTCCATTAAGACTACTGCTGCCACCCAGTGCTCAATGATGGAACTATATATTATAGCCTAAGCTGGTGTATTTTTGGAATGAATCATTTGTATAGATTGCATACATTCATGAGGAAATGAACTAGTAAAAGACACTCAATACTGAACACCAAAAAGATGCTCAAGACTACTACTGCCATCTAACATTCTATAAAGGAACTACTCATTTCATCCTAACCTGGTATCTTTTTGGAAGGAATCACCTGTATGGCTTGCAAATTGAGGGTATTTGCTAAAAAAATCGCAAATATTCTAAGCTGTTCATCAAAGAGACACTGCCATCCAGTGATCTGTAATGGAACCATCTTAGGTTCACTGGAATTTTCAGTATCCATCTAAAACTCACTTGCTTCAACCTTATTTTCTTTATCTCAGAATTATTCACTGGAACAAACAGCATTTATACAATAAATGCTTTTTCATCCTGCAACTAAGTGTTTATCTCAGAATCATTCAGGACTTTTGCTGCCACTTAGTGTTGTTCCAGTTCTAGTCGATTAAACATCATTCATCTAAGGAACATTTAATCATACTTATACCTAATGTTTATCTGAGGAATATTCAAGACTTGTGCTGCCATCTAGTATTGTTTCCAGTCCTATAAACAGCATCCATATATTAGGAACACTTAATCGTGCTTAAATCTAAGTGTTATCTGGGAAACTTTCAACACTCGTGCTGCTGTCTAGTGGAGACATGTGCTGCCACCTAATGTGAAAGTTGTGACACTCAGTTACTATCCTCAAACTCACTTAACAGTTGTAAGGTTTTTATTGTGGCACAAGTTTACGTGAGAAATCTAAAAGCATAACAGCTCAACTTGGTCCCCAAACCACTGGCATTCACAGCGCATTACATTCTGAAAGATTACATTCAATTTATTGAAGAAAATTATATTAACCCTTATTCTGCTGGTGGCTAATTTGGCCATTACAAAATGTCTCAAAACCTGACTCAAACCCTGGCAGATGGGTACTCATCTGAAAGTAGTCAGCGAGAGCTATCCAATGAGTACCAACATGACAGGCTTTAGATGGTTTTCAATATTATTTGCATCTTTGTGCTTTGGACAAAAGTAGCCTCAGCAATGGAAGTGTTAACCCAGTTACAAAATGTAAACATTTCCTTTTCAGAGAAGACGAAACATGAGTGTGTATAGTGGGTGATTACTGTGTAGGCAGAGCACCTGGAGATTGTCAGTCATTCAGGAGCGGAAGCTTAACATTGAACCCCTCTGACATGGGCGTGTTACGCTTGACATGACATGGGATTTTCTCAAGATCTTGAACATAAGCTGCTTAATTTGACACTTGGTATGCAGTGGTAGTTATCAACGCCACTTACTTACCTTGCTTTATTTGTGAAGGACCCTCCTGTGCGCCATTTCTCAGTGGAGAGAGAATATAGGACAGATTGCCTAAGAAAGGAGAGAAACCTGTCATATCTAAGGTGATTTTCCTCGGATCTTGAGTGTGAAGTGCTTTATCGCTTTATTGCTGGATTCGGAATGCTGTGATATATATAGTCATCATTTTCATATCTTACTCTGGCAGTGGAGATAACTGTGCACACTTCTCAGTGGAGATGGGATATAGAACAGATTGCCTAAGAAAGGAGAGAAACCTTGTATGTCATAGGTAATTTTCATACAAGCTTGAGTGTCAGTAACATACTTTATTTGACATTTTTATTTGGAATGCTGTGGTAGACATAGTCATCACTTTCATACCTTACTGTGACTGTGGAGATATCTATCCAAACTTCTCAGTGGAATGAGCATATAGGACAGATTGCCTAAGAAGGGATGAGAAATCTAACTTATACCTTAGGTAATTCTTCATAGGATCATGTGTATTGGCTGCATCATTTGACATTTGAATTGGGATTGCTGCGGTACCTAATGTAGTCATCACTCACATCATCTTATTGTGACTAAGGAGGTATCTGTGTGTCCTTCTCAGTGGAATTGGGATATATGGTAGACTGCCTACGAGAGGAAGAGTCACCTTTCTATATCTAATACAATTTTAACCCATTAATACTCACAGCAGCCGAAACAGCCTGATCATTTTGGTGAAATCTTTTAGCCAAAAGCATATTTCAGGAAATATTTGAAGGGGAAATGTTCATCAGAATATTACCAACAAATCTCCTTCAAATGTTTTCTAAAAGCATTCTTTATTTCTGAGTTATTGTCAATAATGTCAAAGACCCAGACGACAATTTTAAAAATAACTCTTAAGCATTATTGGGTTAAAAGGATTCATACAGGTCTATACCTCACCTTGGCTTTGAAGGGGATATCTCTGCAGTATTCTCAGAAGTCATACCAAGGATTGGATAGACGAAGATATATTCTCACCTTTCTCAGTTGATCTATACCAAGGGAACACCAATGACATATTGTCTATGATTTTGAAAAAGATATTCCGTTATATCTTTGACAGTTTCTGTGGATAGGCTAATCAACATCAAGTTAACATTACTTGTGGTGTGGCCAATATAGCCATCATTTATTACACTCTCCTTTAACGGACCAATTATTCAACTGCATCCTCTCAGAAGAAACAGAAGGCAAAATTTATAGCAGATCAGGTACTGGGAGGCATTGTCCAAATATCACCAAACTTTCTCAGGACAAGAAATGTGACATTTTCAAGCTTTTAATTCTCCTGGAAATTAATCTTAGAAAATACCTGGAATCCCAAAGTGGTTCAAATTAAGCATCAAAGGCAACAAAAGAAGCTGCGAAATAAGTGATGCAGAAAAAAAATTAAGTGGAAGGAAAGATCAATGATACAGATTCTTCTCAAAAAACTCTACTAGAGTCGGCCGAAAAAATGGTCTTGGAAGCATCTAATGGTGGGGGTAGAGAGTCTGGTTTAAGGGAGATAGAGAGAGTGCAGCAGGAGAAACAGACAAATGAAGAGAAGGCGGCATGGATAGAAGAGATGAAGCAGAAAGAAAAGGACGTCTTTGATGGCACTCTGCAGATGATATTTCTGGAGAACCAGGAGTTCATTGAAACAATAGGAGAGCAATTTCGCCACCAGGTATTTGACATGATTGATATTGATTGATGTGAAATAATAGAAGCTTAGTGTGACTGTCTGTTTATTTTTAACCATTTCATACCAGCAATGGACCAAACATACCTTATATCAACACCTCGCTCTTATCAAGTTAAATTAAATTAAATTAAATCAGATTAGATTTAATTTAATTAAATTGAATTAAATTAAATTCAATCAAATCAAATTAAATTAAATTGAATTCATGATTAGACATGAATAGGTAAAAACAAAGAGTATTTACTTTACTATTTGAAAATAATAGTGAAAGCATAGAGATCTTTATTAATAGATGAAGTAGTATGCCTTCTGAGTGTGTGTGTGTGTGTCTTGGATGGGGGACGTAGTCTAATGGGGGATGGAAGGTTTTTATCTCATGAGACTGGAGTTCTTTGACAGGTGGTCTCAGGAATAGCTGTTAACTGATATATGACTTTCAAGCTTTGGTAATTGATAGCTATGATAATGCTGTAGGGTCCGGTGAATAACAGAACATGCTAACTAATATATCTTGGTCTATATTGGGAAGGATAAGACAATTTGTCAATGGGACTGAGTAGCATGGACATATGTTAGCATGTATTATAGGGCATATAAGACAAAAGGTTAGGAAAATAGGCTTATTTTTATTGATTGTGCTCTAGATCCATTGATGAGTGATGTTTGTTTAATAGATCTGTGGTATATAGTCAGACTTGATGGACAGTTTACATAGGTACAACATAGCCCTAGGAGATTGATAGTGGGTGGGTTATAAAAGTGATTTAATTGGGTTGTTTACAAAATGCGTTTATGAAAAATTGTGTGTATTATATACACTCACACATACACACACATATAAACTTATCCAATTAATGTCATATCCCCAAATGATTGAGCTTGGGGTGTGTAGCCTTCTCCCAGCTCATGGTCAGCATATTGTCATGTCACAGATAGCTAGATGGCCCTGCTGTATGGATGAGTATAACATGGAGACAATGTCCTTTTCCAATGTATGTTGGGCTTACAGTTGGACATTTAAGTCATCAGGTTCAGGAAATTGTGCACTTTTAGTGCTGTTGCTCCTAAATTAATTTTTACTAGCCCTACTGTCCCTTTCCTCTGCAATTGCACTAATCTGGTCCCTCAGGACTTAAAATGTTAATTTATGCATCATCATCATAGCCCATTTATGACTGGAAGTGATATCAGTCAACCAGTCCTGTCTTGAACAAATATGTATCTTTGAAACTTTAATTTCACTTGCTTAGAATTACTACGGCATAACAATTTTAGATATTTTGGACCAAAAAGTTTAGTTTTATCTCATCTGAGGAAGTCAGCATTTAAGTTGCAGGATTGGCTTTGGTTAAAATGCTCTTTAATAAAGACAATGTACCAAAAGTCATTTCTGATAATTTCTATACATCCTAGCTTTACAATACCTAGGATTACTTTTGAAGTGTATTATGTACCATAATTACCTATTCAATTGTTTCTTTGGCCCTCCAGGTTTACAGCACACTAGACTCTGAGAAGGACAGGGAAAGGCTCTTCAATGCACTTCGACATTACCAAAAGTAAGTACTATTTTAACCCATTTACATCTGGAGTGTGCATGTGGTCTGACAACTGAATATAGCATATCAAATAAAAGTAAATTTATTAGTCTTATATCTTTACTTCCTGTGTGGAAGAGTGTAACATTTCATCAAAGGTACCATGTCACTCTCGTCAGAAATGGATAAACTTGTATCTTTCTTTCTATGTTTTTATTAGCTCCATTTATGTGAATACAGATAAATTAGCATCTTTGTTATGTTTTTTTCAAGCTATTTATGTTGATGTAGATATTACAGTACCTTTGTTATTTTTCCATCGGTCCATCAATGTGGATTTAGTTGCAAGATTACAAAGTGATTTTAAACATTATAGGTGGAAAGGGCAGTTTATCATAAAACAATTAATATTATTGATTAATAATATAACTACGATGGACTAAGTGTGAAAGAGGAAATGAATTTAAATTTATTTTCACTTTCGTTTATTGGGGAGAGAAAATAAAATTGAATTAATTTTCACTCCCGTTTATTGGGGAGAGAAAATAAATTTAAATTTATTTTCACTCCCGTTTATTGGAGAGTGAAAATAAATTTGAATTTATCTTCTCTTTCTCACTTGGTCCATCCTATATTACATACCGTATGCAATGTTACTCTAGGTCTGTTGATGTGGAGGAATTGGTGGAAGATCTGAAGGACATCATCAAGAAGCCTGACTGCATGCAGCTCTATGATGACATCAAGTAAGCTATATACTCTTTTCAATCTTTTGTCAAATTGGTGTCAGGCCTAGAAAAAAGATTGTTTGTAACGGTCTGAAAAAAACAGGAAAGGTAGGTCAGTAAAAAAAAAATTCATTATTTTTTTGGTCAATAATGTGTGTTTTATACATGTTTTACGTTGATTGGGAGTTGGGACGGTGGAAAAAACTTTAGGGTGGATATTTTTTTGTATAAAAACTTGTTAAGGTAGGGTTACAGGAAGCAAACAACTTTTTTTAGGCCTCAGGGTCTTATCCAGCAGTTTGTGTTCTAGCTGGCCTTTGTATGCAGCCACCCTGAAATATCACTCTCCATGCATAAGGGCGTCAAAATGCCAGTATCTAGCAAACCCATACAAAATGGACTTATAAGTAGCAGCTAGGATACTTATAAATGAACATTTTACCCTTCATGTAAATGTTATAACATAACAAATTTATATTGCATTTTCCCAATTAGTGAATCCATTTTATTTGAATATATCATATTCTCCCAGGAAAAAAGGATCACCCATAGTTCTGATAATTGACAATTTGGACACAATTGTCTAAAATCCTGGCCAAAGCCCTGATCAGCCTAATGGCACTACATGGCCATTGTGTGCCGATGGGCCATTAACCCTCATGCTGCTGGTGGCTAATTTGGTCAGTACAAAATCATGCACAAAACCTGAAAAATGACAAACTCTGGCACATGGGTACTCATCTGAGAGTACTTAGTGAGAGCTACCTAATGAATACCAACATTACAACATTACAAGGTTTAGATGGTTTTCTAAAAATCTTTGTTTCCTTGTGCTGTAGACAAAAGAAGCATAGCTCAGCATTGGAAGGGTTGTAAAGCAACCATTCATTACATCATTCCTGATAAGCCTAACTATTCAAATATTGTCACATTTTGTGGTATATAATACTGGCATGGCCAAGAAGCAAGCAAAGTGACAGTGACAGCATACAAGTATACCTTGCTCTTGAACTTGAAATAAACTTGACTTCACTTTAGTAATAGCAATGGCAGTCCCTCGATCTGGTCAACATATGTTTATCCATGCTATTAAGAGTGCAATTATTATTTACAAGTACCTAGTCCAAGCAACTGGACTTCACTTGGGTAAAAAAGTGCCTTCCTGGCATTGGTAATGCCAGTGCCTCTGGTCCACATATGTTTATCCATGATATTAACAGTGCATTAAATATTTTATGGGCTTTCCTGAGATAAACATTGATCCAACCTTCATGGTGAGCTGAATATTGCTGCTGTTGATAATTGGCAATAAAGTCTTTGTTTGATTGAGCATGTAAAGTGCACACTATCCTGTACTACACCCAGACATATAAGCTTATTGATCCTTATAGGCACAGTCAGTTTACTGTTTACGCAGGTATCAATCATGCATATCTCCAGTTAAATATTGCATGTCAAACTTTTTTTTAATGTGTGTGCATATCGGCATATCGCGAGGGCATGACACCAGTGGTATTTATTGTGGTTTATTTCTGTCGTCATGGATACAACTGGTGTCGGTGGTTGTGTCGGGATTGATGTAGGTTAGATTGATCTGCAGCCGGTGATGTTATCGGGGATGTGGGCAACTGAACATGTTGGTGTATTGTCATGAGTCTTCACCTGGAGGAGAAGACATCTATTACAATGGACAAGGAATGTGACAAGGAAGAGGAGGAGGAGGAGGCAAAAGAGCAGGAGAAGAAGGAGGAGGAGGAGTGTGACGAGGAGGAGAAGGCTAAAGAGGAGGAGGAAAAGGAGGAGGTCTTGTGTGAGTGAGTGTCACCTTGTTTTACACAAGAGAAAACATAGATGATAATGATTCCGATTTATCCTGGCTCCACCTAGCAAGGGGGCCCAATAAGAAGAGGGGGAGGAGGATGAGTGTGACAAGGAGGAGGAGGAGAAGGAGGAGGAAAAGGCAAAAGAGGAGGAGGAGGAGCGTGAAGAGGAGGAGCAGGCTAAAGAGGAGGAGGAGAAGGAGGAGGTCTTGTGTGAGTGAGTGTCACCTTGTTTTACACAAGAGAAAACATAGATGATAATGATTCTGATTTATCTTGGCTCCACCTAGCAAGGGGGCCCAATAATGGAGGAGAAAGAGGAGGAGGAGAAGGCTAAGGAGGATGAGGAAGAGGATTGAGGTGCTGGTCATAACCTCACTAAGAGTTTTTGGTCTTGTATGAGTGTCATCTTATTTTACACAAGAGAAAACATAGATAAGATGATAATGATTCCGATTTATCCTGGCTCCACCTAGCAAGGGGGCCCAATAAGAAGAGGAGGAGGAGGAGGAGGAGGAAGAGGAGAGGGGTATTGGTCATACCCTCACCAAAGGTGTTGGTCTTGTGTGAGTGTCATCTTGTTTTGCACAAGAAAAACATTGAGGGGTAGACATATAATAATGATTCAGAATCATCCTGGCCCCACCTAGCAAAGGGGTCAAATAGTGGAGGAGGAGGAGGAGAAGGCTAAGGAGGAGGAGGAAGAGGAGCGGGGGCTTGTCCTACCTTCACTAAGGGTGGTGGTCTTGTGTGAGTGTCATCTTGTTTTACACAAGAAAAAACATAGATGATAATGATTTCGTTTCATCTTGGCCCCACCTAGCAAGGGGGCCCAATAGTGGAGGAGAAAGAGGAAGAGTAGCAGGTGTGAGTGTCATCTTGTTTTACACAAGAAAAAAAAAATAGAGGGGGTAGACAGATGTTAATGATTCAGATTTATCCTGGCCCCACCTTCAACCTAGCACGGGGTCCAATAGTGGAGGAGGAAGAGGAGCGACATGCTACCCTTGCTGAGGGTGTTGGTCTTGTGTGAGTTTCATCTTGTTTTACACAATACAAACATTGAGGGGTAGACAAATAAAATGGTAATGGTTCTGATTCAAACCTTGCAAGGGGTCCTAATAAGAAGAGGAGAAAACAGAAGAGGAAGAGGAAGAGATAAGCGTGTTGGTCTTGTGTGATCGAGTGTCACTTTTCTTCCTCTTAGATTACAGAGAGTTGTAGGCAAATTATTAACCCTTATACTGCTGGTGGCTTATTTTGGCACATACAAAATGATGCCAAAAAGACCAGGTAATAAGGGTGTGGTCTCGTGTGAGGGTAATTTTTCTTCTCCACAGTGTTGTCGGCAAATGATTAATCATTCAGATTTATCCTGGTCACCTAGCAAGGTGGTCCAAGGGGGAGGAGGAGGATGGATGTGACAAAAAGAGGTAAAAAATGTGGAGGAGGAGGATGCTAATCCTATCCTTACTAATAAATAATATAAGGGTGTTGGTCTTGTTTCACCTTAGAGAAAAAGAACCTTACAATGGTTAAGTGAAGGTAGATGATAATGATGTAGATTTATCCTGGCCTCCCAAGACTAGCAAAATGCTTAATGTTATCTAACTATACCAGTCCCTCTTTTGTCTTCACCCATGATGTTAATTCTGTAAGTTAACACTAGTTGGCCACATGTATATGCTAAATTTTTCCTGACTATACCAGTCCCAGTCTTTTCCCATGATGTTAATTATGTAAGTCAACACGTGACTAGGTGCTCTTAGTGTATGCTAAATGTTACCTTTCTAAAACAGTCCTTCTTTTTTCATGATGTTAATTCTGTAAGTTAACACTAGGTGGCCTCAGTGCATGCTAAATGTTACCTTACTATACCAGTCCCTTTTTTCACATGATGTTAATTCTTCCAAAAATCACTAGGTGGCCTCAGTGCATGCTAAATATTACCTTACAATATCTGTCCCTCTTTCCCATGATGTTAATTATGTAAGTTAACACTAGGTGGCCTCAGTGTATGTTAAATGCTACCTCACTATACCAGTCCCTCTTTTCACATGATGTTAATTCTTTCAAAATCACTAGGTGGTCTCAGTGCATGCTAAATTACCTAACTATACCAGTCCCTCTTTTCCCATGATGTTAATTCTGTAAGGTAACACCAGGTGGCCACTGTGTGTGCTTAACTTTACCCTACAATACCAGTTCTTCTTCTCCATACCTGGTGGTAGTCACATGGCATGTGTTGCTCTCCTAGGATGCAAATTCTGTTATTCAATACCCAGCTAGGTGACTGTGCCCAGTGATTGATTAACAAATGGCATAATTTCTACACTTTCACATAACTTGCTATCACTGTTAATTGAATTCAGTTGAAATAAACACCTGTTAATATTTAAAAACATCTAACTTCCAAAGCGACATTTTGCTTATATCATGACATCATAAGTACAGTGACTGATTAAATCGAGAAATATATATCCATGGTACCTGGCCCTGTAGTATTAAGTATAGCTGGAAATGAGGATAACATGCTCATAGGAGCAGTTTGGAGGTGATGTAAGACGCGCCTAGTGAAGCCTGGTGGTTTATTTATGAAGGCTTGTCATGCAAGAACCCATGTCTATGAGGAAATCAAACCAGATACTTGCAACTGTGACTCTCTGGCTCTCATTGGGGGAAGGATTTGTGAGAATTTAGACTGGCCTGCAGTCCACTTATTGCAGATACAGAGGCCAGGTTTGAGGGGGTTCATAAATTTCCGCACTATACAATTCAAAATGTGGATTTTCTTACTGGGAATTGTCATTTTTCTTTAATTTTGCTTGGGCCTATACAAAAGTTGTTTGTTTTCTGTAACCTGACCCTAATAAGTTTTTACGCAAGAAATTCTACCAACTTACCCTTAATTTTTTCCTGCTCTTTCAACTCCCAATCAACATGAAGCATGCATATTTTTGAAAAAAAAAAAATAATAATAATAATGCAAAAAAAAATTTACCCACCAAACTACCCTATTTTTGGGGGGGACCATTACAGGAAACAATTTTTTCTCATGCTTAATGTGTAAAATGTACATAAAAAAGTGAAAGACTATAAATTTTGCAGGCGGTTTAGGCCTCAAAAAGCATTAATAAGTTACTTTAAGAAAGGATAATGTTATTATGTTCTGACCACGTTTTTGAAGTTTAGTTGTATCAAAGAAGAAGAAAAAGAAGAAGAAGAAGAACTGGGTGCCCCTATCCCTACATCAAAGCTACCTGAAGGTTTAGGCATGGGTGTTAACACTGGATTATAACTCTTTTATAACTTTTTTACAACTTGCTAGCCACCAATTAACCTCCGTAAGGCAGAAAAAGTGATAATAAACAAAATCCTAAATATCTAACTAGGTGCATGAAGAGGAATGGGTTAATATGTAAGCCCTCTCTTGCTGTCAATTAAGGTTGGGTATAGCCTGTCTGGCCAGCCAGTCTGGTCCCTGAGTGAGCACCGAGTCCATTGAATATTTCATAGGGCTCTGGGTACCTGAGGTCCACATCGCCACCTCCTCCTATCCCTCATTGCAGGGAGAGCTACCTGTAGGAATAGTAGCTCTGCTGTTACCTGTACTGCCTCAAATACTGCTCACAGGGTACATCAATTCCTGGGTGCAATAAGGGCGCACTGGAGGGTTCAACATACCAGAAAATACCCCCCTCATCACAGCATCATCTCTTTCTCTCCCTCATCACAAGGAAAGCTACCTGTAGGAATAGAAGGCCTGCAGCTACCTTTACAACCTCAAAGACTGCTCTCAGGGTACATTTCTGGGTGGAACAAGGGTTCACTGGAGGGTTCGACATACCCGAAAATACCCCAGCACCGCAACTTCACCTCTTTTTCTACATCATTCCAAGGAAAGTTATTTGCAGGAATATTAGGTCTGCTGCTACCTATACTGCCTCAAAGAGTGTTCACAGGGTACAATACTGAGTGGAACAAGGGTACACTGGAGGGTTCAACATACCCTAAAATACCCCCATCACTGCAACATCACGTCTGGGTGGAAAAAGGGGTGCATTGGAGGGTTCAACGTACCCGGAAATACCTGAGGCCCCAATCATCACAGCATCATCTCTTTCTCTACCTCATCACAAGGAAAACTACCTGTAGGAATATCAGGTCTGCTGTTACCTGTACAACCTCAAATACTGCTCATAGGGTACATTTCTGGATGGAACAAGGGCACACTAGAGGGTTCAACTTACCCGAAAATACCCCAATCAATGCAACATCACCTCTAGGAATATTAGGTCTGCTGCTAAACGTACTGCTAAACGTAGTGGATCTACAGGCACACTACCATGGATTATAATACTTAAAATTCACTTATGGGTATTTTACTACCTTTATATGGATATTTATGACTTTCGCCATCCAGAGTGGAACTACGGATGCAGTCCTCCTGGAAATTTTTGTGTCTACCCCCAATGTGAGTGAAAAGGAGATTGTTAAAGGCAGAGGAGGAGGGGGAGGAGAAAGAAGAGTTACAGAAAAAGGAACTGGGAAGAATAGAAAATACAGGAAGAGAAGCAAATAATAGAAGTGGAGAAAGAAGAAAGAGGAGGAGGAGAAAGAGAAGGAAGTACAGAAAAACAGGGAAAAGAGGAAAATTAAACATTGTTAAAAGAGGAAGCGGAGGGGGAGGAGGAAGTACAGGAAAAAACAGTGAAAAGTGGAGAAGGATTACACATTATCAGAGGAGGAAGAGGATGATTAGACATTGTTAAAGGAGGAAGAGAAGGAGATTTGGCATTGTTATAGGAGAAGATGAGGAGGGTTTGAAAGAGGAGAAAGCTTTGTAGGAGAAAAGGAGGAGAAAGGAGGAAGAGGTGGCTTATGATGGCATCAAGCTGGGTGCAAACATGGGTCAGGAGATTTCACGACTTTGATCGAAAAATACAGCGTAAAAAAGCCAAGCATGCATTCAAGTAGGTGATAGAAAGATGATATTTCATTCTATGTCAGCAATTTATATTACTTTTTTAACCCTTTTGCTGCTGGTGGATAATTTGTCTAATACAAAATGATGCAAAAGACCTGATAAATGATTGAAACCCTGGCATATGGGTACTCATCTGAGAGTACTCAGTGAGAGCTATCCAAACGATACCAACATAACAGGGTTTATACGGTTTTCAAAAATATTTGAGTCCTTGTGCTTTGGACAAAAGTAGCCTCAGCATTGGAAGGGTCAATGTATCATTTGTTTATAGGCACAGACCCAGAATCAATCAGTTAGAATTTGATCACACCCCTTGCTACTGATTATGCTCATAATAAAATCCTTGCCAATTCTTTGAAGTATGATATCATCGCCTGAATAAACTATGATGGAATTAAGTGAAATGGACTTAAAATCTTGAACGTTGTAGCATGTTGGATGAATCTTTGATCATCTTGTAAACCGGTTACAGTATCACTCATGGATAGAGATTCCCATGGAAGAAACCTGGTCCGTTTCCTTAATAAACTCTCGTGAGGCTTGTATTCTTCATTTGTAGCTGAGAAGTGAATGAACTATTAACCCTTATGCTAGTGGTGGCTAATTTTGCCAAAAAAACAGCCACCAAAAAGCTGAAGAATAACTAAAACCCTGACATATTTGTACTCATCTGAGAGTACTCGGGGAGAGATATCTAATGAATACCAGCATGAAAGGGTTTAGATGTTTTTCAAAAATCTATGCATCCTTGTGGTTTGGACAAAAGTAGTCTTTATTGGAAGGGTTAAGTTATGGTCTCATTGCACTAAATGTGTCACTTCCATGAGAATCAATAAAGCTTGCCAATCTTCTGGACAATTTAGACCTTAACAGGGGCTGCATTGGATATGGAGTTGATGAGAAGTGAAAATTATGGGTGTGGTCAAAACAATTGTACTCAGTTAGATGAAAGTGTCATCCTTTAATAAGGGAGTCATTAGTAAAAGTTATCACTTCCTTACTAGTATATAGGTTTCATGGTACTAACGCTATCATCATTTTTTTTCTTATTCATTTAATACTTTTGTTAATTTTTCATTTTTATTTATTTATTGTTTACATGTATTTATTTTTTTATTTTCATTTATTTTTCATTTATATTTATTTTTATTTTTATTCATTCTTTTTTTTTTCAGGCCACTTATTCCCCTGAAGCATCAGATGGAGTACGATCAGCTCTCTCCTCGTAAACCTAGTCAGAAGCTGAGGATCATTCGACTCAAGCGTCGAGCAAACGAAGGCCTCGGCTTTGCTGTGAGAGGCGGTAAGTTCTCGATACGATACTAAACATTGATATTGAATAGGAAAAAGTATTGTTTTGTTTAAGATTTGTTAAATTGAAAGTGCTAAATTCTACAAATCTAAATTGATGGGAGGTAGGAAATATTGTTAAAAAAGTGTTAATATATTTGATCATCAAGAAAATATTGTTATTGTATCGTATCATGAAAATTTCAAAGGTGTCCATCCCTACCGTTTGACCATTCACTTTGAATGAGTACACATGGTCTGACATATATGGACACATTGTAATATTGCACAATATTTTGAGAAACTTTTGAGTGAAAGTTGTGGTTCCTGATAAGTTCAGCCGTATCCCTTCTCAGATATTTCTCAAACATTAACCTGTTTGATGAATTTGTCCTAAGTTAATTGTCAGACCATGTGTGTGGTCCAGATGCAGATAGGGTAAGGTGAGATCAATTTTAATCATTGTCTTGCTGATTTAAATTTCAAATGAATTTAGTATTTTAGTAAGAATCATGATTAGTGGCTGCATTCCTCTTGACTGGAACAGTTGCAGTAAGAAGACAAAGTCATCTTTAATTGCTTCATTTGTATTGTTCTGTTTTCAGGGTTTGAACATGGCATAGGAATATTTGTGTCCCACATTGAGCACAGTTCACAGGCATTCAAGCAAGGATTAAGGGTAAGCAAAGCTGTTCTGTTCATTTAGATATTTAACTCTTCAAGTGCTGAGGGTACTTTAGTCCAAAGCACAAGGATGCAAAGATTCTTGAAAACCATCTAAACCTGTCATGTTGGTATTCATTAGAAAGCTTTCACTGAGTACTCTTATATGAGTACTCATATGACATGGTTTCAGTCATTTTTCAGTGTTTTTGAATTATTATATATTGGCCACATTTATAAGCCACCAGCAGCATAATTAAGGGTTAAATTTCGTGATTGAGAAGCAGCCAATTGAAAATACTTGGTGATATCTTCAGACCAAGACATGTTTTAAAAAATACCTATTAAAAGGAGAAATTCAAATTTACAGAGTGATCTACAACTTCAATTCAAATGTTTTTGCTCTTTTAGGCTATATTTTTAATTTTTTTTCAAGATTTATCATTAATTTAGACAGCACTTTTCATGGGTTACTCTGAGCATGATATGTGTTAACTCTTTCACATCTTGAGTCTGACATGAAACCTATGGCAATAGCACTAGTTTGAGAAATATTTGATTCAAAGTTGTTGCTTTTTAGTGTAACAATGCGCCCAAATATTTTTCAATTATTGCATTAATTAATGAGCTATATGTACAAAGTTGTCAGACCATGTGCACACTAACTTGTCACTAAGTGCATATTAACCCATTAAAACTCACAGCAGCCAAAAGCAGCCTGACGTTTTTGGTGAGACCTTTCAGGAGAAAGTATTGATCGGAAAAAATTTGAAGGAGGAATGTTAAACAGGGCACAACCAATAACTCTCCTTCAAATATTTTTTGAAATCATTCTTCTTTTCTACGTTATTGTTAGAAATATCAAAGATCCAGACGACAATTTCAAGATTAACTCTTAAGCATTAATGAGTGAAAGGGTTAATTATTACTTGGCATAGTTGCGAGGGTTAATAACCCGTGTTTACCATCTCGTACCCTCTAATGGCCATGTTGCATGTCTCCACAGTTATAGGAGTCCAGATAGCATGAATTTTTTATCATCAACTTCCTGTTTTGAAAGACTGGCTTAGCAATCATCAGGTCAAATATAAAAGAGGACAAAATAAACCTGATGCATGTTTTTCCCATGAATATTTCTTGCATAACCTTAAATTTGAAAATGGAGTAAATTATGTATTCAAATTTTCATCTAGAATTGAAATCGTGTTCCTATCAGGTCAACTGTAACAGAGGCAAAATCAACCTGATGCATGTTTTTCCCATAATTATTTCTTGCATAACCTTAGATTTGAAAATGGAGTAAATTATGTATGCAAGTTTTCATTGAGAATTGAAATTGTGTTGTACCCTGATTGAGGATTTCCAACAAGAGGCAAAATCAACCTGATGCATGTTTTTCCATAATTAATTCTTGCATAACCTTAAATTTGAAAATGGAGTAAATTATGTATGCAAGTTTTCATTAAGAATTGAAATTGTGTTGTACTCTGTATGAGGATTTCCAACAAGAGGCAAAAACAACCTGTTGCATGTTTTTCCCACAACTATACTTCTTGCAAAACCTTACAATAGGAAATGGTGTCTGTTAAAATTATGTATGCAAGTTTTCATGGAGAATTGAAATTGTGTTGTACCCTGTATTAGGATTTCCAACAAAATCTCATTGGTTCATTTTTGTCACTCATTTCTATTTACCTCTGAGGTTGGAGTAAGATAATGCGATAGACCCATTTATTCAGCTCAGAATTCAACTTGGAAATGTAATTCTAGACACTCTAGTAGTACTAATTGGAATATCTTCAATATGTTGATGATATTTCCTTTAGGTATTAAGCATGTCTTTTTAAAAAAGTTTAAAGTAGAAATGCTTCTCAGAAATGATCTAATATCTCTACTTAAAATATTGTAAAAATCTTTGCCTTATTTGCCTTATTTCATAAGTGTCAATATTTGCAGATGAAAATCTGTTATCCTGCATTTACCAGCCTGACATTTCATTTTGTCATTTTTTCAGATAGGGGATGAGATAGTGAGATTGAATGGGTTTACAATAAGCCAGGCAATACATGAGGAAGTGCTCAACTTGATCAAAGCCAAAAGTGAGATCATACTCAAAGTTCGCAGTAAGTGGTCAATATTTTATTTTTAAAGCTATTAAATTAGACCTGTCAAGTATATACAGATGCAAATTTGTTATGTTTAGTATATAAAACACATACATAAATTGCGCAAACAGATCTGTTTACTCCATGATAATGCTAAAAATTTGAATTGGTGTAAATTTTTAAAAAAGAAAGCTGAGTATCAGCTGGGAGTAGTGGACAGGGAGTGGGCACTGTGCATGCGTCATCAAATTTCGCTGCCTCACACCACTATGAGTCATAGATAACATGTGTACCCCAGGATTGGCTGCCTGCTGGTTTCACAGGCCCTGGGTCAGACTGAAATTGCCGCGAAACCAATCACGTGACCAATACTTCCCCAGGCTACACCGCGTAACCTGAGGCGCACATACCGTAGGTACTAGCATGCTGTGCCTATGGGGTTGCGGATCAAGGGGATGTATTTCTCTGGTGTCAGTTTGATTCATCATGTTGATTTACAGATAAGACAGACGAGATAAGAATATTCTGATTTCTTTTTGCAGGTGTAGGAATGTTACCAGTGAGAGAGTAAGTAAAGCATTAGTCATCATCTTCATTTAGGCCTAAAAAAATTGAATCAAAAGCATGGTTTCCCGAATGAAAACATGAACAGCTCAACTATGAGCCTACAATTTATCACTAAAAATATTTCTTTAAATAAAAACATTTTTCTACCTACCAATCCTAATTTTTCTTGGGGTGTTACAGGAAACAAACAATATATTTTTTTGGGCCTTGTCGTAAATTCTCGGTAATAGCATACAGATATGTATATAGATTGAAATGCAAATGATTGGTAACTTAAATCATTTTAGTTTTAGGGGTAAGAGGAAAAAATGTGGTTCAGTTGACTTAAATTGGATTTCATTTCAGTTCACCAGATGATCAGCTCACATGGAGATATGTGGAAAAGTATGAATCAAACAAAACACTGGTAAGTCCAACTTGTGCTTGCAGAGTTGTTAGATTTGTATTGTCATCTGTGTTTTATGATCATTTTAAAAATAACTTGGGAATTAAGCCGGTGTTAAAAAAGATTTTTAGGAGAGGAGTTGTTTGGGGGGTAAAGGGAAACAGTTCTCTTACAAATATTTACCAAAACCTGTTGCTTTTGAAATTTTAAATCAATCTATCCTACCTGGGTCTTTGTAAGAATACTGCTTCCCCCATCCCCGTGAAGAACGTGACCAACTCACCTTTTTTGGAGAAAAGCTATATATATATGGAAGACCATGCAACTTTGGTTTGTCACCTCTATAAACATGATGAGAAATACTCCAGATTTGAATAAAATTAACAAAGAAGACAGAAAACACTATTGATATGATTCTGCAATTTCAATTCCTACAATTCCTTCTGCACACATGTGCTTTAACAGAGGAATATTGCATGTGAATGAATTTCAATAGATATATAAAAGTGTTTTTTTGTAAGATTCTGTTCAACATTATATCCATCTAATATTTACTTGAAAACAATATCCTCAGAATAATATCCTTAAAATAAGAATGCCTTTTTTTGCCAATGCAAAAATGCTTTGCTATCCATCATATTCTGTATGATTTAGCCTGATGTTGGTTGCTGTATTTCAGCAGCATGTGCTGGATGGACCAGATAATGGAAAACACAAAGAGCACAGGATTGTTAAGCTCTTCATCAACGTTCTCAGTGAGGCTGGGCTAGGCTGTAGGTAAGCACAATCTTATATTGTTTCATTAAAATATTTGCAAATACTGTTACACTTGAATGGATTGGCTATGAACACTGTAAAACTAGTATGTTTTTTTATTTTACTGTGCACACAATTTACTGATATGCATAACTTTAGAACTTGCCAAATTGAATTTAACCACTCATGTCTGATTGGTAAATTGTGGCCAAAATATGTATAGGCCTAGATCCCACTTGTAGTGTGTGTTGGTGTGTGATTGCAATATACACTAAGTCAGGGGCATGCGCTGAATATTACTATCTCTAAAATTGGACTTCCCATGATCATGCAAGATTGCGCATGACTGACATCTAAATTTTATTCTTTTAAATTTTTTGTTGTATTGTACCATTCAGTCAAATTCTGCAAAATTAGCGTTTCTGTAATTACCTATTTTACAATAGTAGATCAGTTCATTAATTCTCCAAGATGCATTTTATCTATGTTGTGTATGCTGCAGTCATGCCTGACCTACTGAAGAATGAATAAAAAGGATTTAAAGTGTAACTCCACCTTCAAAATTAAAAAAAGATATGTTGTAGAGCTCAATCTTACCTTTCATAGGATACCTTGATTACAATTGTACTCAGCAGATAAACTGAGATAATACCATTTAAAGGTAACTTTATGGGGGCTGCCATGTTTGGACAGAGGGAACCTAATCAGTGATGTTAATTAGATGCATGTGATGTAATGCTGTGACTTCCTGTGGGAGTGAGGGAGCTTAGGGGCTAGCTCTAGTGGCCAGGGTCTGACACTAAGATTCCAGGCAAGGGGCCCAAAAATGACTTTTGACAAAAATTATTGCCCAATAATAGGATTTCTGGTTATCATACCACTATTTTGGGCCCCTAGTTTGAAAAATCTTGAAGCCCACAGTAAAATCTAGGGGCATATGCCCCTTGGATAGTTGAACCCTAAGACTGTGGAGAGCTCAAAACCTGAGGACAAAGATGGTGAATTATCAAGCTTTCAGTTTGGATGCAACAATGATTCTCCAAATAAGCGCATGTACCAGTGAAAACACGATCAATATACGGTCTGAACATGCAAAAATATGATCAATATATGGTCTGTGATAGACCCAGATTTAAAGGCAAGGAACATTTAGATTAAGTGGGGGGGAGGGGGGGAAGTTCTGAATGCCAGAAAATGATGTACACTGACTTCCCCTTCCAACTATTTTCAGAAAAAAGGGAGTGTATGAGTAATCAGAAGAATACACTAATAATTATTAGTTTTCTGTCATACAATAAAATTCAAAATGTGTTATATTTGCTGTACTTCTCAGTAAATTGTAGGCAATAGTTTAGAAGTAATATATAGCATTTATGAATAAGAACTAAAACATCATCACAATATAATTGGAAGATGGTTTATTGACCATCTGGTTTCACAATTGTACTTCATATACTTGTGTCTTCCTAGCAGTAACTGGTCTGAATGCAATTTGAAATAATTGGGTCCAGAGGATGTGTATTGCAGTTAACCTCCTGTGTAAAGCATGGGATTAGAGCAGCCACAACTCCTTTGAGATTAATGTGTATTGCAGTCAATTCCTGAGCAGCTGACATACTGGCAATACACACACAGCTAACTAATTGTAAACTTTCTTTCATCACAAGATAACAGTGTCAGGACATTGTAAGGGTACTAAATGCCAGGCTATTTTGTAAATTGGTAGAATTTCTTGAGCCCTAAAGCTCATCCGTAACCCCTTTACTATAGGTCTCTCTTCCCTCACTGCTTTTGCCACACAGAACCTGGTATACCTCTAGCAAATGTAACTTACACCATATAGGTATACACTGAGACACAGTGTCTCTGTTTGCTGAGTCTGATACACCACTTTCCTCTTTGCAAGTCATTTACTAATGAGAGAATGTGTTAGTGTGTTCAGTTCTGAATGGCCCTCAGCCTGGCAGCTCAGCCTGCATGTAGCAGCGTGATGTCACTTCCTGTTTCTGATAGGCTCCAAGATGGTGCCTCCATGAACCAGCTGAGGCAGTAAATTTGCTGTATTTCTCAAGATACAAACTTAAATATCTCAGTCAATTTGCGGAGTACAATTGTAATCAAGGTGTCCTGAGAAAGGTGACACTGAGCTCTAAAACATATCTTTTTTCATTTTGAAGGTGAACTTACACTTTAAGAATAAAAAAGAAGCATTTCATCCTTTACACAAATGCAGAATGTATCTAAATAGTTATGTTTTTATCATTTCAGTATCTGCAGTGGACCATCCCATTTACCAGGTATTTTCATACAGTCCATAAAGCTAGGCAGCCTGGCACAGGAGGCTGGCCTCGAGGTGGGAGATCAAATACTGAATGTCAACGGGACGACCTTCCATAATATCACACACTCAGAGGTAAACACCTATTATTACATACTTAGTAGTCAACAACTTATATCACACACTCAGAGTCAAGAGGCATTTAATAAACGTTGGCAATGCTGAGGCTACTTTCGTGCAAAGCTCAAGGACGCAAAGATTATTGAAAACCATCTAAACCCTGTCATGTTGGTATTCATTGGATAGCCCTTGCTGAGTACTCCCAGATGAGTGCCCATGTTTCAGGGTTTCAATCATTTTTCAGGTCTTTTGCATCATTTTGTATTGGCAAAGTTAGTCACCAGCAGTTAACACATTCACTTCTGTAGCTCAAAAGCATATAGCCTGACTCCGGGCAGTAATATCATCCCAAGCAAAGCAATCTTAGTGCAAGTAGTTGAAAGTATTTAAATGTCCATCAAAACAAAGGTATCTCTAGAAAATATTTGAAAGATAAATGTAATCAACTTGCCTTCAAATAAGTTCACATTTATGTGTGATTCCCAAGTCAAAAATATCTGACATCCTGATGATCGACACTTGACAATGTGATCTTTAGGCATCAGCATGATTAAATACTGAATTTTAATTTTAATCGAACAACCTTCCATAATATCACACTGGTAGAGGTAAGCACATACTTTCTAAAATACTGCATAACAGAAGTGGCTTTAAAAACACCATTCCTGTTAAAGTTTTTGATAATCATTTCATAGACATCTAAAATCTGAGAAAGTGACAGTTCATCATTAAATTTACATAAGTAGTGGGGAGGGGTTCTTATTTTGAATCCCTTCATAAAGCATGATCGACTCCTTGCAAATGTTATACCATAGGTTTTTACCCTTATTGGGATATACATAGAGTTGTTTTCTTTTCTTTTCAGGCTGTTGTGGCACTTAAAAGCAGTAAACAGCTGAACATTGTCATCAAGAAGGGGTCGGTGAGTACAATCCTATGTTTTCTCTAACTAAGAATTGGGGAAATGGAAGCAGATAGTGAAAAGTCTGAGCTAGATCAGATGAAATACCCAACTCCGAGGGCTGAGTGGTCTAATGATCCAAGAGCCCAGGCACTTTTTTTTAACTGTCTGAAGATGAAAGCTTTGAGGGTGGTTTCTAGACTAGAATTTTGTGCTGAATCTGAAACTTTTGTCCAGTTTGCCACAAACTGATTGTGATTTCTCACCACACATATTATGTTTGTCACCAAGTATCTGAGAGGTAGAACCAAATGGTGTGTACTCAAAGGATTACTTACATAGCCAAAAAAAATATGCTTTATCATCAATACGTAAACAATTGAAGATAAGGCCTTTAAAAAGGTGTTTGTTTCCTGTAACCCTACCCTATCAAGTTTTGACTCAAAACATCCCTACCCAATTTTTTTCTGCCTTTCAAACTCCCAATTATTAACATAAAACATGCTTGAAACACATTAGAAAAGATCATTCAAAAAATATATATTTTCCCTACCTACCTACTCTATTTTGTTTTTGGACCATTACAGAAAACAAACATTTTTTAGGCCCTAGTAAGTGCCTCTGATAAGAAATCTTAAGTCCCCTAGGATTTCTGTGCGATTTGTATAATGTAATTCAGGGTATCTGCACAATTTGTATTATTAAGGGGTGTGGGGTGACTCTGTGCTAGTCTTACCTCACAATGTTTTGGTTATGATTAATTATTACATAACTGACTGATTAATCATTCAGCCACTGGGTTGTTGGTATAGCAACCACCACCAGAGAGAATTGGGCGTCTAGGGGAATATATTTTATTCATGTATAGAATTATCTAACTCATAAAGGTTTAAAGGTTTTACACTTACCACTAAATCACTTGGATTACCCTAGATCACACCTAGAGAGTGCACAAGATTAGGCAACTTCGAAAACAACTCATTATTAACCCTTATGCTGCTTGTGGCTAATTTGGCCAATACAAAATTATACAAAAACCTGGAAAATGACTGAAACCTTGGTCTATGGGTACTCATCAGAGAGTACTCAGCGAGAGGTTATCCAATGAATACCAATATGACAGGGTTTAGAGGGTTTTCAGCAAACTTTGCATCTTTGTCCTTTGGATGAAAGGAGCCTCAGCATTCAGGAAGGATTAAATCTATTATGGTGACTTATGGGCTTAATTTGTAAAAATAGGATCATTTTGAGATATGAGATTTGTTAAAGCCTAAACACCCTTTTCCTCATGATTAGACCATTGTGTCTGTCTGGGTTATCATTGAGCAGAGTAAAAACCAACATTTACAGAAGCTCCTACAGGCTTGCAAGCAAAAGCGAAATGTTTTTGTCCCCTTACTCCCCTTACTCTAGAATTTCACATAAACATGCACGCTTCAAATACACATTTTGGGTATCAAATGTTATAAGATTTATCTTGAAATTTGGCATTCAATTGGCATTTGACTAAGTGTATTTCGGAGGGAAGGATATCACATTGTTTTTCCTATTTTAACTCTGTTCAAATGTGATCAAACCTGAAAGTTGAAAACAAGAATTCTGAAAGTATCTTTGGAGGCAGGGGCTCATTATACTCCTATCCTTTTTTCAATCACTGCTTGTCCACATTGTTGGGTGGGATAATTATAACTACGGATGATCATTTAGGTTGAACACTGGAATAGGTTAAGCCTTATGCTGCTGGTGGCTAATTTGGCCACACAAAATGACTGAAACCCTTACACATGGGTACTCATCTGAGAGAAGTCAGCGAGTGCAATCTAATGAGTACCAACATTACAGGGTTTAGATGGTTTTAGATCTTTGTGGTTTGAATTAATGTAGCCCTAGCAGTAGAAGGGTAAAAGAACTGACCTCTCTTCATAATATTTTTTCGTGTTTTTCAGGGCCATGACATATTCAAGCCACGCCCAGCCTCCCTGACCCAGGAACAGCAGGTGGAACAGGAGAAACTCCTGCAGCTAAAGCAGATGGCGCTGCAGAAAGAACGCAATAAGCTGGAGAAAATGGACAGGGAAAGGTGAGAGAGAGAGAGAGAGAGAGAGAGAGAGAGAGAGAGAGAGAGAGAGAGAGAGAGAGAGAGAGAGAGAGAGAGAGAGAGAGAGAGAGAGAGAGAGAGAGAGAGAGAGAGGGAGGGAGGGAGGGAGGGAGGGAGGGAGGGAGGGAGGGAGGGAGGGAGGGAGGGAGGGAGGGAGGGGAAGGAAGAGAGAGAGAGAGAGAGAGAGAGAGAGAGAGAGAGAGAGAGAGAGAGAGAGAGAGAGTTAGAGAGAGAGAGAGAGATAGAGAGAATTAATGGACAGGGAATGGTGAGAGAGGTGGATAATTATAATTAAAAAGGTCATCAGGTCAACTTTTTAAAATCCTACTTGTCCTTGATGGAAGGTAAAAACTATAAATTCATGCCCCCCCATGGACAGCATGGCTTTTGATTCTAAGCCATACTAATTAGAAATAAGAGGGTAAACCTTGAAAATGAGAGGGAATATAGTGCTACTAAGGAGTGCACAAAACTGTACAATACAATATGCTAAAGTGTCATGAGTGCCATGACTAATTATGTGACCCTTATCTTTCAGTTATGAGTTGGTCAGGTAAGACATATGTAAAGATTTTTCCATTTTCTTTTGGTTTGAGATTTCCTCTGCTTTCAGCAACTATGGCAGCTGTGATATCAAAGGTTAGGAATAAACCTTCAAAGAGTCCCCGGCAGTCTTTTAGTTCCAGCATACCCACAGACAGCACTTTACAATGCCACACATTTATATAGTTATTGGGTCAACTTGCTTGTTCAGGGCTTCCATTCTGAAGCAGATCACTTTCTTTATAACAACACTAAACACAATTTTTTTTGTTTTTTTGATGAAGGATGTCATTATTGTAATGTGATAAATTACTATACTGTTGCCCAAAAAAGGCCTAACGTATGAATAATATCATTGTATCAAAAGCATCTTTCAAAAGATTATTGAATGGAAATGTGCTAGTCGCAATTAAACCCTAAACTCTTATCAGAGTAGGGTGAATTCTACTAATATCTTTGTACCTTCTGTGCCACTGTTCTCTGGAAGTAGTTGTGTGAAAGGAGGATAATTGAGCAACTGTGAAAAGGAGTTTGTTCATGACTCAGTACCCTTACCAAATGGAGCTGGGAATACCCAGAAAGTTTTAGGATAATGCTTGGAAAATGCCAGAATTTCCTGGGAAGTCTCAGCAAGATTTGATATAGGTGTAACTGGATCATTTAATGCTTAGAAAACCCTGGCGATCTAGCTATTTTATCTCAAACATTGAGGCAATTTTTCAGTGTTATTTAAAGGAAGGTTGCATCATAGAAAAGGAAACAGTCTTTAAATAATACTTTTGACTATATGATAAGCATGATTTCAAGAAATTCACATTTTTATCAGAGCATGACTCCGCTATGCGACATGGAAACCTACTAACACTGCATGTAACATTCTCAAGAGCTTCCTGCAACTTATTTATTTACAAAGTGCGAGGAGTGGCTAACCTACATTGTATAAGTCATTGATTTCCTCCCCATAGAAAATTGAATAATATCTTTAAAAACCCTTTGGCCTAAGGTTTTGAGAACAATATACATTTAAGTGTTCTTTATATTAAAATACTTTTTTTAGATATATGCATGCAGTTTCCTTTGATTTCTTTATCACCATCAACTTTTTATATATATATATATATATATATATATATATATATATATATATATATATATATATATATATATATATATATATATATATATATATATATATATATTTATACATATATATTTATATATATATATATATATATATATATATATATATATATATATATATATATATATATATATATATATATACATACATATATGTATATTATACTATTCAAACGTCCATGACCTTAACATTCCATTATTTTTATAGATTTTAATCTTTTCTGTATTTTCTTTTTGAAATTCTTAGAGATTATTCATGTTCATATTTGTGTAATTAATTTTCAAAAAACTGCATATTTGATCTGCATTTATCTCAAAAAATGTAATGTTTTGAAGAATATTTTCATGAATACCGACCAAGTTCTATTCATCCAATTAGGAATTGTGGATACTTAATACTTCCTGTTACTTTTAATACTGTATACTTTTAATGCGTCATTCCTTCCACAAAATAATAGTATGTATATTGATATGAACATTTCCAATATTGTCTGTTTTATTTCTTTTCACAGGAGAATCTTAGAGGAAGAACAAAGGATGAAGGAGGCAGAATGGAAAATGCTGGAAGAGGAACAGCTGAGACTTGAGGAAGAAAGAAAACAAAGAAAAGAAGGTATCATACTTATATACAATCATAACCACATGCATACTGATAAATTTGAATGAAAGACAATTGAAATGGGGTAAGGGGGAGGGTAAGAGTCTTACTTTTCGTGAGATTATCTACTTTAATACAATATGTTTAATAGGGAGTAATCTCACATCTTGACGCTGACAGCGTCTCTCTTGTTTCTTCATGCCATCACTTTCTAGGGCTTCATCTTTTGGCTTGTTTGGTGATCCTGAAGAAAAGGGAAGAGTGTGTGTGTGCATAAGAGGAAATCACCTTTGAACAAGAAATAAGCACGCTTGCCAGGGCATTAAGCCATCTTGGGGCTGTTTCTGTATGCAGCTCTCTGCTTTTAAATATAAAATACTGAAACATCAACAGTTTTCCTGTAATATGACTGGGTGGCTTGGGTTTTATATTGCATCCACCTCTGAGTATTATGGGCAGTCTGAAATGTTTGCATCAAAACATTTGCAAAGGATGTTGGTTTCACTTTCCACAGAAGAGCGGCGAAGGAGGGAAGAGGAAGAAAGGAGGAAGAGAGAGACTGAAAAAATGACTCAGACAGGTATCCAAATACGTATCAGTCTAGTTATTGACATGCATTAGGTTCTCACTGATATCATTTTCGTACTATATAATTTTAACACATTTCTTTTCCATGCATCTGTTAACAAGTTGACGCCTTCACTTTCAGATTATTTTCACACTTTCAGGTTCTGTTTTTCTTTCTTTTTAAACTTATCTTACCTCAATGCAGGACACTGATTGACCCTTTTGTAGTCAGATTATCTTAGTGATCTCACAAATATGGAAATATTTGGAAAAATTTATAAGATAAAATTAAGAAATATTTAAACGAAAAGTGTTCTTACTTTTTCTAAATATTCTAGAAATATTGGCCTATGTATTCAAAACACTCCCTAAGTTATTAAGGTTAGAGCATATTGGGTTAACACAGATACTTCAACACTACAAAGATAAGCATGCATGTGTTTAATTATTTGAACACATTTTCATTAGATATATGCCTGACACAATTCATAATTTCACTTTCAGGATGACTTATTTAAATCTTTTTCAGCAGCCCAGATTTCTTTTGTGCTTCAAATGAATATGCTGTTAGAAAACTTCTATCAAACCTTTATTTTGTGCACAATTGTGTTTTAGAAACCCTTTTATATTTCAATTAATCTCGTTGCATTATGGCTCTGAAACTAAAATGAATTGGGTCGCAAAATAATACTGTGTATTCAGTGATACCTAATGTACCATTTCATGCATGCTATCAGAATTATGGTGACCCAAAGCCATAATGGTTTAGTTGGATGTACAATTCAGGGTTCGACTTTCCCAGGGGCCCAGGGGCATATGCCCCTAGATTTTGCAGTTGGCCCCAAGATTTTTCAGACTAGGGGTCAAAAATAACATGTATATTAACCAGAAATCCTGTTTTTGACCACTATTTTTTATCAAAAGGCTTTTCGGGCACCTAGCCTAAAATCTTAAGTGTCAGACCCTGCAATTTTAAAACTAAAAGTCAATGGCAACTTTCTCACATGCCGAGTTCAGGTTCAAACCAAGATAGTGATAAAAGACAGCAATCAGTCATTGTGAATGCCTTGGACAACTTGGCCATCGGGGCTGACCCTTCGATCATCTCTCATTCCCCAAGCAGGATTCATATCCAGGTAATGGTGAGATTAGCTGCCAGTAGCAATACCTTAGACCAGTCAGCCACCAAGGCAGGCCCCACAAGCTTAAGCTATCATCAATTAAGTTTTGATCAATTAAGTTAGCTCTTGGCCATTATGTGGGATTTCAATTCTACCCCACCTTCTATAAAAACGATTGTGCCTTTCTTGCATATGTTAACTTTATCGGTTTTTGTTTTTTTAGACGATTTTATCAAGCAACAGGATGAACATTTAGAGGAATCCAAGCGGCTATCACAAGAAGTCATGGAGAAGATGGAAAGAGAAAGGATAGAAAGAGAACGAGAGATTGAAATGGTAAGTTTAATTTTCCATTTTTGAGTTATAAGGACAAGCATCCTTTGTTTACCCACCTCGATCCCTCTATCACTGTACTTTTTCAGGTGTATGAAATATCTCACTCTTTTTTGGCATTTCATTTGATATTGATAATGTTATTTTTTGCAACAGTTATAATCATTTATTACATTAGAAAGGATGTTTGTTTGTGGAGAGACAGAAATCATTCACTTTTCCACCTGCCAATAGACATCACTTTTGAATTTAAAGGTCAGGGATTTTAAGGCTAGAACCTATAATGGTAAAATCATTGGAGGGTCATCTCAGAAAAAATCACAAATGCCGATGTTGGACACCCAAATATCTAAATCCTGACTAAGACTTTGCTTGTTAGTGTAAGGCCACTCCAATTTAATTACTTGTCTTACAAGCTTTTTTTGGGAAAAAAATCCTGTCAGACTCCAAAAAAAAAAAAGAAAAAAGTCGACTTTGGTGTCTTACGGACGAAAGTGGTTTGGAAATTTTCTGTCAGACTCCCAAAAAAAAAAAAAAAAAGTGCTAGATTTAAAAATATTCATTGTTAGGGTTATTCAATCAACTTCAGGAGTTATGCTGTAGTAGAGCCTCATATTTGAGGATGTTTATCTCCCACCCTTCAGGTTACAGGGATTAATTGATTTTGATTGATTTTATTTAGTTAAGAATAGGCTGTTAGAAACATCTCGCTACCAGTTCTAGTCGGCAGACTCTAAAAAAACAAACTAAAAAAAAACAAACACATTTTTCAACTTTTTTTTTTATTCCAAAATGGCTCATTTCCTACCTCCTGAGCACGTAAGACAAGTAATTAAATTGGAGTGGCCTTACCTCAGAATAACCGCAGGGTGAAATATAGGTTCCAAAACATTACTTGCCAAGCGGGGCAAGCTGCCCCTAAAGTTAACTTGCCCGCCGGCACTTCCACTTCAGTTAGGGTCTTGTTCTGCTTGCCTGATTGCTGTTTTTGCCGAAGTCACTTGCACCTTGCAATCGGGCAAGTGGTTATGTTGCACGAATGCTGAATGCCTTCTTTGTTTTAGGAAAAACAGCTTGAGCGAGAAAAGCGGCTGCGCATGGAGCAGGAGGTCCTCTCGATGATGCAGGTCCAGCAGGAAAACGTTCTCGAGCGCGAACACATCCTGAAAGAACAGCGCTACCGACAGGAGACTCAGGAGATGGAGAGAGAGGAGAAACGGGTTCCTCCACAGGTCTCCAGGGTAACTATCAATTGTTACATTGTTTTTTCTACACCCATAGGTGTCTATGGAGTCAATTTATTCATTTTAGCGATAATCTAACAAATGATACATTTTGATTTTAAAAAATGGTCATGGGAATTTTTTTTAGCTCTAGGGTAATTATCAATTGTTAAATCGTTTTTTCTCCACCCATAGGTGTCTATGGAGTCAATTTATTCTTTTTAGCCATAATCTAAATAATCATACATTTTGACTTTAAAAAATGGTCATGGGAAAATGATAACCTTCTAGAATCTTATTAGGTTTTCAGTTCCTTTACCTTTTGAGATTTTGGAATTCAAAAAATTTAGATATATTCTTTGGAAGGGGGGTTACTTTCAGCTTAAACCAAAGGAACGTGATATTTTGACTCCTTGAATTAGCAATGTTTTCAGCTGTGTCTTAAAGTTTTGCCCAATATCAGCAGCCTTGATGTTGTCTGGGAGCTGATCGACAGTCTAAAGGTGTTGTGTCTAAACACAGAAGGCTCTGTCCCCTTTTTTGATAGGCGGATGTTATGGTAATAGATGACTTTTCTCTCCTCCATTTTCAGGCGTACAGGAGAGTGGGACAGGTGTAAATCTTACCTTTACTTTGGTCGTCCAATGCCGCACTAATTACGTCAATGTTATGTCATTTGAATGAAACTAACTTTTAAGTTTTAGATATTGTATTTGTACACTGATGTTGTCAATCACTGTGGGGTGTTTTTCTTGTAGAATATTAAAGATGACAAGAGACAGTCACCTTATATTCTTTAAACCCAATAAATACCTTGGGATATCCTTTAACCCTTATGCTGCTGTTGGCCAATTTGGCACAATACAAAATGATGCAAAAAAAACTGAAAAAAGACTGAGACTCTGGCACATGGGTAGTCATCTGACAGTACTCAGCGAGAGCTCTCCAATGAATACCAACATGACAGGGTTTGGATGGTTTTCAAAAACTGTTGCATCCTTGTGCTTTGGATAAAAAGTAGCCTTAGCCTTCGAAGGGTTACAAAAAGTCTGGATTTTAAATCAGAACTCAACCGACTTATCCTCCTTAATTAGTTTTCCAATTCAGTATCTTTTCAGATTACTTGTAGAATTTTTACAATGACCAACTGATTATAACACATGAACTTTTTAAAAATTTATATATATATATATATATATATATATATATATATATATATATATATATATATATATATATATATATATATATATATATATATATATATATATATATATATTTATGTATGTATGTATGTATATATATATATGTATATATATATATATATATATATATATATATATATATGTATATATATATATATATATATATATATATATATATATATATATATATATATATATATATATATATATATATATATATATATATATATATGAATATGAAATAGTAATGTAATGGTCACTTTAAAATCATGCATGAGTAGCCATCACCTATATATGTATTTCCAATGAGATTCTTCAATTTTTACTTTACAAACTTTAATATTCACAAATTATTTGCAGCTCAGTCTTTGAATGCTCACTCTTTCATAACCTATTCCTATCAATACACACATGGCTTGCATGAGTCACTGAGTGATGATATATTTGCGGCTTCCACAAGGTTATTTCTATAGTTTTTAATAATATTTGGTTATATGTCAGTAAATATGTACTCTCCAGGAGTGAATTGGTTAGAGGAGATATTTTGTTTAATTTAAACTTTTTAATGAAGTATTTAACGTACATCAATGAGCAAAACCATTTTTGTGTAAATTTGCTTGATATGTCACAATCATGAAAATAACAACATTTATAGATGTTTGATATACACCAATGAAGAAATATCAATAGAATGGCTAAAAACCTCAATTGTATGCAGGTTTGACATCCCTATAATATTATAAAATGTTGCTTGGAATAACATGGAATCCCTAGGATGTTCCAAGGAAAAATCCTGGATATTTTAACAGAAAACAACCAAATAGTTCTAATTGCCGTATATAAGGATATATACAATTACATGTATACAAAATATACAATTCTGAGCACCCAGCAACCAAACAACTTCTTTTCTGAACCACTATTTCAATGTTACATAATATCAAATTATGACTATATGTGGTTATTGAAGTTATAGAATTCAATTAATGATTCCTAATTCTCTATTATCATCAATTTATCATTGATGATTAATGAAAAATGAATATATTATTTACTTCAAACATTTGATGAATTGGTCATTGATAACATTGAATTTGAATAGATTCTCTTGACAATATTTTGCTAAAAACTCTTTGCAAATTCTTTTTATTATTATTACAAACAAAGGGGAACGAGTTAAGTGAATAGGACATGAATAGAGATAAAAATGGTGTCAAATTGTCATCTGGTGTTTTTACTACAAGTGTGGCTTCCCCACCATAATTAAGTTATGACAAGTGTGTAAAATGAATTTTGTGGAATATTTTCAACTCATGATTGTACATGATAATATAACTACTGCAAAGTATATTTTTTATTATCTAAAGGTTGTGACAATGTAAAGGGCTAATTTCTTAATTATGTTAATGAAGACATATATCCACATAAGTAGGTGAAAAAGTAAAAATAAGAATGTACCAGTATAATCTAATTGAAATAATTTACACTCAATATTGTCTTATATATCAATATATATATATATATATATATATATATATATATATATATATATATATATATATATATATATATATATATATATATATATATATATATATATATATATATATATATATATATATATATATATATATCACTATTATATATATTATTATATTAATTTGTATTGGGTATATTAACAAGATCATTTATGCAGATGATCTTTCTTGAACCGTAAATGTCTACATTAAATGTTGAAGGGCTTTTCATTATTTCCGAACAAATTTCTATATTTTGTGCATGCCATTAGCATGGCATGTTGCTGCCGCCGCCGCCGCCACTGAGACCAGTGCTGCCCCCTATATTTGCGCTTTTGTAACACAACATTTCTCCCGTTTCTGCTGCTCAGGGTCGTCGCCGCCCGCCGTCGGCCCGGCATGAGGTGCCCGTGATTACGTTCACTGCGCCCCCTCCCTCCTACCGCCCGGCCAAATCTCAGGTAGACCCACACACACACGCGCGCAATACTGCACCGCCACCGCAAGCCTAGAAACAAGACACTAATAGCAATCATTCATGCTGAGAAAAAAGTTATGCTGAAAAGATACATTTATTAATCTGTGATACTTATGAAATTAACTTAGTTACCAAGTGGTAAGCTGTTATTTCCCAAATAGTTCAGTGCCCCAAGAGGCTTGACCTTTTGATGATGTGTCTTGTTGAAAAAATCTTTTGAAAAATCTTTGAGAAATGCTAATCAGAACCAAATTGATGATTTTTCCTTAAAAATTTTGTGAATTTTGTGAATATTTTCAAAAGTATCATAGATTAAGGTTTACATTTTCAAGGGGAACCATAACCGCAACATGAATGGTCTAACACCTAACTGACATATACGATAAGTGCACCTTAACATAGGATAACTCTGGTATACCTTAAGGTGTGATTCTTTATATCTCTAATATTTTTTGATAATTTGGTATCCTCATTCTGCTCAGGTATTTAATGTCAGTGACCTAAAATGAGATACCCCTAGAGTCCATTACATGATTCTTATACATTCAGATACCCCTTCCCTCTTGTCCATTTGAATACTGTAGAATAGAAAATTAATCAGAGGTGCAATTTAACCGAATTTGTGATTTTGGATTTTTCCGAGATGTTTTATTCCGAAAAGCCAATACTGAAGGTTAATATTCTAATGACAGGAATAATACATCTGACTTTCATAATACCAAACTGACCCCACTTGGAAAAGTTCAGCAGAATAAACCACTCGGATTAATTTCCTATTCTACAGTATGAATCAGAACTCCAGGAAATGTCAATAAACAAAGCATAATTATAACCATGTAACTCCTATACGAGGAAGTATTTTTATTTTAGTGTAAAAATATTTGAAATATATCTGTACCATTTATATCTTTAATGGAGAACCATAAACAATACAAAACCATGCAATTGTTTGATACAGAAGTGAAATACAAATTGGTCAAATACCATGCTCCTAAAAAATAAAGCTTTAAGTTTAATTGGAGTATATTACATCAAATGTGTATTTTATTGAACTTACCCTATTTAGCAAATTTTGCCAAAATAAAAACATTGGGAGGTATTTCCTCTGTACAGTTAGAATAAAACTTTCATTGGCATCTTTCTGTTTGTTAAAGAATGGCACTGTTTTACTTAGGTTTGAAAATATCTAAATATAGAATTGACTCTTTTACACCCATGACAAGGAAATACAATCACAGAAACCCATTCATACCTGCAGCAGCCAAAACCGCCTGACTATTTTGGTGATATCTCTTTAACAAAATCAATGGTTGGAAAAAATCGAAGGAGAGTTATTCATTAAAATTTAATAAACAACTCTCCTTCAAATATTTTGCAAATCAATGCTTCATTCAGAAATTATTTTCAAAAGTATGATAGGTCCAGACAACAATTTTTAAGTAGATCTCCAGGCATGAATGGGTTAAACTAATCCTCACACCTGGTGCTCACACATAGTTTGGCATAAGGAAATGTCAAGCGTACTATACAATCTTGAGAATTATTTGACTTATAAAGTTTGTTATTCATTGGTTATGACAGTCCCTCTCAGGGTCTTAGCCAGTATTTTTAAAATGCCTGTCTAAAACAGCAATTCTATAAATTCAGATTTAGATGCTTATCTACTTTAAATCCTTATACCAACTACATTTAATAGCCTATTGTGCTAATAAGGGCAATTTACACTTCAGCCATGTCATAGAAAATGGTTTTATAGGAAAATATTTGGTTATTACCCCAAAAAGTCAAAATTGAAAATTCTTCATAATTTCTTTTTCCTGTCTAAAAAGGATGTTTTCAGGAAACTGCGTGTCCAAAAGAGAGGCTGGACGGGTCCTGGCTAAGTCCCTTGGACTCCCTATTCAAATACATTTCAAATGATTCTCTCTGAAAAGAATTATGTTCAAAGTGGTCAGACCATGTGAGCACTCTATCAGATGCAAAATAATTATACTAATGTTCACAATTGTTATTTTTACATTCTAGTACTTACGTATACTTCCTGCACGGTATTTCAAGGTAATTTCCAGAGCAAGATTCAAGTCTACTAATTTACATAATATTATGTACCTTCAAATCTTTTCATCTTATTTTTTCAGTCACATCTGCATGGTAGACATTTCACATAAGAGTAATTCTATCTTTTACAGTGAGAACTGAAGGAATTTGGGAATAAATCATGTATGAAATACCCATTTCTGTATTTTTATTTTCAATTTCAGATTTAAGTCATATTAAGATATACTTGTTTCCTGTTTAAGGCTTGGTTGTATGCACCTTATTGGGTATTGAAAATCTCTTCTTAACCCTTTCAATGCTGAGGTTAACTTCATCAAAGGCAAAAGAACAGAAATTTTTGAAAACCTTTTAAACCCTGCCATCTTGGTATTCATTGAAAAGCGATTGCTGAGTCCTTTCAAATAAGTACCCATTTGCCAGGGTTTCCATCATTTCTCAACTTTTTTTGCATCATTTTCTATTGACCAAATTAGCCGTCAGCAGCACAAGAGCTAATTGTTGGGATCTAATTACCTTCTATTAATTAATAAGCCTTCAGCTACCTAACACATTATTGAACTCAGTCTGTATGATTAGTATCACTTAAAACTGCACATCTTTTTCTTCTTGCTATTTTAATATAACAGTTCTGATTTCATTTCTAGTTTGTTTGATGAATTATGTCTTGTCAGGAAAGTGATATATTTTTGCAATTTTCAGAAACCCCTCATTTAAAGTTTTTGCCATGCTTGTATATACTCATATTATGAACATTTCCATGAGATAGACAGAAGAAAACATTATTACACCTGGAATTATAACACCACTTGGTTGATACAGAGAGGTTTATTGAATGTGTGTATGTCTCTCTGATATAGATTGTTAACCCATTCATACCTGTAGCACCCAAAATATCCTGACTATTTTGGTAATCCTTGTCACAAGAAATCTTCCACCCCATCCTCCCAACCCCCTAAAATAACAGAGTGAAGTAGATATGATGACCAGGATTCAAACAATGGCTCTTCTTCAATTATTTAGTGATTACTTATCAAAAATGTTCTAGGTCTGTTTGACACTTGTTAAGGAAATTTCCTCTCTCACCTGCTCCCACTGGGTTCAAATCCTAACTGGGGCATGTGAGAAAGTTAACAGGGACTTGGGGTTACGTGGTGGTTTTTGCTGGGTACTCCATGCAGTTTCCTCCATCATTTACAACTGGCTTGACGTGCCCTAGCATAAGTATGGTACAAAAAGTGATAATAAAAGGCAGAATATGGCAGAAAACATGTATTGGTAGATGAAATTAAAAGAAATTTAAGGAACGAATGGTCTAAACCATGCAGTTAAGGGAAATGCAAAGATGAAATATCTGGCTAAAGATATATATGGCTTGGTTGTTTGTTTATGAATATTGTGCTGTATTTTTCAGACTCCTAAGGTGGCAGCCAATGTTGTGGAGAAGAACCCCAGTTTCCGCATGCAGAAACCTGTACTACTGAGTCCAGAGAAGGCAGCAGACCGAGGCTTCGGCTACGGAGATCCAAGGTATAATTACAGTGGAGTTGTGTATACAGTGGAGGTTCAAGGAGTTTGATGAAACCCATTTAAAATTTAACCCTCATGCTGCTGTTGGCTAATTTGGCCATTACAAAATGATGCAAAAATCTAAAAGATGACTGAAACCCTGGCACGTGGGTACTCATCTGAGAGTACTCGGTGAGAGCTATCCAATGAATACCAACATGACAGGGTTCAGATGGTTTTCAACAATTGTTGCATCCTTTTGCTTTGGATGAAAGTAGCCTCAGCATTGGAAGGGTTATAAAAATGACCACTTTCTTGTGAATATTTGTCACTTTTCCTTAGTTTTGCTTAATAACACCAATGAGGTAGACCTTAAAAACTCTCTGTTAAAAAAAATCCCCCCTCATACAGAATGAAGGTCAAACCTGTGAAGAAAGACCACTGCCAAGGAACTTTAAAATAATGTTTTGATATCAGTTCACTGGCAGTGGCAGGTGATTGGAATTACCATATTTTTTGTTATCTGGATTTTTATACTTGTCCTATACCCATCAACTCACGGGTATGTATCCCTGAAAATATATGATCACTGATAAAGATGGTCTAGGATGCAGATTTTACTGCAATTAAAACAAAATATGGGAGACAACTTCTTGAACATATTACCAAATCCACAAAGAGACCCACCCTGTCAACGGCTTTCTTTCATCATCGTAGGCATTGTGAGAATGATGACTGCATGGTGTCAATATTTGGCATGTTTTGTGTAATGTGAATTCAAGGCAATTTGATATCATTTTATTTTCCAGTTTGACCGCAATAGAAGAAATAGATGGCAGCACTGCTTTTATACATGAAGATACATTTGACCCATATAAATTGGTAGGTAACTTCTCTCAGCTTGAGATGCAGGGTAGTTAAGATTATTAAATCAATCCTCCTGCATTAATGAAAATTAGATTCTTTTCTGTCAAAAAATCCTTTAATGGTTATACTTTTTAAAAATGCATGTGTCCATGTACAGAAGAGTATAGCTAGACTACCAGAAGTAAAAGCAAGAGGCTAACAAATGTATCTGAGCTTTCCCAGGAAACCATTTTCTAAGCATTACCCTAGAAAATTCTGGTTATTCCCATCTCAATTTGCTAGGGGCATGTACCTTTAAAGTTGTCCACAACTTCATACACTTTCCTAACCTTTTCATGTCCAGATTTCTTTTCTTCTTGAAAAATAGCAGTTTGTTGCTCAGATACTATAGTTTAATGAAAGTATCAATGTTCAGTACTATTTCAATAAATATCAAGTAAACTATTGAAAATCATCCTGTTTGCTTGTTTCCTCTTTTAGTTCACGCTGGAGCAGATAGGTGGCAGGCAGATCCGGATTATCAGGATCAGTAAAGAAGGACCCCTGGATATCTCTATAGAGGGAGGAATGGAGTCTCCGCTGCAGGGAAGAATAATAGTCTCAGATGTGTATGAAGGAGGGATGGTGTACAAACAAGGTAAAATACTTAATCTAGTCATTTCATTTGTGTTATTTCAATTTTTTGCATTCTTGTGCCTGGGAAGAAAGTAGCTTTGGCATCAGAGGGATCAATCCAGTCATGCCATTCATTTTATTTCATTAGAATTCTGCGAAAGCAATATTCAACTTTTAACTTTTATAGTTTTATAGTTAAGAAATGATGCTTGGTTTTAAAAGAGCATCATCCAAAATAATAACGAACAATTTCATGATCGTGAATTTGGAGTGAAACATTGATTCTTCTTGAAAGGGGTTATCCACAAGTGTTATGTAAGTAACAACATATATGTTATAGCTTACATTTATTTATATCATCATTCAATGTAGAAAAAAATCTTTTTTATGGATTAAAAATGAAAAATATTTTTCTCTATGTATTCCATAAAAGAGCTTCATCCAAAATAATAACAAACAATTTCATTTTTGTGAATTTGGGATGAAAAAATGTCTCTTCATGAAAGGGGTTATCCACAAGTGTTATTTTTGTAACAACATATATACTATAGATAACCATTATATATAATGATTGTATTTGACTGTGTTACCCTCGTGAAATAAAGATTATTATTATCACTATCATTATTATTATTATTATTGTTATTATTATTATTATTATTGTTATTAATATTATTATTATTATTATTATTATTATTATTATTATTATTATTATTATTATTATTATCATCTTTATCATTATAACATTATTTAATGAAGAACAATTTTCACTTTTATGGAATAAAAATGAATTTTTTTTCTCTTTCTGTATTGTGTAGGGGGTATTCACAAGGGTGACCAGATAATGATGGTGGATGGAGTGAGTCTTGTGAACATTCCGTTAGCTCGCGCTCAGCAGGTCCTTCGAGAAGCAATGAAAACTCCTGGGGTACGTATACATGATTCACCCTTATGCTGGTGGTGGCTAATTTTACCAATACAAAATGATGCAAAAAAAACTTTAAAATGACTGAAACCGTAACACTTGGGTACTCATCTAAGAGTACTCAGCGATCGCTATACAATGAATACCAACATGATAGGGTTAAGACGGTTTTATAAAAATCTTTATGTCCTTGTACTTAGGACGAAAGTTGCCTCAGCATTGCAAGGCTACTTTCGTCCAATGCAATGAAACGCAAATATTTTTGATAACCATCTAAACCCTGTTATGTTGGTATTCATTAGATAGCTCTCGCTGAGTATTCACAGATGAATACCCATGTGCCAGGTTTCCAGTTATTTTTCAGGTTCTTGCATCATTATGTTCTGGCCAATTGAGCTACCACTAGCATAAAGGGTTAAGGTGTTTTGTCAACCAAATGTTCTTATTTATTCTATTTCTAGATTCCATTATAGAGATGATTAATATTGTGACCATTTCTATCCATATGATATCTTGTCTATCGATTTCTATAAGTTTGTAATACATTTGCACAAGAAAGGACAAGACTGAAATGTAATTTTGATTAATAAAAGACAACTAGCCAGAAAGCTGTATACTAATTGATACATAAATTTAAGGATTACCATTCTGTGATGATAAGAAATTCTGTTATTTTTCTCTGTTATATCATTAATTTATTTCAATACTTACTGTCAATCCAGAGATCAATCCAGCTTCTGATTGCTGTGGCACCACCAAAACAATATGAGGATGAAGTGTAAGTATTATTTTATTTTAGAAATCCAATAGTACACTTCACTTGCAAATATCTGCATGTTGATTAGTTATAAAGAGTATTTCAATGTTATGCTTGTGTATACATATTGTTTTCCCTTCAAAATACATTTAAGTAACATTTAGATGCTACCCACTACATTGCATTATCAATTTGTTCCCTTAAGTAATACAATAGAAATTTCACATGGTGTAGAATGTATGTGCATTTCAGATAACTGATTGCACCTAATCGAAAAAGGGTCCAAAATACTGTTGGCTACCTATTGACCAGCATAAGCTTCTAAACAATCAAATTTAGGCCGTCAAATCTCACTGTGATCTCATTCTGAGAGCCAGTAGCCAACGAAAATTGTAATTAATAAAAAGTGTTCGAGATTTGCGAGAATTTGCAGTATCCATGTGATAGCATCCTCAATAGTTACAAACAAGAGACATGGCTTGTTCATTACATTATGCGTTTGCTTAAACCAGGTCTGCTTCCTATATCCAAGTTACTTGCTATAGCTAATATGTATACACATGCCATCATTGTATTATCATAGCATGATGCAGTAGATAAGTTATAATGTAATCAAATTTTGAAATTGAATATTTTGAATGAAATCCTCCCATATGCTTTATGAATAAATCATTCATTCATGCATTCAATGCATGTTTCAATTATATATATAATTACCTAAGGAATAATATTTTTTAATTAGACATTTATATGATTGTTTGTGCATCACACATTAACACACTGATTTGAATGACCATCTGTAATAGATTAAACTCACACAGGAGAGACGAGCTTTGGGTCAATCATTGTCTATTTCTAAATTGTTCTGTTTCAGCAGATCTGTGTCATATAAGCCCACCATTGGCCTGTTCAGCAAATGGGGCAATGAATCAGACCTTGGCTAAAAATGTTAAAACCAAACTTATGCCGATCATTTCATTTTAATTTTCAGCAGATGGCAATTTAATGCATCAATCTGATTTTAGTTAAGATCATTTTTATATCATTTTGTCATATTCATTTATGACTTTTATCTTTAATAAAGGACTAATGCAAATCAATAGGCCAAGTAGTGATTTTATTTGACTCTAATGACTGGCTGATCCAAAATATGTACCAATTCTCAATATTTTTGTCAAGAATTTTGAGCCAATAGTATCTTCATCTGTACTAGGTTGGGAAAATTTATCAATGACAATGACAGTCCTAAATAGACCTCTCCATTTTCACCTGTCCCTCACCTGTACTGATTAATGCTCACCTGTACTTGATTGATTGTTTGACACCTTCACTTTCTCCTCACCTGAAGCATGGACACACCTGATGACTCTGGTTATAGTGAGTAATTAATCATTCACAAACTAACAGGCTTAGTCCACCCTAGGTTTAGGGTACATTCTGTTGTGTTTAGTTGTGAACCTGGGATTTCTGTGTTGTAATATCTCTGCTGTGATGGTGAAACCCATTCATGCCTGTAATATCCCAAAACAACCTCGAAAATTGGGTATATCAATAGATATATATTTTGAAAATACTTGAAGGGGCTTATTAAAGCCAGCAACCCATATTCAAAAGTTTTCCCAATTTATGGTTGATTCCCTAATCATTTTTTTCAAGGGTATCTTTAAACAAGGGAGTTATCCAAAGAGAATTCCAAGCATGAATGGGTTAACTGGGTTAACCTTTCCCTGCCCAAAGTGCCATACTCTTCATTCTGCCAGATTTCCCTTCTGGATCTTTCTCCCCAAAGCAGGCTTATTATGGATTCCTTGTATAAACATATGCGTCCCTTGAGTTTTAGGATTTAAGATTTAAGGGCTTTACCCCAACATTCCATACAACAAAATGAATGTGACAGCATTATGGGCTTAATGTATGCTTGCAAAAGAGTCTTAGGCATGCAATGTGGGGGGTATGGGGGGGGGGGGGGGTTGTGAACTAGGTATACTAAACAAGAAGCCATTCTCTTTTCTTCTTCCCCATAATGTGAAACCTGGAGAATTAGGTTATTCATTTGAGCAATGTATCTGCCCTGACTTTAGTTTTGGTGTCATGGTCCTACCATAATAAAGATATCTAAAATATCAAGTCAATTTTGAGACAGTTTGAAGGAAGCATGAGTTTCCTTGAAACAGAAACACAACTTTAAAAAGTATGCCAATTTATTACCAACAAAAACTGTGCTATACATCCCTATTAGAATGCCATCATCACATATGACTTTAAGAAGTTGCTATTCAGAATCAAATACATGTCTACTGATGTGTCTGTAACATATCTATATTCCTACTCTATTCTCCTTCTTAAACATCCTATATATAGTTCCGCACCTATTCTTAAACTTGTCGTTTTAATTTGATTGCTTCTTCCAATAGTGTCAGCAATATTTAAATTTAACCCATCCATGCCTGACATAGGTCAATAGGCTAAACCAGACTACTTTGATGTTATTTCTCTAACAATTGCATCTTTGGGGTAATATTCAAAAGAGAAATGTTATGCAGTACTTTACTATCAACCTCCTTGAAATATTCTGTGAATTTTCAAAAGTCTCATAAATCAAAGTGACACTTGTCAAGGTTAATTGTAAGCATGGATGGATGGGTTGAAGAAGTACAGGTAACAGGTGTAGTTCTTGGTACCAATATTAACCCTTGATTGATTAAAGGTAAGGCTACTTTACTAATTACTCCTACCTTCATCATATGGGTTCATGCCTGTTGCAGCCAAAACCGCCTAGATATTTTGGTGATATCTCTCAAACTATATCAATATTTAGAAAATATTTAAAGAAGAGTTGTTCATCTGAACTCCATCTTGAACTCTGCTTTAAATATTTTCAAAATAAAACCTTATTCCAAAGTTATTTTCAAAAGTAGAACATGTTCAGACAACACTCAGTGATTATCTCTCCAGGCATGAATAGTTTCTTAGGCCACTCCAATTTGATTACTTGTCTTACGAGCTTTTTTTGGAAAAAAATCCTGTCAGACTCCAAAAAAAAAGAAAAAAAAGTCATCTTTGGTGTCTTACGGACGAAAGTGGTTTTAAAATTTTCTGTCAGACTCCAAAAAAAAAAAAAAAAAAAAGTGCAAGTTTTAAGAATATTCTTTGTAAGTGTGATTCAATCAACTACAGGAAGCTATCATTGCTGTAGTAGAGCCTCAGACTTGAGGAGGTATACCTCTCACCCTTCAGGTTACAGGGATTAATAGATTGATTGATTTTATTTAGTTGAGAATAGGCTGGTAGAAACATTTCGCTACCAGTCCTAGTCGTCAGACTCTAAAAAAAAATAAAAAAAATAAAAAAAGTCACATTTTTCAACTTTTTTTTTTATTCCAAAATGGCTCATTTCCTACCTCCTGAGCATGTAAGACAAGTAAATAAATTGGAGTGGCCTTAAGAGCTTCAGAAACTGACCATCAGGCATTAATTTCCATCTATCATATAAGTCTATGAAAGTGTACAGCACATCCCATTTCCCTCGCCAAATGTAGGTGAGTGTGACCAGGGTTTACTAGTGCAATGATAGGGAAATACCAGGGTGTACAAAGAATTCAGTCACAGCTACATTTGGCATGGTCTCTTTAAAAGGTATTTCAGGTTTCAAAATCTTCATTCACCAGCAAATGTGTGGCCAAGATAAAAGAAAAACACACACAAAAGTAATTAAACTAGATTAATAATCATTAATATGGTAAATTTCTGAGAAATATTTCTAAGTACCATCCCATTAAGTGGGTGCCAAACTTTTGTTTCGGTGTGCACTTTCAATGAGAAATATGGTGTGCAGTATTTGTCCTAATAAGCAGCGCCTAGAACCCTATTAACGGCAACCCTCCAACCCCCTCTAGTTTCTGTGTGCTCGTTCAGATGAATATGGTAAATGGACTAACACACAGGTAATGTATTGGTAAGTTAACCCATTAATCCCCACTGGGGCCCAACAGTCAGTGACAATGCCTTCGGCCACTCTGCCATCAGACGTTGTATGGACTAACTGATTAACACAGGTAATTTGGGTAGTAAGGTGAAAATCGTTACTGAATGCAAAACTGGAGCTTCACTTCATCTGAGAGTAGTAGACAGGGAGTGGGTACTGTGCTTGCATCCTCAAATGTCGCTGCCTCCCATCTCCTTGGCAACTATCTGACCTAGAAAGGATGCTGCATGCTAATTGCACAGATCAGATCACGTGACCAAGGCTACACCGCGTAACCCGAGGCGCACATACCCTAGGTACTAGCATGCTGTGCCTATGGCGTTGCGGTTCAAGGGGATGTATTTCTCTGACTTCATCCATTCATCTCTACAGCAGCCTCAGCCTGCCTCCAAGGCCAGGATATATATATATATATATATATATATATATATATATATATATATATATATATATATATATATATATATATATATATATATATATATATATATATATATATATATATGTATATATATATATATATATATATATATATATATACATATATATATATATATATATATATATATATATATATATATATATATTATATATATATGTTAATGTATATGTATATATATGTATATATATGTATATATATATATGTATATATATATGTATATATATGTATATATATATATATATATATATATATATATATATATATATATATATATATATATATATATATACATATATATATATATATATATATATATATATATATATATATATATATATATATATATATATATATATATATATATATATATATATATATATACCTTATATTATATATGGATGGATGGCCCTACTTGTGCTGGAGATTGCAGAAATCAAAATACTCCACATACACCCCACTCTGCAATCCTGAGACCCATTCAATTTAAATTGGCAGGTCAGCATTAATGGGTTAAAGGAAGTCCAGTTTTGTTAGTAGCCATAGGTGATATCATGATGAAAATGATGGCATCTGGGTTCTATTTGTTTGAATACAGTTATAGTAACTCTAAGGACATCATATGGTTCTAAGCCTGGCAGAGGTCACGCAAAGGTCAAATAAGGTAAGCCAGTGAATTAACTTTTTCATATTCATTTTTGTGATTTACATTTTAATGAAGTCAAAATTTCGGGAAGGTTTGATGTTGGTCTTTGAATTAAAGCCATTAGATCTGCAGTTTCCAATCATCAAGGTTAATGTCAAAGGTCATTCTATTTTGCATGTATCAAAATGTGCATGGCTTGCAAGTCACTCGTTTAGAAGGTTTTATGTGGATGATAAAAGTTTATTTTTTAGTTCATTTAATTATTTTTATTTTAGTTTATTTACTTATGTTCTGGGCATGAATGATTATTGGGTAGTAACTGATATCTGTCAATAATGTATCCCTGTGGGAAAGGATATTCATTAAATTATTATAGTAAATGTGAATTTTCAGTATCAGAATCACATACAATTTCAGATTTTGAAATATTTAAGATCGGTCCAACTACAGCAATTTAAAGAAACCTATTCAGCCCATTTCACCATTTAACCATTAAAGCGTACAGGAAAATATGTATGGTATGCTGAATTTTTCATTTACACTTCGCAATGCCAAAGTATTGTAAGGATCATTTCTAAAAATTGTTTTTCTTTTTCAAAAATGCTAGAGTTGATCATAAAAGAATGTTTCCTATGGTATCCTGTCAATAATAGTGTAATGATACAGCCATGTGCTATTTTTTCTTTAAAGGACAATTCCACCATGAATAAAACATGGGCCGGGGCAAATAGTGTCCTTAGGGTATACTCTACTCATATCCAAGACCCCACAACTACCCACCTCCACATTAAAGGTTTATTGCTGTTTAAAGTATCAAAGTATGTTCTCAGCATATAATAGCCTGAAGGTGTAATTGTCCTTTAAAGGAGGATGTTTGAGATATTCTTATGAAACTCATATTTACCTCATTGACCTTGTTACATTTACAGTACCTATTTCTAACCTGGATGACTTTCTCATGAGCTTTGAAGAAGACCTACATTGGACCATGCAGATGCAGAATGGAGATATTCCAGTCACTGTCATATAAGGAATCTTCAGCATTGGAAAGCAATTTCAATTAGCTTAGATGAATAAAACAATGGATAGGTAGCGAGAGACCAATTACGTTATGTGCTATTAAGTAAAGACCTGGCTATATCGGAACCTTGTCTCAGTGTGACATCACTAGGAGACAAATACAGAGAAAGTTGCACACCAACATGCGCAGAACGCAATTGCTTGGCTATTTGCTGCAGCCAGGTTGTTCAGAGAGACCCCTGGTTGCGTATCCGGGGGATCGACATTCGTGCTATTTCTATTGCTGGAGTGGATCCAGGATTTCTCTGGAGAGGGTTCGTTCTGTATGTGGGGATTTGTTTTAACAGAGAGGTAGATCTACCTTATTAATTTTAAACCCTCCAATGCCCCACATGCGTATATAGTATTTTTGGTAACAGAAAGTAGTGAACCATGCACGCAGACATGCATGCGAGATAATTAAAATCATTTAAAGAAGAGCCTCGTTCACCAATCATAGCTACATAGCTGAAAAATAAGGCAAATTGGCAGTCAGAATTTAGTGCCTGATTCACGGTTCATTTTGATATGTCACATGACTATGATGGACCAAAGTTTTATAAGATTGTCAAACATGAACAACCTGGGACTGGATTGGCCGATAATCCCCATTACAATTTAGCATCAGATATTTGTGGGGAAAATTACAATTTGGACTCACAATTAAGGGTTAAGCAAAAATAGTTTATGAATCAAGGCTAAGTTATTTTCAAGGGTATATTTTGTTAATCCAAATGGTACCTTTCTCGTAGACTTCTTGACTGACTGACCACTGTTACTTCAAATGAACACAATGCCCTAAGTTTTATTGATGTTTTAGGGGCTATGTTGTAAGCTAAAACTAAGATCCAATAAATTAGAATGAACTACAGATTTATATACTTGTATGTATAGTGGGACAATGATCTATATTATCACTGAAGTTTTAGTGTTATGCTTTACACATACATGTATATATGTATATATATATATATATAAATATATATATATATATATATATATATATATATATATATATATATATATATTTATATATATATATATATATATATATATATATATATATATATATATATATATATATATATATATTTATAAACAGAGACTTACATACCTATGATATCCATTCTCCCAGATATAAAGAATACTTTACATTGTTATCTGTTAGGTATCATGAATGGAATCATGAATGGATTAATAATTCAAAGTGCACACTGTCAAACCTGCTGAGAAAGACTACTAATAGGGTATAATTGAACAGTGGTCTTTCAAGACAGAAGATACATCTCAGTACTCATCAGTGAAATATAATGTGTTATTTCACTTATGGAAATTCAGGTCAATGCTTGGCATGAAATATTTTAAGGTAACCGGTTGATTAGGAATCCTTTCAAGTTACCAAGGTTTCCCTCTAAGTTATCTTAAGAAGAAATTAAAGAAACCTTGGTCCTTCTCATGGAAACCTTTAGGAAATCCTTTCTTTAACCTTTTTGATGCTGAGGCTACTTTTGTCCAATGCACAAGTTAAAGGAATTAAAAGATTTTTAAAAACATAATTGGAGGCCCTAGCTTAGTACGCTCAGATGAGTTCCTATATGCCAGGGTTTCAGTGCTATTTTAGGATTTCATGAATTATTTTGTATTGGCAAATTCATTCACCAGCAGCATAAGGGTTAAGAAAACCTCTAGGGAATCCTACCCTTGTGATGTTTTATGCAACTGGTCCCTGGCCTTCGTGAGATGTCATCTACCTTAACCCCAATGCTGCTGGGAATTAATTTGACCAATGCAAAAAGATGCGAAAAAACCTTAAAAATGACTCAAACCCTGGCAAATCGGTACTCATCTGAGAGTACTCAACGAGAGCTTTCCACAAGACAGGGTTTAGATGGTTTTCATAAAATATGGCATCATAATACTTTGGACGAAAGTAGCCTCAGCATTGGAAGGGTTAATTAATTAACCGATGGTCATTTGAGCTGGGGAATGGATACTCATTATTCATCTAATATATAATTGATCCAGATCCAGTGATCTCTTCTACAACAGCGTTGAGTATCCACAATATCTAATTGGTGCCATTACTTTATGTTTTATATAAAATCTTAGTTATTCTAATACTGGATAAAAGCCATGTATACAATCAGTAAATGGATTTTGGTGACTTTTTATTTATGCTTTCTAGATTTATCGTTTTGTGTGACTATATATAAATGCTGGAAGAAAGGTCTGTCTCACTTAACAATATTTAATTTGGTTGATAGTTCAAAATATTTATATTGATTCTTAATCCACATAAATTGAAATTTATTTCAGAATATGAAATATCTTTAAGGGTGCTTGTTTTTTATGAAATGTTTGTTTATATATATATATATATATATATATATATATATATATATATATATATATATATATATATATATATATATATATATATATATATATATATAAATACATCATATTGCTGGCTAAAGGGTATATCGATGAAGGCAGTGCGCTAAGGGGTGATATCGAATTTTGAGATTCAATATTGATATCTACATAATGTGAGTGGCTGCATGTCTGACACTAATTGACCAATCAGCATCGAGAATCCAGCAGAGCAGGTGAAAACTCACCTCCTAGTCATTCCACACCAGTTAGCAGTTCTTGCGTATTTTTGACTACATATACTTGTATAATGTGATATATCTATTATTTGAGCTTCCACTTGTAGAATATCTTTTCAATTCAACAAACAAAATATTAAAATGTGTTGAGTTTTGAGGGGTTTATATGATTTGGTGAAAAATCAATGGTAATCATTCATGGATGAAAGATCCACTGGTGTAAGAAATTTTATAATATATACAAATATATATATATATAGATATCGGGATTGGTATGATTCTATTATTATACATGTTTATGGATGAAAATGTAATTTATGTGTGAATGCCGTTTTACACTGCATTTCAGTTAATAAATATTATTTAAATAAAAATGTTGAATTGAATATTTTCTCTGCTAGAAAGTTAGTAAAAATGTTGCCCATGTAATTGTTTTAGGTATGTATACAATGACATCATCATTCCCAAAATTTTATAGGTTTATTTATCTAGATTAACAACCCTATATTTTTGATGATCAAGGCATAGCTGTTTTGCTTTGGCTATTCTTTTAGTAGTGTGGGAATGTTATATTTACTCGCACCACATAAAGGTAACTTATATCATCGATTAATAACAAGAGTAAGAATAGATATTAATCTACCATGAATTTGGAATGCACTTATTGTTGCCTTTTCTGCCCAATAAAATTTGACGTGCTACTGTAAATTTATGAGGATCTAAATTACTATAGAATTGTGATTATCGTCACTTTTTCTGTAATATTGCGACTAAATCATGACTATCCAGTGGCAACCAGAGAACCCGACAAAAAGCGCCACCTAACCCCAAGTCACTTGTAACTTTCTCACATGCTCAGGGAATCTAAATTTTTACAGAGCACTAGTGTTGGGACGATCATCGATTATAATCGATAATCAATCGTTTACCTCTCTGATTCTGATTAATCGATTACGAAACTGGCAATCGATGATAATCAGAAAAGGTGACACCTAGTGGTAAAAATATAGAACTAAATGACAGACAAGTTGTTAGCTTTCTTGTTATGAAACTAAGCTCCAAAAACACTTCAAAACGAAGTTAAGGTAGGTGCTAATAGCAAGTAGTTGTCATAGACTGACTTATTATTAGGCTCAAGACCTCTAGTACCCAATTACTGCAAAAGTGCGATGAACTGATTATGATTGATAATCGATCGGTTGGCTGTAACTGATTATCGATCATGAAATTGCAACCGATTCCCAACCCTACAGAGCACTGTCCCGTACCTGGTAGATAAATTAGTGGGAAGTTAGCCTTGGGAGAGTTGCTCCCAGAACTGGTATCTGAAGTGACGTGTCCAGCATGTACCTTTCATTTGAAATACGACTGCAGACTGTGTGTAGAGCCGGCAGCAATGCCTAGAGAGCCCACTGGACAATGACAAGGAACCAGGGGCCCGAAGTATAAAACTTTACGAAGTTTACGTAGAACAATGGACTTTCAAACTACAAGCACATCGCAGGCACTACGGAAAGCTTTATACTTAGGGGACCTGGTTGCCTGTCCTTCGTTAGCCTAGATTTCTTGGTTGTACTGTAATTTTTTTCTTATTTTCTGATATCAAGTACCAAGTGATCAAGGTGGCCAATTTAGTTCACATTTATCTCACCAGGTGAATGGAGGTCTAAGTTAGAGTATGACAAATGAAAGAATAGACACTACTGAGAGTGGTGACTAGCCTACTACTGGCTGCTAGGTACAAGGGAGAGGTCGTATTAGTATTAAGATCACCTCAGTTTAAAAGAGCAGGTCAGCTTTTAGGCTAACATTGTGACTATCCAGTTGTTAATGGTGGAATAAACTGGAGTACATGAGAACAGCCAAGAGGTCCCAAGTCACCGACAAGTTTGTGGTGAGAGGCTGCTGCAAGCAGTTGAATAACTCCCTAGACCATTTGATCATCTACCTTCCTTGAAATCTCGAAACCTTCAAGTTTTCAGCAATCCAGGGGCCCTTGGGCTACTTGAACACATGCCAGAGGGAATATGGGAACATAGGACTGCGTTACCCTCTTCAAATAAAGTTTATTATTATTATCATCATTATTATAATCACCTAGACAGTTCAATGAAAGTTAAGCGTAATCCATCAAGATTGGAAGTGGAAGGGGTGAAGTCAAACCATGGGCCATTCAAGGGGGATGGGAAATCAATTTTGTATCAGTTGGATGTAATGGGTTGGCCAACCAAAAATGGTCATAATAAACCATAGTTTGTGGGATATGTAAAATCCTCTCCCTAGAAGTTCAGGCAGTTGTATCATAGATAATAACGAAGACATCCATCATGAAAAAGAACCATTTTAATGATTGTAATTAAAATTACATACAGCATGGAAATAGATAACTGTGCGGGAAAGGGAAAGCAATAGTTTGTAACATTGGTAAAACCGGAAGAAAGGTCAACAGTTGTCTCTAAATGTACCTTACCAGAACTGATATTTGCACCAGATCCTTTGTGTATACCACTAGCTGTGAGTCCAGGGACTTAGCCAGGACCTGTCCAACCTGTCTTTTGGACAGGTAGTTTCCTAAAAACCTCCTGTTTGGATAGGCGAAAATTTCTATGATGATTTTACAAGTTTTAATTTTGGGGTGTAATAACCAAATATTTTCCTAACAAACCATCTTCTAGGACATAGCTGAAGTGTTAGTTACCCTTTTTTGACACACTAAGCTATTAAATGTAGCTGGTATAAGGATTTGAAGTAGGTAAGTAGCTCAATCTGGACGGGCAAAAATGTTGAAATTGCTGTTTTTGACAGGCATTTTTGAAATCCTGGCTAAGACCCTGGCTCTGACCCTTGATATTGTCCCTATTTCACTCAGACTAGTAGCCACCAGAAGTGGGTAGACTATTTTAATGAAATTATCATTCAAAGCATTCCCAGGTGGAGATTTTCTTAAGAGCAAATTTGAACCAAACATACAAGTCTCATTCCATCTTGTTTGTGAATATATGATAAATTCCCAAGTAATTTTCAAAAGTATCTTGTACTAGATAATGTTATCATATATTTCACCATGTTAAGTTTAAGTCCCAAATATTACATCTTACAATTCTCAATTTCCAGCAAGGCAGGTTTAGTACCATGCCTAAAATGAAATAGGAGAATTACTTAGGCATACAATACACTTTCACAAGGTCACAGGCTTGGCCATGCAATAACCAGAGGTTCTTCAAAAGGAAATAGTAAGAAAAGTAATATTGCTTTATACAGCTTCAATTCTAATTAAACCAAAATAAAAATCCAGCCACAATCAAAATCTAGCCACAATATTGAATAGTCTTACTTGTATAAATACAGGCCTGCATCTAAGCCGAATAAATTGCGATATGTTTATGCACCTCTCTCTTTCATTTTACAATCACGGATTAGTACTAATGCCATCAACCGGTCATGACAAAGATATCTAATATTTGAAAAAAACACAAAAAAAACAAGTAAATTTTATGCATGCCAAAACAATGTTGAAATCCATTGATTTTTCTATTATATGATAATTAATGATTGAGTCACTATAAAATGAATTGTCTGACTTGGTTAAGTTATTCATGGGCTCAGTATCAAAAAAATAGCTGGTGCTTATGGTCATTAAGCGAGTTTGCAGGAAAAACATACATGTATCATGTGGACTATCAGAGCTAATTACTGGCCATACCACACTGCAACAACACTACAACACAAAAGCATTGTTTTGATGTTGGCAAGCAGACTAGAAAGAGTGAGTTGCAATGACGATACCTGAGAACAAAAAAGAGTGTATGTTAACCCAGACACATGATACTTTTTTACTCTTCCAATGCTGAGGCTACTTCCGTCCAAAGTACAAGGATGCAAAGATTTTCGAAAATCATCTAAACCCTGCCATGTTGGTATGCAATGGAAAGCTTTTGATGAGAACTACCAGATGAGTAGTGCTGGGACTCGGCCTAGAAAATTAACTCGAGCGCTCGGCAAATCTCACGACCAAAACTCGAGTCCATATCGAGTTTTACGGCCACATTGACAAGATCTCAAGGCGAATGATTTGAAACAACACTGCGCCTCGGTATACACCGGCACATGCCAGGCTCACATAAAAGTGTACCGCGGCAGTGTGAATCGGTGAACCAGAAAATGGCGTAGTACGCATTTGACACGGAGACTTGAGGAAAACACATTTTACTACTGGAAATGTGGTGCAAATCTGGGAGTTTTGGCCATCGCTAGGCCACACATGCATCGGACGCATGTGTTGCTATAAAAATGTCATTAAAATATCATCAGCTCGTAATTTCCGAGCGCTCTATTTCTGGACTCGAGTGCTCGGATCGCATGCCCCAGCGACCGAGTGGTCGAGTTTCCGATTAGTCGTCCCACCACTACAGATGAGTACCCATTTGCCAAGGTTTCAGTGATTTTCCAGTTTTTTTCATGCATCATTTTGTATGAATTCACCAAATGATCCACCAGCAGCATAAGGATGTTACATCAGCACTAGTAATAAGGGTTAATACACCTTGAGATGAGTTTTTTCTCCTTTTTACTTTATAATTTAGAAGAGATACAGTTTCAAACATCTTAGGCTTTTCAATTTCTGTTAGGATATAGCACGTTTGATACAGGTTTATATATAATTGTTGAAAAAGTAGAATTATTGTTCATGAATAGCCAACCCTTTTCAATGTGCAGGAGATATACAGATGGTTCACATCCAGTTATACTGTAAGTAATGTACATGGTGAAACATACAATTCCGAAATCTCTAGAAAAGAGATTGCTCAGTTTAAATTTTTTAAGTTAACTCCAAATCTATTTATGTCAACTTAAGGCAGAACTCTGAAAATGTTTATGCTTAGAGGTTTAGACTGAAATCTAGTCAACAAAAGTTCTGGTTAAATTAACGGGGCATCTAGCAGTTAGCATTGTATAAAAGAGAGGGCAAGGAACCGCATTCTTTCATTAACCCATTCACTGAAAGAGCAATCTGGTTCCCAGTCTCATATCTAGTGGTAATATCCAAGTACAATACAGAAAGAAAAGTCAATGAAAGGAATCTTCAGTTAGAACTATCACAATTAAAACATGACTTCCTTAGGAAAATACTTGAATATTATTTTGCTCTAGACGTGAATAGGCTTCAGATAATTACAAACTTATAAATATTACAGTGTCTTTGCATTGGAGTCCCACTTCATCGTATATTGGTATAGGAGACCTAGATGACTCTATAAGTACAGCAGCAAGCCCAGAAACACTCAGTACTAACATAATTAACCCTGCCAATGCTGAGGCTACTTTTGTCCAAAGCACAAAGACACAAGATTTTTGAAAAACATCTAAACCCTGTCTTGTTGGTATTCATAGGAAAGCCCTCGCGGAGTACTCTCAGATGAATACCCATATGCGAGGGTTTCAATAATTTTTCAGGGTTTTTTGCATCATATTTGTATTGGCCAAATTAGCCACCAGCACCATAAGGATTAAGTTTGTATCAATTTATATAAGTATTAGAGGAGCAAAAAAACAAAAACATCAATAAAATATATCAGGAACATGGTCTTATTGTCACAGCAATGAAAGCCTTATTATTGTTGCTGCAAATACTGATGGCTACTAAGAAATAAATGGATTTTGATGCTGACTATCGTATCCTACTAGTCAAGCATACTGGCGAAGGACTAGTCAAAGAATGCCATTGATTCATGCTTGTACAACTTTTTTTTTTCATGAGTTAAGTTGTGAATCAGGAAATCACTAGAAGTCACTTCTACTTGGCAATGAACACTAGCAAGGAGATAAGCCAAGACTGTCATCGAATCCTGTTTGTACCATTTCCATTTACAGCTACTAATGTTGTGAGCCACCTCACACATGCAGTTCCATCTTTAATTAAAAGATCCTTAACCAAATGTTCAGTGATATGCCTCCTCAATCCACACTAAACCCAATTTTTACTGAAAATATTAGTTGTATTTTTGTAGGATCCTTCACTAAATGATCTATTTGAGTTGATATCACAGCACACATTCCAGTTTTCACTTCCTGTTAGCAGTAATGTGGCATTGAGGCTGTTAGTAGTTTTCTCATTGAATTGTTTACTGTATTGCTGTGGTAGTAGTAGTTGCTTTTCTGTCCTTCACTTGGTAACTTGAAGCGATGTGGTTAACCCTTCCAATGCTGAGGCTATTTTCGTCCAAAGCACAGGGACGCAAAGATTTGTGAAAACCATACAAACCCTGTCATATTGGTATTCATTGAAAAACTCTCACCAAGTACTCTCAGATGAGTACCCATTTACCAGGGTTTCAATTTCATTTATTAGGATTTTTGCCTCGTTTTGTATAAGCCAAAGTAGCCACCATCAGCATAAGGGTTAGGTTAAGATTCGCTTGATGTGTGCTGCTGCTGTTGCTGTGTTGTTGTCTGCTGTTCTGTGAGAAATCCCTCGCTGCGGTTGCTGCTAGCTGGGTGGATAGACAGTAAGAGCAGGGCTCGAAATTAGGGGGTGCCAAGAGCCCAGGGCTTCCTTGATTTCTCCTGCGGCTCTCTAAAATTTCTGAAGGGAGCCCAAAGATGTACTGTTTTCTATACAGAACACCTTTAGTTAGCTTTTGAAGATGCAGATGGGCTCCCTGAAAAAAAAGCTTAATTTCGAGCCCTGCAGAGTGTGTATGTAGACGGCTACATGCATGCATGAAGGCTGCTGGACTGCAGGCCGGCGGGCGGCAGACATCTGTACAGGATAATTTACACACACTGGGAATAGGTGGTGGGAATGGACGCCTTACTTCTCCTCGCACCATTCATTCTCCTTCCTGACCTAAAAATACAAGGAAAATATATGTAAATAAAAACATGTGAAACATGTAGACTCAAATTTGGAAATCGCGCTTTCGCCACTACTAGTGCACAGAGATTATAGAATGCGCTTCCACATCACCTGAAGGATTCTACATCGTGTCAGGCCTTCAAGAAGTGTCTCAAAACACACTTTTTCAGGCTTGCCCACTGAGACGCTGTTGACTATGACTCAAACGATGACAATGTGCAGCGCTTTTGAACATTTTATGAATGGAAATGGCGCTATATAAATTCCAATTATTATTATCATTTAAATACATCAGTTAGGGCTCAATAGTTTCATAAGAATTCAGTAGCCAAGTTTAGACTACTTATGCCAAAACTTAGTCACACCAACATCAGAACTAATGGCTTACATATGGGCTAAATACTAGTATGTATTTTCCTAAAAATTTAGTATTCCGATTGGTTAACTACTTAAATGTAATTATGTAAATGTTGCCAATCAACACCCCAAAACCACAAACAATAATAAGACTATATAACCCAATACATATATACATAAAAGTACACATTTGTTTGTCGTCCGTGTTAAATTCACCTTGTTTTTGCCATAAAACAAATTAATATTAAGTACAATCAACATACAAGAAAAATACAACCGATGAAAAAATAAACAATAGTATGAGGGCTGTGTTATGTTGATTGGGAAAATATTCAATGCAAAGATATAAGTTTGAGAAAAAGTTCTTACCTGTTCCTCCTCTGCAGGTGTGAAATCATTTTTAATGTTGAAAGTCTTTCTGATTTCCTCAGGTGTCTTGCCTTTGATCATATTGGCTACTGTTTTACATGTCACGTCTAATAATCCTTTGATATCAAGATAATTTGCAGCCTGAAACAAGAGAGAGAATTATAAATAATAGTGAATAAACCAGAATTGACGCCTAAGAATTACATGTGTTAAGAATTGTCATCCGATCCCTTCATATGTACAAAATTTAAAGGCTCCAGAGTCATTTATAGTAGCTTTTAAAACCCTTCTTTCACCAAAGGCACAAGGACACAAATATTTTAGAAATCATCTAGACCCTTAGGGCCTATCATTCATTAGACAGCTCTCACTTTAAAATAAAATATTTTCATCTCCAAGTAATTCCCATGACACTGTATAATAAGGATATTTCGTCTTTTCTAGAAATGAATATTTTATGTTTATGGTTGTTATCTGAAAATATTGTTGTTTGACTTGTTTCCAAAAAAGAATAGTGCCCAAAAATGTTTTGATTGCAAATGTAGGGCACTTAGTTAGTTTATAATTTATGACTAAGACCTTAAATATATGAACCAAAGTTGAAATGGAATTTTGACGTGAAAGCACTCACCAAAATAAGTTCAAATAGTGTTCCTTGATCTACTTTGAGGAATTCAGCATCCCAGGAGCTAATGTCATCTGTTCGCTTCTCTTTGTTTTCGTCATCCTCTGGCGGTGGTGGGTCGTCTTTGTGGTACGTGCACCATTGGATTACTTTCTTCAGGATCGCTGCGTTAACATTCGGTAAAGGTACTGCTTCTTCTTCATCTTCATCCATTCCAAGATCTGTGAGGAAACAAGATATTTGTAGTTTTGTTCAGTATCAGCGTGCAACATAACGACTTGCCTCGTTGCAAGTTAATTCCCCAAAAAATGGCAATCGGGCAAGCTGAACAAGACCCTGACTTGCCCCGCGCCGCAAGTAATGTTTCAGGCAAAGTCCAATCTCACCTTTGTTTAACAGAGTGGCAGGGCAAGTGGAAGTGCCAGCGGAGCAAGTCAACTTCAGGGGCAGCTTGCCCCACTCAGAAAATAATGGTTTGCAACCTGTGTTGCACCCTGAGTAAAAGTGATAGGAATCATCAATATCTTTTAGTTTGAGTGCTTGCGAATTTCAATACAAAACTCAAGACAAAATGACATCAACAACATATTGTGTAGAATCTCAAGCTTTGGCAATATCTTTAGAAGATGGGGTCTGATGGGGTCTACCCTCGGGTTAGAACTTATTAATAGCAAATAAAGCAAAATCACAAAGGGCTATGATATCATAGAAAGTCCTTAGGAACCCATTGGTTAACACAAGCTGGTCTATTCTTTTAGATAAAAGAATGTTTGAATCCTAACAAATGTTAAACTCCATGCCAATGATTGGCTGAGATCAAAAGCCATAGTTCAAGTAAGTACACCTTCCAATAAGGCCTAAACAAAACATATGTTCGTTTTCTATTACATGCTTGAAAAAATAGGGTAGGTAGGGAATTTATTTTATTTTATCATATTTTTTTCTCTCCTCCATGCTGCATTATATGTAAATGTAACACAAAATAGCAGCATCTAAAGTAGTGGGGTATCTAGATCTAATTGAATCCACTGAACTAGTATCATATATTGATATTTGATGTTTTCTTCTTTCTTTTTTCAATTTCTTTTGTATTCCATGCATGGAATAGCAAAGAATTGAGGACAGAATTTTAAATCAGTTAAACTTAATTTATTGAATAGACAACTCACCTTCTAACATAGTTTTTATTGTGACAGATTGTTTTGCGATTTCCACATCCACCTCAAAGATTTCTCCATCTGAACTCTGTAGCTTAATATTAGGCATCTGAAAAGAAAACAGTTGAGATTAAGGACATTTTTAAGGACAACTTGTGG
>OZ012693.1:11890003-11952204 GCA_963942565.1 Maea johnstoni | reverse complement strand
GACAACTTGTGGACACAGAGGAGAGGGGGAAGGTTCAGAAATGAGCCTATTTGGAATAAAAAATAGAAAGAATCTAAGGATTGCCCTTTTTGTTGGTTTTTTTTTTAATTTTTAGGAAATTCTCCTCCCCGCCTTGGAAGCTTCTAACTGGAATATATATACAGAAACCAGTCAGTTGACCTGATCACATCTTTAAGGAAAAGAAATTATGTTGGCTACCCAATGTTTATTTTCTAAATAGTAGATCAAAATCACAAATCAGTATGCCAAATCGGCAACTTTGTATTCATACATTAATGAAAGGTACTCAAAAATATCTGATCTGAATACCTTAATTTTTTCGGTTTCAATCTACTGATAAAAAGGCATCCTCTAAGTAGTTTTTCAAAGATAATGTCAGGGATTTAGTTAATAAAGCTTAAATGGCAAAACATGACCCTTTTTTCTAGGTTTTGAGGATCATTTCAGGATTGTTGTAAGCAATATTCTACAGTAAACAGTCTCTCCTTCACCTTTGCACAATTTCCTTTCATTCATATACATTGGTAATACCTAGTGCAGGGAGAATTAAGACTGCATTAGTTGTATTGCTTTTGATATTGATCAATCAATTTACAACATAAACACCATAACCTGGTGGAAGTAGTTAAGGATTATCATTGTTATTTCATGCAGAATGGCACGAAACTCTCTGATCAGGCCTTGCACAACAGGGAATAAACATGAAAGTAAATTGGAGGTTATTGTGAAAAGCTGCACCTTCATTTGCAACAGCAGGCCATTACTAATCAATGAATATAAAGGGCTCTTCAGAGCCCTGCGAAAATCTCATCAAAGCTTTCAATCTCTACAACTGTTTCCAATCTAAATCAAGGAAATGTAGCTGTTAGTTGCAGACCTCTATGTAGATGTTTATAATAATCTTATTTTCTAGATTCACTATCATTTGCAAAAGCTATCAGCCGGACTTAGACACACCCTACTTCAGGGTCTTAGCCAGGAATTAGAAACTGAGTGCCTAAAATTGGCAATTGTTAAATTTTCGGATGTCCAAATGTTTAAGGGGGACCACAATATACTTAGATTTCAACCATAAACATGTTTATAATTATCAAAATAAGGCATAATATCCATATACAAGGTCATGGGAATTATATGACAATGAAATAATTCAATTATATGCTTGAGATTGACATTTAAAGAAATTCCTCACAAAAGAATTTGGGTGACCTGAGGGGTGCTTTTTAAGGGTGTGGGTGTCCAAAAAGACACCCAGACGCCCTGCTGGCTAAGACCATGCCCTACTTCCTCAACAAGGCGCATTTGGACACCCTGTTATGAAAAATTGGCTAAGTCCCTGCTATCTGAGTATTCATATCCACTTCTTTTCATAAAAGACTTTGGTAAAGCCTATGTTATTGGACATCACAAGAAACCATTTCTAACATAATTTACCATGAGTGCTAGTGGTAGGACGATTAAACGAGAACTCGAGCATTTGATCAAACGGCATTTGAAATAATCGATTATTTCAAATGTGAAATTTCTGAATAAATTTTGCGAAATTATGCAGCCAAAACATACAAAATTCTCTAGAACTTTCGCGAAGTAACACGGACCGGCTCCGTATCAACTCTCAAGAGCAAACAAATCTATTGCGCCATATTTGGTGCACCGATTCATCAATTGGGCCTAAAAAAAGTTGTTTGTTTCCTGTAACCCTCCCCTAACAAGTTTTTATTCGAAAAAAATCCCTCCCCTAATGTTTTTTTCGCCCTCCCAACTCCAAATCAACATAAAAAATGCATAAAACATAAATTTTTGACCAAAAAAATAAAAAAATTTACCGACCTACCTACCCTATTTTTTTCAGACCATTACAGGAAACAAACATTTTTTTCTAGGCCACAACCGTGGTACACCACATGTGTGCCTGGGCAAGTGCCAGCGCATGCTGCAGCACATTAATGTTTAAAATCGTTCGCCTTAAAACTATGGCATGTGGCCGAAAACCTCGAACCGAATCGATTAATTTCTCAAAATATTTTTCAATCAATCGATACCAAAAATCTCTTTGCATCCGAACCCTAATGAGTGCTTTTCACCATCACTTGGTCAAATGAATAGAAGCACAACAAATAATGGACTATAAGCATGGATATGTCCTGTCTGTCTTTTGGGCAGGCAATTTCCTGAAAACCTTTTTTAGACAGGCAGAATTTCTATGAATAATTTAATTTTTTTACTTACTAGGACTTATGACTATACCTTTTCCTAACAAATCATCTTTGAAGACATGGCTAGGGTTGCATACCGGTACTCCGGTAGTATTAAATAGCATTTGGCACACAAATAATATACAACGGTGACTAGATGGAGAGTCATTAACTGCTATGCAATAGAATTCTAACCAGACACAGGATATATGTACACTAAAAGTTAGAAACTTATTTCCATAGTGGTCCCAGCAGCAGCTATAAGCTCAAGGTCCTCAGAAACTTTAGTGGTCTCCATTTTTTGTGTATCAGTGTACTGTGTTTGACATAAAAGATAGCCCTACTACTCTGGACTAGTGAAAGAGTGATAAGGGGCCTACTAATTTATCAGTCATGATATAATGGATTATTTGACATGTTGAAATTTTGGTTGGTGTTTATAGAAAAATCCAAATTAAAAGCATATTTTCTTGCATATTTAGATATATATTAAAAGGTAGTTATTTAGATTTTCAGGTAGGGCCAGGAGAGGTTGGAGTAGGGTTAGTAGATTCAAGGTGCTACTAGCCCTACCAGGCCTGTAGAATTGTCTGGTTATTGTCAGAGCCAGTGTATGTTAGCAACTTAGCACTGAAAATATAATTGAAACATAAGTGCAGTCAAAAACTTCCTCAAATAACACCTTTTTATTTACGTATTTGTGATAAACTAAGTGACATGTCAGGGATAAGAATAAAGAAAAAGAATGGTTTAAATAGAACAAGTTCAATAGAAGATATCTGTGGGCCTGGAGACAGTAGGCTTGAAAAGGGGAGATGCTCCAGATGTGCCATTTCCTCCTCTTCTCCCATCTGACTTGGGGTGTCACTTCCTGCTGTGACAGTGCTGTCCTACAGATAATGTGGCTAGGCATCAAGGGGTGCCTTTTTAGACAAAAGAGGCACTCGCCCATGGGGGCGAATGGCTTTCACAGTCCACTTGCCCCCACTGCTTAATGGCGAGGTGGGCACTGGGACAAGCAGTAAGTTCGAACGCCATTTACACTTGTAAATCTGTACTAAACAATGCAAGTGAAACATTTTTAAAGCAAAACCATTAGGTCTTGCTTCCCGAAAATTTCCTGAGTTAAACCGTCATTAAAGGTTCTGTTTTGTCAGTGTCACACTTTTTGAGGCCTGGTTAGACAGTATGACAATGCGACAGTTGGACACCCCTGTGATATCTTTCACATACAGATATACACATGTACATACTATCCTGGACCTGGTAAGACTTAGGTGGTGTATGGTAAGGTTGGACTTGAGAAATGCAATTGAAATCAAGAGATTGTTTGGGAACTGATGTTACAACAAGCTATAGAAGTGACACATTTCTAATAACCATATCATTTCATCACATAAGGTGCATACTGATGGCAGGGTTGTTAATTTTAGAAACAAGACACAAATAGCCATGCGTGCACTTATTTAGAATTTGATGCAGTCAAGACAAACACAGGCCGACTAAGCTTTTGTTAGGTCACCATCCAGTTGCGTCGTATAAGTTATTGGGTGATCAGAATGTGAATACAAATGAGAATGAACATTCAAATTCTTTAAGGATCCAAATAATTTAACAGCATAGCCGCAGTAACAGTCGACCGACAAGTATGTACAGAAATGAATCTGAAAGAAGTGAAATCTCTTTGACAACCGATCCGCCATTTTTCTACCACATTGAACTAGACATCACAGAGCTCAATGATTAATGGGACATTCCGTAAGGACAGCGTACTTCAGGCACCAGAAGGAAATAAAGCATGATGTAAATAACAATACTGCAACACCTACCTTGAATATTGTATAAAATACGGGTTGCTGAGGGCGATTTGCAAGTAATGGCCAGAAGACTTTCACGCACTTCCAACAGCCTCGTTATGAATTTGTGACGTCACTTCTTCCGTCGTTCCATCTCATATTCTCCAGCGTGTAATTTGTGACTCACTGAGTACTTTCGACGGAACTTAATCTCATTTCATTCGTAATACTTCATCTATTTTATTATTTTACAATTGTATTGATTTACCTGCTTATAATTTCATTTGTTTTATTTAATATATATATATATATATATATATATATATATATATATATATATATATATATATATATATATATATATATATATATATATGTATATATATATATATATATATATATATATATATATATATATATATATATATATATATATATATATATATATACATATATATACACATATATATATATATATATATATATATATATATATATATATATATATATATATATATATATATATATATATATATATATATATATATATATATATATATATATATATATATATATATATATATATATATATATATATATATATGAGAACCAGAAATGTCCACTTGCTTTTTGGTCGCCCATGCAACCATTCAGATCAAATTCTGATGACGCTTAAATCAAGTAATCTAATGCAATTTGAAGTTCTTTATTTAGAAAAAATGCATTCTAATTCATACAGGTCCGGCATTAACTATTACAATAATGAACTTCAATGAAGGATTTCAATTGAAAATATGGTAAAATGTTGGGTAGTGATTTTTATTTTCATGTTGGTCATTTGAATTACCATATATCAATCAACTGATTAATGGACCTTTTTGATAATTTTGGTCTTGGTACATTTTTACATATTTTATTCAATTTGAGCGCCACTGTCTTAGCAATAGTGATAAATGGTACTCGGTGGTTGCCAGAGTGAGTAGAGAATCGTGTATGATTAGATAAAGGAATCTGCTTCACTTCCAATCATTTAATCTTTCGACCCCAACCCTTGCCCTCCAAAAATTATGCCACCCTCCTTAGACCTTAAAAGGACCCCCCTCACCCAATCGTGATCTGGATCTAAATCAAGGTTTCTCCAATTGTCTGAGCATTCTGAAATTCCATATAGCAGTGTGGAAGGACTTTCCCCCTCACCATTGGTTCCCCTCTTCAATTGCGACATGAGTGAACTGCCAAAAATAATTAACTTACACTTGCAGAAATAATTCAACATGAATTCTTCTATATCTGGCATGATGATGTCAAAGAATGCAGATTGAATTGTTTTCGCCATGTTCAATTGTTGAGTCAAGTTGAATAATTTTTCTGTTTAAGTTGAATGTTTTTTTCAGTCAGGTTGAATATTTTTTCAAAAATTGAATTACTGGTGATGTGTCATTCCATGGATAGTAAGAGCCATTGACATTTGCTTGTCGTACACTGTCGCATTACGTTTGAGTGTCGCAATATTTAATACTTTAGCGCAAACAAAGTGTGACATAGCGAAAGCTTGGTCAGGTTTGTAAGTGGCAATGCTCTAGACGACTCGGCTATTAGGGCAGATCCTCAGTGATAATGGACAATGGTCAGTCAGTGGCAATGCTGTAGAAGACTCAGCTATTAGGGTAGGCTCTCAGTGATGAGGGACAGTGATCAGTCAGTGGCAATGCTGTAGACAACTCGGCTAATATGGTAGGCCCTCAGTGATGAGCGACAGTGAACAGTCAGTAGCAATGCTGTAGACAACTCGGCTATTAGGGTAGGCCCTCAATGATGAGGGACAATGGTCAGTCAGTGGCAATGCTGTAGACAACTCGGCTATTAGGGTAGGCCCTCAGTGATGAGGGACAATGGTCAGTCAGTGGCAATGCTGTAGACAACTCGGCTATTAGGGTAGGCCCTCAGTGATGAGGGAAAATGGTCAGTCAGTGGCAATGCTGTAGACAACTCGGCTATTAAGGTAGGCCCTCAGTGATGAGGGACAATGGTCAGTCAGTGGCAATGCTGTAGACAACTCGGCTATTAGGGTATGCCCTCAGTGATGAGCGACAGTGAACAGTCAGTAGCAATGCTGTAGACAACTCGGCTATTAGGGTAGGCCCTCAATGATGAGGGACAATGGTCAGTCAGTGGCAATGCTGTCGACAACTCGGCTATTACGGTCGACTCAACGTCTGCATGAGAATAAGTCATGGATATATACAAGGTCAGCTAATCACTTCTTTCCAAAAGAATAAAACAACAACGGACTACTTTTTTAATCATTTTTATCATGTAATTGTAATCATGTACCGGTAATCATACCTTAACACCAAACACCAAATCCTTATGCCTGTCTCTATTTCTAGAAGTGAATGTTCTGAAGTTAAATTGTTTTAGGTTCCATCTTTTTATTCCTTTGTAAGTCAAGAAATTGGCGAATTATGGTGTGTGTATCTATTTTGTTGATATACATTGATAGGAAGATGAATTTGCGAATATTAATGCTGTCAACTCCAATCACGCTGCAGGCTTACGTGGACAATAGTAGTTACCTCATCGGCCGCTAGAGAGCGCCGTGGTATAAACTCAAAATGAATTTCAACTACAGTGTATTCCCCCGGGGGGGGGGGGGGGGGGGGGGGCACTTGGGTATTTAGGGGGGCGCATACGTTCGTTATCAAAATTAAAAAATACCCCTAAAGCACTGATTTCTGGCCAAAAAAGCACCCTTATTTTAATAAAACGCTGATTTTTTCCACTAAATAAACACCCCTTCTTTTATCAAAACACTGACATTGGATGAACGGGAACACGTATTTTAACTTAAGATTTTATAATCCTCTGCGTGTTTAGCGGCAGCAAGTTGCGACAGAAGACTCGTAAGCCCAGTCACTTCGGGAGTCACTCGGCGTCAGAGCCGCGTATATTTCGTGGATTGTAAGTGGATTTTGACCCCCATACTTCGTACCTTGGTACAAAAAAGTACCCTTCTTTTACAAAATCGCGGACATGCGGAGGTCTTAAAAAAAGACCCCTTCTTCCGCGAAATACGTAACTAAGGTGCGGCCCCCCTCTGTACCTGAGTGCCCCCCCCCCCCCCCCGGGTGTATTCCATACATTTTGTTTTTATTTTAGTTGAATCGACATGATAATATAATCATAAATCATGCAGATGATTTTCCTTGTTCTTTGAACTATGATTTATGAATATTCGTATTAGAGTACTGCCAATGAATATGGCGTGATGGTCTAACAGTAATTGACACAAACACAAATCGTATGTAAATACAACTTATTGAATAATCTAACTTTGAACTTAGATCCTAGATGACCAAACACAAGTGGATTCGAAACCAGCCGGTCAACATGAACAAGCTAGCCCCAACCAGTGTAATAGGTGCTGTCCACATGCCACATGGGGGGGGGGGGGCACTTTGGTATTTATGGGGGGGGGGGGGTACATATGCTCGTTATCAAAATTTAAAAATACCCCTAAAGCACTGATTTCTGGCCAAAAATGCACCCTTATTTTTTTAAACGCTTAATTTTTTCCTCCAGTAAAAAAAACACCTTTTTATCAAAAAACTGACATTGGATGAACGGGAACACATATTTTAACTTAAGATTTTATAATCCTCTGCCTGTTTAACGGCAGGAGACTCGTCTGCAGTCACTTCGGGAGTCACTCGCCGTCAGAGCCGCGTATATTTCGTGGATTGTAAGGGGATTTTCACCCCCCATACTTCGTGCCTGGGTACAAAAAAGTACCCTTCTTTTACAAAATCGCGGACATGCGGAGGTCTTAACAAAGACACCTTTTTCCGCGAAATACGTAACGCGGGTGTGGCCCCTCTCTGTACCTGACAGCCCCCCCCCCCTCCCCCCGGCATCGGTCTTTAGTGATTAGTGTTTCGCTACATATCCATTCTTTTATTCATCTAAGATTTTACAAATATTTGAGGCACCGGCCGTGTTAACCTCTTTGTTTCCGTTTTCCTGCAAATGGGAAGGTGACTACAATATGCGACTATGACCTTCACTCAGCCTAAATACAGCAGGCAACATAAAAACAAGTATGCCTGTCAATTTTATATTAAAAATTCTAAAAGTTATCAATGCAGCACGTCCTGTGGGTAATAATTTGTAGAGTTCGAATTTATTTATTTTTTAATTACTGGAACAGATCCATCCAATTTACGAAGCCTGTGGTGTCGCAGCCCGGTTTCGCAGTCATTTTCTTTCACTTTGTTGAGACCATCTACAGCATTTAGATCTGCGTTTGCTATTCAGCAGAGACACTCTGCGTATTCTAATCCTATATCTAGTACATGTATTCATTTTTGCCACGTTCACTCTCTTGGTATAGTTCTAACCCTGTGTATACATTTCTGTTTAGGTGTTTATCTATTTGCGACAAAGGAGGTATATTTATATCTATTCTTGACCTTGTGGGTGTGGGTTTGCATGGTATAAAGAAAGATATAAGCGTCCTCCAGAATATTTTCAACAAACTTTAATTCAGCAGTTAAAATCATATCTAATACTACAAGGCGAATGTTCCCATTTTCAAAGGCTTCGTCAGGGTACTTAACAATCATGGAGTAAGTTAAGATATTTTACCAATTGTTTTAACAGGTACAATGGCATAGTTATCCTTGTTGTGAAAATGGTATGCAGCCAGATGTCTGCAAGAAGCCAGCTGTATCGCTTACAGCTGGCTGGACGCAGACCTTGGCCGTAAATCACATTTTCACAACAAGTGAATTGCCATGAGCACATCAAATTTAAAGTTCAAGGTTCTTGCAGTGGACATCCAAGAGAACAAAGTTGGACTTCATAGTCGCCCCGCAAAATTATGGAGGCAGCACTGAACAAAATAAATGAGAAAGAAAAGGATTTTGTGTTTTCAGCAGCAGCAACTGCTAACCTTGGAACCAGTCTTGGTAGCAGTTTCACTCTCATTTCATTTATCCCACTCCCAAGCAGTGCTCAATATGCACTCAGCTGGATCATGCAGTTCCACCTGCAATGATTTCTCACTTGAAGTCACGAGTTGCATACCTTTATCCATCTCAGTTACTTCCTGTCATCTAGTCTTCCAGATATACACCATGTTGGCAGATTAGAATGCACAAACAGTGTTTTAACACCTAAAACAATTCCTAGCAGTTTGCCATTCAGCAGTGGCAGCCATTTTGTAATCGTGGTATGTGCTAAATAACAGTTGCCATGGCACAACCGGACGTAGGACAAACATTGGGCTCCTAACAATGAACGTTGTGAAAAGCGTTGTAAGGATCCCAATACAGGATTACAAGTGGGCTCCTTACAATGAACATTGCAGAAAGCATTGTTAGGATCCCTATACAGTCCAATGCAACAAAAAAATTGACCAATCAGCAGCGAGATTTCAGACTGGAGCTGATGATAAAGTTTCAGACACCTAACTATATATTTCGTAAGTAGTTCTAGAGGCAACACATGGCATTTTAGATAGGACATGTTTCACTGCTTACATATTAGAAGTAACTAGATACTGAGACACTACATCATGAAGAGCTAATAAGGGGTTGTCATCAGGTAGTACTAACATGAAGATCCTTATATCAAGGTCCTCATACCAAATAAAGAAATAGACAGTGTAATATGATGGAGTTAATATGTTTAACAAAGGTGTTTAATTCCATTGCCTGGGTCTTTGTCCACTTCTCCATAAGTTGTTTTGGCTTCCCATGAGAAATCTTGAAATGGGTTTCTATGATGCAATATAATTCCAGAGTCCAGGGTGTCACAGCGTCGTTGATTGTCTAGATCTGAGTCCTTAAAATTTCAAGATTGTGCAGACAAGGCGACTCGATATCACCATGCATACATCTTCATCATGTGTGCTGAGCTTCTGAATCATGGATTTTCCAACCTTAACTGCAAAGAAATAAGAGCAATCACAATTGAAAATGAAGAAGAAAAATGCAAAGAATTTGCAGATGATACCTCTTTGTTTCTTAGTGGTACTGCTAGAATTGTGAGAACTATGGCAAGTACATTGAGAGTTTAATACGCATTTCAAATATCAATAAAACCTTTTCTAATATTAGAAAATGATTTATAAATACCATAAAAATGATTTATATATACTAGGAAATGTTTTATGAATACTAGAAAATGACATATATGTATACTTAAAAAGTATTTTTAGTCCTAGAAAAAAATCATACTCATTTTCTAATATCAATAAATCCTTTTCAAGTATTTACAAATCATTTTCTAGTATTCACGAATCCATTTCCTTTATTCATAAATCATTTTCTAGTATCTATGGTCTGTCCTTGGGCAAGACAGTTTATTCCATATTGCTTCAGTCTACCCAGCTGCAAAATGGGTACCTAGCATAAATAAGGCAGTGCTTAGAGCGTGTGCGTTATATGCTGCCAGCTGCTCTGGAATATCCCCTGGGGGATTGAAATGGTTTCCGTGTGTACAGACCTGCTAGGGGAGGAAAGTTCGTGTGAGCGCTTCGGTGGATACAAGACTATAAACCGAATACCTTTACCTTTTATCTATACATAATATCTCATTTCATGGTATTTATAAATGCAGTCACTTTGAGATATTAGTAATAATAGAAATTGATTTGTAAATACTATAAAATGATTTGTAAATACTAAAAATAAAAGTTGAATATCTCCTTAATATTTATTAAAATATATTATTCATGAATATTTCAAAAAAGAAACAATTATAAAGATTTTTTTCTAGAATTTACAATTAGTTTATAATATTATTAAATCATTTATCAATATTTTAAATATCTATAGATATCAATATATTTTTTCAAATATTAAGAAATGCTTAATAAAGGTGCAAAATGCGTGCCATAGAGAACCGCCTTAAGAGCCTTGGAAGTGTATGGAGAGGCATCAGGGTTGAAAATTGAAATATCCAAAACCAAGGCCGTGCATGTGGATGATAGGTTCTCTGTCAATAAGATCTGTCAAGAGGTTGAATTGGATTGACTGTTGGGGATTGAATATGATACGTGGGATTTATAAAACATTGCTCTATTGAGTGGTAATGAAAAAAATGCTTAGGTTGACAAGGTGGTACAAGGTATTAATTTGGCCTTGTCGAAATTGGTGCATTTTCTTTCATTATTCCAACAACTCCACCCAGACAATTTTTCAAGAAGCTTTTTAAAGTTTTCCTACTTTCTATTGAAGAGTAAGCCCCCTAAAGTTTAAAGTTCCAAGATGGGCTCAAAATAGTCAATGTCGAAAATGGTGAATCATCATTAATAAAAGATCAAATGGTTCAAAACCCTCTTAGTGAACAATGAAGCATGGACCCGTATTCCTAAAAGTTATAACATTCCCAAACTGGTTAGATACTATGTCAAATCAAGATTAACCTTTTTTAAGGTAATATATATTTGAAGAAAATATGTAAAAACCCAATTGATAGCGTGAGGGCCATGTTATGCTGGTTCGGAAATATCCAATGCAGAGATAAAAGTATGAGGATAAGTTCTCACCTGTTCCTGCTCTTCTGGTGTCAAATCGTTTTTAATGTTAAAATGCTTTATGATTTCCTCAGTTGTCTTGCCGTTGATCATATTGGCTACTGTTTTACATGTCACGTCCAATAATCCTTCGATATTAAGATAATTTGCAGCCTGAAACAAGAGAGAGGATTTACAAAGTAGTCAATACAGATAAATAGTGAATAAATCAGAATTGAAGCCTGAGAATAACGCGTTGAATGTTGTGATCAGATCCCTTCATTCAAAGTTAAAGGGGTACAGGTAGTAAGAAAAGCTCTTAAAACTCTTATAACGAATCCCTAAGAAACAATGGACTGCAGTAGTTATGTCTTAGTTTTACCTGAGGTAAATGACAATATATAATGACAATATAACTGGGTCGAAAAAACAAAAAACAAAGGGGACACACTTACCAAAAATAGTTCAAATCTGAGTTGGGTTTGTTATTAACATATTTCTTTTAGGAAAAAAAGTTATGTTCTTCAGTTTTATTTCCTGGTATAATTAGGGCACTTCCAGAAAAAATGCTTGGGAGTGAGGAACGCTCTGATTTTCTGACCAATGATTATACAGGTGAAATTGGATATGACCGACTCAATGGGACTAGGAAAATTGGTCCGTCATATGCAAAATCCATCGTATATATATGACGAATACATGTAGTTGATATGCATCGGACTGGGATCAAGCATATTGTCCGTCATATGCAAAAATCCGTCATACAGTGGTCCGTCATATCCAAGTTCACCTGTATGTTTTCAAAATGACCCCACCTACAATGATTTGAATTTATAAAGGATCCCCCCCCCCCCCCCAGCCCCCATCTACAATGATTTTTCTAGGACCCCACCATGAATTTAAGAAAGACCATCATTTCTTTGAATAGCCCTATACACATCCTTTCATTGAATATAATTGTCATTTGTTTGCAAAAGTCAAGAGAAACTATAAAGTTCACAATTATTTTCATTTCAAATAGTCAACATTCAAGTATGAATCACAAACTCCTGTTAAAAACCATGCATTGTACAGAATGGCCAAGATTCCCACTGTTTCATAGTGATAACACTATAGGGACTTTAGTACATGTACACAAAATTGGGCCCTAATGAATCTTTATTGTCATCGTTGGATGCAATGTAACCCTCCCCCCCCCCCCCCCCCCCACATAGTTTTTTTCATTTTCTATTTCAAATTATACAAGTGTGTAATCGATTTTTAAAGTCACACTCATATAAGTATCTTATATATCATATTCAAATATCATATCATTTATGCTTACATAAAGTACAGATACAATTATAGAACAATCCACACTAAACAAATGGACTGGGTGTAGTCTTTATCTTGTTTCTGCCATAGGAGGTAAGAAAGGTTTTCTTTCTACACCATAGACAAAATACTGTAGAACAGGCAAAGTTCGCGAGTGCGAATATTTCGCGAATACGCGAACTAGTATCGCCCTCGCGAACTTATCGCCCGCGATCTATTGGGTGCTTAGTTATGCTATCCACCACTAGAGGTGATAGCGCGTCGGTCGGTGAATTTCACCCCTAGACGGGCGTGGCTGAAATGAAGAAAAATACTCTTTTAGGCAAATTGTGTGTGTAATAATTCCCCACATCTACACCACACTGTTTATTATTTTCTCACAACACCCCCCCCCCCCCCCCCCCCCCACCCTACTTTTGGGCCCCCACCAATGTTCATTTCTTATGTGTTCCACTCCCCCTAGGATGCCTAAATATTTTCAATTGCAAATTTAGTTCATGGCTAAGACCTTAACCAGATCGAAGTTGAAATGGAACGAAGAGGTGAAAGCACTCACCATAATAAGTTCATATAGTGTTCCTTGATCTACTTTGAGGAATTCAGCATCCCAGGAGCTAATGCGTTTCTCTTTGTTTTCGTCATCCTCTGGCGGTGGTGGGTCGTCTTTGTGGTACGTGCACCATTGGATAACTTTCTTCAGGATCGCTGCGTTCACATTCGGTAAAGGTACTGCTTCTTCTTCATCTTCGTCCATTCCCAGACCTGTGAGGAAACAAGAAATTTGTAGTTTTGTTAGGTATCAGCGTGCAACATAATCACTTGCCCCATTGCAAGTTAATTCGGCAAAAAATTACTTTCTTCAGGATCGCTGCGTCAACCTTCAGTAGGTACTGCTTCTTCACATGGTCTTAGCCAATATTTAGAAACAGGGTGTCCAAATAGAGGTTTCCAAATAGACTTTTGCGTGTCCCAAGAGTGGTACATAGTACATACTAGTTAATAAAATAAACCCTCTATATTTACAAATTTTGCTTTTTTAGGCCAGTAACTGCTTTGTGTGTCTTATAAAAGTGACACTACAGCTTCTACATCTTCTATCTTCTAAGAAAAATCATCATCAGTAAATTCTGACAAAATTGTTTGGGTGTCCAAACTGTCAAAAAACAGTGTTCTGGGTGTCCAAATAACACGCTGGGCGCATAGGCGGCTAAGCCCCTGCTTCTTCATTGTCCAGATCTGTATGGAAACAAGTAATTTGAGCCATTGTTCTAGTAAGCTCATCTTCCATTATGTGTAAGTATCAATACGAATATGTGATGTACTTGATTAAAAAATCTTTCACAAACGAAGGCAAAACTTTAAATAATAATAACTATTGAATGAAAAACTCACCTTCTAACATGGGTCCTAATAGGACAGATTGTTGTACAATTTCCACATCCACTTCAAATATTTCTCCATCTGAACTCTCTAGCTTAATATTAGGCATCTGAAAAAGAAAACAGTAGAGATCAAGCACATTTTCTAGGACAACTTGTGGATACAGAGGAGAAAGGGAGGGTTCAGAAGTCAGAACTCACTGGGCCTATTTGACATGCTCACTATTCTCATTTAAAAATGCATTTTCTTTTAAAATTGTTAGAAAATCCCCTCACCACCTTGGAACCTTGTACCTGAGGGAGGCTATAAAGGGAGAGAATATAAATAGGAACAGGTCAATTTCTTTGTCTACCAATTTTCTTTTCGAGATATTATCCAGAACGTATCAGATTGCCCAACTGCGCATAACATTTATGAAAAGTTATCATGAATTCCTGAATTCCTTCATTTTTAAGTTTCCATTTACTTATAAATAAGGATCCTCCAAGCAGTATTTCAAAGATTCAAGTTTATATACAAACGTATACAGACTGATGAAAAACAGCAAAATGTCATAAATCTTTCTAGATATATTTTGAAGATCATTTCAGAATTGTTGTGATCAATATTCTACAGTATACAGGTCTCTCCTAAGCACAATTTCCTCTCACTGAAATCAAACTGGTAATACCTAGTGTTGGGAGAATTAAGATTGCACTATAGGTACATGTATTGCGTTTGATAATGATCAATCTAAGTACAACATAAACATGATCACCCGATGGAAGTAGATGCGGATTCTCCTTGTTATTTCATACAGAATGACATGAAACTCCTGGGTCAGGGCTTGCACAACAAGGAGTATAAGCTTCATCTACAAGAGTGAGCCATTACTAATCAATGAATTCAAAAGGCTGTTCAAAGTTCTGCATCTAAAATCAAGGAAATGTAAATATTTATCACTACCTCATTACCTAGATTGACAATTCTTTGCAAAACCTACCTGAGTACTTACGATGGACCAAGTGTGAATGAGGAAATATATTTAAATATATTTTCTCCGCCCAAAATAAGGTGGTGAAAATATATTTAAATATATTTTCTCCCAACAAAATACGGTGGTGAAAATATATTTAAATATATTTTCTCCCAACAAAATACGGTGGTGAAAATATATTTAAATATATTTTCTCCCAACAAAATACGGTGGTGAAAATATATTAAAATATATTTTCTCATTCACACTTGGTCCATCGTAAGTACTTGTTCCTTTTAAATAAAAGGCTTAGCTGAAACTTATTCAATTGTCAAACCAAACTTGCAAACCAGATTTACCCTAAGAGCGCTTTTCACCATCACTATGTCAAATGCATGGAAACGAAAAAAAAATGATGGCCCTTATGATATATTATATTGCTATCAGGTTTTCAGTATGGTCCGATAGTGCACATAAGTCAGTTCAGCTTCATCCACTAACCAATGTACATGCTCTTGTTTATAAGTGTAGTTATGAAAAAGGTATGTTGAATTCTGACAGTTTTCAGAAAATACTAAATTAACTTAAGGGTACATACTCAGACAGTATTCATTGTAGGTAAGGTTTTTATCACTACACTAAATGGCCTTTGTGTGCCGATGTGCCTTTAAGCAATCATTCATTCATTCATTCATTTTATCACTACTGCCAATTTCAAAGAGCTCTTTTTGTAAAATGCAGTTGTTTCCTTGACTGTTTATAGACTGTGGAATCTAGGAGCAGGTGGTGCCATCTATCTATCATACCTGGTACTACACCACACTGCTTGGGCATCGAAGAAGGGAATGTCAACTGTTTAGGGACTAGGAACCTAGTCTAGGACTTTTGTGGTCTACACAGGTAAAAATTGACGGGCCCGTACAGAAACATTCATGGAACATTCCAGGAATGTTTCGCTGAACATTAGGAAATGATGCCTTCTTGGTTCAGAAGGAAAATTGTATGAATGTTCAGGTGATAATGCTCATAGAATGTTCAGAGCTGAATGCTAAATGAATCATTTGGATTCAGAATGTTGTCAGAATATTGGAAGTTGTCTGTGCAGTGGAAGCACTCGGCAACAGCTCAGTTTTCATAAAATAGGAAATATCTCAACTTGATGTGTATATAATGTCAAATCTGAACATTCCAGGAATGTTCAGACCTGAAGTTTGAAGAAATGTTCATTTTGGTGCATGACATTCCAATCAAAATTCAACATTCATATGACATCAAATAAGAACATTCCAGGAACGTGAGGACCTTAACATTGCTGAAATGTTCATAATTGTTCCAGAATATCCGTTTGTAACAGCCATACTTTTACGCCGTTTGTAACATACGTAACTTTTGTCAAGACAGAAATACTTTTGTCAGACAAAAGTACTTTTCTCAGACAAAGGTACTTTTGTCGTAAAAAAGTAACGATTTTTTAACGATTTTCTTTTCTTATTGTCAATACCCCATTGAAATTGAATATCAAATCGGATAAATCACTTAAATGTTGTTTTTTCCGCCCAAGTATCTAATCACTTAATTCATAAGATATATCTTCAAAGGCCTATACACTGAACTAGATTAATTGAATTAAAGTAGCCTCGACATGGCACGTCTCTACCATTCAAAATTGTGAACTTCAGTAAGTGGCAATGTCTTAACCACAGGAACTTGCTCCAGCTCAGTTAATTAGTAACTTACTTGTACATGGATATATCTAACTTAAGCACATCCATCGTCTCTCCAAAAAAGAAAATGAAACAATCATGTACCACTCTTTTAAACATTTCATACCATGTATTTGTCCACCCTTAACACCAAATCCTTTGCCTCGAGTCTTTTATTACCAGTATTATAATTTTTAGAAGTGAATGTTTCAAAGTTAAATTGTTTTAGGTACTATCTTTTGTTCCTTTGTAAGTCAGGAAATTAGCCAATTAATGTGTGTGTGTGTGTATCTATTCTATAAATATATATTGATAGGACGACAATTACAAATAATGCTGTTGACACCGACTCCAATCACGCTACTAGTACGGGCTTCGGGTCGAAAAATATTAGTTTCCTCATCGACCGCTAGAGAGCGCTGTGGTACAAACTCAATGTTGAACAACTTTGATATTGAAAATAGAGAAACCATGGTGAACAAGAGAATTAAATGGATAGGTTGCGACTACCTATCAAAAGTCAGTAATTCTCCGAGTAAGCTCCAAGAAAGTGAAGAATTTTAGAGATGAGGACAATCAATAAGCGATCTGCACAGTCACCAGTATAAAAGGCAGAACTAATGCAATCATAACGAGAAAAGATGTATCTGGCTTCATGTCTACATATCATTTATGAGTACACCCGACTTGAGTAAGAGATAAATACATATTTTCCTAATCTCGATTATCTCAACTTTCACAGTGCACACTGAGACCGACTATTAATTAATGCATGCGCAATTTGAGAAACTGACAGAAACATAGTCGGTTGCGACCGTATGCAATAGGTAGCAGCATCAGTCAAATATCCATGTGCATGATACTTACATGTAGTACTGAAGCATAACCAATGGTTGGAGGTATCAGGAAGTAAAAAACACCCACTCAGTTTTTCGGCCATTTTTGGGTGAAAATCTCCCAAACTTGGAGTCCAAATGAGTTTATGCAATGTCCACATGCTTAATTAGCTACGGTTTGGTATATTACTGGGGGGGGGGGGGAGGGGGATGTGCTACTAACCGATGGATTGTCATGGTCAAAACATAAACCTACTTGCGACTCAAAACTGTAGGGGAAACATCCACACACACATCGTGTATATTCCTGAACTTGTCCGATGGCCATTTCGCTGCTCCCCCGGGCTGCTCCACTCCCCTAGCCTCTAAAATGCTCCTTATTATCCGATTCTGACATGTCATATTTTTATAGATTAGACGTCTCAACCAGTATATCAACTTCCAAGTGTTGTTTCCGTGCTTTGTAGGGCTCGGATGAAGTTGGAAAAATCGTGTCAGGCTTCCTTAGAGGGAATACGCCACGATAACCATTGGATTTTCACAAGACCAATGTTAAGGTAGAAATACCACCAATCACGGGAACACTATACGGATACAAAATACCAATGACTAGGTCGTTAACTTGTTTAGCAATATTTACAGATGGAGAGCTATCCAATAATACAATAACACGCATTTGTTTCTTGAAAGTGAAATAAATCAGATTTTATGTGGAAGAAATTTGATACGATTCACATGAATATCGATAAAATGTCAAGGGAAGTTAGGTTTTTGAGAGGCAAATATGGTCAGTCTGAGTAACAAACGTTCTTACCTTGGTCGCCTCAGGTTGTGCAGAAAGAGTAAAGTGGGTTGCACAACCAGGAAGTTTTTAAAAGTTTAGGTAAATCCCCGAATATGATGTGAATGCTAATTGTCACCGTATACTCGGCTTTTCTGAATCTTCGGTATAAAAAAGCATCACGTTCAATGGGTTGATAGACTTGTCCCCATTTTAAAGGCATGGTACGGTGGGTATTCGACAATGTGACAATGGCATCCAAAACTGCAAATTTCACGTCTAAGATTGTAATTCCATGTAAAAAATACCCCACACCTGGAGAGAATTTCATCAAACCTTGTATATGCTTTCTTAGTCTGGTCCCCTTTGAGTATCTAATATAAAAAAGGGGTCACCAGTCATGCAGTCCATATAGGTGGCGCCATAGTGGCAAACAATGTAATTCGCAAACAGAAGTGGCACTTTGGCGCCACCTATATGGACGGGTTGAGTGGAGACCCCCGTTCTTTATTTTAGATTTTCAAAGGAGAACTGACAATGATAGCTTATGCAAAGTTTAATGGATTTCTTAATGTGTGTGTGTGTGTGTGTGTGTGTGTGTGTGTGTGTGTGAGAGAGAGAGAGAGAGAGAGAGAGAGAGAGAGAGAGAGAGAGAGAGAGAGAGAGAGAGAGAGAGAGAGAGAGAGAGAGAGAGAGAGAGTTTTAAGTCAGCACTAACTGGTTCCGAAATTTCAAAACCAGACCAAACCTTTCTACAATTTAAGGCACCCATCTTTCAACAAAATACTGACTCCGAAAATGCACCTCATAAGCAGATAATCACTTTCCTATAAAGATAAATGTGGCCTATTTTTTGGCGAATCGTGGCCTGCCTGGCGTGGGCTCTGCTTTCGCATTGGCTAGTCCTGTTGTATGAATGCTATGCTACTCATACCCATTTCCCTGAATTAAACTACCCTATTCTTGGCTTCAATAATGGAAATATTGCATATTTTCGTGGACATGCAAAATTGGTTGAAAAATAAACATCTCATTTATACGATGGTGCAGGTGTGAACGGCAGAACAATTATATTTTTCTGCTGTTTTTCTGGAAAACGACAGTTCTGCCGTTCACACCTGCGCCATCGTACATTTAAGAAAAAAGCAAGTACATTTCAGTGTATGTGTTTATTTATAACATGTTGCCATGGTAACAAGGCATGATTATTTTTGAACAGATGATTTTTGTATACGGTTTTCTTATACGGACTGTCGTCATGGCAACAGAGTCACCACCTCAGGGTTTAAATATTGAAATAAAGAATGAATTTGACTATTTATGAGTTTAATTTTCAATTTGTATGTTTTAAAAAAGTGGTAGGTATTGTTTTCTAGTGTTTATACAAGAAAATATTGCTCCCCAATGAACTTTATAGACATCAAGCAGGCTGTCTGCTTCTCATTCGAAACAAAATGGCCGCCAGACTGTCTGCAGTTGCTTAAAGCTGAAATTGTGTTTTTAAAAGGTGAACAACTAAAAGTCTATGTTATAATAGTGATAGAGCCTGTACCAGACTGACTCTGTTGGGAAATACAGAGCTTTGGGTGTTGAATGGGCCATCTAAACGCCTCAGCCTGCGGCTTCGGCGTTTAGATGGCCCATTCAACCCCCTCAGCTCTGTATTTCCCAACAGAGTCGTCTGGTATAGGCTCTATCTCTATATCATTTGCGACTCAGGATGTAGTGAAATACAGCTGTCTTAACGCAGACATCTAGCCGTATACCATTTTTATAACAAATTTATCATCAGCCCCCTACATTGCGATAAACACAACCAGTTCAATGTTCAAGGTTTTTGCAGTGGGTGTCACCTGAACGCAGACAACCGGCCGTATACCATCTTTAAAACAAGGATAACGAATATATCATCAGCTCCCCTACATTACGCTAATCACAACCAGTTCAGAGTTCAAGGTGTCTTTTGCAGCACTTGACCATCAGGCTGACGCAGTTGGACTTCATAGTCAACCCGCAAAATAATTAGATTGTTACGATGGTGCAGGTGTGAACGGAAGAATTTTTTTTCTGCCGTTCACATCTATACATCATCGTTAGTTATGGGGGCAGCAAGGGAGAAAAAGGCGACGACGATGGATGGCGTCACCTATTGGCATCTCGTGAAATTACTATATGCACTCTTGTGAAGACTCCCAGTGGTCTCAGTCTGGCCTCAGTGTGACGTCACTAAGAGATAAAGACCAATGAGGGCTCTCGTATCGTTTACATAGCAGAGTAAATTGCGCACCAACATGAGCAGAGCGTAAATTTTGCGCTATTCACCGCACTGAGTCTGGTTGTTCAGTTTAACTGGCTGGTTTCACATGCATTTTTTTATTCATCTAAATCTTGATCTTTTGGGTTTGGGTTTGCATGGCATAAAGTTATCAAGTGTCCTTCAGAATAGTTCAGAAAAAAAATCTCATTCAGAAGTGAAATACATATGTTATACAAGGCGAACGTTCCCATTGCCAAAGGCTCTATCAGGGTTCTTAACAATCATGGGGTAAGTTAAGGTAGTTCAATACAGCTTCTGGTCTTTTTAAAAAAATCGGCTGCAGACGGCTGTACTATCAAGCAGGTGTTCGTTTTATTTCAACCAATACCCCATTCATGCCTGTGAGCCCAACTATTCACCTGGTTATTTTAAATAGGTATATACCATTGTGATCAGAACAATCAATAGCGAACTGCTGTTCGAAAACTAACAATTCCTTCAGGTCCAACTGCGCCCCAGTATTATTTTGTTTTATATAAACCTTTATTGACCTCAATAGCAAATAAAATGCTAATCTAGGAGATACAAAAAGAAACAATAAAAAAGACAAAATAAGACAAATCAAACATTAACATTAAGGTAACATGGAAATATTTGCAATGGTCAAAAGTGACAGTGAGTGAATAACAGCAATTAAAAGGCAATTACAGGATAAACGCCACTAAGAGAACATGTTGGAGTCAGATATAAACAGTTGGACTTCTCTGAATACTTTGGTGTTTTCTTCTTCTGATAATTATTGATGTCCTTTTAATAAGAGCTCAAGTGAGATTTTTATTCCTGAACCCACTAACATTTCTGAAATTGCATTTATCATCTTAACTCTTATTGGCCTATACTGGTTACAAAAAAGGAAGTAATGACCTGGGTCTTATTGATATGCGTTACAAAACTTTCTTTCTTTTGCCCTTTTATTATTTTTCGTTCCATCTTACTCCGGCCTTACTTATTTATCTTCGTAGCCCGAATTCATTTCGTAATATTCAAACTCCCACAACTTAAGTCATGAGAGCCAGGTAGCCTTGGTTATGAGCTTTCTTTTTTTGCATACACTTATAGCATGAATATAAAGTACAATGTGATTAATATATATATATATATATATATATATATATATATATATATATATATATATATATATATATATATATATATAACATAGCATAATTCCGAATGCAGTTATTTCAAAAGTGGATATGAACTGTAATCTACATACAGTTAAGCCCCTACTGAAGCACCATAAGTTAGGGTCCCTCTTGTTTTACCAGGTATAATACAGTTTCGGGCACCTAAATATATCTCTTGTAAGTAGTTCTAGGCGCAACACATCGTAATATGTATAGGAATTATTACTCTCTCTAATATTTCGAAATAAAAAAGACAGTACATGAGACACAACACCAGTAAGAGCAATGACTCCAGCTTTATCCTACTCTGTATACATCTATTTCTTGATCCATCTTTGATATGTGTTGACCTCAGAAACATCTTCTTCTTCTTAGGATAGTATCCTACTGTCTAGGAGCTGCATAGGATATATAAAATAACATTAAAATTATACTTTTTTTTGATTGTTTTTGCGAGAGTACTACTTAAAGTAAATCAGAATATCAGTATATACATGATTTTGATGATTGATTCGAATAAACTACTCCCGACAGGGATTTCTCATGAGTAATCAGATTTTCTGGTTCTTGACTAATTAGATCGAGCAACTCTATCGTCGGGTATGCCGTTGTTTACATTCTGAGATTGATAGGCCATACCCACGATCGTGGGTATGGCCAGGGAGTTTTACTTAAAGTCTATATATCTCTGGTATGGCCTATCAATCTCAGAATGTAAACAACGGCATACCCGACGATAGAGTTGCTCGATCTATTGACTAATCTGACATCGTCATCAGTGAGAAATAACCGTTATAACGGTTCCAGTTGTTTTGCGGATAGAATCAGAAACTTTTTATATAGGTCTGGCTTTTAAAGAGCGGGGAAACACCCTTTGCTGGACCCTATATGATATAAGTTTAACCTACTGTTATTAAACAGGGTCATCTTATCTATTATATATTGAAATACCTGTACCATTCCCTATGTATTTAGCAAATGCCCAATCACCCCTTTTTTAAAGCATGGGACCATCCAGTGATTACCAACGATTGGGCCAATATCATTGTCCGCTTTTGTACCGACCCATTCATGCCTAAACGGGGTGGTCGTTGACTGGGCACAGAGAGGGCGCGGCTAGCACCCCTAGACCTATCGCTGCATCCGTACCCGCAGGCACAGACGGTCAGTACAAAGGCCGATAGGACGGCAAAGGGAATACGTCTGACCAGGGATAGCTAGGGAGACGTGCCGGAGTAACGCTTACACGTCTGTTTTGACGGGAAGGTAAGTGTTTCTTCAACTAGAACTCGTGACCTAGTTCTCTTGAAATCTTGTAAAAGTTGTGGAAACAGTCTGCGGCCTTGTGAATATCAGTATGCATACTGTGTGGCTGTGGTGAACTCAGCAAGGAAGAGTTAGAGTTAGGGCTGGACCTGTGAACAGGACTGGTCATTGTCTGCGAGCTTCATTGTGCTTCTGCTAACAGGTGAGCTGATACCTGGGACTGGGTCTGGGGTGGCCATTTTTGGGTTAGGGGGGTCTCACCTTTGAGGCGCAGCTCGCTGGCTGGTGTTTATACATGTCATGCGTCATGTGTTATCACAAGTGTCTGCCACACTCTAAGAAATAAAAGAAAGAAAAAAAACGAAGAAGAATACATTTTTTGTGTGTTTTCTTTGTTATCATATCCCACCCCCTTGTATTCCTTAAATCAGAGTGGTTATCAGGGTTAAATTAAAATATAAGGACTACTGTGGGCTGGGATAAGAAACAAAACCAAACATTCTTTTTCATTCATTTAATTTTTTTTTTTAGATTGCTGTGGCAGGCACCTGTGAAATAACTATAGAGGGTGAGACCTGTGGCTTTAAAAGATATGTTGGCTACCAGGGGAGGCCAGAGATATAGGTTTTCCTTGTATGTATCATCTCTTTTGTGACACAGTGGCATCTTTGCAATCTTGACTTGTTGTTAGGGTATGCTTAGGGGCCTATAGGAGAATGGATGGAATGCATGCAGGAATGGATTGAGCATCTGTCTAGTCCTAATGTGGAGATTTCTTACAAGTTAAGTGAGTGAATGAGAGTTTAAAGGCTCAATGGCACACAGACCGTTCAGTGTCACACAGAACCAAAAAGTGGCCCTATGTCAAAAAAATCTACCAAGGTGAAAGAAGAAAAAGAGGGAGAGTAAGAGGCTAAGAGCAGATCCTTCAGATCCAAAGCGGACCAAGGGAATATACTAATATTGTTGTTGTATCCCTGGCTCCACTTCAGTTGTTAGTGTTTGGCTATTATAAAAGCCAAAAACATAGATATAAAGAACAAATATAGAAAACATATGCCCAAAGATGCACATGTAGAAAAACCTAATGTTATGTTCCATTCTCAGATACTGTATAAGGGATGTCTCCCCCCTATAATTCTCAGACCATATAGTCTTAGCCAACAGGGTGTCCGCGCCTCATTTGGACCCCCAAATCCTCAAAAATCACTCTTCAAGACACCCATAATATTTTGTGAGCATTTTTTTTTAAATTTCAATTTCAAGCATATAATTGATTTTTTTTCACATCAATATCATTCAAAGTTACATGGCATTCTATATGCTTTGCTTTATATCATTAAGTAAATACATATTTATGGTTGTAATCTGAGCAAATTGTGGTCTCCCTTTAAAAATAGGGCGCCTAAAAGTGTCACAATTGCCCATTTTGGGCACCGAGATTCTAAATCCTGTCTTAGACTATTCATTGTTTACGTTAAGGTGGCTGTAAACGTTTCCCGTGGAGAGCAGACTTTCCCTCAAATAATGGCTGATTTCTCATTATTTGTACACTAAACCCCTAGCAAACTATATATTTTTAGAAAGCTGAGATTCTAAGGAATACATAGGATATGGATAGGTTGTATGTGCTCCAAATATTTTAAAGAAATTGGGGTCAAAACTTTGACTAATCAATTTTCAGTACATATGTCGCGGCTGACGCAAATCTAAGAGCAGGATCTAAGATAATAACCTGATTTTTTAAAACATTGAAAAAAACCTTTGTCTCTTCAAAACTAGACAAGGGTTTTGTAAAATATGGCCCCTAACTTTTTATATGGCCATTTATCTAACAACATTTTAGGAAAAAAAATGCTTTTTTGGTTTCTTTATTTTTGACTCACTATAAAAAATTAACCAGATAAGATATTGCAATATCCCTGTCTAGATTTGTAGAGAACATGTTTTAGAATCTATATACAAAGTTTGAAGCTAATTGATTAAGATTTGTGTCTAAATTCACGTCAGCCGTGAGAGTAAAACTATAGAAAACTAAGCTGAGAAAATGGCAGTTTTGTGTATTTCACAGTTAAAGTTACTGTGCAACTTTTTGCTACTACTTTAATGTATTTATTTTTGTCCAAGTGGAAAGATAAAGTAACCTTCCATTGTATTTCACAACTGTCAACATTTTTTCTTCTCAATTACCTCAAAAAAAGTATAAATGAGTACATTTCTGAAACCTGCCTAACATCCCTGTCAACTGGATTCCATATATGGGCATATGACATCACCCAAGCCCCGCCTACTTAGTAGACTTGCATCTTGTTTGCATGCTAATGCATATGTATTATAGCTCTTGAATTCTTAATAATTCAAAGAACTTTGCCATCAAAATCAATTTTCAGCTATCTAGTGTGTTATGCTGGCAGACTCTTTGACTGCAAGTATATTGATTTGGCAAATAAAAGCTTGTAATGCTCTATATGGGTTTTTTAGCTTCATTTATCTAAGACAAACATGTTGCAGGGCCAATTCTGAAGCTATCCAAACTTCCAAAGCATAGCTTTCTGACAAGGTGGCTTTTAGATTCTGGGCCTTGAAAGAAAGATAATTTCACAAACCTCTATTGCTGTATCTCCACTCCAGTGATCCAAGTTACATAATCCAGAATGAGTAATCCATACATATTTTGCAGCAGAAATGGCAACTTTCCCTGAGGTCTGACACAGAATTCCTTTGTCTAGTGAATCCCATATGAGTAGACTGTCCACATTAACTACTACACTGCTTGAAACGCTTAGAGGAAGTGATCTTCCTATTATCTTCCTGATAACATAATAACTAGTGACCCTGAAATAGTGCTCTCTAGATGGCGTGATGATTACTCAACACTTTTTACGGATAATAATGATGGTGATTTTAATGATGACTTCTTAACAGAAAAATTGCAAAGTATCATCAGTGATAAAAATGATTTGCAGATGGAACCTGAGGATGATACCGCCTTTATACTCCATGGCCCTATTACCTTTAAAGAGACATCTGATGCGGTTGATTCTGTGAAAAGGGGTAAGGCAGCTGGATCAGACAATATTTTTGGCGAGGTTTTAAAAAATGAAACTAGTCTGAATGCCCTTCATGCTCTCTTCAGTCTTTGTTTTGATCATGAGATTATACCAACAGCATGGAAAGAGGGGCTTATACATCCACTGCCTAAAGGTAATTTGGACCCACGAATTCCTTTACAAACTAGAGGTATAACTTTGATCTCTGTAACCTGTAAGATATTCTGCCATATTTTAAATGAGAGATTAAACATTTTTAGCGAACTCAAGAACATGATTACAGAGGAACAAAATGGTTTTAGAAAGAAAAGGTCTTGTGATGAACATTTATTTGTTTTGCAGTCAGTGATCCATAACCGTATTTTACAAAAAAAATCAACATTTGTTGGGTTCATAGATCTAAAGCGGGCTTTCGATGTTGTAAATAGAGATCTCTTGTGGTGGAGGCTAAAACATGCTGGTACTGGTGGGAAATTTCTGAGAATTTTGCAAGGTCTGTACCAGGATACAAAATGTTCAGTAAGAGTTGGTGGTCGTTTAACTGACTGGTTTCCAAGTAGTATTGGGCTTAGGCAAGGATGTTTATTATCACCAATTCTCTTCTCCATTCTGATTGATGACCTGGCAAAGGAGATCAAAAATTTAAATATTGGAGTTGAAATAGGGGATACACTACTGAGTATCCTTTTATACGCGGATGATATAGCTATCCTTGCCTCAACCCCTGAGGAACTTCAGTTAATGCTGGATACAACTCATATGTGGTTAAAAAATTGGCGGCTCACATTAAATGGAAAGAAGAGCAAAGTTGTCCACTTCCGTCCTAAAAGTGTTAAGCAAGTTGAACACAACTTTCATTGTGGCCCCACTGACATTGATCTCGCTAAAACATACACTTACCTTGGATTCCTGTTTCATGAGCATAACGATCTTACTGTAGGTGCCCAAGCTTTAGCCCAATCAGCAAGCAAAGCACTTTCAGCTCTTCTATGTAAGACAAGAAATTTTGGGGGACTGGGTTTTGCCACTTATTCTGAACTTTTCCATACAGGGATTGCTAGTATTTTAGATTATGGTGGAGGAGTATGGGGTTATAAAAAACCAACTTGTATCGATAACATACAGCATAGGGCAATCCGTGCCTTTTTAGGGGTTGGAAAATATACGCCCATTCTTGCCCTGGACTCCCTAACGGGTTGGAATAGTTCACACAATAGAAGGCAAACTCATATGGTAAGGCTTTGGAACAGAATTCAATCTATGGAAAATGACCGCCTCCCCAAAATTTTAATGGACTGGGACCGTAAACTAGCATTAGAAGGCAGGAAAAACTGGAATTGGCACTTCAGGGAGATAATGGCTGAATGTGACCACACTGAGGTCTTTGATCTGGAGCTTTGTCTGGGTGTGTCTTTTGTCAAAAGAATACAGGACATACTTATTGAAAAAGCCCAACAAACATGGACAAATAACTGTGCAACCACCAGTAAACTCCGAACCTTCTATGCTATTTGTGGTCTCCCACTCAAAGCTGATGTCATAGTAACTACACCACTATTAAAGTCGCACAGATCAGTTGTCGCAAAACTAATGTGTGGCACATCTAACCTTGAAATTGAAAGAGGGCGCCACAAAAAGATTCCAAGGGAAAATCGTTTCTGTATATTGTGCCAAAATATGGAGGTGGAAGATGAGGTGCATTTTATTCTAAAATGTCCTTTTTATGACGATTTGAGAAATCCCATTTTGCAACTAGCCAATTTGCAATATCCTAATTTTACAGAACTCACTGACTTAGAGCAACTTAAGGTCATTTTTCAATCTGAGGATTTGTTAAAAACTGCATCATTTTGTCTCAATAGGATGTACAACAGGAGGTCACAAATGTTAACTAGCAACTGATTGTTATTAAACCATACTAGTCATGTTTACCTATTCGACATGAACTCGGCTGGCTCGATTTTAGATGGGTATCAGAAAATTGTGTATAAAAGAAGTGACTCCTTATATACAAGACTCACTATAAGATTTTTATGATTAACTAGATAATATATTGTACAATGTATATAATGAATGTCGTTTTAATAATATTTATAAGTAGATTTATGTTTGTATTTGGTCCATTATAAGCCTTCGTGGCTGGCCGGATTTTTAACACTTGGTATTGTATGTAATGAATGTCATTATCTGGATTGGACAATAAACTATTTATCAACAACATTACCCATAGCAAATCTTATTTTTAGACATTGGTTCCTGACTCCCATAATCCTTGAGGGGATTATGAGTGACAGCACACTCATTGTTCTAGAATGGGGAGTCCTGAGGGGATTATGACACCACACATACCTGTATCTATTTCCTCAGAACTGAAGCCACAGTGCTAATCTATCAATAAACCCAATTATTCACCTGCAATTTCAATCTCCTTTGTGTCTCCAACTGAATTGACGACAATTGTTGGGTAAAATACAATCCAGGCTTCAATTAGTTAATAGCCAAATTATTTTGGTGTTATTGTACTTTGGGTAACTATATCATGATTGCTGTATTATTGTTTGAGAAAAACTTGTGTTTGAAGATGAAACCAAGTTGATAAATACTATAGTATTGTTAGTTATCCATAGAGCATAGTGTCTGTTCCAGCTGAAGGTATGAGACGGATTGACCCAACATCCTCCCAAAAGTCCAGGTTTTCCCATCAAATACACACATTATTTTACTTGAAGCCCCAAAACTGGGATGTTTCCTGTTTTTCTCAGACAGCCAGAGCCACATTTTGATTAAGACTAATCCCTAATACACTATAGCAAACTATATATTTTTAGAAAGCTGAGATTCTAAGGAATACATAGGATATGGATAGGTTGTATGTGCTCCAAATATTTTAAAGAAATTGGGGTCAAAACTTTGACTAATCAATTTTCAGTACATATGTCGCGGCTGACGCAAATCTAAGAGCAGGATCTAAGATAATAACCTGATTTTTTAAAACATTGAAAAAAACCTTTGTCTCTTCAAAACTAGACAAGGGTTTTGTAAAATATGGCCCCTAACTTTTTATATGGCCATTTATCTAACAACATTTTAGGAAAAAAAATGCTTTTTTGGTTTCTTTATTTTTGACTCACTATAAAAAATTAACCAGATAAGATATTGCAATATCCCTGTCTAGATTTGTAGAGAACATGTTTTAGAATCTATATACAAAGTTTGAAGCTAATTGATTAAGATTTGTGTCTAAATTCACGTCAGCCGTGAGAGTAAAACTATAGAAAACTAAGCTGAGAAAATGGCAATTTTGTGTATTTCACAGTTAAAGTTACTGTGCAACTTTTTGCTACTACTTTAATGTATTTATTTTTGTCCAAGTGGAAAGATAAAGTAACCTTCCATTGTATTTCACAACTGTCAACATTTTTTCTTCTCAATTACCTCAAAAAAAGTATAAATGAGTACATTTCTGAAACCTGCCTAACATCCCTGTCAACTGGATTCCATATATGGGCATATGACATCACCCAAGCCCCGCCTACTTCGTAGACTTGCATCTTGTTTGCATGCTAATGCATATGTATTATAGCTCTTGAATTCTTAATAATTCAAAGAACTTTGCCATCAAAATCAATTTTCAGCTATCTAGTGTGTTATGCTGGCAGACTCTTTGACTGCAAGTATATTGATTTGGCAAATAAAAGCTTGTAATGCTCTATATGGGTTTTTTAGCTTCATTTATCTAAGACAAACATGTTGCAGGGCCAATTCTGAAGCTATCCAAACTTCCAAAGCATAGCTTTCTGACAAGGTGGCTTTTAGATTCTGGGCCTTGAAAGAAAGATAATTTCACAAACCTCTATTGCTGTATCTCCACTCCAGTGATCCAAGTTACATAATCCAGAATGAGTAATCCATACATATTTTGCAGCAGAAATGGCAACTTTCCCTGAGGTCTGACACAGAATTCCTTTGTCTAGTGAATCCCATATGAGTAGACTGTCCACATTAACTACTACACTGCTTGAAACGCTTAGAGGAAGTGATCTTCCTATTACCCATAGCAAATCTTATTTTTAGACATTGGTTCCTGACTCCCATAATCCTTGAGGGGATTATGAGTGACAGCACACTCATTGTTCTAGAATGGGGAGTCCTGAGGGGATTATGACACCACACATACCTGAATCTATTTCCTCAGAACTGAAGCCACAGTGCTAATCTATCAATAAACCCAATTATTCACCTGCAATTTCAATCTCCTTTGTGTCTCCAACTGAATTGACGACAATTGTTGGGTAAAATACAATCCAGGCTTCAATTAGTTAATAGCCAAATTATTTTGGTGTTATTGTACTTTGGGTAACTATATCATGATTGCTGTATTATTGTTTGAGAAAAACTTGTGTTTGAAGATGAAACCAAGTTGATAAATACTATAGTATTGTTAGTTATCCATAGAGCATAGTGTCTGTTCCAGCTGAAGGTATGAGACGGATTGACCCAACATCCTCCCAAAAGTCCAGGTTTTCCCATCAAATACACACATTATTTTACTTGAAGCCCCAAAACTGGGATGTTTCCTGTTTTTCTCAGACAGCCAGAGCCACATTTTGATTAAGACTAATCCCTAATACACTATTTTTGAATTGATTAAAACATTGTCTGTGGTGCTAAAGTGGCCCACCTTACCCAACAGACATCCTTTCTAACCAACACCTGCATACAAAGAAAAGACTGGCTGACCTTAAATGCCAGCTCTTATCAGTAACCAATCTAATACACATCCATTTCCTGTAGCTTTGATAAGGAGGTGGGAGGGGCTTATCAGCTAACTTGGGTCACATGACCATAACATTGAAGCATGCAGTCTTTTCTGTCGGTCTGTTCATACCTGTCAAATCAAGCTTTTTCACAAATTATGAACTTAGGGGTGGAGTAGAGCTATGGGGTTTTTTTCATAAGGAGGGTAAGACCCGGTTCATTAACATAATACATAAATCTCAAAACAGGCTTCACTGAGGACGAAACGTTTACGGCCACCTTAAGTGTTTACATTATATATTCAGTTACTAGAGATCTCATAGAGATATCTTTCAGCGCATAATTAGGTTAGAGACCAGCAGGTGGCGCCATGCTTCCCTTCAACTGTCATAACCTGATACCCTCCATTTACCTTTAATCCTTCAGGCCTGGTGTTTTCCTTGACAAGATTTTGAATGGATCTCTAAAATACTTATTTTGACATCTGAATGGAAGCATCTAGTCTGGCCTTGTAAAAATGTGAAAAGGACCTGTAGGGCTAATAAATTCCCAAGCCTTGAAGCCCTACCAGACTGGTCCACATTTACCAGTCATGATAAAATTTATTATTTGACACTATTTGTACAACTGCCTATAGGAAGATCAAAATTGATGGCATATTTTCTTGCATATTTAGATGATAAAAGGGGTAATTTTTTATAGTTATGTGGATTTTCAGGGGCTAATAGCCTAATACAGATTGGAGAAGGGCTAGTCGATTTCAGGCGCTACTAGCCCTACCAGGCTTGTAGAGTTTTCTGGTTAATGTCAGACCCTGCAATCTACAACTCCATCTAAATATTTCATCAAATAATGGCTTATATACAATTATCAAATTTATTTCGAGTGTCATTGCTTCCAGACCATATTCTCTAGAGGAGCTGTAAGCATGATGTACTGATCAAATTACACATCTAGGTCTTCTGAAGTTGAAATCTAAGGAGTTGAGATATGTACCAGTGTGTTGACATGGTGTCAATTTCAAAATCAAAACTATGCCAGATGGAGTTATGGAATTGAATTACAATTAATGAGATACTGTCACCAAAGTTACGGTCATGGTTAAGTATATAGTTTATTTCAAGAAATGGGTAGTTTTCCTGTATATACAATGAGTATCACAGCCAGATTAAGATGGCTTAGTCATAAACACCTTTTAATTCTAATTTATGAGGCCTGCTGGGGAATGAATGTTTTTTAGGGTTCAAAAGGACCGTGGCTCAGACATATAAGGAGAGCTTTTGGATATGCAGACGACACAGATAGCATGAACGATGAAAATAAATAAATATTCAGGCTTTTTTGAGGCAATGCAGGAATGAAAGGATAAGGAAATGTAAGAAAAATAGAGAATGAATCCTGATAATTCTGTTTCACTTTTATGTGTAGGAGATAATGGTTGAGTTATTTAACAGTGGTTTCATTGCAACTTTTTCCTATTTTTCCTTTTCCTTCTAACATCGGAGGCCTACCATGTTTGATTGCAGTGCAGTTAACCAGACTGGCACATTTTTACAACTTAAGTCTTTGTGGCTAGTTTGGCTAACACTACACTATTGTTGGACATTAGGTATAGACCTCTTATCCTCGCTTCAGTAAGGTATCCCTTAATTCTCCATCGCTAATCCGGGCTTTACCCACAATCCTCTTTTCACCGTTAACTAATTGACCATTGAATACCAAGCTGCCTACTCTGGATGATTCAACCATTTGAATCTGGAGCACACATAAGAATTGGCACCTTTACCCCCTTCCAATGCTAAGGCCTAAAAAAAGTTGTTTGTTTCATGTAACCCTACCCTAACAAGTTTTTATTCAAAAAAATCCCTACCCTAAAGGTTTTATCGCCCATCCAACTCCCAATCAACGTAAAACATGCATAAAACACACATTTTTGACCAAAAAAATAATGCAAAAAATTTTTTTTTACCGACCTACCTACCCTTTTTTTTTTTGACCGTTACAGGAAACAAACAATTATTATTTTTAGGCCTAAGGCTACTTTCATCTAAAGCACAAGGATGCAAGGCTTTTAGAAAACCATCTAAACCCTGTCATATTGGTACTCGTTAGATAGCTCCCACTGAGCATTCAGATAATTGAAATATTGTGAATTTTACTATACCCATACTATAACTATAATATATTTTAAACTAAGCAACCTTGCTAACTTCTTTTAGTATGACCAAGATTAAACCATCACTGAAAAATTTGTCAAAACCTTGGTTCCTCTACCAAATATGGCTAAGACTTCCCATAGAACCCCTGTGTATTCTCCTAGGAAAATACTAGGATTTCCTTGGTATTTCAAGTTTTGTAGGGTTTATAGTTCAACAGCCATCAGAATGACTAATACACTTGCATTGTATTTCAAAAATCTTCATTCAGTGGCTTGAAATATATGGTAGGGAAGACTTCTAGCTTGTCCTGTAAGTGACCCAAATAGAGGATTTTCACAGTTTATAACCCTCCCAATGCTGAGGCTACCTTCGTCCAAAGCACAGGAACGCAAATATGTTTGAAAACCATTTAGACCCTGTCATTTTGGTATTTATTGGATAGCTTGCGCTGAGTACCCTTAGACGAGTATGCATGTGCTTAAGGGTTTCCGCCCTTTTTCAGTTTTTTTTGCATCATTTTGTATTGGCCAAATTAGCCACCATCAGCATATTTGGATGATATATGCATGTTATGTGGTCCCAAAGGTATATGTTTTATTTACCACACTTCTATTTAATATCAACCTTTAGGTGCATTCTCAAGGAAAAATGTCATTGGGCCAAACCCAAGCTATGCATATATCCCTAGGGATGTTGGGGCATGATGCAGACCTATAAGCATCCAGTCTATTAGAGATAATTATACAAGCAGTGGAATACATTATGTAAATACAGCCCATGATGGGAATCTTACAGACTCTGTATTTCTATTGTGTGAAATCACTTGAGCTGATGAGAAGGATGTGTTCCTTGTGGTGTGTGTTTACCTGTCTAATAGAGCTATGTGCAATCAATAGGTGTACCACAGGTATGTTGTATACCTTAACCCTTACAATTCTTACTGTAACCCTACCCTAACAAGTTTTTACTCAGAAAAATCCCTACCCTAGTGTTTTCCGCCCTCCCAACTACCAATCAACATAAAACATGCATAAAACACACGTTTTTGAACAAAAAAATAATCCCCCCCCCCCCCAAAAAAAAAAATACCGTCCTACCTACCTTATTTTTTAGGACGGTTTAATACAGGAAACAAACAGGCCTAAGGCTACTTTCGTCCAATTTATCATAGGGACGCAAGGATTTTTGATAACCATCTTAATCCTTTCATGTTTGTACTCATTTGAAAACTCTCGCTGAGTACTCTCAGATGAGTACCTATTTGCCAGGGTTTTAGTCATTTTCCAGCTTTTTTGCATCATTTTTTATTGGCATAATTGGCCACCAGCAGTATAAGGGTTAAGAGTAGTCATGGCAACCAGGTGTGGATCACACCTGGAATCCTATCCAACAGGTTTTGCTGTAAAATACAGGATAATTCATTCATGCCTGTTGCACCCAAAAATGTCATGACTTTTTTGGTTATATCTTTTTCACTAGGAGATTTCTAGGAAAATATTTGAAGAAGAAACGTTTTGGCAGATTCAAGCGCACAAATGTTCATCGATTCTTCTTTAGTCATGCAATGTTAATATAATTCCCAAGTTATTTTCAGTTCCAGACACCAATAAGTAAATCCTTTCATGTTGTGATTTCCTTGTAAGAAGGGTTTTCTGGATGCTAAGATATTTCTAAAATGAATTTGGGAAGAAGAGTACCTTTTTCCCCAAAGATTGGAACAATATTTGTGAATTGTATCCTGACTAACATTTTCACACAAAATCTTCCCAAAAGTTACTCTTTCCAGTAATATGTGACTAAGATGTCAACTTTTCATGCTTATTTATAGCAATAAGTTGTCTCCATTGCTTTTTGGCAAAACTTTTCACTACCCTAACGAAATATACCTAAGTACTATATTTGGTAAGTCCCAATATATGCTTGGTAATTCTTGGCATTTTCCTATCATCCTCTTAGGTTTTCCATGTGTCCCCAGAACCCTGCAGCTACGTTGGGTTAAGGACTTGAATGTTTGAGCATGGATGGCTCCCAAAGTCACTGTCTGCATGAATTACTGTGCAAAGTCTGCATATTTCAGTCATGAGAAATTCCAGGATAACTATTGTGGTTATTGACTTATATGGCTAACTCTGCCTGGTTAGTTCTGAAAAAGTATTTTAAGCTATTAAGTCAGCCATGGTGTATGTTAAGTACATGGACAACATCCGTAAGGAATGTCAACTGCCTGCCTGAATATGTGCGTATGGAAAATGCAAATTATATTCAGAAAGACAAGGTCTAAAAAAGTTGTTTGTTTTCTGTAACCGGACCCTAACACGTTTTTACTCAAAAGAATTACTACCCTTTAGTTTTTATTTGCCTTTCCAACTCCCAATCAACATAGAACATACATGAAAAATGCATTATTTGAAAAGAAAGTTAATTCAAATAAGAATATTTCACCTACCTACCCTATTTTTGGGGGGCTGTTACAGGAAACACATTTTCAGGTCTACGAGCAGGTGTTTATAATAGAATTGCTGCTCAAAAATTAAAACCAATATGAGATAGAAATAAGAGATAGCTTTGGATCCTAAAATAATATAATCAACAACTCTTACAATCAGGCCTGTTCAAGCTTTAACAGTGTCGGCTCGCACTTCTTTGTGCCATAAGGTAGTTTGTGCCATAGATATTGTGACATTAGAATATTATGAAGCAATTTATGAAGTTTTTGGCACTTGGCTAGAAAATCAGTTATTTTGAAACAAAGTAATTTCTGTGATTTGGTTACTCTTTTGAAATTTGACATTAAGGTTTACAGTAATCTATATATAACATAATTAGTACCACCCTTTTTCTCCTAATTTCAGAATATTCTTGAGCTATTTTGTCAGTTAATTTGCCCAGATACCTGTGTTTTTACAAAGTGATGAATTTTCCTTGTCATCCATTGTAGATTTTTCTTGAGTCGCACCTTTCCCTCTTTATCCCATAGAACAAAACAATAGAGAACTGTCCTCCGCAGTCATACAGATATAATCTAGAGTAGATATATCTTAATATAAGATAAAAACCGTCCTCTACAGTTGTACAGATATAATCTAGAGTAGTGTGTGTAGTTATAAGATAAAAAAGCCTGAGTTTCAACAGAAAGACCTACCAGGGACTGTGTTCCCTTTTATAACAAGTATAGTGTTGTCGTTGTTTGTGGGAGGGTAGGTGGGTGTTCATCTTCCCTTAGATAACACCACTCTTACTTGTCTCTACTCCACATTCCTCCTAATACCCTTACTGTGACTCATGCAGTGTCGAGGCGCTCAGTGGGTATCCCTAATGTACACCAGGAAAACCCAACACCCTACCCAGAGGAAGTAGTCCGAGGTATTGTTATATATCAGGGTAGTTCGATTTATCACCTGTCCAAGGTGACAAATGTCCTTATGGATGATGATAATGACAATAATAATAATAATAATAATGATAATAATAATAATAATAATGATAATGATAATAATAATGATAATGATAATAATAATAATAATAATAATAATGATAATAATAATAATAATGATAATAATAATGATGATAATGATAATAATAATGATAATCATGATGATAATAATAATAATGATAATTATAATGATAATAGTAATAATGATAATGATAATAATAATAATAATAATAATAATAATAATAATAATAGTAATAGTAATAATAATAATGATGATAATAATACAAATGATAATAATAATAACAATAATAATAATAACAATAATAAAAATAACAATAATAATAATAATGATATGGTAATGCTGATGATGATAACAAGGTAATGGTAATGGTAATGATAATAATTTGAATAATGCATTTGATAAAACTGGTGAAGATACTTCCAATACATTTAAATGACAATGATATTGAGATAGGGATGATAAAAGTCTCCAATATTCCTTTCTTTCCTTTACCACTCAGTGACCTGAAATGAGGTGAAAGGTATTCATGAAAGAAGGAAAGAATTAATAGGAATTCCCATTGTCCCCAGGTATGTGTCAGCCCCGTTTTACAAGGGAGGGGTTTCCTTTTGAGCGTAACATGGAGTAACCCTGTATGTACTGACTAGTAGTGGGATAGGCATGCAGGGTGTTCGGTATAGTGGGCACTGATGTGGACAGGTAACCTGCAGGTAGGCAGCTGGCACAGCACAAGGGTGTTATCGGTACAGTGGGCATCTCGAGACCATCTTGTCATATCCATGCATCGGGGACCTCGAAACTAGATCAGTGCATGGTATCAGTCTGCAAGCAGTCAGGGACAAGGAGATAAGCAGGTAACTGAATATTTTTTGATATTTCCTTTCCACATTTACCACAAAAAGGTGTATAATTCAAGACAGTATTTTGACTTTAGACCAAGTTTCAGGGTTTGAGTACACTTATTTAGGAGCTGTCAGCTTTTCATGTTCTAGTTGTTTTTACACAGGTATTTAGGTTGAGTTGAGTGAAAATCGACCAGACTCCTGTATTGGACATGCCTGCTGCATGTAACCTAAATAAATGTGGCTTAGTTTGGATATGCAGGCAGAATAGTACTGTGAATGAGTGAGTACGTTGTTATATGGTGAAATGTGTGCCAAGTCCATTTTTTGGATAGAAATAAGCCTAACCTGTATTTGCACCTGGAGTCAATTGTAGCCAGACAGTTTGGTAGGAAAAAGCCAAACCTCTATATATGTATTGGTAAGGAATTTTTGTCTAGCTGTTAAAAGTTTAACGTGTGTACTATTTTGGAAAGTGTTATACACATCACACATCTGCTATTAGAGCTGATACAACCATATTTAAATCCCCCTCCCCCCCCCCCCCCCCCCCACCCCCAACAACCTATATAAATGCAGATTTAGGGTGGGGTCCTTTTGGGTATTAACCAAACCAAATTGTCCATTAAGCTTTCATTAGGTCCCCTTTGTAACATTTGGTTGATGATTTAATGAACGGCACTCCTGATAGACTATACCTATAGACTATACCTCTAGGCGATACCTCTACATCTACTACCAGCTAGCTAGCCTGTTTCAGCGTGCCATGTCAAAGTGAACTCCAAAGATTCAGTTTCAGTTTATTTCTCTTTGAGAAAAGTCAGCAACTCCTGAACCCTCTTTGAAAGGGAACCCCTAATGCCCAAAACAGAGATTATGCCGCCCCCTCTTACAAGTATCCCCGGTATGTTTGCCTGCATGCTGCATGAGTACTAGAGAAGCCTTTCTGTGACCTACTTGATGTTTTTTGTGACAAATCATTTGAGAGTCACCTGTATTTAAAGGAGTTGTTAACCCTTATGCTGCTGGTGGCTGATTTGTTATTTGACCGATACAAAATGATGCAAAAAACCTCAGAAATGACTGACTAAAACCCTGGCACATGGGTACTCATCTGAGAGTACTCAGCGAGAGTTATCCAATATGACAGGGTTTGGATGGTCTTTAAAAAATCTCTGCGTCCTTGTGCTTTGGACGAAAGTAGCCTCAGCATTGAAAGGGTTAAGAGGGATGGCTGCCAAGAGAATGTACAGCATCTGACCTTGAATATCTTTGTCACCTTATATAGTCTTTACACACCAGTAACGCCCCAAAACATCCAGAATATTTTAGAGATATCTTTGTGAACAGGGGATATTTCATAAATATTTAAAGGAGAAATATGGATCAGGCCTAAATAAAAAAAAAGTTGTTTGTTTCCTGTAACCCTACCCTAACAAGTTTTTATTCCAAAAATCCCTACCCCAAAGTTTTTTCTGCCCTCCCAACTCCCAATCAACGTAAAACATGCATAAAACACACATTTTTGACCAAAAAAATAATGCAAAAAAAAAAAGATTTTACCGACCTACCTACCCTATTTCTTTTCAGACCGTTACAGGAAACAATTTCTTTTTTTAGGCCTCACTGTGACCGAACCTGAAACTCTCCTCCAAACATTTTGTGGATAATTCAAATATTATTTTCAATAGTATCATAGGTCCAGGGTATAATCTTTACATATAATGATTTTTTGGCCGTCATTTTTATGAATCTGGCCTACATTAGAAATCGATTGAGTGGTGCCGGCCTATGGTGACAAAGAAAGGATAACCCTTTCAATTCTGAATCGTATAACTTTCTTCTAAAGCACAGGGATGCAAAGATTTTTGAAAACTATCTGAACCCTGCCATGTTGGTATTCATTGGATAGCTCTCACTGAGTACTCTTACATGAGTATCCATGTTCCAAGGTTTCTTGCATCAATGTGTATTGGCCAAATTAGCCACCAGCAGCACAGTGGTTAAGCTGCAATAAAAATAATGGTACAACCCAAAGCTTTCAAGTACTAGTAGTACCTCGGTTAGTTGTACCTGTTTCGTGCACCATAAAACAAATTTCTGGTGTTGTTTGACCCAGTGGAAAGGCCACTCCAGGTTAAGGTCGCTATCAGTTGAAGCGTGCAAGTGCTGCTTGAGTTAGCAGACCCAATAGATCACCCAGGGTAGGGTGTCTGGGTATGCATGTTCATTATAGCACCCTTATTAACCCATACATGCCTATAGCACCCCTAATTCACCCATACATGCCCACAGCAACCTTATTAACCCATACATGACTATAGCGCCCTAATATTAACCCATACATTCCCATGGCACCCTTATTAACCCATACATTCCCATAGAACCCTTATTAACCCACACATTCCCATAGCACCCTTATTAACCCATACATTCCCATGGCACCCTTATTAACCCATACATTCCCATGGCACCCTTATTAACCCATACATTCCCATGCCACCCTTATTAACCCACACATTCCCATAGCACCCTTATTAACCCATACATTCCCATGGCACCCTTATTAACCCATACATTCCCATGGCACCCTTATTAACCCATACATTCCCATGGCACCCTTATTAACCCATACATTCCCATAGAACCCTTATTAACCCACACATTCCCATAGCACCCTTATTAACCCATACATTCCCATGGCACCCTTATTAACCCATACATTCCCATGGCACCCTTATTAACCCATACATTCCCATGGCACCCTTATTAACCCATACATTCCCATAGAACCCTTATTAACCCACACATTCCCATAGCACCCTTATTAACCCATACATTCCCATAGAACCCTTATTAACCCACACATTCCCATAGCACCCTTATTAACCCACACATTCCCATAGCACCCTTATTAACCCATACATGCCTATAGCACCCTTATTTACCAAGGATACAATCCCATAGCACCCTTATTAACCCATACATTCCCATAGCACCCTTATTAACCCATACATGCGTATAGCACCCTTTTTAACCCATACATTCCCATAGCACTCTTATTAACCCATACATGCCCATAGCACCCTTATTAACCCATATAAGCCTATGACACCCTTGTCATGTTTTACACATTGATGCTTTATTTCAAAGTTATTTTTGAAATATCCATGCAAACAGATAACAATTTCCAAATTGAACTCCTGGCAGGATAGGGTTAAAATGCCCTTTTCTCTGGGTGATTCTTAACCTGCACATATTTTAGATTTCCCCTTGAATAAGTGTGGTCTGGATGCATGGTTCTTTTGAAAACAGCCCATGAATAAAGCATTTATTCCTAAAATATTTGAAGGGGAGTTGCATGTTGGTGGGGACCTAATTAGCATTAATCTCTTTCATATAATTTCTAAAGGATGCTTTTGTAAGAAAAATCTCACCAAAAGTGTCATGCCTTTTTTAAGTATTACTAGCATGAATGGGTTTTTCCAACGGTACCAAGGGTCCCATGGTCTTTTGCACATTCACAAGTTTTGTGATTAGAGGTCTTTTATTAAGATTTTGAAAGAAAATGATTGTATGCATGTTTTTCGACTAAAAGACATGTCCATCGTTTTGTTATATTTTAAAAGGAAAGACTGTGTTACAGTGAAATAGAACCCACCTAGATATCAATAGAACCTAAGATTTTTTCTGCATTTTTTCTGATTTTATTAAGTAACACTCAACAGCATTCAAAAAGAGGTAGGTTCACAAAATAAATCAAAAATACCTGACATATTTCGGAGTACTCATCCTCCATTGCTTTACCTATGTTTGTATCTAACTTTTAAAATATTTTGAGAATTTTTTTTTATTTTTGGGGGATTTCATTCAATAACAATCAATAGCATTCAAAGCGATGTGTAGGTTCACAAAATAAATGGAAAATACCTGACATATTTCAGAGTACTTATCCTCAATTGCTTACCTATGTTTGTATTTAACTTTAAAAATATTTTGCGATTTTGCTTGCTTTTGTGGGATAGCTGTCCTTAGGGATTTGCTTTTCCAGGTGAACCGTGTCACCAAATGTCATTGAAGGATAGTAAAAGTATGTGACTTACCCAATGCAAATAGATGACGAATTCAACCCTGCTTGAAGGTGAATTCCCATGAAAGTTTGTTTGCTTTTGGATGATGATACCCTAGCTGTGGGTACTCACCTCCCTTTAAACCCATTCATGCCAGTAGCGCCCAAAAACATCCTTTTTGGTTATATGTCCTAATGAGCTAAGCGTCTTTTAGAATATATATTTTGTAGGGAAACTAAATTGATTGTAACCTAACTTCTTCAAATATTTTGTGAATTTATCCTTACTTACTTCCAAAGTTATTTCCAAAAGTATATACTCGTAAGTCCAGTTGATATTCATCACTGAAATATCCTGGCATGAAAAGATTAACCCATGAATACCCACAGAGGCCAAAAGCACCCTGACATTTTTTGTGAAATCTTCAAGGCAAAAGTTTATACCTGGGAAAATATTTGAAGGAGAAATGTCATTCAGAACATTACCAACAACTCTCCTTCAAATAATTTGTGAAACTATCCATAATTCTTAAGTTATTATCAAAAATATCCTAGAACCAGACGACAATATGTAGAGGAGCGCTTAACCCTTCCAATGCTATGGCTACTTTCATTCAAAACACAAGGAAGCAAATATTTTTGAAAACCATCTAAACCCTTTCATGTTGGTATTCATTAGATAGCTCTCACTGAGTACTCTCAGATGAGTACCCATATGCCAGGGTTTCAGCCATTTTTCAGCTTTTTGCTTTGTTTCGTATTGGCAAAATTAGCCATCAGCAGCATAAGGGTTAAGCTCTTTCGGTAGCACCCTTTGTACCCTTAGAGGAGCCTCGACCGTGACCCAAGTCTAATTTATTCAGAGGCATGCCCATCTCTTATCATGGGTGTTGGGTTTCAAATGATCCACAAAAGAACCAGTGAACTCTGTAAGGAACCATGAATGATTTTATTTCTTGTGGTGGTGAAAGAATTTCTCTCTAAGGGTACAGTGTCATTTTACGATTCTAAGTGATCTAAATAAGCTGTCTCTCCTGACCCATTCAAGTCTGTATCATCCAAAATGTCCCTACTATTGTGATGGAGTACTTTTAAGCCTTGAATGCTGCTAGTGGCTAATTTGGTCATTACAAAATGATGCAAAAAACCCTGAAAAATGACTGAAACCCTGGTATATGGTTACTCATCTGAGAGTACTCTGCAAGAGCTTTCCAATGAATGCCAACCTCACAGGGTGTAGATGGTTTTCAAAATGTTTTGCGTTCTTGTGCCTTGGAAGGAAGTAGCCTCAGCATCAGAAGGGTTAAGAAAATATTTGTAGGGGAAATAGTAATCAGAAACAACCTAACAACTCTCCTCTAAATGTTTTGTGAATTTGTTTTCAGTTTTATTTATATGTTCAAATGTCGCATAGATTCGGTTGACACTAATACATGGTGGTATACTGGCTGGAATAGGTTAACTATCTCATCCAAAACATGGGCACTACCCGGTATATGGTACATGATAACATTAAGTATGAAAATATTTGTTTTTGTGTTCAGGTATTTTCTTAGGGACTAAAGACTGTTTGTCTGTCCTGTGAAAACACCCTCTTAAAGGGAAGGGTAAGAGGGTATTTTCCTTAAACACCCTATGCATTTTTCTTAAGCTATTCTAATCTCCTCACTATAAATTGATATGGTCACATTAATTCTACATAATAAGTACCATACTTAAATTTACAAAACTGAAAAAAATATAGAACTGAGTCAAAAAAAAGTATTTTCTATGAAACCTCTATACATTGAGCAGCCTCTATACTGTCCGATACAAAAGCTCAATGTAAGCAGGCTCTTCACCTATATATTTATGACAATAAAGTATCATCTCCCCCTGGCTAAAATATGTGAGAAAATTACTTTGGAATTAAGCACAAATTCACACTATGTCCGAAGAAGAGTTGTGGGTTTGATTTTGAACAGCACTTCCTTTTCAGATATTTACTGAAAAATATTCTGGTCTGAAAGATATTATCTACAGATATAGAAGAATGCATTTATAAATATATAATTATATATATATATGTATGTATGTATGTATATATATATTAATATATATATATATATATATATATATATATATATATATATATATATATATATATATATATATATATATATATATATATATATATATATATATATATATATATATGCACTCCTCTATATCTGTAGACAAACTATAACGCTATCAATATTTTTATGCCACATTAAGACAACATTGGCATAGCAAGTTGTTGATTGGAGGAAACTGGGAATAAGGAGAAAACAACTGCATTAAGTCCTAAGTCACTGGTAACCTTTTCACATTCAAAATTCAACCCTTTGCCAGTTGTGAGAGTGTGAGCTTTGCCCTAGACCATTCAGCCATCAAGGTAGGCACAGCACTTTTGGGACGGGAACATGAATACATATTGACCTCTTTTGCACTGCTACCCTAAATACACCCTTATTTGAGAACCCTAGATACCAGAAAATGATCACAATCTGAGGGGAAATGGGGTTGAAGACGAATTACCCAACATGCCCCCATCTGAACACACATTTACATATCTATAATGCAAGAACTGATGTCCTTCACATGTATTTGTATTAAGCAAATTCCACAAGAGACTTGGTCAATATTTGTCATATGATACATGTTTGCTTTTCCATCATCTATCACTTTCAACACTTTTCACTGAGAACTAGGAGTGTGCCAGAACAGTGGGAAACTGAATGTTTTGCAAATTTGTACAGTATGGTAGTAGAATAGTTGGATCATAATCTAGGTCAATTCTTACCAAATACTTCTTAAAAATATTATCATGATTTTAGATAATTTTGTCCAATTAGTTGCATGTACACTATACTAATGTCAATTGATTGATTGAAAATGTTACATTACTTGCTTAACAACTGGTCAGTGAAATGGTTAAATTTTAATGATTTAGCTTGGTAATTAGGTTTCTCCAAGTTGTCATGGTATATATGTGGGCCTTATATGGAACATCCCCTAAATTTCTCATATATATGCAGTTAACCCTAATGCTGCTGGTGACTAATTTTGCCAATACAAAATTATGCAAAAAAGATGAAAAATAACCGAAAACCCTTGCATATGTGTACTCATCTGAGAGTACTCATTGAGAGCTATCTTATGAATACCAACATGACAGGGTTTAGATGGTTATTAAAAATCTTCGCATCCTTGTGATATGGACAAAAGTAGCCTCAGCATTGGAAGGGTTTGAAGGTGCCAATCCCTATGCATGCTGCAGATGTGAATGGATGAATCCATGTAGATGTATACTCTTTATGGTGGTAGTGATGATATATAATAATAATAACAATAATAATAATAATAATAATAATAATAATAATAATAATAATAATAATAATGATAATAATAGTAATAATAATAATAATAATAATAATAATATCAATAATAATAATATCAATAATAATATCAATAATAATAATAATAATAATAATAATAATAATGATAATAATAATAATATCAATAATAATAATAATAATAATAATAATGATAATGATAATAATAATGATAATAATAATAATAATAATAATAATAATAATAATAATAATAATAATGATAATAATAATAATAATGATAATCATAATCATCATCTTTATTTAAAGAGGGTAACTCAGCCCAATGGTAAGGATCCTCCCTGAGGCCCTCTGGCATGTTTACAAGTAGCCGGAGGGCCCCAGGGTTACAAAGATGTATATGGGCCATCTGCCCTGGATCTCCTCCCATCTATGTCAGTAGTCTGGATGTGAACAACTATAAAGTGATTTAGCAGTTGTTAGGTGGTGATTCATATCATCATATGTCTGGTTTAGCCTTGCCATGTGCATTCTTTAAATGCTTTCAGTATGATTATCATAATCATTATTAATATTCTTATCACCAACTCTATTATAACCATGATACCAACCTAATCACCATCATCATATTCTTCATCATCATCATCATCATTATCATCATCATCATTGTTATCGTTATTTTGACTAAAAACATCATCATCATCACCATTTTTATCATTATTTTAACGAAAAGCATCATCACTGCCACCACATTCATTATCATTATCATCAAATTCATCATCATCATCATCATCATCATCATCAACAACAACAAGAACAGCATCCTCTTCCTCTTCATTATCATCACAATCATCGTCGTCATCATCATCTCTATCTGCATCTATATCATCATCATCGTTGTCATCATCATCATCATCATCATTATCATCATCGTAATCATCATCATCAGTATTATTATCATGAACTTCTAGGTAATATTGACCTTATGAAAAGTTCACTGCACAGTATACACCCTAAAAATAAACCACTTAATATTTAAGATATCTCTTCAAAACACTTTTGTCCCTAGAGTAGGTGTATCGTGTTATCTTAATCAGATTCATGAGTAAGTTTGAGGAATTTGTCCCTGTTAACGCTTGAATAGGTAGATTATTCAGGAAGTTAACTTATTCCATGGGTGATTTGAGGCATAAAAAAGCTGCCGTAGCAAGAGATATGTCATAACGCTCCCTCTATCCTGGGGAAGACAGAGAGCCGTAACTCTCTTTCAAATACTTTGTGATTGTACACTTTATTTCTAGATTTAATATTTTTAAATGCATCATTTTGCGAAGCAGCCTCCTGGCAAGAATAGGTTAAATATAAAAAATCTGTGAAGTAGATTTTGAATGAATGTGGATGCTAATTTTCCTTTTTATAAATAAGTCAAGTATGTTTCAAACAATGCTTTCATAATGCAATACAATATTACCTCAATTGCCAGGGCTTATGTCGTGCTATATGGGGATTAGGTTTAACCCTTCCATGCCTGCAGATCTTGATCAGTTTCGTCTGGACCTGCGATACTTTTAAGCAAAACATTGGAAATAAGCATGCATTCACAAAATACATGAAAAAGAGTTGTAGACTGGGTTTTTATCAACATTTCTGCTTTAAATATTTTCTGGAAATGCTCATGTAGGGAAGATATTATCAAAATAGTCATCTTTTTGGATTTAAAGGCATGAATGGGTTAAAGGGAAATGATTATAATATATACACTAGCCTACTGTGTGTTCTGACAGTTTGAAAAATTCAATATACCTGAATGACATGCTTTGTTTTTGCCAAATTTATCGGTAAAATCATATTGAAATCATAGCAATCAGAAATGAACAAACCAATTGGGTCCCGTTTTCATATTTGAATTACACAGCCTTTTGTTTATTGTCTGGCGGAACATGTGTGCTTTCTATAGAACCCACCACCATTGTATATATGAGTCAGTGCACTGGGCCTGGTGTGTTTATTAACTCTATCAAGCTCAGATCACCTAAATGGCCTTAACCCTTATGCTGCTGGTAGGATATTTTGCCAAAAAAAAATAACACAGAAAACCTGAAAAATGACTGAAACTCTGGCATACGGGTACTCATCTGAGAGTACTCAGTGAGCGCTATCTGATGAATACCAATATGACAGGGATTTGATGGTTTTCAAATATTTTTTACATCCTTGTTCTTTAGATGAAAGTAGCCTCAGCATTGGAAGGGTTAAATAAACATATTGATACCTCAATAATCATCACAGTAAAATTCTACCTCTTCATCTCCAAATAGACTAAAAAAGTCTTGACAGTATATTCAAAATCATTCTGATGAAAGTATCATTTGGAAGATATTTCAAGGAGAAATGTTAAGCGATTGTAATATAACAAGCAACTTTTCTTTCCAACATTTTGCTTTGTTACTGCATTACAAAGGACATTACAGTTGATATATATATATTTTTTTAGGGAAAACTAACCATATAATCATCATTATATAGAAAATGAACAGTCAAATATCCAAGAATTATTGCCCTCAATTTTGAGTTGTATCCCAAGTAATTAGACCACCTGGACACTTTTCACATGAATGGGTTAACTCATTCATGACAGTACACCAAAAGGCATGACTGCTTTGACGATTTCTCTCTAAAAAGTATCTTACAGGAACATTTGAAGGAGAAGTATTTACGCAGAACTCAACTGACAACTTCTTCAAATAGTTTGTTAAGTTGAACTTCATTTTCTAAGTTACTCACTAAAGTGTCATTATTGCCGATAAAGTTATGAGGGGAGCATTAACCCTGCTGAACCCAGAAATATCTGGTAGACACTAACTAACCTGCTGTGCATAGCCAGGAAATATCCGGATGCACTTGCTGACCTGCTAATGACTGTGAGTTAGTCTAAAACTAGACCCCCCCCCCACAATGCCTGTACATGACCCAAAGCAGTGCTCCCTAATTTTTAAGATCTACACGGGACTGTAATTATTCTGCCTTAAGGCAAGTTTGGGGTAACTCCTCAAAGTTGCAGATGTGCCCCTAAAACCCTCAATAGTCAATTCAGTCCCCGGGTACCAGAAACAATGCAATTGACAGGGTTGGTTATACATCCTGCAGTTCAACAGGACAAGGGTTAAGGGTTCTGGTTTAGCTAGTGTGTTTGCCAGGAAATCATGGTAGATGGTTCATCTTTTACAGAGTTTCGACTCTGCTGGATGTTATTTTGCTGTGCTTGTAACCTGATGCAGCAGGCAGGCATGCAGCCACAGGCAGGCAGGTGTAAAAGAGTTATTCGACTACCCCTGCCTGCCTCAGTACCTGACCTGAATGCCAGTCAGGCAACAAGCTGCTGGCACAAAGAACGAGTGCAGTGCTGTCTTTGTTATCAATAATTTACCGTTCGCTCGCCTGTTATTTTTGTAGGAATCAGGACAAAGGTGGAGTGGAAGTAGGAGTTTTCTACGGAGTACCTTCTTAGGTGAGTCTATCCAAATATATATTCAACATTACACATAATATAGTATAGTATATACCAGAAAGGGTGCTAAGATATATGTTTGCATACTTTCCCATATATCACCGGCGTCAGCTACATTTGGGTGTTGTAGGGGTGCAGACTTGAGATCAAAAGAATGGGTTTGGTATGTTATACCATTCCCATCCACAGATTACTCATGGTCTGACCTATAAGGGAATATCTTTATGTCAGAGCTCTATTTTGAGAACTATTTGACTGAATGTTAAAGATTAATATTGCTTTAACAACTTTCCATCAAACAGTTTTTAAATATGAACTTATTTGATGAACTATGATGAAAGTTATCTGAGCATGTTTGCACTCGATATCCAAAAGGGTAATATCAAGCTGTATGTTGTCAGTTGACATTGGGGATTTAAGGGATATTTTTGTAATGATATGATGTAAGGATTGGATGTTTGTCCAGCTGCCCTACCCATGCAATGGATATGAATTTGCACCTATGGTATAGTCTATCATCTAAACTCTAAAGAAACTAAAATGATTATAGGAAATGCTGAAGGACTTCTCAAGCCTAGGTTTGAATCTATACAAATTGAAAGAGGTAAATTACCTGGGAATTGTTATATTTGCTTTATTTGTTCTAAGGATTTATTACAAATAGCCAGAGGGCTATTTGGGTAAACTTTTAAAAGATGAGAAGCATAATCCTGTAATCATTGAGAGCTGCAGATAACCTGTGTCTGTTCTGCTGATTTCAAGTACTGCTAGAATGGGTTTCTGCAACCAAGACCATCACCATGCATCGTGCAGGTATAGCATATTTAGTGAATATTTTAAGAAACATTTATTTGAAAAAAAACAAATCACTTGCAAAATTCAGGCGTTACTAAGTTGTATTTAAAAATATCACATAGTCATATGGCATTTTAAAGGGTATTTAATGGGAAATAAGAGGCATATATAGGTTACTTTAAGCAACCCTGGGTTCTTTCAAATACAACATCTAGACAACATTCTTATATAATTGTTCCTATGTGTTGCTTCTTCAGAAGGAAAAGACAGGGAATTGAGAGTTGTTAGGGAGCTTTGTTAAACCTACAGCGTATGTTTTCTCAATGAGGTCATGTTTGGATAGGCCATGAGGGCTGTTCACTCAGTAAGGTAACAGAATACAACAAAAACACTTGTCACCTTTTTTACTGATAAAAACCACCATTGACAGTGTGCCATGCTCTAAGTAGTAGTAGTAGTAGTAGGAGTAGGAAACTGATTCACCCAAACATGTTAAGTTGTAAAATTTGTCGTATGGCATTTCTAATTTTTTTGAAAATAGCTTTTGAGTCAAGCATAAATTAGCATTTAATATTTGAAGGAGAGTCATAGGTTATGTACTGATTGACATTTTTCCATCAAATATTTGCTTTGGAAGGGTATACTATTGCAATATAATGGTAATGATAATAATAATGGCAGAATTGATGACAGTTTCAAATCTTGGGTTAGCTTCAAAGAAAATTACCATCCGCTAGAAGAGGCCAATGAAGGTCGAACACAGAATTGGTCCTTCGACCAAGACAGTGGGCCCCACTTATAGGTTATGACCTCTAACCCTTCCAATGCTGAGGGTACTTTCATCCAAAGCTAAGGACACAACAATTTTTAAACCCTGTCATGTTGGTACAGTGGAACCTGTCTACATTGGACACTCATGGGAAATAAATAAGTGTTCAAAGTACGCGGGTGTTCAATGTATCCAGGTTTTGAGTAATTGGAGGTCGGGTGAAATAGAAACAAAATCAAAGGTAATTAGAGAAACAGGATCATTTCATTGCAAAATCTACTATGTCTTTACCCCACTTTCTTCATATAGTTAAAAACTTAACATGTTCAGCATTTGAAAAATATCACTTAACAAAACAGTTAATCTTGTGTATCTCATTTGTCCTCATTTTCAGTGAAAAGTTACAGAATGTGCAAAATGTTCAAAGTAGACAGGTTAAATGTGGCCTGCGGGAACATATTTGGTGTTCAATGCTCAAGGTAGACAGGTGCCAGGACATGAAAAATGTTTAATGTACGCAGGTGTTCAATGTACACAGGTGTTTAATTTGACAGGTTCCACTGTATTTGTTTGGATAGCTCTCACTGATTACTCATATGAGTACCCATGTACCAGGGTTTCAGTCATTTTTTAGATTCTTGCATCATTTTGTAATGGACAAATTAGCCACCAGCAGCATAAGGGTAAAACCTTGATAGGTTCTTTTGCATGGTGTCTTGATAGTAGTCTCTCAGAATTATTCTATATTCATTGGAAATGGCAACTTTTTAGGACCAGGAGTCTAGTCTAGGATATGGGAAACTAGAAATCAATTGTGAGTTGCCCTAGCACCATCTGGTTAATTTTCAATAGATCCCATCAACTAGATGTCATATTTCAAGGGAAACATACTCATTAACCCATTCATGCCTGGCGCAACAAAAAACGCCAACTATTTTTGTGATATCTCTTAAATAAAAGCAATGAATAGAAAATATTTCAAGGAGAGTTGTTCATTAAAACTCTACAACGGTCCATGCAAATTGATGTTTCATTCAGGATTTATTTTCAAAAGTATAACATGTCCAGACGATCGCCACTCATCAAGTGGATCTCCAGGCATGAATGGGTTAACCCATTAATGCTATTGAAATTGTCGTCTGGATCTATGATACTTATAATTATAGCTTCAGAATTAAGAATTATTTCACTAAACATTTGAAGGATAGTTGTTGGTAATGTTTTTCACAACATTTCTCCTTCAAATATTTTACCAACTTTGCTTTTACTTTCAAAATACCATCAAAACTGTCAGGCTGCTTTTGGCCGCTGTTAATGTTAATGTGTTAAACATGAAAGGTTTATGCTGCATGTTATTTCATGCTCTACTTAAGGCCAGTTTACCTGAGGGCCCCAGCGAGCACTGATCCTGTCTGGTAAAATACTGGCAGGTGAGCATAAATACCTGTGCATCTATAGTATGTATCTCTGTGGACAGGTGAATGGTCCATCTTCATCCTTAACCCATTCTACTTGAGGGCCCAGTAGGCACTGATCCTGTCTGGTGAATTATCTGCAGGTGAGCATGAATACATGTGCATCTATAGTATGTATCTCTATGGACAGGTGCATGGTTCATCTTCATCGTTAACCCATTCTACCTGAGGGTTCTAGCGAGCACTGATCTTGTCAGGTGAATAACCGGCAGGTGAGCATGAAAACCTGTGCATCTATAGTATGTATCTCTGTGGACAGGTGTATAATTATAGTCCATCTTCATCGTTAACCCATTCTACCTGAGGGCCCCAGCGAGTGCTGATCCTGTCTGGTAAAATACCGGCAGGTGAGAATTTACAGTAACTACCTTTGCATCTATATGTAACTCTGTGGACAGGTGCATGCCCAAATTCTCATCTGAGAGTACTTAGAGAGTACAGGGTTTAGATAGCTTTCAAAAAGCGTGTGTCCTTGTGCTTTGGATGGAAGTTGCCTCAGCATTAGAAGGGTTAGAAATTTGATATTAAAGCAAGGAAAAAAAGATTGTTCCATTTCTAAAATATGTATTCTCTGCTTTCTGTTATGCCTGGCAGTTGGTGGTACATAATTGTGAAATCATTTATTCCCACATGACTAGTAATTCCTCCCTCCCCTCCTGCTCAATTACTTATAATACAGACTTATCCCCTTCAGCTATGAAATATTAATCAAGGTGTGATGATAAATACCTTTACGCCTGAGTGCATAGCTTATTCTAGACATTACCAGCCCTCGCATGATTGAATTGCACAATTTAACACACTTGTCCCCAGACCTTGAAAATAAAAAATGAGAAAATAAATATTTGAAAAGAAATGGCATTTTTTCTGTCATTTTATAGGTAAAAATGTTTTCACTCCAGAACTGATAATTTTGTTTTATATTTCATTTTCATTTCAATAGTTTCATGCAATTTATCGAAAAGTACATGGGCATGGATTGCACATCTTAATTCATCATGATTTTTTGCCTTTTTGTTATATTTGGAAGTAATTGTTTCTTGTCAGTTGAGAAAGATATCACCAAATAAGCCAATGCAGGTTTTGACCACTGTTATCATAAAAAGGGTTAATTATTGATTATCTGGAGTGAACAATTCCTTTATTTTGACACTGTGGAAAAGATTATCAATGTTTTTACTGAATGACCATTACCTCTAATACCAGTTGACCAAAACATATTCTGTACCATGTAAAATTATAGATGAAAGATTTGCAGATACTTCTGATTATCAGTGTACTTTATACTGAACAATAATACTTTAATACAATAGGGAGAAAAAATAGCTCAGTTGGTTAGGTGTCGGACTAGTTATCAGTGGGTCGCTGGTTCAATTCCTGGTCGGGCACTTTGGTCTGTTCTTGGGCAAGACAGTTTGTTCCATATTGCCTCAGTCTACCCAGCTGCAAAATGGGTACCTAGCATTAATAAGGCAGTGCTTAGCGCTTGTGTGCTATATGCTGCCAACTGCTCTGGAATATCCCCCGGGGGATTGAAATCGTGTCTGTGTGTACAGGCCTGCTAGGGGAGGAAGGTCGTGTGAGCGCTTCGGTGGATACAAGTCTATAAACCGAATACCTTTACCTTTACCTTTAATACTAGTCGACCAAAACATTCTGTACGTCCATCTAAAACCATAGACAAAGGCTTTACAGATGCCTCAGATAATCATTGAACATATGGTGTAAATACCCAGAGGAGTAGGCCTCCTCTAATCATGCATTGTACTTACTGAATGACCAGACAGGTGGGTGGGCTCGTTAAGTAGAGGTAGTACAGGTAATTACACCTGACTCACAGCATCAGGTAAGTCATCAGTTAGTTAATAAGGCCTAAAAAAAAAGTTGTTTGTTTCCTGTAACCCTACCCTAACAAATTTTTATTCAAAAAAATCCCTACCCTAAAGTTTTTATCGCCCTCCCAACTACCAATCAACGTAAAACATGCATAAAATACACATTTTTGAGCAAAAAAATAATGCAAAAAAAAATCTTTTTACCAACCTACCTACCCTATTTTTTTCCGAGCCGTTACAGGAAACATACAATTATTTTGTTTAGGCCTAAGAACATAAGGCCTAGAAAAAAAGTTGTTTGTTTCCTGTAACGGTCCAAAAAATAGAGTAGCTTGAGGTCGGTAAAATATTTTTAGGTGGGATTTTTTTTATTCATATAAAATGTGTGTTTTATGCATGTTTTATGTTGCTTGGGAGTTGGAAGGGCAAGTTTAGGTCAAGTTCTAGGCCATTCAAGCTTTATATTTGGTTTACAATCTCCATCTTCTAAGTAGACTGAAAACCATATTTGTTAGGGAATTGTAGAGGCATTCACTATGAGTCAAATGAAATAAGCAAGGCATGATTGTGAATTTAGTTAAAAGGTTCACACTCAGGGCAGCCAAAAAAGGCCTGATGATTTTGCATATGTTCTTCTGATACAAGCATTTCTTGGAAAATATTTGAAGGAGAAATGTTAGTCACAAACCAAATAACAACTCTTTCTTCAAATATTTTGTGAATTTTCATTTTATTCCCAAGTTATTTTTAAAAGAATGGGAGTAGCAGACGATACTTTCTAGAGGAACCTGAGTGTGAATGGGTTAAGTAACTATGACATGTCATCAGTATTAGACAATATGTATATCTGATATAAGATAGGAAGAATGCAGTGTTTTTTTACAAAAGAATTTTTCTCTTGCATCTGTTAAGGTATGTGAATGAGTGGGTTGCTTGTTCTATACATCTTTCTAAAAAAATAATTATATACATTCTCAATCATTCTTTTATTTTTAAATCAATTATGCCATCCTGTAAGTGGAAAGGAATGTCATTAGTACATTACTCATTGGAGAGATAAAGTGTGTATGTTTAAAAAAATGACTGGAAAGTTGCCAGAGATTCACCATTAACCCTTATGCGGCTGGTGACTAATTTGGCCAATGCGAAATGATGCAAAAAAAACTGTAAAATGACTAAAACACTTGCACAATGGGTACTCATCTGAGAGTACTCAGTGAGAGCTATCCAATGATTACCAGCATGACAGGGTTTAGTTGGTTTTCAAAAATCTTTGCATCCTTGTGCTTTAGATGAAAGTAGCCTCAGCATTTGAGGGGTTAAGAGTATGGTATTCCAGACAATACTTTGATATTGGAAATTCTAGGCATTAACAGGTTAACTACTTGGTTGGTTGCCTGCTATTGGCTGAGCACCAGCACTAGACCTTTTAAAATACAAGCAATGATCTGTGCCTTTGATCATTGCTCAACCCCCTACACAGAAATCCTGGATCTGGCGCACGACATGGACAAGTCAATACATGCTTTCAATATCATGCCTGACTGTTTTTTTGGCTGCTCTGTTTCATAGATTAACTTGCTGCCAAAAAACAGTTATTTACGACATATGAGTAGGAGCGTTTTCTGTGTAGTATAATGCCATCTGTGGTGGCTACGACCGACTCTGCGCACTCGGAAGCCGATCGCGTCCAGTTTCTAAATCCTGGCTAAGACCCTGACCATAGTGCCACGGTAATATCTATGTGTTTGTCTAATCACCAAATGTAGGGCATGACATCATTGAGCACATGTGTGCACCATGGTCTGTTGAGTGGTCAGTCAGTGTATGACTCACCTGTACCGGCTAATCACAGGTAACATATGGTACTCCACATGCAGTTAACCCTTATGTTGGTGGTGGCTAATATGGCCAATACAAAATGATGCAAGAAACCTAGAAGAATGACTGAAACCATGGCAAATGGATACTCATCTGAGAGTACTCAGTGAGAGCTATACAATGCATACCAACATGACAGGGTTTCGATGGTTTTCAAAAATCCTTGCATCCTTGTCCTTTAGACGAAAGTAGCCACAGCATTGGAAGGGTTAACACAGTACCTTTTCCACTTGGTGGAACCATTTCAATACAGGTCGTTGTTGACCAGCATGGTAGGTTGGCACATAGTGTGTTTATGGTTAGATTTTCGTGAGGGGTTTATTTAGTACACATCTGATCTCAAGGCAAAGAATGTTGTTTTGATGGAATGTTTGTTTGGGTATAAGGCTGTAGGAGGATTTTGGTTGGGATATTTACTCATCTCTTCATCAACTGAGTGATGGTGGATATTTAGCCGTTATTTGGATGAGTAATAGTATCAATATAAGCATCCGCTGCAGTGATAAGGAAGGACTTTGACATTCCTCATGGAGAGCTGGAAGGGATTTATGCAACAGAGGTAAGTTATGTAAGAACTTAAACCTTATGCTGCTGGTGGCTAATTTGGCAATTACAAAATTACGCAAAAAACCTGAAAAATGACTGATGCACGTGGGTACTCATCTAAGACTACTCTGTGAGAGCTATCCAATGAATAACAACATGACAGGGTTTAGATGGTTTTCAAAAATCTTTGCATCCTTGTGAGGCAGAAGTAGCCTCAGCATTAATTGTAAGAACTAAACCCATCACTATGGATGTAGATCATGTTGTAGTGTCAGCCCGTTTTAGGGCACTCTGAGAATTAATAGTTCAGATCTGAACCAATGTACATGTAGTGATATCTCTTACCAAATGTAGCTGAGACTGCCCAGGAAATCCTGGCATTTCCCTTGCATTATCCTTCAAATTACTGGGTAATGGGTTTTCCCATCTACATTTTCAGGGCTCTCCAACTGTCGCCTTGTAGCATTGCGACAGGGGTTTCAAAACGTGCAACAAACCAAAACCTTAAAGTACTGTTTAACTGGGAAATGTTCACATAGTAATGGCACCATGTGACAATATTCATAGCTATTATCAAACCACGATCACCAACAATTGCTGTGCTCCGGGATTCAATATTTGGATACCCCTGATTTTGTTAGGCCAGTAATATCATGCAATTATTGGAACTAGCAGTTTCAAACATCTTACTGGCCCAATGACCCTATCATTCAAGCTTCTGGCAGCCTAGACATGAGGATATTTTTATTGGCTATGAATAAGCCATACTTTGTTGGCTCTTTTCAGATATTGAAAGCATCAACATGCTCTGCTAAATACATAACATTTACAAAGTTGTCCATTCATCTACCTTAAGAAGTATCTTGGTCCCCCTGTATTTCAGTTGTAGGTCTCATCTAAAATATTCAAAGTTGCCTGAAGCTAATTGCATGATATGGGTATCTAGAAAAAGAAGATTTGCCATTGACAGGCCATATTATTAGTGCCCTGGAAAAGAATTAGTTCACTCATTCTGGATGAGTGAAGCTTAAATTGTGCCAAAGGAATTTGAAAGTTTTATGAACTTCAATGATCTGGATGGCTTTTAACCTATCCATGTCTGGAGAACTCCATTATTTTCGAAAGTATGACAAGATCAAACCAAATGGTTTGGATCTTGTCATACTTTCGAAAATAACTATTAAAGAATATTAGTATACCCTCAAAAAATATTTGAAGAATAGTTGTAAGATAGTTTGTGCTTAACATTTCCCTTTCAAATATTTCCTGCAAAGTGCTTTTGTTAAAAAGATATATCGCGAAAATAGTAGGGATGGTGACCGGGAACCGGTTCAAACCGGCCTGAGCATTGCGGTTAACCAGTCAAAAACCGGACCTCCCTCTAAACGGTTCGGTTTTCTATGCATGCTCAGGGTTCCTGGAGGCGTAATTAAACTGTCAGCACCTACCTCCTCGCTGGCCTCACAATGTCTGTCAAGCGCGACGATCAAACAGCCATTTCAAAATCTCTCAAGTCTGGTACCCTGCCCACTTTCACTATGCTCAGAAGCCTTCTGAGCGTAGAGAAAGTGCCCAGGGAGCTAGTATATAGGAACTTTCAAGAACTTTCCAGTTCAGGCAAGTTCAGCCATGCATTCCATTGCGTAGTTTCGTATCCAAGAAATGTCATGAATAAACCGTTTAGGAAACCTTGATAAAACCGAACCGTAGAAGCATAACCGAGAACCGAACCGAACCGTAGAATTCTCAACGATCCCCATCCCTAGAAAATAGTCAAGTATTTTTAGATGCTTTGAGCATGAAAGGATTAATATTGTTTGACATTGAATGTATGCACATTTTGCATAAGACTTTAGATAAAGAGAACCTGGATTGGTCGCCACAAACCAATTACCATATAGGGCCCATTATAAGCCCTTGCCACACCTAATCTCGCCTCAGTGTGACATCACTAGGAGACAGAAGAATAAGGCCCTCATATTTGTTTACATTATAGACGAAGTTGCTCATGCACATGTGCGGAATGCACCTCTTGAGTGGTTCTTGTCAACACCTGGGCTAGGAGTTGTGCTGAGGCTGTTGAGCAAGATCTGTTGGTTGCATATCCAGTGTTCGACATTTGTGATGATCGCGCGAGACCAATGCATGAGTGGACCTTAGATAATGGCAAAGGAAGGTAAAAGTGATTGGAGGTGTTTTGAATGGGTAGATATTGGACAGTGAAAATAGAAATGTTACATGTTGCATGAGACAGATTGATGTGCAAACCTTGATAGTGCATGTCATGGAATTTCGGTTTTTGTCACTTTTTCTTTTCCTGACCAACCAGTTATACATGGTGTAGGAAACCGGAGTACCTGGCAAAAACCATCGCCTAACCCCAAGTCGCTAGCAACTTTCTCACTTGCCCCTGCCGGAATTCAGACCCGGGCAGTGGTGAGAGACAGTTAGCAGTCAGTGGCAACCCCATAGACCACAAGCCCATCACGGCAGGCCCTCAGTGGTGAGAGACAGGTAGCAGTCAGTGGCATCGCCTTAAACCACACAGCCATCAGGGCAGGCCCCAGTGCATGTCAAATGAAGGTAAAAGTGTTAAGTTGTGCTATAAATAACACCATGAAAGTATGCTGTAAGGTGATAATGGTATACTTATGCGGGTCCATTACCATACTAATTGTGGCCCAAACCCAAACCTCCCAGCCAGATAATTGGTCACCTGAAACCCTGTCTAGAGGAGGGCCCATTACCTCTACTTACAGGAGAAAACTGTCAAGGTCATAAAGGTCCAAGACCCTTAATTACCCTACCAGGGTTGGGTAGAGGTCATGTGAGCAGTTGGGGGCAAAAGGTATGATTACATAATTTACTGAAAATCTTTGTTGGACAATAATTCGGGTAATCACATCTTAACCTGACAGAAATCCAAAGGACTATATGAATACAGCAAAGTTTGAAGGTTTGGTAAAATATATTTAGGATGAGACATTAATTATCACAACAGTGTTTGCATGGAGGGGGGCAGGATGCATATTGGGCTGAGATTTTACCAATATTTAAATTTTGGTTAGGTCTATTTGGGATAAGAAATGATTGCGTGATTACAATAGTGTTTGCATGGAGGGAGGAAGGAGGCATTACATGCTGAGATTTTACTAATATCTAAATGGGAGTTATTTGTAACCAGCAATAACCAGGAAGAAAGATTGAGGTCTTGATACAGCTTCATAAATGGAATAAGTACAGCTAAACCTCTTATTGTGAACCGCCGGAGCTGTAAACACCTCCTGTATGTCTGTGTGTTGGGGGAGGACTCGGGTTTATTGAAAATTTGTGTGAGTACAATTATTACTCATTTGCATTTACTTGGTAAGCCCCATATAGCCATCAGCTTCCTAAGACATAAAAAAGTTGTTTGTTTCCTGTAACCCTACCTTAACAAGTTTTCACTCAAAAAAATCCTTACCTTTAAGTTTTTTCTGCCATTCCAACTCCCAATCAAAATAAAACATGCATAAAAAACACATTTTTGAACAAAAAAATAATCAATTTTTTTTTACCTACCTACCTACCCTATTTTTTTCAGACTGTACAGGAAACAAACAATTTTTTTCTAGGCCTAAGGAAGGTATCTAAAGGAATCAGAGCTGTGTTTCTTAAAAATAATTATGTTTTTGTTTTGTATATTTCCAGAAAAATGAAGTTTTCGCTTGTATTAGCCGTGCTGTGCGTGGTGTGTGGAGCGGCCTATGGTAACAGACTGAGCTGGCAGGTCGTCAATCGAGGCAACGGGACCGCCCCTAAGCCGCGACGCGATGCCGGCATCGCTTACGATCCAAATCAGAAAATCCTGGTCCTCTTTGGCGGTCGCGCCGGGAGTGAGATCTATGGAGATACCTGGGTCTACGAGACACTTACAAGTATGTATTCACCCCAGGATTCAGAATAACCTTATTAACCCTTCCAATGCTGAGGCTACTTTGGCCTAAGGCACAATAACTCAAACTATTTTGAAAACCATCTAAACCCTGTCATGTTGGTAGTCATTGGATAGCTCTCACTGAGTACTCTCAGATGAGTACCCATTTGCCAGGGCTTCAGCCATTTTTCAGTTTTTGCATAATTTTTTATTGGCCAAATTAGCCACCACCAGCATAAGGGTTAAACCAATCACACTCAGAGTTCCTCTTGAATGAATCGTCTGCTACTCTTATACTTTTGAAAGTAACTTGGGTATAAAGCGAAAGCGAAAGAGAGTTGTTGTTTGTCTTCTGATTAAAACTTCTCATTCAAATATTTTTCCAAAAAATGCTTTGGTTGGAAAAATATTTCGATAATAATCAGGCCACTGACTGTAAATGGCTAATTAACCCTATCAATAGAGCTTCTCTCAAAATCTTATCTGGATCTATGATACTTTTCACAATAACCTAAGGCCACACCAAGTTGATTATTCGTCTTACGGATTTTTTTGTAAAAAAATTCTTCGTCAGACTCCAAAAAAAATAAAAATAAAATCTGGCTTCCAGACTTTAACGGTCAATGTTTTTGGCGTTAAATCCGATGTATATTACAACAGATAGTGGTTATACCAATCAAGCAGTTTTAACTCTTGTCCTGCTATATGACCTAAGGGACTAACAGTGTCCATGACACCTGAGCAACTCCTATGTATCAACATTTTGTAACAGAATATAGTTGCACTGCCTTAAGCAGTCTGAAGGATTTGCTCCTAGACAAATAATGTAATATAAAAAAATATATATAATATAAAAACAATACAATATACAAAAATACAATACTTTTTATGTTTAATTATGTATTTCATTACAGTTTTTATGGCAAAAAATACATAATTGAAGAAATGAAATATGTTGAGTTTGCATCAGAAGTAAGAAATGAACAAATATGTGAGCATCAAACTCAGTTCCACCAGAGAAATGCATCCCCTTGAACCGCAACGCCATAGGCACATCATGCTAGTACCTAGGGTATGTGCGCCTCGGGTTATGCGGTGTAGCCATGGTCACGTGATCTGATCTGCGCAATTAGCATGCAGCATCCTTTCTAGGTCAGATAGTTGCCAAGGAGATGGGAGGCAGCGAAATTTGATGATGCATGCATAGTGCCCACTCCCGGTCTACTACTCTCAGGTTCCACCTGTGATTTCTAATTGATCACAGTATTATTTCTTTCTATATCTTTCTATAAATGGATATCTCGAATATGTGCTAAGATAGCAATCAATTGCTATACTTTTTATTTTTCATGATCTATATTTTTACCCAGGCCATTCTTAGAAACGTAAGTTCGGAAGCAGTTTATGAAGAAAAATAAAGAATGAAGGTATTAAAACTTGAAACAACTCAAAAGCTGATGTACCATGTTATTCAAGTACTGCTTCTGCAAATAAATAAGCGTTTTGCCTAATAAAATTTGCATTGCTAGCATAACCAGAACGCCCTCATTCGCCACATGTATAATTTTGGAAATTCATAATTAGCCATTTTGAACAGAAAATCAACAACTTAATATAAAGATTATAGTTAAAATTTTACTAGTCTGAATTGTTTGGGATAAAAAAAAGATCCAATTCCAAAGAAAACATGACACTGTCATTTGACAGTTAAATATGAGTTGAGCTTGTGGATTTTTTTCTATCTGTTGATTGATTGATTTTATTTAGGTATATAAAAATGTACATGTACAATACAAGGAAAACAATATAAATAGTGTCAGAGGTTACAATACAGTGTCAGAGGTGTCTGCTCAACAGAGTGCTAGCAAGTTACTCCTTAATCTGGATAACCATTGAATGTCACATTAAGTCATGCTTTTATCTCAAGTTGGCAAAGAGCTCACCTTATCATCGCCTCTTAAGAGGCCGTTCTCTGGTTTATAGACACTGTCTCCTCCTCGCCGGTAAATAAAGGTGGCCATTTTGAAAAAGTATGAAGTCACGTTTACAACGATAATCTCGTTGAGAACGTGATTTGAATATCACTTTTGAAAATGGCCGCCTTTATTTGTTTATTTACCGGAGAGGAGGAGACAGTGTCTATAACCAGATAACGGCCTCTCAAGAGACGATGATAAGGTAAGTAAACTTGATTGCTATTTGCACTTGTCTGACAATTTTATCTCTGACTGGACACTTGACATGTGCTTAATTGGAGCACATGCCGGGCTATGTACACAGTGGTATACATCGTCGCAGTAACTACGGTAGTTTATGGCAATCATTGAATCATACATGATACAGCAGTACTTTATTATACTTGACTATGTCTACAGATGGGGGTCAGCAGAGTGTGTTGCCACTCAACTTAGGGTGATTTTCTTTTGATGTTCGGCCTTAAATGTCGTCGCCGCTAAGAAAATAAAAATAAAATTGGAAACTGAATTTTATTTTTTTTCCCAGAATGGCAAATCAAAGTCGCCGCATCCGTAAGACGAATAATCTACTTGGTGTGGCCTT
>OZ012693.1:11840170-11889803 GCA_963942565.1 Maea johnstoni | reverse complement strand
ATATCAAAAGTTTGAAAATGCTCAATAATGAGACAACTTATAATGATGATGATAATGATGATGATAATAATAATGATAATAGTGATAATAATGATAATAATTATAATAATAATAATGATAATAATAATAATAATAATAATAATAATAATAATAATAATAATAATAATTATAATAATAATAATAATAATTACAATAGTTGGTAAGTGATTAGTGGAGATTATTTAAATATTTTTTATTCAGATTTAAGAAAGAAAAACAACTCAATAGGTATTGGATTATATATTCAGATACATATATAATGTAATCTGGATAACATAAGAGTTATGGCATTTATGGATTAAAGTACTAGGGGCAACTCCGTCAGAGGGTTAATTTTTAATTCATCCAAAAAAGCAGCATCGCAGTTGTACTAAGTGATGGATAGAGTAGGGATGGATTTACTCTACCTTAACTCTTTAAATGGTAAGGCTAAATTTGTCCAAAGCACAAGAATGCAACAATTTTCAAAAACCACCTAAACCTGGTCATATTGGTATTCATTTGATAGCTCTTGCTGAGTACTCTCAGATGAGTACCCATTTGCCATGGTTTCAATCATTTTTCAGGTATTTTGCATCATTTTGCATTGACAAAATTATCCACCAGAAGCATAAGGGTTAATTCATCTAAAAAGCAGCATCGCTGTTGTACTAAGTGATAGATAGAGTAGCGAGGGATTTACTCCTACCTTAAATACTCCCTGCTGTATCCCTTTGTTAATGATACCATTATGGACCTGTGTGAATAATGTGACCACTATAACATGCCCCTTTTAATCCTTCCAATGCTAAGTCTACTTGCATCCAAAGCACAAGGACACAAATATTTCTGAAAACCATCTAAATCTTGCTATGTTTGTATTTGATTCAAGGAAAATACAGAGCCTATATCTGTTGGACAGGACACCCAGGCCCCTATCAATAGATATTCTAGAGGTCCATGGCCTTTTTACTAGTAAAAGCTCCTAAAATAGCATTATTGTGGAAATCGGGTATTCTGATTGGATGAAAGCCTTGTGATGGGGAACCAATTACCAGGTTTCTCAATCATAGTGCTACATCATTTTAAGGTGCATGCCTGTGAAAATCGGGTATGCTGATTGGCTGAAAGCTTTGTGATGGGGAACCAATTACCAGGCTTCTCAATCATAGTGCTGTATCATTTTAAGGTGCATGCCTGTGCTCAATTCACTGCCGCACCTCTGCACCTCTCTCGATGTGCGAGTCCCTTTCTATTCATAATTTACCGCCCTCTAAAGCACCATTCTCCATGCAACACAGCATTTAGGAACTCCATCCCCTCCACAAAGGATGAGAAAATGGCAATTTATCTAATTGAGCTGTGTCGTGCAGTAGCTTTTAACAAGATTTAGCGTGGAGGATGCTGTATTGAGGCAGGTAATCCAGGCACATTAGCTAAAAGCCTGGATACTGATGGGCTACGACCTTGGCCAAACAAAAGGAACCTGTTCTTCAACAGATTATCACAAAAAAAAGCTCAGCTAATTTTTATATAGCTTTCTCATAAAAGCTTCATGTGGAGAATATTTGGAGGAAAAATGGTTGTCAGTAGACAAATAATACATTTCCTTTAACATTCTTTTCAAATCTTGCTTGCCAATTACCGTATCAATCTCATGAGTGTTAATGTATTTCACCCAAAAAAGGCCCAACTAATTTAACCGATAATTTTCTCATAAAATCAACAACTTTCCTTCTAATCTTTGTGCTTTATGCCTAAGTTATATGCAAAAGTACCCTGAATTCTAACTTCCTTTTTAAAAAGGCACTTTAGGGATGGAAGGGTTAAATTTTTTATATACCCACAGTAGATGAGCTGTTTTACTGATAACCTTAAAGGGGAAGAAAAGGGAGAGGTAAATAAAATTCCAATTCTAAATTAAAGGGAAATTCTTATCTTGGATTAGTAGATCAATTGCTTATACCTAATAAGCTTAACCCTTATGCAGGTGGTGGCTAATGATGCAAAAAAGGCTGAAAAATGACTGAACCCTGGCATATGGGTACTCATCTGAGAGTACTCAGTGAGAGCTATCCAATGCATACCAACATGACAAGGTTTGAATGGTTTTCGAAAAAATCTTTGCATTCTTGTACTTTGGACAAAAGGACAAAGAATCTTTAGAAAACCATCGAACCACTGACGTTTTTGTATACATTTGAAGTACTCTTAGATGAATACCTATGTGCCAGGGTTTCAATAATTTTTTATATTTTTTGCATCATTTTGTTTTGGCCAAATCAGCCACCAGCAGCATAAGGGTTAAGATGCTCATCCGGCTCTCTCCTCTTCAATATACTGTCATGTACGCCCCTCCATGGATGATATTAAACTCGCCTCCAACACGGGCTTGGTGTAAATTAATTCCAGTTAAGATGGATTGCTCCATCTTCCCAGATCAAGTGAGCTCTCTGGAGATTCGCGTAGAGTAGATTTTGAAGTTGCTTTTCGAGAAATTTGATTCAATTTTCTTAGAGCAGGTGAGTTGCAGGCATGGGAGTCAATTACGGGAGATGCCGCTTCTCAACGCTTTTAGCACCCAACGGAATCTTAACCCTTATACTGATGGTGGCTAATTTGGCCAATACAAAATGATGAAAAAAAACACACAGAAAATTGACTGAAACCCAGGCACATGTGTACTCAACTGAGAGAACTCCGCAAGAGCTATCTGATGAATACCAACATGACAGGGTTGAGATGGTTATATCCAAAAAGTTTGTATTCTTGTGCTTTTAATGAAAGAGGCCTTAGCATTGGAAGGGTTAATACTCAAGGGAGTCTATTTGATGAGTAGCAAGAAGATCTAGTCACTGTGAGTACCTTAGGGGAATGAAGTTAGCAGTAAGTATTTTTAGGGACACTTGCTTTTAGCACTACGCGGTGGTCTGAAACTCCCACTGGAAAATGCAGGCTAATTTACTGCAGACTTGGAGAGGAGATTGCCTCACATAAGACAAAACGTCATTGTTGTTCTACCCACCAATTTATCCCAGTGCAATATTTTGAAGAATATTAGATTACAATTTGTTGTTCCTGACATGTTAAACACTATCTCATCAAATATTTTTTCTAATATTATTATATTTGAACAGTTATGCCTATATTTATTAGATCATACGTTGTAGAGCTGGTTACTATTCTCTATCCGTAATAACACAATCTGGCCTTAATGAAAATTTTCCAAATATTAATTTGCCGATCACGATCACATGTGATCAGCAAATTAAAATCAGCAGTGAACTGTTACACATTGACACTATAACTGTACTCTGGTACCCCAGAGAGGACTGACTAAGGACAATCTTGCGGCACATCTACTTACATAATAAAAATGATTAAATTTGCAGGGGAGGATGGATTAAAATCAATACTGATAAGCTAAGAGTTGAGTTGCACTATACAATGGGTAAACACCTAATTAATTAACCCTTATGCTGCAGGTGACTAATACAAAATGATGCAAAAAATCTGAAAAATGACTGAAACCCTGACAAATGGGTACTCTTCTGATAGTACTCAGCGAGAGCCATTCAATGAATACCAACATAACAGAGTTAGATGGTTTTCAAAAATCTTTGCATCCTTGTGCTTTGAACGTAAGTAGCCTCAGCATTGGAAGGGTTGAGTTAGTGTCTGCTCTCATCTTAGCTAATGATAAATGATTTAAGTCAACACTAGGGCATTTGTCAGTATCAATCACAATTTACCTTCTCAATTCCTCAATCAGAGTTTAATAAATGTATCCTGTTTATTTGTCATAGTCTCCCCCACGATGACATCTAATTTGCCTGTTAATGTCATAAATTTGTCTATCTGAATCTTTTCAGAAATTTCCAATCTTATTTTATTGATCCCATTTGATCGGTAAATATCAGCCAATTAAAAACATTGGTAAATTAACAGGATTTCCAATATCCCTAAAATACATCAGTTGAAAATGGGAAATGAAATCTTTAGGAACTATGGTATCTATGTCGTATTGACTTCTGTCTCGATTTGACAGGACGTACATTGACCCTGGTGCCAGTATTGACAACTCGGCCTCAGCAACTCGACCCCAACCACTCGGCCCCAATATCTAGTTTTCATCACATTCGCGAGTGGGGACATTTTCGCCATATCACGCCCCAGTGAGTTCGAATCAGAAAAGATGAGAATGTTTAGATAAAGGTCAGGGTATCTTCTCAGCGCTCTCCAGTGTGAATTCGGGAGGAAATTTAGCATTTTCCTCAGGAAATTGCATTAGATGTGTGCACAGGTCTTGACAAATGAAGTACTATCACACCGAAATGTCACTTAGACGCATGTCGATGAACGCGATATAATTCTGAGGATTTCAATAATTGAGAAGCGCCTCTGAATCTTAGCCGTGGAGTTTGATTGGACGATAAGTGCTCAAAATTGGCGAGGGGAATCTTTTCGATATTCCCAATAACAGACACATAATGCCTCCCTTTTTGTCGAGGGGTTGAATGATTTATGTAAGGACATACGATTAGATATTTCATTTCCACCCGATTCTCAGCAGATTTTTCAGCCGGACTCGCAGGAAGAAAGGAACAGATTGATTTCCTGTCAAAGGGTTGCCATGGCGATAGGAAGAAGTCATACAGATGTTGATGAGTGCAAGAAGGTGGCAACCTCTTTTTGACCCTTTCATTCTTAAAAACCCGAACAATGCTGAGGTTGCTTTCGTCCAAAATACAAGGCCGCAAAGATTTTTGAAAAAAAACCTCAACCCTGTCATGTTGGTATTCATTGGATAAAAATTAAGAGATATTTTACAAAATATTTGAAGGAGAGTTTGTTGCAGTATCCTCATGAACATTTCTCCTTCAAATATTTTCCCAACTATTGCTTTTGTCTAAAAGATTTCACCAAAAATACTTTTGGCCACTGTGAGCATTAATAGGTTAAGATATTTCACATATCCATGCCCTGGCATCCAAAGGGCATCTGGCCAGATGAAATTACATCAGAAGGACCCTGAAGTATATAGAAAAAGATAACATTTTTTGGTACCTTTTTCTTCACTCGCCTCTTCTTCCCAGTGCTTCTCACAGAGATAGCACATTTGAAATTCCTGTGAACATCTTGTGCGAGTGATTCCGCCTTTAAGATACCGCTGGGTTTTCTCGCGTAAAGTAAGAGCAGATCCTCCCTGCCTCTCCTCTCCCGGCGCTATACATATTTAACACCTGCAATTAATTGAGGTCATTTCACATTCTGCGGGCATGCATCCTTTAGCCCTTATGCTGCTGGTGGCTAATCTGATCAATACAAAATAATGTGCAAAAAGCTGAAAAATGACCGAAACCCTGGTAAATGGGTACTCATCTGAAAGTACTCGACGAGATCTTTCCAATGAATACCAAGATGATAGGGTTTGGATGATTTCCAAAGATTTTTGAGTTCTTGTGCCTTAGACAAAAGTAGTCTCAGCATTGAAAAGGTTAATTGACTGTTTCTACCCACACCTGCCTGAAGTTACGTGTGGTTCTTCCTCCACCGCTTCCGTCGAATGGAGAGGGGAAAGCACATATTTCCCAATTACTCTGTCACCGAGAATTCACCTTCCTCCCTTAGCCAAGAGGAAGGGGTGAAGGTTCTCTCTCTCCCTCTCGCGTTCGCTTCATGGCTAGATGTTTGTTTTCATTATCTTTAGCCACATGGCTAAGCACTAGAATCCTTTACTAAATGTAGCTGAGACTTCTCGGGGATCCTGGTATTTTCCTAGCATCATCATAGGAATTCCTGGGTATTCCCAGCTCTATTTGGTATGAATGTTTAAGGTATGACATTCAATGGATTTTTTTTTCTCATTTTCCATGAACCTCCATGTAATAAGTTCAGTAAATACAAATTTATTGATGTTATAATAAGGAAATTTATTTGAACTGTTATCATTAGATTCAATAGCACAATATAACTTCATACCATAAGGTATTCACTTAACTTAATATTCATATTATTGTCCACTGAACCCTTTGATCTATGCCCCCCCCCCCCCCCTTTCTATCAAAAAAGTAGCTACAATACTGATTTAGCATACAATAAATAAAGTATTACAAACACAATAGTGATTGATAAAAAACTTTCCTATTTTGTATATTTCCCAAATATTTCTTTCTAGGGTTATCAATAGGCTTGAGCCATATCAAAAGAATATGGAATATTTAAAAGCACTTAGGTATGATTTCCTCCTAAGCCATCACAACAGAATATATGCTGACATCGTATTTAGATTTGAGTTGTGGTAGAATGATATAAAATATGTATGTTTCCCTTTTTTATTCCCTCTGAACTTCAATATAGGCCCATGCATTGTGCATGGTTGAGATGAATTAATGGTTAATATAGAACCATTCAGGGGCCTCTCACTTGTCATGATCTAATTTGTATACTAAGTGACATGCATCAATATTCATGGTAAATAATGCTTTGTCCCAATGTTCCTGCTTTGATCTATGTTCCTGCTATGGTGATAGACAATACATATCTAATATGCACGCAATGAGCCCTTTATGTACTGGAGAAAGTTGATCTCTGCCTTGTTGATATGATATCATATATATATATATATATATATATATATATATATATATATATATATATATATATATATATATATATATATATATTTCTATATATATATATATATATATATATATATATATAAATATATATATATATATATATATATATATATATATATATATATATATATATATATATATATATATATATATATATATATATATATATATATATATATATATATATATATACATACATTTCCCATGCCAGAGCCACTGGTATTTTTGTAAAGATGGGGTACCTGAGGCAATTTCATGGGATATTTAGATGTTGGGACCCCAGTAAACACTGTAAGAAATACCATAATGAAATAACAACAGCACCTCTGAACACATGCTTCCACTTATTAGATTATCCACAAAAAGATCTGAATATTTTAGGAATATCATCCTGATAAATAAACTCCTTGTAACCAGTGAGCACATACACCTTTTATATTTTAGTTATATAAGAGCAAATATCCAATTTAGAAAGTCAATATGGATATTTTTTGCAGCTCAACGTAAGTAACCGGAACTGTATATTGATTAGCAGAAACGGAACATGGGACCCACCCCACCAACCCCAAACCAACATTAAATGATTCCCATCACAGTAAAATGGAATGACTGCCAGATTTTACGAGTAAACTCATGAAAAACTCATTAAGATTGCCACAGTATTTACAGGATTTACAGTCCCCGGCGGGTGCCCCCCTTGCCACCTAGACGCAGTTCGCACAGAGATAAAATATAATGTGCGACACTGCCGATTGTTCGCTCCCCAGGGAGTCGTTACGTTATGTTATCTGTATCCTGCAGATATCACCTATGCGTTTCCATAAATATCAACGCTCAAAGCTACATCCGTTCACACTATAAAACTGCTGCTAGAAAAGTGGCATCTGGAAGCTATACTTAATCAAATGGAGTTAGGACTTGATCTAGAAATTCCCAGTCTAACATAGGAAAATGCCAGGATTTCCTATTAACCTATTCCTATTAATTATTTCCTCGTCAAATGGAGCTTGGAATACCCAGGAATTGAAAAAGGATAATGCAAGAAAAATGCCAGGATTTCTAGGGAAGTCTCAACTATATTTTGGTTAGGGAAGTCCCATCTTATATTTCTCCCAGATTTTTAGGGAGAATGCTAGAACTGATCTATACCCAAAGAATTAATAATAAAAGATTAATAATGACATTTAACTTTAACATATATACTTCTCTCGTTTCCATGTGTGCATTTTATCTTTCTCTTGTGTTTTTATGCAGAATGCCAGAAATTTACCCAAAAAGAATTAACAATAAAAGATCAACAATGACATTTAACTTAAGCATAATACTCCCTGCTATGCCAAATACTAATATTGATTTGTGCCCATAATGCACAGACCAGACTACATTGTGAAGAACAAGTCAAGTTTTTGTGTTCTATTATACAATAGCACCAGATGTTACGTGATAAATCTCAAGATCAGGGGTCATGTTACATGTGGTTTTTCTCTATTGTTCTTCATAAAACAATAGAGCATTGTTTATTGGTTCCAGCAATATTTCTGTGTCACCATGATATCATTTGAATATGACTAATCCACTTCCATTATCATTACTCTTCACACATCCTAGAGCTTAATTCTTTACACAGTATTATATTTTGAATCTCTCTCTAAAATTTTAGCCTATTACTTTATAGCAAACGTTGATGATAGTACTCTGATCCACCTTTGTTTATAGTAAATGTCGAATGGTATAAGTGTAAATAATATTGTTAATCCATTCATTCTGGCAGTTTTCATTAAAATTTGGATTTTGGAATTCTGTTTATAATGACAATTTTTTTGCCATATTTCGTCTACCTCAAGACCACTTTTTTTGTAGATAAGTCAGGAGACTCGAGTACCTCAGTGGATTCCTGGAGAAAACCACTGTCTTACTCCAAGTCACTGGCAGCCCTCTCACATGCCACAAACAGGATCCCCGGCAGAGGTGAGACACAGCTTGCATGCAGGTAGTAGCAGAGTTTTAGACAATTAATTAAAAGGTATTGTCTGGATGCTAAGCATTTTGGAGAGAAACACAAAAAGAGTTAATTGTTGGCTTGGTTTTGGCAGAGAGAATGGATAACATTTAAGTATGTACGTCCCTGCATGGTTTTGCTTAGCATGTCTACTAATGTTTCCAACTGATGTATTCACAAGATTTAAGCCATACCCAAAATTGCTGTGCTTTTTTATACTTCTAAAAGAATAAATGGGTTAAATCATGTTCAGAATATGATTGTGAGAGAAAAAGTTATCAGAACTCAACATTCAATTCAATAGAATATTCAAACAGCGTTCTTCCTGATAGGCAGACTGTGACATGGTTCAATGAGCAAGCAGATATGTATCTCTAATCTCTGTTTCCTTCAGCAAACCTGTCTAATCTGTTCTTGCACTTGTCACAGCATACAGCAAGCAGCCATACCATAGCGCACCACCAGTAGGGGTGGCTAAATGGGTATAATATATCAAAGTATTAACCCTTAGGCATCTAAGTGATTGTCTGAAATGGATTAAATTGTCTACAATACCTTTAACCCTTCCAATGCTAAGGCTACTTTTGTCCAAAGCACAAGGATGCAAAGATTTTTGAAAAACAATTAAACCCTATAATGTTGGTATTCATTGGATAGCTCTCCCTGGGCACTATCAGATGAGTACCCATATTCCAAGGTCACAGTAATTTTTTTAAGTTTTTTGCTTCAAATTAGCCACCGATAGCATAAGGGTTAAGCATCTGAGTGATGGTCTGAAATGGACTAAATTGTCTACAACACCTTTAATGTAACTTTACCTGAGTCAGATGTTGATGCTGATGAGGGTGTTTATGACTGCAGGTGTTGTTTCAACCTGCTACACCTGCTATACCATAAACATAGGGGTGTTCACTCCACAGCAGCCCATGTATGACTAGATAAATGGCTCTCAGCAATCAACTTTTGTATGTGGAATACTGTGAATACTACACTGCTTACATTGATTTAAAAGATGATTCAAACAGGTTTAAGACTCAGGTAGTGTGTGTACTATACACAATCTTCTGGAAAATCTATATAATTTCAAGAATCACAGTTTGTTTTAAGCCAATTAAGTGATGCTGTTTTAATCATATTGGAGAGCATTCCTAAACCAATTCATGACTGTAGTGCAATATTGTCCTAGATTTCTTGGTAATATCTTAGTGACTAGGGCATTTTCAGAAAATATTTTTTGGGAAGAAATTGTTTGGAACCCAATGAATGTTTCTCCTACTAATAATTTATAGGTTTAAGTTTTATGGCAAAGGTATCATTAAAGTTATGATCGGTTCAGAAAGTACTAGTCAAGGAGAACTCTAGGTAAGGGAGGGTTAACCCTTATGCTGGTGGTGGTTGATTTTGCTAATAAAAAATGACACAAAAAAGGTGACTGAAACCCTGACACATGGGTACTCATCTGAGAGCACTCGGTGAGAACTATCCAATGAATACCAACATGAAAGGGTTAATTTAGATGGTTTTCAAAAATCTTTGCATCCTTGTGCTTTGGACGAGAAGTAGCCTTAGCATTGGAAGGGTTAATGTAGTAGCATACCTGTACACAGACATGAAGGTGATTAGACACACCTGAATGATCACCAGGTATCACATATTGAAACACCTGCCCTTACCAAATGTAACTGAGACATCCCATGAAATCCTGGAGTTTATTCTAGCATTATCCTTAAAATTCCTGGGTATTCAGTACTACAACACACCTGTATTAATGACTAGGTATCACAAATTGAAACACCTGCCCTTAACAAATATAACCGAGACATAACAGGATCCCAGGTATTACATACTGACATCTACTTATGACTTTACCCTTACCAAATGTAACTATGACATCCCATGAAATCCTGGATATTTTTCTAGCATTATCCTAAAAATTCACGGGTATTCCCTGCTCCTTTTGGTAAGGATCAGTAGTATCAGCAGGTATCCCACGCTGATATCTACTTAGTCCTTATGCTGCTGATGGCTAATTCGGCTAATACAAAATGATGCAAAAAACCTTAAAAAATTACTGAAACCCTGGCACATGGGTACCCATCTGAGAGTACTCAGAGAAAGCTCTTCAATGAATACCAACATGACAGGGTTTAGATGTTTTTCAAAAATCTTTGCACCTTGTGCTTTGGACGAAAGTAGCCTCAGCATTGGAAGGGTTATCGCCTTACCTGTTGAAGTCTAGCAGGGGCGTAGCGAGGCATTTCTGCGGATCGCTGGCGTTCGACCGCTTCACGGCATCGCAGCTACTCATTGTGTCAGTGGTGTGGTTGTTTAACATGCCGTTTGAGTCAGCAATAAGATACATTATAACGACTACCGCTGCAATTAATTAAAGCATCCTACGCAACAGCCGCCACGCTGTGGCCACGATGTTGATATTGACGAGACTCTGTTTTGTTTTGAGCATCGGCTGGAAGCACCAGTCTGGTTGCTGCTGCTGCTGCTGCACTAGAAAAGCCAGCAAGCGCCTGAGAGTGTGTGTGAGTGTGTGTGGTTGTGTGGAAGCTCACAGCGTCGGGGCTCACTGTATTAATCAGAAACGGGAAAATCCCCCTCGACCATTAGGCTAGAGCCTGGCCACAATCATCACCGCCACTGCCGTGCGCTCCTCACCTCGCTCCATCTCTCACGATCACGATCACTCATCCTCGGTAATAAATTTAACATGATTCTTTATAATCCCAGTGATCTTCATGCTCAACCGGATCAACTCTCAACTTCACAGATTTTCCTATATTGCATCCAGTTCCAAGTAAGAAACTGACTGGTTCAGCTCTCTACTTCAAAGATATTCCTCTAGTTATTTTGCATCCAGTTCCAAGTAAGAAACAGACAGGATCAGTTCTCTACTTCAAAGATATTCCTCTAGTTATATTGCATCCAGTTCCAAGTAAGAAACTGACAGTTCCAAGTAAGAAACAGACAAGATCAATTCTCTACTTCACAGATATTCCTCTAGTTATATTGCATTCAGTTCCAAGTAAGAAACTGACAGTACAGCCAATGCTGTGCATCACATATATTCTTCATCCTCTAGTTTTCTTGCACTTAGTTCCAAGTAAAAACCATACGGAAGGCGTTGTGCTTCATGAATATTCTGCATCCTCCGTTTGAGTTTTTTTGCTTTCAGTTCCAAGTAAAAAACATGCAAAAACAATGGTGTGCTTCATGAATATTCCGTTCCTCGGTTAGTTTGTTGCATTTAATTCTAAGTAAAAAACTGACAGAATTGATGTTGTGCTTCATGTAGATTATTCCTCTAGTTTGATTCTATCTAGCTCCAACTAAAAAAACAGACAGAACCAACTCTGAGCTCCATTCCTTATGATTCCTGATCCTCCTCCAGTTTTGTTCCATCTAGCTCCAAGTACTCACATGTTGGCTTGTTATACTAAAATACTCTTCATAACTACTCAAACATAAGTTTTCAACCACTGTCAACATGCATCCAGACCTACATCAATATGCAAATTAGCCCTCATAATTTATCATATCCATGGTCCTTGATATGACTGCAAACAGAGAGGACCAGGATCATGTATATGAAGTAAAATTACACCTGTGCACAGCTGCGAGTGCAGGGGAAATTTTCTGATTGACATCCACATGATCGGAGAATGCATTCTGTTCATTCCTTTTGTGTACGGAGCCCTACTAACACCCATTTAGAACAATTAACGCGTGGAAAATGTGTGTCAGGTAATTTCTACAGTACTTGACAGGCATGAAAACGTTTCCAGTAGGTAGTAATTAAAACGCTTTTGAATTTGTTCAGGCAAGTGAGAGGGAACATTGAAATGCCACTCCGTATAGTTTCAGCAGAGATCAAGCTATACTAAAAGCATAGTATCTATTGTTATGGTTTTTTTCAACAGAAATATTCCCACATAGAGCCTTTCCTCTTTTTTCTATTGCATGCCATTCCATTGTTTAGTAATAATAACAATATGATTGCGGGACAAAAAGTATGATTCACTCTGTTTTTTATACAATATTTTTCATCTCTACACAATGAGATTTCTGTCAGTATGTGTTTTTGTTGAAATTAGATTAAATACGTTGACAGGAAGATACTGACTCAAACCCAATTAAAGAAATTGAATTAAATTGCATTAAACCCTATTTCTTTTATTGCATATTAATGGTACAATAAGCAAATCTTTCCATGTTCCTTCAGGCTATAAGATATCAATACAACCTTTATTAGAATATCAGTCCCCAATTAAAGTACAAATTTGTACATGTAGTTATTTATCTATCTATAATTGTGTGGCTGTTCCTTTTTAAATCGACAGTCCTATAAATTATTTAAAAAAATGTTTTCTGAATATTTTCTATTTTTTTGGAAATAGAAATCCTGAAACTATTTATTATCCACAATAATTTCACCTGATCATACACAATTGTAAAAGAAAAGCTTTTGTATATTTTCAAAAAAGTCAAGATTGCAAGGCTGACTGAGATTTCTTTTAAATCTCTGATTTTGAAATAATCCAACTAGAGCAGCCAAGTGATTAAGAGGATGCAAAATGAACTGCTGCAAACAAGTATAAATAGGAGAGTCCTGTTGTTTAATGCATATCGCCTTATATGGCATTTTTATAGCCAGTATTATTTCCTGGCCCCTATTTCACAGATCAATTACAGATACTGAAAGGCCTATATTTGGCAACAGCTGGTAAACACGGGATTGTTTCGTACAATTAACAATTGCTTGTAGCAGGCCTGGGACATGGGCATTATTGGTCTATAACGGCTAGTCCGCCGGGTATTACGAAGTCATGATGTATTAGGGCTCACGGGCTGAACATGATTGGACAAGTGCCAGTGGTGGTCTGTTCACTGAGCACCGACACGGTCAGAATATCAATGTGTGTGTCCACAGCGCCCCTTATGCAACTAGCTAATGCAATGAAAATTTCTGGGGAAAGGCCATAAGGGTATGAAGCATATGAACATGGATCACTAAGCACACATACATAGAAAGTAATACCCTTGTGTATGCGTGTGTAAATCAATAGACGAACATCCACATGGACACATATACACATATTATTACACACACACACACACATATATATGTGTGTGTGCATATATATATATATATATATATATATATATATATATATATATATATATATATATATATATATATATATATATATATATATATATATATATATATTTCTCTCTCTCTCTCTCTCCCCCCTCGCTCTCTCTCTCTCTCTCTCCCTCCCTCTCTCTCTCTCTCTCTATCTCTCTCTCTCTCTCTCTCTCTCTCTCTCTCTCTCTCTCTCTCTCTCTCTCTCTCTCTCTCTCTCTCTCTCTGTCTCTCTCTCTCTCTCTCTGCATGTGCATGTTTGTGTGTGAGATAGAGAGAGTATATGAATATGATTATCTTATCATTAACTCATCAGAGCATGCTGTTCTTCCATGCCTGAGTACCACATCCCATGAGAAGTCGCTCCATGAGGAAGCAGCGTTGACTAGGAGAACACCCTGATGATGATAAGTTCCCTGCCATATTGTTCCATTATTCTACCCCACACCTGGTACACAGGTAGCATCTGGCGACAGCTAAAATCTACCACGAAAAGGGCACCCCACGGGGAATCCTCCAGGCAACATATGCTTGTCATGCTGACAATGGAGGAACACGTCCTTCATAGAACGCTTGTTATATTATACTCCAGCAGCAACGTATGTCCGCTGCTAGGACGACGACGACGACGACGACGACGGCACCAAGCATACGCCCGACATTGATGATCTATTGAGGCTTGTTAATTGGGCAGTAATTGACTAAATTGAGGGATGATGGGTGCTGGGATTATAACAATGGCCTTGAATAATCAGTGCTTAATTTTCCATCAGTCACTCATTGGTGACACTTCCTATGTGTAATGAATTTGGACAAGGAATGGCATGCAGAGATTAGATGCAAATCAAGGCACTTCAAAATCAATGTTGACGTTTGTCTCTTATAATAATGGTATCACTCACCATGAGGGTAGAAATCTAGAGAGTTGACATGAATAATAAGGAAATTATCCTGCTACAGCACCCAAAAGAGGTGTATGGACACCTGACACTTCAAAATATATGTTCTTGTTATTTCTTACAATAATGTGGGACTGAATGGCTTGCAAGGAATCAGTTATAACCTTGAAGAATGGAAGGGTATAAATCAAGAGAAGGGACTTGAATAGTGGATGGACACCAAGCATATCAAAATCAATGGAGCATGTTCCTAATTGTAATGATGGTATAATGACTGAATGACATGCAATGAATGAGTTAAATATTTGAATATAGCATGAAGTTAGAGGGATTAAATCTAAAGCAATAACAGCAGAAGCGTCAGGAAATTATCCTGTCAAGTAAAACTTGAAAGGATTGAAATCTATATATAGTATTGGCAGGCGAAAAGTCAGGAAATTATTCTGTTAAATGAAACTTGAAAGGGTTGAAATCTATATAGCATTGACAGATGAAAAGTCAGGAAATTATTCTGTCAAATGAAACTTGAAAGGATTGAAATCTATATACATGTAGTAATGCCAGACAAAGAGTAAGGAAATATATGACCAGCCTTGTACAAGATCTCCAACAGAGGTCAAGTTCCAAGCCACACTAAAATCAATTGAGCACGTTTCTACTTAGAATGATGGGATGGAATGAATAGGTTAAAATTGTATGCTTAGTGTAGTATGGATGGATTAACCCTTGTGCTGATGGTGGCTAATATGGTCAATACAATATGATGCGAAAAAAGACAGAAACCCTAGAGCAAATGGGTAGTCATCTTATAGTACTTAAAAAGAGCTTTCCAATGAACACCAACTTGACAGGGTTTAGATGGTTTTCTAAAATCTTTGCCATCTTGTACTTTGGACGAAAGTTACCTCAGCATCGGAAGACTTAAAACTCTATACATAGTAGTATAGGAAGGGTGGGTTAAAACCATTAGTGTTGACATTGTCGGCATCAGGAAATTACCCTGTCTATAGTGCTAGAATATTGTAATACCTCTTTTGTAAATCAAAGAGGCCGGTCACACTGTGCCAACTAAATTGATCACACAACCTGATATCATCTAGAGGCATATATCATCTCCTATATTGAATGGACTGATCAACCCATCTATTCCCAGATTCTATTGAAAATATAACACAAATGCACATAATTCTTACTAGATGTTTTGCCAAAAATGTTTCAATTTTTTTTTATTTGGATGAATCAGAGAGGTCTATTTAATCAATGTCTCTGGATGAATAGATAAAATTCTTTCAGATTTTTTCTTTTATAGATAAGAGTTATCTTCATTTCATTTATGCACGCGGCGAGTTGATCACATCTGGAAGAAGAGTTTCCCCAAAGGTGCCATATTGTCTGCTGCTCTAGGATTTTCATGAGTTAAATAAGTGATGGGACCTGGAAATTTCATACTCACGGTAGTTACTTTCTATAATTACCATCGCTGATACAATTTCCTTGTTTCTCCCAATAAAATAATGTTTTTTGCCAAATATGGAAATATATAGGTTACCATGCATGGAGACATAAATCTAATGTCTACAAATTGTATCAAATGTTTTATGAATTTAGCTTGCCAATTTCATAATAGCTAATCTGAATAAATGATACTATCTGATAGATTACCTACGTGGTTATAATTTTTTAAATCCTTAACTTTCCTTTATTCTTATGATTTCTAAAGCTTCTTTTTTTATTTATTTAAATGACAGCTAAAACACATAATATCAAGAAGTTCCAAAAAAAAATTTGCAGGGCTCCATAAAAACCTTCTCAACTAAACGAGGACAGGACACAAACTTGATTATATTTTAAAAATCTTGTTTACAAATATTATTTCAAAACAACAGTATGAATATATTCAAAGCTGCAGAAACAGCTTGAAAGGTTAAGATGTTACTGGAGATTAGACTTAAATTTCCCACAACCCCCTGGATGTTCAGTAATGCCTGATTCACCTTGGTAACATACAAGAGGAAATTTGCCAGAAACTTGAGGACAAAGAAAGATATGAGAACCAAGGTCGCTGTGAACCCTAGCAGAGTCAGGGAGGCAGGGTTTCTTGGGTATAGCACAAACACCCTTAGGGCGAACCCCGTACCCATTATTTTCTTGCTAGCTTTTAAGGATGTGAGTAAACAGCTGTCCAGATTACTTGTAGAAAGGCATTGTTCTTGAAACAATAGGGAGCTGTTTTTAGACATTTTATAGTTGTTTACTATGTAATGTGCGTATCTCCCCAAGGCATCTTAGAATCAGGTGTTCAGTTGTTATTGCACGGCAAGTCAGCAATTCAAGGAATTGCGAGGGTAGTGAAAAAAGATGTTCTTTGTCATCATCTGCTTGGTTTTCCTAACCTAAAGATTTTCAAATGATCATAATATTTTTTTCATTTACAATAACTATTACAATAATGAAAATGTACAAGATATAATTAATAATGTCTTAAATGAAGATTTATGTTCTAAATGAGTTCAAACTCAGCCATTTTTAAACTCAGAAAAACACCTTTCTAGAAAGAAAGAAATCCAAAAGGTGTAATCCAGCTTCTACTTTTGATATTATAAACTTGGTATAAGGATAATTGCATAAGCTGAGTATTTAAATCTGGATGGGCTGAAATTAGTGAATACTCTTTCAGTCTTTCAGACAGGTATTTCAAAAACTGGACAATTAGGGTAATAAAGACTTGCTTATAGGTTCATTTATTTTTTGTCTTTTTGGCACGAGTCAGCAATTCAGGGCACTGCTAACTATCTCTGGATGTATGCACGGACTGCCTTAATTTGGTTCATTTATTTTTTGGCACATCTGGTCTAAATCTTGGAAGGCTGAAGTTAGTGAATACTGTTTTAGACAGGCAACTAAGACACTGGGTACTAAAGACTGCCTTAGGTTCATTTATTTTTTGTCACACCTGATGACAAGTAACTCATGTCTTATCGGCACGATTCAGCAATTCAGGGCACAGCTAACTGTCTCTAGATGCATGCAAGGAGGCAGAGGGGAATGTGTTACCTGAGCTTCCTCGTTAAGAACAATGGATATTGCATGTTTACCTGTATTCCACCTGGGATAACTGTGAGATCAATGGTTATGTCTCCTCTGCTGAATAAGGAAACATGAGTAGGGATAGACCTTGGATTACATTTTCTCATCACATATATCTATTTACAAGTATACATACTGGAACCTCAGACTTCAAATCAAAACAATTTTTAACTGTTTTAATAATTCCTCCAAGTCCAAAGTCAAATAGAGCTTGGAATACCCAGGAATTCTTATGATAATGTTAGAAAACCGCCAGGATTTCCTGGGATGTCTCAGCTACATTGGGTAAGTGTTTATTCCTATATTTTATCTCCCGAAATATCATAGACTTTCTTACAAAGGACAACTCGGCACATGATTGGGTTAATTTGCCACTGGGGGGAAGTAGGATTGGGAGGAAGTCAGTGCTGCCCCCTACAGGGACAGCTATCAATTATCCTCGCCAAAATAAGCACCCACTAATTGACAACCGAAAGCCTTTCCCATGAGCTGGGGAAACCCGACAGCGGAGAACAGGAAATGACTTGGTAGGATAATAATCTGCGAGGTGAGATAATTATAGCCGGCCAGGATGAGGAATATGTAATTGTTATGCTTAGACAATTAGTCCCATTATTGCGGAGCAAAAATGTTTTTTTTGTAATATAATTATGTGTAAGTCAGGAAATCACAGAGTGGGTGGCCCTGCAGTACCTTACTGGCAGGTACCTGTGCTGTTACCCAGTACTGATACCCACGGCATTGTGCCTTAACCCTTCCAATGGTGAGGCTACTTTCGTTCAAAGCACAAGATTGCAAAGATCTAGAAAACCATCCAAACCCTGTCAAGTTGGTATTCATATGAAAGCTCTTGATAAGTACTCTCAGATCAGTAACCATTTGCCAGGGTTTCAGTGATTTTTCAGAATTTTTGCATCATTTTGTATTGGCCAAATAAGCACAAGATTGCAAAGATCTAGAAAACCATCCAAACCCTGTCAAGTTGGCATTCATATGAAAGCTCTTGATAAGTACTCTCAGATCAGTAACCATTTGCCAGGGTTTCAGTGATTTTTTAGAATTTTTGCATCATTTTGTATTGGCCAAATTAGCCACCAGCAGCGTAATGAATGGGTTATGGGTTTCTCCGCAGAAGCAGGTCTGGTACATTAACGCTTTCGAAAAAAATAATCTTGGAGACAGAGCGCTAAGCAGCAAATTTTGAAGGAAAATTGTTAAATGTTTCTACTTCAAATATATTCCAATTAAATAATTTGCCAGAAAGCCTTTTAGAATACTACAGGCAAGAATATGCGTGGTGCACAGGTTTATTTTCTTTGATAATTTTCACCAAAGGTAGACAGGAATTCCTTAAATAATGCTAGGAAAATCTGAGGAATCTTCCTAGATTTCCTAGGTTAAAGAAGAGTTATGAATCATACATTGCTATAAATCATTTTACATGAAATATTTGAATTAGCAATTTTCACGCAGATGCTTGCAGATTTATGAGTCTCAGGAATTCCAACAGGTAGAGTAAACTGCATGTACATTTCATACTTCACAAATTAAGAAAAAGGAATTCAAACCAGGGTTTTACATTTCATAAAATATTTAAACTTAAATGAGGTTCATGAAAAAAAAAATCAAACAAATTTGTTTGAAATATTCTTCAAATTGAATTATTTTCTAATTACAAGGGTTTATCTATTACCAGCTGTCTATAAAATGTAGACTGCTGAATAATTCATGTAGTGTACTTAGCAGTAGTAGTCTATTGGGAGCTATAAACTAACGCATTATACCTCACAGAGAAGGGCTCCCCTTCAATCAATTTAATGTAACAAGAACATCATCATGAAAATGAACATTAACTCCAAATGAATTTATTCCCAAAATTTAACGATGAATACAAAGATACGCTTAAGGGGATTTCAAATTCCCCTCACTCTCCATCCCGGTATTAAATCTGAGTAGTCTGTATTTGAATAAGGAAGGGGTTTTTCATGTTCAAATAGAAGGCTTAGCACTAAAGGTCTGTTTGAATAGCATCCCATACGCCACTTTCCTTAAATATCCCTGAGGACTGATACAGGGAATTTGATAATTATAGGATGTTCCTTTTAACCAATTTCCATCGGAGTGCCACATATCTGACAGCTTTGAACATAACTTTCTTATCCCTTCCATTGCAGCACAAGGATGCAAAGATTTTTGAAAACTATCCAAACCTTTTCATGTTGGTATTCATTAGATAGCTATCACTTCAAGTACTCTCAGATGAGTACTCGTATGCCAGGGGTTCAATCATTTTTCATTTTTTTTTGCATCATTTTGTATTGGCAAAATTAGCCACCAGCAGCATAAGGGTTAATACATCAATTTTTAAAAAATATTTGAATGGGGATCGTTAAACTCAACACATACAACAATTCTCCATGGCATAATTCTCAAATTATTTCTTAGTTATCGAGAGGATTCCAAACGTGCCAGAGCTGCAGGTTTTGTTTCGGATGGGAAGGGGTTAACCCATCTATACCTCAAGCTCTCTATAGTACTTTTGAAAATAACATCATCATTATTCATGGATTCATAAAATATTTGAAGGAGAGTTCTGATAAACATTTCTCTTTCATACAGTGCCCAAAGATGCCCTGGTTACAAGGACATCACCAAAATGGTCAGGACATTTCGGCGCCGAAGACATGAATTGGTTATAAGGAGCTTTGGTATTTTTTGCAGCAAAAGTCTCTGGGAGGCAAAGTGTCATTATTTCTATAATAGTGTTTTTGTAGCACCATTTTGATGACACTTTTAATTATAGCGTTTTTCCAGAATAAAAAAATTGAAATAAAAATGCTATTTAAAACCTAGCCAGCAGCCCTCTTTCGTTTTTTAAGGGAAACTTTTAAATTTTTATAAGTGTTACAGACCTCAGCAACAATCACAAGGAGATCTCCAGGCAAAAAGGATTCAAGGTGTAAAACACTGTGCCATACTCATTTCATTATACATTTAAAAACAACAACATTTTACTCTGAAAAGATTCTGATATGTCAAAGCAAAAATGTCACTTGAACCTGGAGTTGAATGCTGACCTAGCTAATCCTTAGAAAACCTGTATCCATCTCTTAAAGAAGACTTATTACTGACTGCATGCCTCCTACAACTTGATAAGTGTCAGTGATGTTTTTCCTATTTAGTTCTCTAGTCAACCACTAGATGGCCTAGCAGTCCAGCAAGAGAGATCTTGCCTCTCAATCTACTTCAAACTTGAAGGCATAGTCAATATATTTTGCACGCAGGCTCTATAGATAGAAACAAACGCAATCATTTTCATTAAGTTTACCAGGAAATTTGTTTATTCATAATGATTTGAATTGATTTTAGCCATAATAATTATATATTCCAAAATAACACAGGTAGACTGTCATTTCTTAAAGAACAGACTATGCCTCTGAGAGTTAGGATGTATCCACTACCTCCAAAGACTTCAATGACTGTGCCTATGCATAATTAATGTCAGTTTTCTCTCTCAGGTGTAATAACCATCCATGTTCATTGCGCCAGGTGCTAACACTTAGCGTTAAATATTCATGTGAACATTAGGAGGATGTCTGTTCTGGGGCCATACATAAGCGGAAGGCAGTGAGTTGTTGATTTAAGCTAATTGCGATACGCACATGTGTAAAGGACCTCTTATGAGGGGAAATGCAGGTAAGAAGTAGTCCTACAAACACCTAGTGGTATATTCAAGATGGGTTTATTTCATAATAAAAATTCCATTTTGTTTTTCTTATTCGCTGGTCATGCAAATATCAATGAGCCCACTCGATCTGTGTCTGTCTCTGTTTCTCTCTCTCTCTCTCTCTCTCTCTCTCTCTCTCTCTCTCTCTCTCTCTCTCTCTCTCTCTCTCTCTCTCTCTCTCCTCCCTCTCTCAGCTCTCTCCCCCCCTCTCTCTCCCTCTCTCTCTCTCTCTCTCCCCCCCTCTCTCCCTCTCTCTCTCTCTCTCTCTCTCTCTCTCTCTCTCTCTCTCTCTCTCTCTCTCTCTCTCTCTCTCTCTCTCTTGTTGATAATAATAGTATGGATATAAATCATTTTTATAAATTATAATTAGAATAATCATTTTAGAATAAAGCATGGATTCAAAATGAATGATGTTTAGTAGCATATCTAGTTTGCTAGCGTTTAAGTAGCTTTTTAATAGCTATTCTCCATGAATTCATTTTACAAACAATATTTTATAAAGAGGCTTAATAATATTATCAAAATAGTCAGGCATTTTTGGGGCGTTGTGGGCATGAATGAGTTAAGTATTCAGTTAATAGCATTTCCAATCTACTTAGGCACTTAACTAATTGTGAAGTGTTCATCAATACATGCCCTTCTGCGTCCTTCGTTATCGTAACACATTTAAGACACCATGGAAAAATTCTTAGTTAGTTTCAAAAACTGCCAATAGAGGGCAGTTGAGGAAAGTGGTTCCAGAGCCCAGTAGGTCTATTTCAGGTTTGACCTGCATCATGGTGATGAAAGGCAACCTCTCATATCATGTGGTGATTCAGAAGCTGGATTACCACTCAGAGTTCCTCTATAAAGTATAGTCTGCGACATTCATACCTTTGCAAATAACTCGAGAATGAAGCAAAAGTTCACAAAATATTTGAAGGAGAGTTGTTGTTTCTCTTCTGGTTAATATTTCTCCTTCACATATTTTCCAAAAAAATGCTTCTGTTATAAAAATATTTCCAAAATTGTCAGGCCTTTTTTGGCCGCTCTGAGTGTGAATAGGTTAAGGATAAGCAAAGTTTTATATTTGAACTGATTTTCGCAACTATGGGGCTTGACAATATACAGTCACATATGGTGATATGTACCTCTATCAAAGGAGGACCATATACAACATCAACGTGGCATCCATTTGATCTTGCTATTGGGATGATATTTTCCTGATTGGTGATTTTTTTAGGAAACTAATTGACAGAGATATGGTCAATCAGAACTTACTTTACCAACACCATTATTCTTCAAATATTTTGGTAATATTATAGATTTATTTCCAAATTATTTACGTATCAAAGCAACAGACAGCAACTCTATGAATGCCAACGTTGAATTAATGCAGTTAGATTAAATTAATATTTTTGCTGCAAACCTGTTTGCTTGGGTAGCGTTCCATATGGATCATTCATACTGATCTATACTGATCCAGACCCCTTCCCACCCACAGCGATATATATATTTCTAAATGCCAGGGAAATAGGTAGAATTATTGATATGAATGAGGTGGCTGATATTTTGTCTTGCGAAAAGATCATAGATCATCGTTCCGCAGCCTATGTCCCCCGAATACAAATGATTCGATCGCCCACGATGGCAGGGAGCAGATGGAATGTGGAGGCTGAAATATACAGTCAGTATGTTTAACACTTTCGATGCTGAGGCTACTTTTCATCAGAGGCACAAGAATGCAAAAATAATTGAAAACCTTTTAAACCCAGCCATGTTGGTACTCATTGTAAAGCTCTCGATGAGTACTATCAATTGAATACCCATTTGCCAGGGTTTCAGTGATTTTCCAGTTTTTTCGCATCATTTTGTATTTAACAAATTCTAGCCAACAGCAGCACAAAGGATAAGAGCTCAGCTCTTCATTTCTCATCCTACTAATTTACTTTTTCCTATATGATTTTCTTTCAGTTTTTATCCATAATAAACAAAACTAACGAGCAATTTTGAGTGATCAAAAACATGCACACCCTAATTTTTAGGGTATCCCCTGAGAATCTCTCTTCAAAGCTGATTTTTTCATTTCATTTTCATTATCAAAAGGTTATCTCAAGGCCCCCTGGTGGGAAGTATGAAAACCATGTGCTCAATTTCACACATATCAAATACCAAGGGAAGGATTTCCTGTTAAGTCATCAATTATGCAAGAAAGAAAAAAAAGGTCATTCAAGGTCGCAATATCCCAAGGTGACTGATGCCCCTGACTTGAGCAGGTGGCAGCTGCAAGTGACAGGTTACCACGGCAACCAATCATCATAAACATTGTCCCGTAGATTTCAGCCAGATGAGAGATGAGAACATGGGTTGTGCATACCTCAAGGGGTTTTCAGCGATTTATAGTTCACACTTTCCCAGGTTTGTTAGAATTTACATGACGGTAGGAGCATTGTGTGTAAAATGCAGCATATATAAAAAAGACAGTGAAGTACTTTTTGCTTTTTTATTCATTGTGATGCTATTAAAGGCATGTCTTGAAGACTTAACATTTGATACACATCACTTTTAACCTGTCTCTTTTAACGGGCAAGCCAAAAAAAAACACTCAAAACTTTTTTGACTTTAATGACACAGCTCAGCTCGAGTCATAAAAGGATCTGTGATGAACTCAGTTGTGTAGTTAATTCAAATATGCTACTTTAGGGTCTTGTGCCTAAAATTGGCATAAGTAACATCTATGGGCATCCTCTTTGTCAAGGCTCTAGCTGATTTCAATTATAAACATACATTTAATTTTTGAGGTAAGACATAATATCCTTATATATTGTCATGGGAATTATACTGAGGTGAAAAAAATGTATATATTCTTGACATTGACATTTTAGAAAATTCTTCAAAAAATTTTTGGGTGTCCTTAGGGGTGATTTTTTAGGGTTTGGGACGTGTCCAAATGTTGCCCAGACACCCTGCTGGCTAAGACATAAAGAGCATCTAGCTTCCATGTTTGACATGACAGCTAGTACCTGACCTTCCCAGTACCTGAGTGGGACATTTTAAGCTAACAAGCGCCTATTGTAACTGGGGCTAAATTACACCTGTAATTTCTCCACTAATTCCGCCATTGATTTCCCACACAATGAGGTGCCAGCAATTTCCTGTGCCTGGAGAGCACTCAGCGCCTCTGCTGCCTAAAAAAGTGAAGTAGTTAATTTTGCATGTTACCGGGGTGTCAACAGTGTCTCTGGCTAGCAGGGGTTCTATGCTGCTGTGGGGAGAATACAGGGTATAGCTGCCTGACACCTTTGTTTTATGAAATGCCAGATTTTAGGGTAGTCAATCTGAAACAAGGTGTTCTTGATGCAATGATACTATAATGTATAAATACATAATGAAAATGTGATTATCCAGGAGAAAGTATGGACGTTGTTTCAAGTATCTGATTCTTATAGGATAATGGAGCTAGGAAATAAAGGGGGATGTCATACAAACCTCAGTCATAAACTGAGCTACCATAAATAATCAGTCTAAAATGTGTTTGTGGAGTAAAATGATATAATAGCAAGAATAAAGTGGTGTGATAGAACTGAGTAATATTATGAACATAGGGCCCCATAAAACCTAATGAAATAACAATCCTATTTGATCATATTTCAGCAAAATGAACCCCATACCAAACTTAGCTGAGACTTTCCAAAAAGTTCTGTCATTTTCCCAGTATCATCCAATGAATATTCTTGGGTATAACCAGCTCCACTTGGTAAGGGCCTACCTGGCATTTAAGAAAAGTCATCATTTTCTCTTCAATTTATCCTATATACATCAAAATACAGCCCTGTACCGAATCTCTAGGCCTTTGCAAATCTCTATTCTGCTAATAAGCTGTCAATCTACCTCTCACACAGGTGTCAGTGCCAACGCAATATAACTTGACAAGTGACAGACATGACAAAGATATATCACAAACTGATTGCTAATCCTGCTTTCAATATCACCTTTATTTTCCATACCATCAACTCCTTTACTGACATGTACTTCACAAAAAACAAACTCCATCTCTTTCCCCTGTCAAGATATCTTGCCGAAACAGCATTTTCAATTTAATGTACAGTCATTTTTTATGCATTAAGATCTACTCCCAGCAATATTACACCTTGTCAAATGTGACTTAGTCATGGGGATCAAATGACCATTGACCCGACCTTGACCTTTAAGAAATGTACATCATTGTCAGCTTTCCCAAATTCCTCGGACTTACAGGCTGCAGACAGCATTCATTAAGTCTATATTTGCCAGACGTTAGACAGAAAATTCAATATCCGGCTCCTATGGATTTTGATAACTCATCTCGTTAATTTCAGATTCTGCATCACCGTTCTGGATTAGAGTGCGACAGGGGATTACAGGAATCGTAGAGGTCAGTTGGAGGTCATTCATGCCGACTGACCTCATATGGCAGGGACTTAGGGATGACCCTGGGAAAAAGTCACTGAGCCTGTGGGTCGAAGCTAATAATAGTCAGTATGTATATATCCTGTGACAAAACATCACACGAATCCTAAAATAAGCCAAGGCACATCCCTGCAGCACCAGTGACTAAACCGTCTGAATATTTTGAGGATAATGTTCTCTCAAGAACAGGCTCAAGAAATTATTTTGGATTATATCAAATCATGAAATGTTAATCAGAATCCAACCAACCACTCTCCTTTTTTCTATTTCTGCTTTATCCAAGGTTGATCTTAGAATTTTTTTTGCACCAGATGACATTTTTCAAAAGGTCGCTCTCAGTATACCGCTGAGGTCAAACAATTCGGGTGCTTTGAGTATTCTCATCGAAAAAAATGTTTGCATTTATACTCATGGAAATAAATGAAATCACATGATATTTACAGAGAGAGTGGTGTGATGATTGACTTCTAATTCACATTTCTTTTCCAAATACTTTCCAAAATATGCATTTGTAAGGAAGACTTCAATAAAAATCAAGCCATTTTTGGCGACTGCTGGGCCTTAGATATTCAAGACAAAGAAATTTATGAAACTGACACCTACCTTCTGACCATGATGCTTGCTTGCTGGCACTCCTTGTAAGTTAATGCTAAGCGGTCCACCGGACACATCTTTTGTATTCTGAGGTAGTTTTTGATGCACCTTGAGCAAAAGGTGTGTCCACATTTCGTATCCACGGGATTGACCAACGCCTGAAGGCAGATATGACAAACAAGGTCCTCATCCACGGGTTGCTGATAATCGTAAAGGTGGGGTCCGTTTGATTCGTGGAATTGCCCACAGGTGGCGCAAATTGAGGTCATCTCCAGACGGGTTAATAATGGTATGGTATTCATCCTAGTAGTTCCTAATTTCTTGTATATAAATAGTGGTGCCCTCTATGGGTGGGTGATGAAACTAAAGTGGTGCCCTCTACTGGGTGGGTCAGCTACTATATCTCATTGTACAATCTGAAAGAGAAAGAAAACAAAGTCAGTAATAATGTACAATTGCTGTGCAGAAAAATAAAGTTTAAAATTTTCATCATGAAAACATTAAAACAATTGTCATGGAAACATAAACATTAAATAGATTGTAAACAAATATATCTGCTGCAAATAGAATATCACTCAAGATGTCTGTTTCAAAACAGAATCAAAACATATATTTCATGAAATAAAGTTGCATTCTTTAAATCTTGTTCACGAAGATGCACCTTCAACATTAAAGCTTAGAAACGAAATCACTGTAAAAACCCACACTTATAGTATCACATCTAGAACCATCAAAGTAAAGATTGGCTGTCATGAGTATTTGGGGTTTCCATTTTTCAAGTCAGGGGGGATTACCGCATGTTTAATCAAGCGGAAGGGAACTCTGGGTAAATTCAATTAGGAGAACAAGGTAGATTGACAGAAGGACAGTGAACCTCTTAATTCATTCATTCACCACAAACGCGTCCAGGGGGACTGGTGATTTAAGAGATTAGGCTGAGGTTACTTGCTGAAGGTAATCCCAATACACCTTAGAGTGTAGAAAATGAAAAAAACTACATTAGAAATTTTAGTGGCAACTTCGCAATACATGTCCATGGGGGCCAGTAATTTAAGAGATTAGGCCGAGGTATGCAGAAGGTAATCCTACTACATGTAAGAGTGTGAAAAATGAAAAAAAAAAAATTGTATTGGGAATTTAAGGGTAAACTTTGCAAAAACATGTCCAGGGGGGCTGGTGATTTAAGAGTTCAGGCTGAGGTATGAGGTCCAATACTGCTTAGAGTGTAAAAACTGAAGAAAAAAAATATCAGAAACTTTAATGGAAACTACACACATCTTGTGACCGCTTGATTCAATAGAATATTTGATTGACAAGAACATTTTCCTAACTAATCGATACACTACTCCAGGTTGTATATAATACACCAGCAAACAAGTAAATTGCTGATTATGAAAATTAAACAATTGGTTAAAATTGAGTCAATCCATATGCTTCAGTTTGTTGAATTTCTTTAGACATCTTCCAATATCAACCAATCACCCTTATTTGCCCGTATGTCCCTGATGTGCCAATTGTCTTTTAGTCAACAATTACCAAAATTCCCCATTGTTGACCTCCATTGTTGCATCATGCCTATTTATAGCTTTACAATATGGCAAGAAAAGTACACACAATGAAAACAAAAACAAAATTCTTGTCTCCTGCTAATTTGGAGACCTAGAGGTCATCGAGTACACTCTACGATGATCTCAGCTTTCAGAACTTTGAACTCCCTTGTCTCTCTGTGAGGAAATGACATTACTTAAGTAATATCATCCAGGCAGAATCAATATCTTCAGTCTGTGGAGACAGGAATATCAATCAGTGGGGGTGACCCTACAGACCTACACAACAACTGCCGACTGCAATACTATAGTGCATTTGTTGTAAAACTCGGAACAGCCAAGCAATACTAGAATGTAGGGATCCAGGGTACCATCGGAATTGCAGGCACCAAACTGTCTTTTAGCATTTGTTATGAAGCTCTTAACAGCCAAGCAATACTAGAATGTAGGGATCCAGGGTACCATCGGAATTGCAGGCACCAAACTGTCTTTTAGCATTTGTTATGAAACTCAGAACAGCCAAGCAATACTAGAATGTAGGCATGGGCAACAAAAAAAGTGCAGGCACCAAATAGTATAATGCATTTGTTATGAAACTTGGAACAGCCAAGCAATCCTAGAATGTAGGCATGGGAAGCAAAAGATTGGCAGGCACCAAATAGTGTATTGCATTTGTTGTTTTAAAACTCGTACAGCCAAGCATGCAATACTAGAATGTATTGACATGTGTAGCAATAAAACTGCATGCTCCAAATTGTGTATTGAATTTGTTATGAATTACGGAGCAATCCTAAAATATAGGCAATTGTTTACCAAAAAAAAAAAAAACTACAGGCACCAAATAATCTATTGCATTTGTTATGAAAGTTGCAAAATCCCAGGGTAGTTGTTTTATGTCCTAAATCCTTTGGCACTTAGCCACAAAAAGAAGGCTGCTAACCACCCTACTCAGTTATGTTTAGAGTGTGCAGTTCCATTTGGTAAAGGAACTTTGGTTACCTTCATCATTGACCTAACCAATCAATACATGAGAGGGGAAAAAGTTGTCTGGTAGACTGATACTTTTGACAATAACTTTTGAATTGAGAATAATTTTACAAAATATTTGAAGGAGAGTTGTTGGGAATGTTCTGATCAACATTTCTCCTTCAATTTTTTCTTGTCAATTATGCTTTAGCCTGAAAGATTTCATCAAAATTGTCAGGCTGGTTTTGGCCACTGTGAGCAATAATGGGTTAATTGGCTAGTTAAGATTTGACCTTTAATATGACAGATAACAAGTGAGAATTTTAATGGTCCATAATTCCACAGGGCACGACATTAACTTTTGCGGCGACTTGCCCTGTGGGGCAAGTGAGATTAAACTTTCACGTGCCCTACTCCAACTTTCACCTGCCCTTGAAAAATGGTATGTTTTATAATACTTCATTTAAAACCAAGTAGAATGTGGTGCTGGCATGTGAATGCATATTTTCTAGGGCAGGCTTGGATGCCAGACCACAAAAGTACCACACATTCTCAAAAGTAAACCAAAACTATATACAGCATACTTGCCCAATGGGGCAAGCAAGATACAGTTTTCACTTGCCCTTCAGCTATAATTTACAAATTCTACTTGCCCGGGGCAACGGGGCAAGCACTAATGTCGAGCCCTGTTCCAGTCCTTCCTTTTTCTTTTATTCCTTTTTCGCCATTTGGACAGCACCCATGGTCTAGCAACTTTGATCAAAACTCAATCATCAAATAAAATAATAATTGAAAAATACAAGTATTTAAAGAGATATCACAATGTTAAATTCAAGGAGAACAACTTTTAGTCAAGTACTTCTCAAAACATTGCTTTGATATCACGATATTTGCGTGCATCAGACTATGTGTACGCTCCAGATATAAATGGGTTAAAAACAGGAATCCTGAGCAAGTAGCGCTAAATTTGCTCACACTCTTGTAGTTGCCCCGTGGGCTTTCTTGTCGTTCAGAGTGAGATCTATGCATAGAGCGAGTGACTGGCACTTGCTGAATTGGTGTCCTGAGTCGATCCTTCCTCGCATCCAAATGTAGTGCCCTGCCATTGACATTCTGGCTGCATATCGATAAAAGCCAAAATCGAATGTGTATTCGAGCCTTACCAGCAGAGATTTAATATTGTGGGATTATTTGGTTGGCCGTAAAGGGGCACTCTGCGAACGCTGCAAAGGCAATCCAGATTTCTAATGGCTGATTCGCTGAGAGTTGTTGACACATCATCCGATGGCTTTGATTAAAAGTGTTTTCCGAAGAACTTTCTCTTTACGAACGTGGCTTGAAATCTAATGATCCAAACTCATTCAGGACAAATACATCTCATTGGCCAACTGGCTGAGATGAATAGCGGGACCGCAGCAAGCAATCTTTTAAGGATCTGATTGGATAGGAGTTTTTGAAATAACATTTGCTTCAATCGTCACCTTTTTTACAAGAGAAGTGCTGAACTTCTTATCAAATGATAAGATATCATACAGACAAAATAATACAAAATGAAAACTTATTCAGGGTTGTTTTCTCAAATGTTATCTGCAGAAAATTAAACTAATGAATTACATGGAAAGAACAATTAGTGATAAGGACCTGCTTAAAATCTATAGACTTGGATTGAAATCTTATGTGTAATACTTAAATTAGGCCTTTATGCATTTATTTTCCCTTGAAAAGTGTCATCTGGATCTATGACATTTCTATGCACTTCACTAACTATTTGACTGTGTTTAAATGAATATGCTTGAATAATTATTCTCTTAATTCTTTTAAAATACTTCAATATTATATAAGTTGTGTATCCTCTTTCATAGAAAGTACTCCAAATATTTCTTTGACATTGCTAACGATTTAAGTACATATCCACTAAGTTCTCAGACTGACAAGAATACCATTCTGGGTATGAATGGTTAAATTCTTGATTAATTTATTTTCCTGAATCAACACAATTTCCTGTTCAATCCTGTATCAATGACATGCCCAAACAGTGCATGTTTGACAACTGTCACATCGCCTTGTGAAATGTCTAGGAAATAAGCCTATACAATCAGATGGTGTAGATAAGCATGGTTTATACATTATTGAGTACCCTCATACTGTTTATGATCACCTATTATTGGACCTCTTAAACTTGAGCAAAACAGGAATCTGTCTGCACTACAAAAAATGAAAAAAATGCTTTTATGATATCTTAAAATAAATGGGTGAACAAATTTGACAAAATGGATAAAAAGAGTTGCATTGAAAAAAAGACAAATAACATTCAGATATGCAACCAAGAAAAAAAAGAGGAAATGATTTCATAAGAGATTTTGCATTAATCTCTCCTGCACATTATATTAAAGAAAACTATATTTCAATGCCAGTGGTGAAAATAAGCAGGAGCCCACCGGTCCGTTTCTACCAAAAATTTGAATGGCCTAGTAAAAGTCTATGTTTACTTGCCCAGAAAGTCTGCTAAATATTCTGACCACATCAATTTAGTAAGCATCACATCTAGTTTCACATTTCTTCTACATTAGATTTTAACTGTCACAATTCACAAATTTGAATGGGTTAGTAAAAGTCTATGTTTACTTGCCCAGAAAGTCTGCTAAATATTCTGACCACATTAATTTAGTAAGCATCACATCCAGTTTCACATTTCTTCTACATTAGATTTTAACTGTCACAATTCATAAATTTAGCACAATTAACCGTAAATGTTCAGCTGTTGCCTACCACTTTGGTTATCAAAGTCATAGGGACCGCTAATTTTTCTGGCGGACCACTATACTATTCACTTTGATGTCCTTTTGACCACCATTAGGCTTAGCAAAATGTTTTCAGTACTGCAATGCTGTTCGTTGCTTTTTGGAGACTTTCTTGTGAAAAGCAATATCAAACAAGTTATAAATATATATCTATATATATATATCTATATATATCTATATATATATATATATATATATATATATATATATATATATATATATATATATATATATATATATATATATATATATATGTAAAGACTATTTGGTTTATCATTAATATGACCAGGTGGATTTTATTATTTTTGATGAAAGACTATTTTTCTGGCTTCAGTTTCCGTTCATCAGCTTGCATGTCAGACTTAAAGAGTCAAAAAAGGAGGAATCCAACTTAGATTATTAGGTAACACGTAGGTCAACAGCCTAAAAGTTCAATCACACAGTAGATCTAGAAATATACCCCTAGAGTAATTTAAGGGTATTCAACGACCCACTTGAATGGCCAATAAAAAACACATTCATCAAACCAAGAATCCATGTCGTGGAAAAGTTGGCCAATGACTGCAGGCCTGGTAAGCCCCAGATGGTAGGTTACGTCTAGAAATGGCAAGAAATCAACTCAGGTAATTTGATATAAGAGGTGATGTACAATCTACATCAAGCCTAAGCGCACCTGGGTCTGGGGTCTAAAACACTCACTCGACGCCGTTACGGCTCTCTATACAACTTCGCACCATGCCAATCTTCTTAGAAGGCGACTGCGCCAATTGCCTTTTTAACCCCCTAATGCCCAAAATGCCCGGGTGGAAAACCACAAATGGAGTTACTTTAAAAATAGCGGGACTTTGAAGAGATAATTGAAGAAAAAGTGTGTTTCTTCATTCCTTTGAGAAACATTGCACAAATTGATGTATTTTCTATAAGATTAGCGGATATTACCATTGTTGTAAGTTCCTCTCATAACTGCTCCCTGTTTGAGTGAGTTAAGTCACTAGATGTAATACAATTTTCCCAAAATAGACTCATTTTGAATTGCAACCTGCCGCAAATTTGATTATTCAGTCACTGCCAGACTTACAAGGGATCATCTCCTCGCATGAAGCAAGATGGCGTCTATTCTCTCACATGCTAAAGAATTAACCCATTAAAGCTTGCAGAGGCCAAAAGCAGTCTGACAATTCTAGAGAAATCTTTCAAGCGAAAGCATATTTGAGAAAATATTTGAAGGAGAAATGTCAATTAGAACACTACCAACAAGTCTCCTTCAAATATTTTGTCTAATCATTTTCAATTCCAAAGTTATAGTCAAAAGTATTATACGTCCAGACGACAATTTCTAGAGGAACACCTAAGCATTAATGGGTCGACCCATTCATGCTTATAGTTCTCTAAACATAGTTCTCTATACTTTTAACTTTAGAATAATAAATTTCAAATTAAATTGAAGGAAAGTTTTAAATTGACTCTCAGGTGTTCCGATAAATATTCCTCCTGAAAATGTTTTCCAAACAATGCCTCCTTGAGGAAGATATCCTTAAAATAGAGCAGACCTTTTTTTTGACCAATCTGTGGCCAATAAATGGTTTAACCTTTTCATGCCCAGAGACCTCCCTGATATGTTCGTCTGGATCTGTAATACTTTAGAGAATAACTTCAGAAATAATCATCAATTGACGAAACATTTGAAGAAGCTCCGTGGATGAAAGGTTCTGATAAACATTTCTCCTAAAATTTCTTTTGGAAAAATGCTCCACTCAAAAGAATATTGCAAAAATAGTGAATGCATTCTGGGTTACTGGAGGAATAAAAAGCTTAAAAGTAGCTTAAAACCCTTCCAATGCTAAATCAAAGCTACTTTTGTTCTAAGCAATAGGATTTAAAACTATCTAAACCTTTGTTTTTGGTATTCATTGGATAGCTCCTGCTGCGAACTCTCAGTTGAGTACCTATGTGCCAGGGTTTCAGTCAATATTTCAGATTTTTTGCATCATTTTGTATTGGCCAAATTAGCCATCAGCAGCATAAGGGTTAAGGAAACGGAGTGGGTATAGGAATATAAGCCTTTAATTAATATCTTCGTGGTAAGTCATTTCTTTACAAAATAAGATATCTGTAGGTCGCTGGTTCAATTCCCGGCCAGGGCACTTTGGTCTGTCCTTTGGCAAGACAGTTTATTCCATATTGCCTCAGTCTACCCAGCTGCAAAATGGGTACCTAGCATTGATAAGGCAGTGCTTAGAGCTTGTGCGCTATATGCTGCCAACATCTCTGGAAAATCCCCCGGGGGATTGCAATGGTTTCCGTGTGTACAGGTCTGCTAGGGGAAGAAGGTCGTGCGAGCACTTCAGTGGATACAAGACTATAAACCGAATACCTTTTATCTTAAATGAAACGTAGCATACACAGACATGCAGTCATTCATTGTGCTATTATTTTACTGTTCCCTTAGTTTGTTGTTACCTTCCTATTCTTTCCACTGCCATTGAATCCATCTTCAACTCGAAATAGATGAGATTCCGTTTGGTACTAAATCACGAAGTCCGGCCACACTCAGCTTTGTATTCCTGAGCGGCCAATGACCAGACACTGCATAATAAAATGTGTTAAACATCACGAGGCAATTGCTTACATGGTCTATTCTTCTCTTCTTTCTGTAGCTAATGATTTATTCAGACTAGGAGCGAGGCCTGACGAACGCTGAACGCTGGCTGGCACGGCCGCCTCGCGTCGATGGCGCCCGGCCAGCTGGGAGCCGAGGGAACACTATCGCCTCATCATTTCAACATAGATCATCCTTTTAAGACCTTGTCTTCTCATAGCCTTCAAGCTATTTTATCAATATTTCATACTGCACCTCTCTCCTTGGATTGTTTATTTATATCTAATGGTTTTTCGCTGTATTATACATTAAGTGTTGTGGTATGCTATCCCTCGGAAGCTGTTCTTCGTATCAGCTGAGGATAGATAGAGACAGGCTGGCTCGCTGGGTGGCAGTTAATGGAAAGAGCTGAGAAAATACAGATAGTCATTTGGGGTCCATTCTTAACCCTAATACCCCAAGAGAGAGATTAATCATCTCTAATTGTTTCCTTCTAAGAGAGAGAGAGGGAGGGAGGGAGGGAGAGAGTGTGCGAGAGAGTGAGTGAGAGAGAGTGAGAGAGAGAAAGAGAGAGAGAGAGAGAGAGAGAGAAAGAGAGAGAGAGAGAGAGAAAGAGAGTGACAGAGAGAGAGAGACAGAGCGAAAGAGAGAGAGAGAGAGAGAGAGAGAGAGAGAGAGAGAGAGAGAGAGAGAGAGAGAGAGAGAGAGAGAGAGAGAGAGACAGAGCGAGAGAGAGAGAGAGAGAGAGAGAGAGAGAGAGAGAGAGAGAGAGAGAGAGAGAGAGAGAGAGAGAGAGAGAGAGAGAGAGAGAGAGAGAGAGAGAGAGACAGAGCGGAGAGAGAGAGAGAGAGGAGAGAGAGACAGAGAGAGAGAGAGAGAGAGAGAGAGAGAGAGAGAGAGAGAGAGAGAGAGAGAGAGAGAGAGAGAGAGAGAGACAGATCGAGACAGATCGAGAGAGACAGAGACAGAGACAGACAGAGAGAGAGAGAGAGAAAGAGAGAGAGAGAGAGAGAGAGAGAGAGAGAGAGAGAGAGAGAGAGAGAGAGAGAGAGAGAGAGAGGAGAGAGAGAGAGAGAGAGAGAGAGAGAGAGAGAGAGAGAGAGACAGAGAGAGAGGACAGAGCAGAGAGAGAGAGACAGAGACAGAGAGAGAGAGAGAGACAGAGAGAGAGACAGAGACAGAGAGACAGAAAGGGGAGGGGCGACATGGTGAGAGAATCAGTGAAGATAGGAAAAAAGAAAAGTGATGAGAGAGAGAGAGAGAATAGAGAAGACAGAAAAGAATTAGGGGAAAAGAGAGAAAGAGAGAGAGATTAGCCCTACCTTTCATCAAGCAAGCTCTACTAGCTGTGATCATGACACTCCTTGCATGCAGATCCACTGAAATAGCTTCCTACAGCTTCCAGCTGACTACCCCCTCATAGCATCACAGCAGCCCTGAGCACTGTCAGTCTGCTGCTATCTTCACCTACCACTCACGCTCTGCCATCCATCTACCTGTAACGAGCCCGGTCCCTTTGATCTTCCCCTACATGGGAAGTACATCAAGATAAAACACACCTCTCTCTGCTCCACTCTCTCACACACCTTGCTCTTACAAGGTCACAGTTCCACCTGTCCATGCCTCAGGCTACTACTCAGGCACACTTAGTTTCTTTTTAACACATTCGTACCTGGGCCTGTTATAATCCTTCCAATGCTGAGGCTACTTTCGTCCATAGCACAAATACGCAGAAAATTTTGAAAACCGTTTAAACCACTGCCATGTTGGTATGCATTGAAAGCTCTCGCTGAGTACTATCAGATGGGTACTCATATGCCACGGTTTCAGTAATTTTTCATGCTTTTTGCATCATTTAGTATTAGCTAAATTAGCCATAACCAGCATTAGGATTAACACATTCGTACCTGTGCCTCTCTTTGAGAAGTTTCGTCTGGACTTTTGATACTTTTTGAAAATAACTTAAAACTTGAGCTCAGATTCACAAAAAAATTGAATAAGAGTTGCGGGTTTGGTGATGATTCATCTCGAAAGGAAAGAATCTTTAATGAAATATTTGGAGGAGAAAATTTTGAGCAGAACCAAACCTACAAGTCTCCTTCAAATATTTTGTGAATTTATGCTTTTTTGTTAGTCATTTTCAAAAGTATCATTAGCTCCAGACGACAATTTTTTTTCAGGGAGCATTTCGAAGCATAAATGGGATAAAACACATCTTATCCTCCCTAATTATATTTTAATACACTGAAAATTATATGGTTGCAATACGAGTACTGAGATGTTATCATGTCACATAACATCAAAGTGAGAAAAATGTAAAGATTCTATCCAAAACCAATACACTATGTGGAAATAGGATTAATGTATAAGGTAAACATATTTCTTTATTGAAAATCAATCAATCAATCAATCAATCAATCAATAAAGAAATATGACACATATGTTTACCTTATCGATACATTAATCCTATTTTCCACATAGTTTAGTAGAGGAATTACACCTATATAATTCTGAAGGAGAGCTTGACTACTCTACAATCTACAAACGTTGCAATGTACATAAATACAGCTGACCCTGCGTTAAGAACAAGATAGGGCTTGTCTATTCCCATTCTAACTGCCAGAAACAGATTGAAGAATGTGGAATGTTTGAAAAGGACAGTGGAATGAGGGAATAAAGGAACGAGAGAATGAGTCATTGTCAGCAGAGCGGGAGGGAAACAGCTGAAGAGACACTCATAACACAATAAGTGTTTCATGACGAGAAAAAAAATACAACGCAGCCTTTCTGAAACCTTTCTGAAACCTTTCTGAAAGAGTGAATGAAAGCGTGCTATCAGACATGGACCATTACGCCAGAGCTATTCCAAACACTCCTCCGCTAAACGGTTGCCTTCAACATCCCCATTATAAAACACACCCCAGCACAAAGGAAAGATATATCATTGTGAATGGCGGGAGCAACTCAGTTCTTTTATTTATATACCTACATCCTTGTTAAATGCTTCAACTCTTCCGTTAAAAACTACCTTCACATCCCAATTATAAGGCACAGACTCCGGCACAAAGGAAAGATACATTATAGTGAATGAATGGAGCAACTCGTTTCCTTTATGCCTACATCCTCATTAAGTGCTTTAACACTTCTAATAAGCAGCCGAAGGTGATGGAACTAAAAGGTGTGTGATACCTGTGCGGAGTTCCCATTGTGAAGAAGGTCTTCCTCAGAAATATGACAATGGGGATGAGGGTGACAGTTAGAGCTATAAGGCTTTCAGGGAGTGTCAAGAGCATGGCTTAAGTGTATTCAAGTCTGAACATGTAGATAGGATAGGTTATGCTATTGCACCTCGTAGTTAGAAAAATAAAGAAAAGGAATATTGCAGCATAATTTAAAGCTGGTGATGAGGAAGTGGGGATGATGATGATGAGGATGATGATGATGATGATGATGATGATGATGATGATGATGATGATGGTGATGAGAATAGAAACATATATGTCCCATGAAGCTGGTTAAAATGAATTTAGGAAGTGATGATGATGATGATCATCATCATCATCATCATCATCATCATCAGACATCTTGGATATAAGTGTAAATTTGTTAACTAATTAATTGTATTATGACTAGCAATTTCACTACTGCTGCTGATTATAATGATATCAATAACCATAATGTAATATAATGATCATAAAGATGAAATCACAGGAGTCTTGATAATACTACAATTTAGCTGCTTATTCTCTATTCATCTAAAACCTGCAGCAAGACTTTGAAGCTAGCAGGAAGCTAACAGTTTAGTTCAATGCCTGTGGAATTCCATTTTCATAACATAGACTACATACCATCCATAGTTCACGAGACGGAAGCAAAAAAATGAATTTCCGAGAGTCGGAGTGAGAGCTTGGGAAAATGTGTCAGGAACCAGCACCATTTACACATCAAGTAATCAAGCGTGGCTCTCGCAAACACTCAGCGGGGGACCGAGAGAATAGGCGCACCCCCAGGCGAACTTTACACTACATATCGCATACCCTAATGATTTCCCATTCATCCGTACATTAATCCCCTTCATACCCTGTAATGTACAGAAATGTAGCTGTATTAAATTTGTTCGAGCCTTTGCTTCTATTCACCAATTAGGTTTTTGTCCTGCGGAGGTGAATGAAATCAAGTAGTTCCGTTGGCTCGTTCCCACCGATTCAGCATCGTTGGAGACAAATATATCAATATTCAGCATTGTGCAATGTTGTTGCCAAGGGAACTGAACACCTATAGATGTATTGTGGAAATTATTAGGGTTGGTGTCGAAATTACCAGCTGCCACCAGTGGAGTTTATTACAAAGCAGGATAAAAAGACAAAAACAAACAGATCGGAAACATGATCCAAGCTGCTATTTTTTATACTGCTATGTGATGAAAGAACAAAAAAGTTCAAAAGCATTCTGATTTTTTTTCAAAAGCCCTTAATATGAGTTAATTAAAGGCTGACACTTTTGATTTTCTGTGCATCATGATTATTAACCCCATTAGCAACCCGATGATCATAGAATTCTATTTGGAATTAAAATTAATAGCAACAGTCGGATCAACCAATTTAATTCAGGAGTAGAATGTTTCATGAAAGTATTCCAATTATATATTTTTCCAATGAAATATTTCTCATAGTTTTTCCCCTGCAAGAAAATTTTCCATATTTGTCAAATCAATTACTAGGGATTTTAGTGTTAATGGGCCAGGTATAATGACCAGTCTATATCATATCATCGACTGCCAATAACAGAGATCATAGTAAAAAAGCTTCATTGATGGAGATGTGTGACTACTGGAAACTTGAAACTTGTTCAATATGGCACATACAATATTTCATTCTTTATTTCCTGGTAGAAATATGTTGTTGATATAAGGGTAATTATTACAAAGGCCCTTTTTGGCAGTTATACCAGTCTAGGCTTGTAGGGGACTGGATAATCTTCTGACTAGTATATCAATGCCTGCCAAAAGAGAAGGACTACGTTATGGTTGAACAACTGTTATAAGTAATGCACAGCATCTCTAGTAGTTGCCTATGCAAGGGCTAAAACATGAGTCACTTTCATATGACTACAAAATGACCACACTGGTACATCATCATGTGGGACATGACCTCTATAGTTCTATATAATTCGCGCTTTCGAAAAGAGCGAAGACATGGCCGGCGAATTTTTCATGTTGCCATGCATTAATCACTTGGAGTTCACACTTCAGTTCTAAAGAGTACCGTTATATTTAAAGACAACAACAACCTGTCACAAAATCATCATTTTGTAACAGGTTTAAGAGAGCATTAAAAAGGCTAGTATAACTAATTGTGAGATTTTGAAATTTGAAACCTGGCGAGTTATTGATTTTTGCCGTACACATTGGGTCAACCCCTGTGGCAACTTTTCCCGCTACTAAAGATGTCATCAAACTCACTAAGATTTCAACCTCAACTTCGGATGATTTCATTTCATACTGACCAAAAGAAAAAGATTTACAATAATTTCAACCTTTCCCTAAATCTTCCGTTCTCAACAGATTTAAAAGTAAAACACGTAGAGGAAATTGTGGCAGTTCTAACGATTCAAACCGTATTAAAATAGACCAACGGAAAGGCGTAGCTTCGGATAATTTCATTTCATACTGAACAAAAGATAGCATGGATTGAGCGAAAAAAAAATTGGCATTAAAATTACAACGATTTCAACCTGTTGCAATATCTTTATTTCTCAATAGATTTGAAAGCCAATTTAGAAGCATATAGAGGAAATTGTGGCGGTTTTAACGATTTAAACCGCATTAAAATTAATCAACAGAAAGGTGTAGCTTTAGATGATTTCTTTTCATAATGACCAAAAGAGCATAGATTGAGTAAAAAATTGGCATAACATTTACAACAGTGCCAACCTGTCCCTTGATCTTCATTTCTCAACAAATTTAAAAGCAAACTGAAAAGCACTTAGAGGAAATTGTGGAGGTTCTAACGATTCAAACTGCATTATAATTGACCAACGGAAAGCATGTATGATTCAAATGATTTCATTTCATACAGACCAAAAGATTCAGCGAAAGAGTAGCATTAAAAATTACAAATTACAACAATTTCAACCTGTCGCAATATCTGTATTTCTCAACAGATTTGAAAGCCAATTAAGAAGCATGTAGAGGAAATTGTGGCGGTTCTAACTTTTTAAAATTTAAAATTACTAAAAGCACTTGGTTTACATAGTTAATGCTGATTTTCCCGTCCTGTCAGAATCCAAGGTACCTGTAACACGACCTTGCACCTAGGCGGGGTTCATATCTGTCATATTCTAAAATACTGGCTTCGAAGACTGTATCGTCATTCACTTTCAGCCAAAAAATCAGATGAAAATTTTGGTCAAAATGGTCTATCTCAAAGGAATCTGCATGGTTAAAACAGACAGCCATGTCGTTCGGGAGCAATGTAACGCGGAAAACCCAAAGGGCCCTCTGCCTTTTGTGCTCTCGAGGTCACGACAATAGGTTGTTGCCAGCTTGAGATTCGTAACGGGTGATCACTGCTCATGTGTCATCTTAAATTGTTTTGATATCCATTCTTAGGGGCCAGCCAAGGACACCGCCTGGTGGTGATAATCGCGGTATACTAGACTATCACCTTAAGCGAAAAATAATTGGCATTAAAATTACCACAATTTCAACCTGTCGTAAAATCTTTATTTCTCAACAGAATTGAAAGCCAATTTAGAAGCATGTAGAGGAAATCGTGGCGGTTCTATCGATGCAAACCGCATTAAAATTGACTCACGGAAAGGCTTAGAATCGGATAATTTCATTTCATACTGACCAAAAGAGCACATAGATAGAGCGAAAAAAATTGGCAAAAAATACAATTTCAACCTGTCATTAAATCTTCCTTACTCAACAGATTAACAAGCAAATTGAGGAGCACGTAGACGAAATAGTGACGATTCTAACGATTAACACTGCATTGAAATTGACCAATGGAAAGGCAGGCATAGCTTCAGATTATTTCATTCAATACTGATCAAGAGATAGCATACATTGAACGAAAATATTGGCATCAAAATTGCAACGATTTCAACCGGTCGCAATATCTTTATTTCTCAACAGATTTGAAAGCCAAGGAAGAAGCATGTAGAGGACATTGTGGTGGTTTTAACGATTTAAACGACATTTAAATTGACTAACAGAAAGGCCACCGGATGATTTCTTTTCATACTGACCAAAAGCTAAAATAGATTGAGCGAAAAAAAAAAGGCATTACTCTACAATGATTTCAACCGGTCGCAAAATCTTTATTTCTCAACAGATTTGAAAGCAAATTGATGAAGTAGAAGAAATTGTGGCGGTTCTAACGATTTAAACCGCATTGAAAGTGAGCCACGGAAACGCGTAGCCTCGGATGATTTCAGTTCATACTGACTAAGAGATACCATAGAATTAGCGAAAAGAATTGGCATTAAAGCCACAACGATTTTAACCTGTCCCAAAATCCTCATTTAGCAACAGATTTGAGAGCGAATTAAATGGCAGGTAGAATTAGTTTTGGCGGTTCTAATGCTCCAAACCGCATTAAAATTGAGCCACGGAAAAGCGAGTATTCATAAATCTATTTTACTGTTCAACATATCGTCCACCACCGTCACCGTGTCGGCTTTCCCCGACGTCGCGTGAGCATTGTTACTTTGTTGCGTAGTTTCGCGTGATACCTGATTAAAACGCTATTTTGAAACCCCCCTGGTCATGAAATCATCCAACGTTTCGCGCTCGCTTCTTGGCCATGCACTTTGTGATCCGCGACACAATTACGGCCAGCTGTGACTATTTCACGCGATGTGATTGTTGCACGTTCAGAAACACTCAACAATCACATTGCGTGGGAGCGCTTTCTGATCTCGCGATTCTTTGCGAGACCGGAAGCAGTCCACGAGATTTGCGGCCTTCAGAGCGGCCGTGATCACATACCATGGGCCGGCGAATCGGCCATGGAACCACTGTGACAACCACAATGCACACATGCATATATATATATATATATATGTATATATATATAAATACACACACATATATATATATATATATATATATATATATATATATATATATATATATATATATATATATATATATATACATATATATATATATATATATATATATATATATATATATATATATATATATATATATATATATATATATATATATATATATATATATATATATATATATATATATATATATATATATATATATATATATATATATAATATATATATATATTTATATGTATATATATATATATATATATATATATATGTATATATATATATATATATATATATATATATATATATATATATATATATATAAATATATGTATATATATATATATATATATATGTATGTATATATATATATATGATAGATGATGATGATGATGATGATGATGATGATGACAATAATAATTGGCCCTTTAAGGGATAGATTGGTCATAAGTACTCAAATAACCTGACTCAATGTGAGTCCATAATTACCCTTAAGGTCAAAAGAAGGCTACAACATGCACATAGATAATAATTCCCTTGTTTTTTTACCATCTCTGGCTACCCAAAATAACATAACTGGCCACAGAAATAGCCAACCTCGCAAAAAGTTCATCATGACCTTCTTTCCTCCAATATTGATTTCGCTAACAATAATACTGACTCTATCATTACATAAATACTGCAATTGTTATGAAACCTCCCACTCTCAATACTCTTTGAACTGTTCCACTTACACTAAGACTAGCCTAGCCCTAGGCCAAACATTTCTTTACTTCTTTTACTACCCACTCTTCCATACTGTTGTGCAATCTATCCACAAAATATGACATCTGTTCAATATGGTCTGGGACTGAGAGGCAGGCTTACATCTAACCTGAAGAGTATTACCAACTCAAACCTGAGTCTACCCTAGTATACTATAGTTCTAATATTGCTCACTAGGTGGCCACAGTAAGATCTTTTCCAATTCCTTGGTTATTACTGATCATGCAGAGTGAACAAACTTGGTGCCATATATGATCAGCCACAGGAACTTATAAACATATAGATATCAAGTAAAAGATAGGGACAGGGTCTGAGAAAAGTGTGTTTTTGTTTAAAATCATACCATAGACTATAAGGAGCTACACTATATGCACTACAGATCAAATGCCTTTAGACTTGGTTCCTAGTCCCTGAAATGTTTACCTTCCCCATGCTGTTGTACTGGTAATCATGTGGCCCATAGATGGCGCTATATGCATGGTTCTAATGTATCTCTATTGGGTTCAGGCCACCTAGTGAGATAAATGTAAACTGCCTGCATGGTAACAGAAACACTTGAAAATAGACAAAATATACATATGACATAGGTAATCTAGGCTTAACCCCCATGCTGCTGTTGGCTACTTTGGCCAATACAAAATAATGCAAAAATCCTGAAAAATGATTGAACCCTTGGCAAATGGGTATTCATCTGAGAGTACTCAATGAGAGCTATTCAATGAATACCAACATGACAGGGTTTCAATGGTTTTCAAAAATCTTTGCATTTCTGTGCTTTGGATGAAAGTAGCCTCAGCATTGGAAGGGTCAACTGCCCCCAGAGAGTGAGCTAGGCTAGGATAGGATGATGATAACTGAGGAATGCTGACCCGCTGACCGCTATTAGGGCAGGTCTTCCATGCCCTCTGGACATGTGGCTATCTCCTAATGGGTGGGTCAAACAAGACATGTAGAAAGACCCACCCAGAATTTTCCTATTCCTGATATTTTTACCTCTAACAGGGATTTATATTAATACAGATCCTTGCTTTTATGTATATACTGTCCACTCCCAACCCCTAGAACAGAAGCACACAATCAATGCTAGTCACTAAAACCAATTTGCATAAGTATAGTCTATTTGGGCACGCTGCCTCTCACCAGTCTGCCTGGTTTCGAATCCTGGCCTGGGATTCGAAACGTGAGAAAGTTGCCAGTGACTTGGGGTTAGGCGGTGGTTTTCGCTGGGTACAGCTACTCCGGTTTCCTCCACTACTTACAACTGGCTAGTCACGAATTAGCCACAACATGGCATAAATATGACAAAAAAAAATTCCAAATGGGAAACGGATGTGCACTGCGCAGAGAACACACAAACTAAGACGACTTAACGAGCCACCTTGCATGAAGGTAGTCATGTAGCAGACATAAGTCCACCCTCCCCAGTCACCTAATGATAGCACGGGAGGTAGTAAACCAACAATATATGGTTCCTCTCTGAGTAGCTTCAAGAGTAAAAACGTCCATTTCCTGGGGAAAAGCCCATTAGGGGAGAGATGTGAGGTCTTTACCCTTCCAGACGGAAACCCTACGTATTAAAAAAATTAGCAGTTTTCCGACAAGCAGGAAACGATACTTCACTACAAAAGAACTGAAAGATATACACATCACAATTTTCCTTAATTAACATTATGTATTTTGATGTATTTTCTCAGGAAAGCATTTTCCTGCTTTTTTTTTTTACAGATGTGCAGCAGTGTAGGTATACTGCATGTAAGATATCAAATGCTTGATTTTCACAGTGAGAATTCTTTTTTTTTATCTCATCTTCATCTTACTGTTTATTTATTCATGTAATGAATGATAATGCTCCTAAAACCAATAAAAATCTCTAAATTCCTTTGAAGAGTATTTGAAATAGAATAATCATTCACACCTCTAACAACTCATCTTGAAATATATTGAGAATTCCGCCAATACAATTTTGCAAATACAAAATGATGCAAAAAAGCTGAAAAATGACTGAAACCCTGGCATAATATGGTATTCACCTGAGGGTAGTCGGCAAGAGCTATCTAATGAATACCAACATGACAAGGTGTAGATGGTTAAATCAAAAATCTTAACATCCTTGTGCTTAGCATTACAATGACTGGAGTGATATCTAGTTAACTATCATAATCTTCCAATACTCGGACCTACGAGTATCAGGTCACTAATAAGAAATAAGTGACTGTCAAGGTTTACAGACCTCTAATACCCGAGTGGTAACTGACATCTAAAGGAAAATTAGCTGGTGTTTGTATGGTGCTATTTAATTAGTTCTAAGTACACATATTTATCCCATAACTTCTAATTAGGAAATAATTCTGATGAAACAAAGTTAATAAAACACCCGCAAGGGAGACGTATATACTTCGAAATGTACTCTACTTACAGTTTCCAAGTGTATGGATCTCCTTGTTACTTGGCTATTGATGAAAAATTCCAATGAAATGTACACAGCTAGAATGTTTGTATGAAGACACTTATGCTCTCCGATCCTAACTCTACATTAAGGTCCAAGGTATGTGGACCTCCTATCACGGTGACTGATCTTGAATATCTGATGAAACATACGTCGCTGGTACGTTTGTAAGGAGACACTAGCTTACATGTCTAAACTTGCCACTTCAGCACTTGTTCTGGTCTAGCTGCCTCCTCTGTTTACATATTGTACCACTACCTACTAGACCCCTACCCCTTAAAGGCATGCGGTGAATACCCTTACCCCGGTACATACCCCTCATAACTTCCTACTATACCCCTACCCCTTAAAGGCATGCGGTGGATACCGTAACCCTGGTACATACCCCTCATCACATGCAATATATAACAATGACAACACCACGGCTGACGAAAACAGCAATGACATAAAACCATTGCAAAGATGATGACTCACAAATCCTACCCTGACTTAGTGAACTAATATTTGTTAAACCATCTCCTAAGCTGGAAGAAGATCTGCAGCATTGAAGATATGTCCAAATAGAACTACAGCAATGACAGATACCTATCGCAAAGATGAATGACTCACAGACTATTCCATGACTTATTGAACTTACTTGTAGACCATCTCCTTAAAGTTGAATAAAGATCTGCAGCATTGAATATACATCCAAATAGGACTACCGCAATGACAGATACCAATCGCACAGATAATGACTCACAGGCTATTCCATGACTTGTTGAACTTACTTGTTAAAATGATCTCCTAAGCAAAATAACGTTCTGCAGCATTGAATATATATCCAAATAGGACTACCGCAATGACAGATACCAAAGGCTTATGAGACGTGCTTCATAAGCCTTCGCAGATACCTATCGTAAAGATGATGACTCACAGACTATTCCATGACTTTTTGAACTTACTTGTTAAAATGCTCTCCTCAGCAGAATGTAGAACTGCATGCAGTGGTTAATATATATCCAAACCACACCCGATGTGGTGTTGTGATCAAATAAAACAGACCTGTCCTATTCCGTCGGTCGGTCGGTCGGCTGGTCCGTGTGCCTCGTCACCCTACCACAGCTAGACAGTAAGCGTGGGAATTCACTTGCTCCTCCCACTACTGCCGGGGCCAGGCACGCTGCAGGAACTAAGCGAACCATGCGAGAACAGTAAACGACCCCCCTATCTCTACAGCTGATGCGATATCACAGATAGACGGGAGGCTTGGCATTCCAACTGCAGAGGCTGCTGCGAGGATTTTAGAGAGGGGGCTAACGGTAATCTGAGGCTGTCCAGAGATTTAGCGCTCATGTAGTGATGAGTTGAGTGGATCTGAGAGGTGGGGTGTATTTAGGGTACAGGGTTTTGTAATTGTTTTGGCCCCCCCTGTCCCGGCTTGGTACTGCTCGGAGGGCGGAAATGCCTCAGTGATTCCCCAGACACAATGAAGTGCAGCGTAGACTGGTAGCACAGTTTCATGTAAGAATACAGGTAACACTCTCTATATCTAATGATGATGATGATGATAATAATGATGATGAAAATAATGATGATGATAATAATAATAATAATAATAGTAATAATAATAACAGTAATGATAAAAATATTAATTAAAGTAATAATTATAATAATAAAAATAATGATAATGATAATGATAATAATAATAATAATAATAATAATAATTATAATAATGACAATAATAATAATAATGATAATGATGATAATATTCATGATAATGATAATAACATTAACAACAATGATAATGATAATAATAATAATAATAATAATAATAATAATAATAATAAAAATAATAATAATAATGATGATAATGATAATAATAATAATAATAATAATAATAATAATAATAATAATAATAATAATAATAATAATAATAATAATAACAATAAGGATAAGGCAACACTTACTCATATACGTAGGTAAATCATAATAATATCAGGTGCCAGGGATCTATAATCAGAGATCTATAAATCATGATCTTCAAGTCAAGAAAAGATTTCTTCAAAATCTTATGGTTACATTTTTCTGAAATACCAATACCATTCACTCTATCATATGGATAAAGAATAAAAGATGATAGGGTATGCATGTTCTCCATGTGTGACATGTTTTTGGTATTTCTTACAAAAATAAATTTCAGAGTACCATGGATGAGAAACTCCAAATTGCAATTACATTTTTACTGTACATTTTTCTTGCAGAAATTCAACTTTCTGTTCATTCTGATAATCAGTATCCAAAACTGCTCTTCGCAATATGTTTTCAGGGGAAAGACCTGGCAGTGAGTCTATTCCACCCCATAAATCACAGCATGAATGGGGCTTTTTATGGTTGAGAGAAATTCCGGGGATATCTCACCTGCATTCTCGCAACACCTGAGTGACAAGGGGGACAATAGCCTATTGTTCCGCGGAAAAAAACAGGTACAAGGAGAACTGCTTGAGGGAAGAGCCAATCAAAGGGTCTTTAATTAAAGACTTGTTGGGAGGCAGGGTTTGATGTAGGAGGTAAACAATCTTGGCTGACCGCCACACGTGGGAACTTCTTAACTCCATACATCCTTAAATAAAACGGAATTCTGAGGACGCTGGTTTTTCTATGGGTGGTCGAGGACCATGACCCGGTTTTCTAAGCACCCCTGTTGCCAGGGCTGAATGTGTTTTGGAAGTTCTTAAGAAATTCTCCGGATCCTATGGTCAAAACATAACCTTCCTTAAGAAATACCTTGCTGCAGGTGACTTATAAAAAAACATTAAGGGATAGCGCGAAATTGGCTTTAATGGATTTCTGTGGAGGGATTAGTAGAGAAAACAGGCCAGAGGTGTCACGAGACTCGACTGTATTTGTAAAGCATTCTTAGGCACACGCTGAGAGTAAGCGAAATGTAAGAAGATGATGATATGGTGACTGATTATAAAGCATATGGGTTCAGGACCTTTGACACTACCTCTTACATGGGAACTGCTAGTCTTTTCAGTCAAGTTTCGGTAATAGCACTGTGTTAGGTCAAGCATCAATAAAGGAAAATATAATGGTGATGATCCAAAGTGTCAAAGGTGACTGTATTGATGATGATGATGATGATGAAAATGGTGATAATGTGGAGAACAATTACTATTGTTCTAATAGTACTACATAGGACCCATAAAGGTGTAGCTACATGTGTTGTTGCTGATGATGACAATGACTATGATGATGATGATGATGATTTTGATGCTGTTGTTGCTGATGATGATGATGATGATGATGACTTACTTGACAATGTTGATAATGGTTGTTGTGATTATGATTATGATTATGAATATTATGAGGATAATTACATTCATGGTGATGATAATGATGGATGATGATGATGATGATGATGATGATGATGATAATAATGATGATGATGATGATTATGTGATGCTGATGAATGATTGATGATGATGATGATGATGATGATGAATGATGATGATGATGATGACAAATATGATTATCATGATGATAATGAAAATGATGATAATGATGGTGGTGTTGATGATGATGAAGTCAATGATTGATAAAGGTAAGAGAAGTCGTATACCTATTCCTGAAAGAATACGTTGTATCAATGAAAAGGGCCTGACACTGGCAAAAGAACAACTTCAACATGACAGCTAGGGGAACAAAAAGAATTCATAGAGGATCAAAGTCAAGCAAGAAAACAAAGGTCCTGTAACAATGGATATTGTGGTTTAGATACCTAATATACCTTTACTGCACATGACAAGGCCTCATCATACCTTGTCAGGCATACATTTCCACCCAAAACAATAATTATCACATCCGGTAACCTTTTGTGGCCCCCCTGCCCAAACT
>OZ012693.1:11790064-11839970 GCA_963942565.1 Maea johnstoni | reverse complement strand
GAGAGAGAGAGAGAGAGAGAGAGAGAGAGAGAGAGAGAGGGGAGGGAGGGAGGGAGGGAGGGAGGGAGGGAGCGAGGGAGGAAGGGAGGGAGGGAGGGAGGGAGGGAGGGAGGGAGGGAGGGGAGAGAGAGAGAGAGAGAGAGAGAGAGAGAGAGAGAGAGGAGGAGAGAGAGAGAGAGAGATTAACCCTACCTTTCACCGATCTCTACTAGCTGCGATCATAATATACTACTTGCATGCAGATCAACACCCCATAATGATGAGAGATGAGCTCTTTAGGTATGAAAGGGTTACAAATTTAATAGGGGGAAAGGTTAGAAGAGGATCAGACTGCACGCAGTAATGTAATGACATAGCAGAGGGTCCCACTATCTAATAAGCGTTACTCCACAGGTATTCCAGCCAGGGCTTATCACATTTTATCTCATCCTGTTTGATGTGGCAACGGACAAAGGAAAGAATTTTTACCTGTACAGGTACAACAATGGGACGTGATTAGGAGGACAGGACATATAGTATAGGTAACTGGATCAAATAGTCCACAGGGTAATCATGGTCTATCATTTCACCATACATCAAGTGGTAAAGAGAGTATTAACCTATTCATTCCTGTAGCACACTAGAAAGTATTTTGTGATATCTTTGTATATTCACCAACATACTTTTCAAAAATAAATGAAGGAGAAATGTTGATTATAACTTAACCGACCAACTTATTAAATATTTTTGTCAATTCATGCTAGTATTTTTTTGCTTCAACTTAAGTGCCTAATGACCTACCCTTACCAAAATTTAGCCCAGAATTGCTAAGAAATCCCAGAATTTTCCAAGAAAATCCTATGAATTCCTTGGTATTCCAAGCTGCATTTGGTGTTGGTTAGGATATAAAGGATTTTGGCCTAGTGCTGGGTAAAAATGGTTAATCATTGGTACCTGAGTGCCCCTTTAGCACACCAAACTGGCTATTTCCTAGGCTATTTCAAAACAGGGTAAAATATGTGAGGCCCACACACCATCACACGACTACCTGTATGACTACCTGAACCTCCTCTGTATTAATCACGTCACCTGTAATAACGAGCCACGTGTTATCACGACAGGTTGTTGATTCAGCCTTCTCTCTCACCCTAGGGCTCTATGGTATAAAGGACCCTTTGACGTAACCCTTTATGCCCGGAGGTCAGGGGTAAAACAAGAGATGCCATGACAGAATTATGTTGATTCAGCTTAACTCTTACCCCTAGGGGCTCAATTAGATAAAGAACCCTTTTACTTTGACCCTTTGCTTGTGGTGACTAATTTGGTCAATGCAAAAATGATGCAGAAAAATGACTTAAACCATGGCATGTAGGTACTTATCTGAGAGTACTCAGTGAGAGCTTTTAATGAATACCAACAGACAGGTTTTGGACAAGTTGTAAACTTTTTACATTTACTCCCATGAACGAAAGTAGCCTCAGCATGGGAAAAGGTTAACACCCTGAAGTATATGTGATATTAGGCATAAATCCACATACCCCAAGAGGTTGACATTTCCCCTCTGTGTCGGACCAAGCAATGTGGTATATTACCTAGTATTAGATAGACGGCACCACTTATCTGGTGAGATAAGTGTAAACTAAATTGACCACCTATGGCCACCTAGCCTATTTTGGTGCCTGCTAACAAAAAACTTGATAGAAAAATACATATGACAGCCTAAAAATCTAGGCTAAATAATGGCTAGCCCACTGTAGTAGCTAGGCTACCATCTGCAAGCCTCCCAATTAATATCAACATTTATGGTCTATAATAGGATGGTACACATAGTTAACACAGCTGGGTTATAGCCTCAGGGCCTACAAGATGAGGTACCCCTTTTACTTAATGAGATTGGTCTCTAATGGGTTTCCAGTTCCTTACAAACCCCTCACGCTAAGCACAGGTAGTTACCTGTGCTAAATTGCTACCTTGCAGCAACTCCCAATTGCCATTAACAGGTAGCAATGGCTTTCATCTCCCTAATCGCTGCATTGATTACCTTCATTTGCCCCTGTAGTTTTTAGGCACTCTCTGTAGTAATACAACTCTTAACAGATGTACTTAGTTGTAACTGAGGTAAATTAATTTCGTGTGATTGCAATTGGACGGGACATCTCCATAGGGTAACGACTTCTAAGGGGTGCTGACCGGTAGGGTGCTACAAGTAGATCCATTCATGGGTACAGTAGTCAATTGAAAACAATCTAAACCCTGTCATGTTGGGTATTCATTGGAAAGCTCTCACTGAGTACTCTCAGATGAGTACATATATGCTAGGGTTTCAGTCATTTCTCAGATTTTTACATCATTTTGTGTAGGCTAAATTAGCCATCAGCAGCAAAAGGGTTAACAGAGAGGATGATCTATCCCATTCGTTTTAAGCAAAACTAAATAAAGTTGACAACTCTTGGCAAGAAAATCAACATTTTGAATTGTGAAGGGGGTTCGTTCCTAAAAAGAAGCGGCAAGACAAAATTTTCAATCACTGTTTAACTCAGAAAATTTATTACCAGGAACATGATCAAATGAGTCTAACTCAATGCTTCACATATGTTTTCAAATACAGATTGTATAAGAAAACGCTTAAACTCCATTTATCAATACCAGCTGTTGATTCAGATCTAGGTGTTTATTATTGCTAAGAAGGTTGAATTTTTAGTTTCATCACTGTTCACAGCACCCACACAAATAGCTGTGCCCCAAGAGCAGCTGTCTGCATGTACTCTAGGACTCCAAAACGTGGACACCCCTGATAAACCATAGGTCACCTAACCTTTTTGGCTCTGATTGGAATCTCCTTGTTTTCAGACTACATTAAGCACAGGTGACCTTCTATTCCCTCCCGGGCCCATTCTAGTTGTAGCTCGAAACCTCCTCACAGGTGACCTTACAGTATTTCCCATTCTAGTTTTAGCTAGAATCTCCTTTTCTTCAGAATATATTTAGCCTGAGCTGAGAAGATTGCTATCAGAGTCACCTCCGTGGGCAGGTGAATTCCTCACATCGCACCTGTCCTGCTACTTCAGCCAATCAGATCACAGCACCAGGCCCCATAACGGCACACAGTATCACCTCTCGGTAGTAAATCATCAAGTCCTCACAGTATTAACCCTTCCAATGCTGAGGCTACTTTTGTCCAAAGCACAAGGATGCAGCGATTTTTGTAAACCATCGTACCCTGTCATGTTGGTATTCATCAGATAGCTCTTGCTGAGTACGCATAGATGCGTACCAATGTGCCAGGGTTTCAGCCATTTTCAGGGTTTGTGCATCATTTTGTATTGGCAAGATTAACCACCACCACCAGCATAAAGGTTAAGTCTTTACAGTTTCAACCAATCAGATTGCAGCAAAAGAACTCCTAACGGTACACAGTATCACCTTCCTGTAGTAAATCATTAAGTGTTTACCATCTCACCGAAACAACATGCCCGTCACCTCAACAGATTAGCATTAAGTGAGGGAGCCTCTGTAAACAGTGCAGAGCCCTATAGACTTGCAATACAAGGCCACGACAGGGATGTACCCCTAGTAGAATAAACCGAACAACAGACCAAGAAAATACCAGAAAAATAAAAATTAGAAAATATTTTTTCAAAAAGTTTCAAAATTATTCTTTTTCAAAAAACATAGGAGGTGCTTACCAATTTTGATTTTAAGTAAATTTGTGAACACAGCCCCTGCTATCGCAAAGCTTACTTGTGCTGCTGGTGGCTAATTTGGCCAATACAAAATGAAATGATGTTAGGCTCACAATATATGTGCAATGCCCTGACAGAAATGTAACCCTATTAAAATAAACCTAACTAACAGACCAAGAAAATGTCAAAAAAGAGTGTTGTACTGGGAAAAATATTGTGAAAATGTTTTAAAATTTAGATTAAAAAAAAATGTTAAGAGGTACTGACCAGATTTGATTTTAAGTAGATTGGTGTATACATGTACAGCCTCTGCCACTGTGAGGATTGCTGGGAGACCCTTAAACCCTTCCAATGCTGAGGCCACTTTCATCCGAAGCACAAGGACGCAAAGATTTTTTTTTAAATCATCTAAACCCTGTTGGTATTCATTGGTTAGCTCTCACTGAGTACTGTCAGATGGGTACCCATGTGCCAGGGTTTCAATCAATATTTCAGATTTTTTGCATCATTTCAGTTATTTTTCAGCTTTATTGAATTATTTTGTATTAGCAAAATTAGCCACCAGCAGCATTGGAAGGGTTAAGGAGGCTGCCCAGACAAATCATGTTTATTAGTGAAGTCCAGCCATGTATTACTGGGTAAACCACCTGCTCAGCATGTGGCCAGGGAAATTACATAATCAATTTGCTTGTATTCTGTCTGGATTTTATCAACTGCTCAATAAAGCATGCTCTTGATGATGAAAATAAAGGCAAGTTACTGCTTGTGTTGATATATACATGCATCCTAGGTATATTTTTCTCTCAGAAGGTCATCCCCATAAAGATGTATTTGAGAGGATCAGGAGATAAAGAACGTATTGGAATTTTGATTATAATCACTTTTTCTGCCATGTATGGACTAAACTATGAGTAACGTTACTGGAAGAGGAAAGTGGAGTACCAGGAGAATCAAAGCCTAACCCAAAATTCACTGGCAACTTTCTTACATACCCTGAGCAAAGGTTCAAATCGGGTAGTGAGAGACAGGAAGCAGTCAGAGGCAATGCCTTAGACCAGGCAAGCCTATTCCCCCATACCCACCTCAGACCATCATAAGTATTTATGGTAATAAGTGACAAGGGAATTTAGCTGATGAAACGTTAGAGACTCAATGAAAATACAGAAATGCTTTTTCTGTCATGTAAAGGCTAAATTATGACTAATCAAGCACTATCAGTTTATACCTATTTTATCACATTCCTTTATCCAAAATAGCCCAAATTCCACTGTTTCCCTAAATATTGTTACACTGTACTAATGCATGTTGCCCTATAGAGAATGAATACATTGTGATTGTGGCTATAAGAATATCACCACTAATCAAAATTGTGATTAGGCATAACAGCAAGATGAATGAAGTATATCAGTTTTAGAAATACTGATTTGTCATTGAAAACATCAAAATCCCATGACATAATGGGTACTTGACACTAATTAGTATGAATTGAGTTTTTAAAGATTAAAATAAGAAACCTAAAGGTCTAAGCAAGATCAAATTTTACATGAAACATTGATATGATCAGAAAATCATGAATTGTCAATATGAGCATAAATAATTAATGTACTATGACACACCCATGAAAAAATACAACTTGAATCAAGAAGATCCATAATCTCTGTCACACACTGGATGGACAGCTCAACTGCCAATTTCAGCACAGAGGTATAAAAAAACATGCAAATACTCTCTTGAACAATGTAATGATTTCCATTGAAATGATAATCCTATAATCAGAGGTTCCTACCTGGCTTTCCTGCTAGTATATCCCTTAGTCGTCCCTACTCTTATTCCCATGGAGACTGAATGAATGCAGCGTGTAGAGGCGTCCTCAGTATGTGATGGTGATGCTGCTGCTGCAGTATTAGGCTTGTTGTATGCTACTGCAGTATTAGCAGGCAACAGCTGTGGCTGAGCTATGTCAATAGCTTACTGAAGAACCACTACCAGCACATCCACCATTCAAGACCAGCGGCCTGAAGAATGCTACTGTTTGTTTCACTGTAATCACTCAGCTACTCTCCCAGCAGGGATGGCGGTGGCAGTCTCTCTCTCTCTCTCTCTCTCTCTCTCTCTCTCTCTCTCTCTCTCTCTCTCTCTCTCTCTCTCTCTCTCTCTCTCTCTCTCTCTCTTCTGATAGTAAGGTGTCTGTTGCCTGCTAGATGTATGAATAACAAGGCTTTAATAGACTAATCTTTTATCAACCCTCAAAGGGAGATTGTTGTTTATTCAGTAATAACCAGATACCCTCCTTGCATAATCTCCTTGATATATAAAATTACAAGACAAATTTATGCAAGACCAGCACTGGAAATACCTATATAGTAGGGACCCTGGACTATTTCATTTGTTAAAGATACTTATAGATAAAAGAATCTTGTTAATTTTATTCTAAGCACCAGATACCCTCACCATGGACGTGACGTCACATTCCCCCTCCCCCTGGTGATCAATTCCTGTACTAATTATAAGCCTTCTTACAAACTTAGCAGTACTGTGAGAGTAAGTAACAGGTAGGAAGCTCTGAAGGAGATCTACATCCACCTGGTGGTCAGTTAAAGTACTAACCCTCCATACAATAAAGTGGGAATACGAAAAAGAAGAGGTCCTATCTGTGAAATAAATACACATGTTTCAGGGAATTCAATTTCTCTACAAAACTTTAATATCAAATTGGTGCCTGAAATACTAGAGTGAGAATTTTAGAGAGGTGGAATATGTGCTTTTCAGTTGTGAAATAAACTACATCCCTCTGGTGGCCAATTCCTGTACTAATTCTCTTACTAGCATACCATCAAAATAACACATTTCTATTGGCTGTGAAAAGGAACATCCCTTTAGTGTGGCCAATTAGTGTACTAGGCCTCCATACAAACATGGGAGTTGTTATGGCCATGTGAAAAAGAGGAGAAGAAATGTCTCTTGGCTGTATGTGTTATGTCATCAATTCCTACACTAGGCCTTTATAACAACACGGGACTAATTATCGAACTGAGAAAAAGGACAAAAAATAACTGTTAGCAAGGAAACTGATCTGAATCCCTCTGGTGGCATATTCCTGAACTAAGCCTCCAAACCAAATTGGAATTATTGTCATTAAGAGAAAAAGGACAGAAATAACTGTAGCCTGAGAGAAAAATTGTCCCTCTGCTCTGGTGGTCAATTCCTACACTGAGCCTCATAACACAACAAAAAGGACAGAAATATAGCTACTGGATAAGAAACAGACATATATGTCACAAATGTTGATCACCAGCTATCAAAAGTGGATAAACATATGTCATCCACTTTTGCAGCTATGCAACCAGCAGGTCTGGCTTAACAGCCTGGACAAAACTCATAGCCCGAATGTTGACAAGAACTGCTCAAGAGGTGCATTCTGCGCATGTTGGTGCACAACTTACTCTATAATGTAAACAATACAAGAGCCCTCATTGGTCTTTGTCTCCTGGTGATGACACACTGAAACTAGATTCTGCGAGATAAGTTGTGTCCTGGGCTTTGTAATGAGTCCTAATGCAATTGGTCTGTGGCCACCAATCCATGTGTCTATTCATCTAAGGTCTATCATGACAATGCAAAAGGAAAGACAAAAATAGCTGTTGGCTGAGAAACAGATCTGCATGCCTGTGAACACTAACACCTAGCTTACTTATCACAGTCACGCAGGAATGTGCTGAAAACAGCAAACAGTTTTTTGTTTGAATATTTACATAAAGACTTATAAACCTAACTTAGTGTCAAGAAAGTGAAGCAAAAGATATTTTTATTACTGGTTAAACAAATATGGTGGGGATCAGTTAATAAATATCAGATAGATAGCCAAGCGTAAATAATGAAATTATTAACCTTTTTTCTTGAAAAATTATAATAAATACTATGTGAAAACATCGCATTTGAATGACTTTTCAAAGCAATTTGATAACCATAGAATTTACTTTTTCACTTTTGAAATATCAGGACAGCACCAACAAAGTTATGTCATTTTGGGCTGCTGATGGAATGAATAGATGCTAAAACACAATTATATTTTGAAGCTATTCTACTAGCTTATATATATATCCCAAAAAACCTGTCACTATAGTGTGTCTATGCCATAACATTCTGCTTAAACCTACTCATGTTTAAGACTTCCTCTTTCCGGATCAATGACACATTTGGAAATAACTTAAGAATTTGGCATAAATTTGGAAATCATTTAAGGAATTTTTTTGTTCAAATTTGATTATTTCATTTATCATTTCTTCTCTGATTAGTTTCTGAGCTAGGCTTTGAAATAAAGAAAGCGTAAAATAGTCAGTAAGGCTTCTGGTGTGATGAACCGGTTAAAAATCCTCTTGACATTTTGAAACTATACTTCCTGAACAAATGAGAAAACACCTGTCGCATCTACTATGTTTGTGCTATAATATTATGCCTACTATTCCCCAATCTACCTGCCAGACCCGACCTCCGGTGAGGATTCCCCCAAACAATACCCCCTTCAGCCTGGAGGGTAGAGGGGTGAAAAGAGGGTAAAACAATAACAAAATCAACATACCGTAAGAACAATACCCTGGAGAGGAAGGGTTAACCCATTCATGCTTGATATGAGATTCTACTTGACAAATGACATCTAGATGTACCCTACATTAGAAAATAACTTGTGAATATAGTGAACAACTTGAAAGATATTTGAAACAGTTGTTTGGTGGGTCAGGATTAACCTAATCTCTTTTAAATATCATATTCTAAAAGATGCTTTCCTCTAAAAGATTTTACTACTTAAAGCTCAAACTTTAATGGCTAAAAGGGCTCTACTGATGTGAATAGGTTAACCCTTTCATGCCTGTAGAACCAAAAAACTGCCTGACTATCTTGGTGACATCTTTAAATCAAAATTTAATTCTCAGAAAATATTTGAAGGAAACATGTTAAAAGGAAATTAACTAAGAATTGACTCCCCTTCAAATATTTTTTCCAATTTATGCTTAATTTCGAAGTTATTTTTGAAAGAGTCACAGGTCCAGACATCATATGTTAAGGAAATCTCTTAGCATGAATGGGTTTAGAGAAAATAGGTAAAAAGGGGGTATTTTAAGGGAGTAAAACAATCACTGCACCAACATACCATACCCACAGTCCTGCCACATGCCCCGGTAACTTTTATTTACAGAGGGGCTTTAAGTTTTCCCTCTTTACATGCTAATCAGTCGCCTTAAAGAAACAACCCCAATTGGATGTGAATGCTTTAAGGCGGGGATTCCAAGGGAAAATGCATTAAGTGCGTGTTTGTTGTCTTTAAAGCTCTTAAGAGTATTAGTATCACAGCTTAACCCAGGACCCCTATGCATAATCCAAAGAGGATACCACTACTTAGTTATATAAAGGAGCTTAGCATTGATTTGACTCTATGATTTTACTTAACCCATTGGTACCTGAAATGCCAAAAAACAACAAAACTATTTGAGAAAATATTCTTTAAACTCTATTTTTTTCAATTAACCCAACAACCAGACTATTTGGGCAATAATTATCTTAACTATATTATCAATTAACCCATTTATACCTGATGTGCCAAAACAATCAGACTATTGGGCAATAATTCTCTAAACTTCTCAAAACTTTAAAATTTTCAAGATACAGTATGATATTGATAATTCCTTAACGGTACAATGACCATTGCTATATTTTCAACGCTACTGCCAGTCTCCAATACACTTAACAATTTGACAAATAAATAGCACACTTCCTTCATGCAGAGACATCAAGGTAGCAGTTAGGTCAATTTTAAATGTATTTATAAACTTAAATTATATCATACTATATTTAATTCTTCGATATGATACTTTTTCCCCATTAAATATCAGTATCAGGGTCTTTTTTCATTGAGTACTGGTACCTATACCTAGCTGTTATGTGAGCATCAATAGGTTAAAGGAATCTCAAAGCATAAATGGGTTAACAAAGGCTTGCTATAAGTCTGTGTTAACTGTTAACTGACTGACTTTCCAGAGTCTCATATATATATCTTTTGTTTAGTTCTGATTAATCCTCAAGGGGGACACACTACAGCTAAGCTGCTAACTGCAAATCTGGAGGACTGTGCTGCCATCTTTAGTTGGATAGAGACATCAAACCTACTTCCCATGTGGTATACAAAGTGGTGGTGGCATTATACCTAACTCCGCCTGAGAACCAGGCTAGGGTTAACACTGCTTGTATCTTGAAGTTGCAGGGAAATGCGTTAAGCATTGTGGCTTTAATTGACTGGGCTAAGTGTTCTTGGAAGCTCATCCATGAAGATCTGGGCAATTCCTTGGAGTATTGATGCTGCATGTATATTAAACCTAGAACCATCCAACACTGCCTGCCCCCTGTAACTAATCAATAGACCTTCTAATACTGCCACCCAAAGACTCTAAGGTACCCTACCAGCAGGGCTTGATCAATAGACCTTCTATTACTGCCACTCAAAGACCCTAAGGTACCCTTCCAGCAGGGCTTGATCAATAGACCTTCTAATACCACCACTCAAAGACTCTAAGATACCCTACCAGCAGGGCTTGATCAATAGACCTTCTATTACTGCCACTCAAAGACTCTGAGAGTACCCTACCAGCAGGGCTTGATCATCCAGCACTGCCTGCCCCCTGTAACCAATCAATATACCTTCTAATACTATCACCCAAAGAATCTAAGGTACCATACCAGCAGGGCTTGATCAATAGACCTTCTAATACCACCACCCTAAGACTCTAAGGTACCCTATCAGCAGGGCTAGATCATCCACCACTCAAAGACTCTAAGGTACCCTACCAGAAGGGCTAGCATTGAGGTACCCAGCCACCACGGCTAGGCCAATTCTAATGTACCCTTCACCAGGGCTTGATCACCCAACACTGCCTGCCTTCATGTAGCAAATCAATAGACCTTCTAATACCACCACTCAATGGGCTCTTAGAGTGGGGCTGCAATGATTTAATGGTTTAATCACCAATGTGTGCCTGTTGATACCCTACCATCAGGGTCTGCATCAGGAGTTACCCTTCCACAGGACTTGCCGGGATTTATCTTATTACCAACATGTGTCATATAGAGTACCCTAACACCAGGGCTTGCTTCAGGAGTTAACCTTCCACAAGGCGTGCCACGCTTTGTCTTAATACCAGCATTTGTCATATTGAGCACCCTAACACCACAGTTTGCCCTACATTACCCTATCATTAGAATTAGCTACCTATTAGTTTAAACTGATAATAATGAAGTATGAAATCTAATCATCTATTACTGCTGCAGCAATATATATGCAATTATTAAAGCAAACCTTTTTATTAAAAGGAGAATTCTCACCAAATACAATTTTCATCTACTAGGCAAATAAGTAACAATATAAGTAAAACAACACCTGCAGGGTTAAGGAAATAATACAAATTTTGTGAAAACCAATAACTTATCAAATTATTTCCGTTTCAGATGATAATTTCCCTCTGTGTCATGAAGAATGGAAGATTTATTCTATCAGAACCAAATTTACCCAGAAAATGCCTTTTACCCCCAAACCCTAATCTAATCTATGTGGTAGCTACAGGATATCAAATTCAGGATCAAGCTATGGTTCAGCCACAAATTTCCTGCTCTGCAGTACCTGTAATATAATAAAGTTTATTGATTGTTTCTGATCCATTTGTTCCCCATACAAATTTGTACCTTTTTATTACATTTCCGCTCGGATCTTGGGGGATCAGATCAGATTACAATAGGTGAAATGAACAATAAAAGCCATTTCATGGTTGTGTTTCCAATACTAAGTGAATCTGAAAAGTATTATATGGTTCCCATTCTATAGGATGGAGGCTGAGAGATCTGACTGCTGGGAGGTTGCTCACCATAAAGACATCTCAATACATTCCCAACCAAAGACTCCAAAGACTCTTCCTGAATGGTTATACAACACCATCCTTTTGAAACAGGTTAATTTCACAAAGGGAGAGGAGTAGGAAGCAATGTGTATGCATGCATGTATGTATGCATGTATGCATGCATGTATGTATTTATGCATGTATGTATGTATGTATGTATGTATGTATGTATGTATGCATGCATGCATGCATGCATGCATGCATGCATGCATGCATGCATGCATGCATGCATGCATGCATGCATGTATGTATGTATGTATGTATGTATGTATGTATGTATGTATGCATGCATGTATGTATGTATGTATGTATGCATGCATGCATGCATGTATGTATGTATGTATGTATGTGCATATATATATATATATATGTATATATATATATATATATATATATATATATATATATATATATATATATATATATATATATATATATATATATATATATATATATATATATATATACATGTCAACCACTTTACCAGGCCTGGAACAGTGAACAGTGTACATATTGGACAGTGTTGCCATCTACTGGACATTACATGTAACTATAGTTTGATAACCTTTACCAAATGTAGTTGAGACTATCAAGAAAATTTGGCATTTCCTAGCATTATCCTAAGATTTACTGGGTATTCCCAATTCCAAATACAGTCATTTCGGCTTTGAAATAAAAAGTCTGCCAGTATTCTACAATCATCATCAACTAAAAGCATCTTTTTCTGTTTATCTGGTAAGTCAGCATATTGAAATGTTAATCTAATATATCTTTAAGAGGGAAAATAAGCCAGGTTCTAACCATTCCTTCATTTGAAGGTATCCACTTGATGTATTGGTAATTGGAAATATATAAAGCTTGATTTTTACACATAGTTAACAGACAGCTGAGAGTTGTGGGTAACCTTTTTTATTCAAACCTTTTTCCCAGATAAGATATGGAAAATATCATTCATTTACCCATTTAAGCTTAAAATTTCCCCTCAAAATTGTTTTCTGGATTTTTGACGCTTTTGGTAATAACTTTGAAATTAAGAATTATTACATAGAATGTTTGAGGATGAATTGTTGGTACTATTCCGGTGAATCATTCTCATTCAAATATTTCCCCAAATATGTTTTCAGCCTAAAAGACTTCACCAAAATTGTTGGGCTACTTGTGGCAGCTGCTAGCTGACTAGCTCCTAGTCCATGATTTCATTTAATTATGCTTTTCTCTGTTCTGGTCTCTATATTTTACCTAATACCTAAGGGTTAGTTCCTATGGCTGGTGATAGATGGCTCCAAGGGTGGTCATGCTGGTCAGGCAGGAAAGTACTCGCTGTGGGCACCCGGTGAGCAATTTACAAACTAAATCAGGGTTGACACAGTTTAGAGTTGGTACAGTTTTCATTTCAAATATATAGAAATAAAAAAGAATCTTGGCCTAGGACTAGGCTAGGCTGCTGCTAGCATCAATGAGTTAAGTATTGAAAGGTTGATTAGGTTAGTATTTTTCCATATCTCCCTTTGATCAAGGAAAGCAATATAAGGATAAGTGAAAACATTTGGGAGCCCAGCGGAGATGAAAGTGAGAAAGATATCATTTTCTGGATGCAAGGAGACAGAAAATACATCTCGTCCCTGTGAAGTGTCTAAGCAAGGAAATAAATGTCCGACTACCCGGACTGGAAAGTGAGAATCATATCAATTCCTAAATGCGAGGAGAGAGAAAATACATCTTGTCCCTGTGAAGTGTCTAAGCAAAGAAATAGATGTCCCACTACCATGAACTGGAAAGTGAGAATGATATCAATTCCTAAATGCAAGGAGAGAGAAAATATGTCTTGTCCTTGTGAAGTGTCTTAGAGGTTTAGCAAAGAAATATATTTCTACCACGAGACAGAAATACTCATCAAAGAAAAAAACATTCTCAAAGGCCATCCATTCCCTATGGGCATTGAAAATGTGCATTTGAACAACCATAAATGCTCACTGTGGCATATTCTTTTTCATTATTATCTTCATCATGATTATTTCTGGGCAAAGATGACAATATGGTTCCTTTATCAAATGTCACAGAGACTTCCCACGAAATCCTGGCATTTTTGGGGCATTATTCTAGGAAATCCAGGATACTCTTTGCTCCATTTAGTATGGGTTAACCCTTCCAATGCTGAGGCTACTTTCATCCGAAGCACAGGGACACAACAATCTTGGAAAACCATCTCAACCCTGTTATATTGGTATTCATTGGATAGCTACCTCTCACTGAGTACTCTCAAATGAGTACCAATATGTCAGGGTTTCAGTGATTTTTTAGTGTTTTTATATCATCTTGTAATGGCAAAATTAGCCACCAACAGCATGAGGGTTAAGAGTGTTATAACTGAAGATGATTAAGAAATAACTTCCATCCTCCACTCAAGCCATCTCTCATCCAACTTATCAGGGGCGAGAAAAACAAACAGCAGGAAACGTTACCACCCAGCAGCTGTGCTTAACCCTTTCACACTGGAACACGCAAAATATCTGACAAAAATGAAAATATCTCAATAAAAAAGCACAATTAGGAGAAATATTTGATTGAAAGTTGTTGTTCTTGTTTTGCTTAGTAAAACTTCTTCAAATATTTTTAAAAAATTGATCAATTTGATGAGTTATATAGAGAACATGTATATTTTCCAGTTGCTAATGGGTTAAGAGATACGTCAACCAATGCACCTACGGCAAGGTGAAAATGATATCTACATCTAAATAGTCGCCAGCTTCAGCAAGACTACTATATGCTCTACCACTCTGACAGGCAATTACTAGAATGAGGATTTATGTGTTAAAGATATCTATGATTGCAGTGCTAGAGCTCCTGTTAAAAAAAGTGTTGTCTAGATCTATGCCTTTTTTTAAATAACAAGCAATTAAATCATCAAATTAGAATTTATTTGAAGGGGGGAATGAATGTAGGTGGAGTTTGATCGCCACTTCTCCTTTTTTTTTCAAAAAACTTTTTTTCTGAGAAAGTTATCAAAATGTTTGCCTGAAATTCCTTATTGATCACAGAGACATCTACTTAATTTACTATTGATCACTAGCATTTCATTTTCCTAACATTATCCTAGGAGTTTCTGGGTATTCCAAGCTCATTTCCTTAAAGGCAGGCGGGTTTCTAGACTAAATCGAAGTCTATGATTTAATTAAATCATGCTTTTCTCTGTTCTGGTCTCTATAGACATTTGCTTGATGTTTGGGTGTTAGTTCCTGTGGCTGGTGATAGATGGCACCAAGGGTGGTCGCACTGGTCATGCAGTCAGAATCATAAGAAACAAATCACACTGTGGGCCAACTGGTGAGCAATGTTAGAACTAAATCAGGGTACACACAGTTTAGAGTTGGTAAAGTTTTCATGTAAAATATAGAGATAAAAAATTCTTGGCCTAGGACTAGGCTAGCTGGTTTCTTGAAAACTTAGTACATGCATATGTTAGTGCAAAACTGCCAATTAAGCACCGACTCTTTAAAGCAGGCAACAGGTACTATAGTTACTGTGATACTTTGGTGTCAAACTGGTTGATTGTTTAAAGAATGTGGGGGTCGTGAAAGGAGCAAGCAAGTTGCCACATGTTTGATGTCAGTATCAGGCTCCAATGACTAGAGTAACATACAGCAGGGTACGCCTGAAATGAGAGCACCCACATCATATTTCACTGACCTTAAACAGGAAGCTATAATTCAGCTTAAAGACAATCGCTAGGCCAGGGCGACATGTACCCATTCATGCCCAAACCCCCCCCCCCCCTCCAAAAAAAAAATTCTAGCAAAATAAATAAATCTCCAAACATTTTTGGAAAAAATCTGCCTGGAATACCACTAATATACCAGTAAAATATAAAAAATTCTGAACTTTTTGAAGAAGAAATCCATGAACTTTCTGCAGAAAAACTCCTAAAATACCAGCAAAAATACCTAATATAACCTATTTTGTACAAAAACATCCCTTTCATAGTAAAGTTCACTAAATAATCAAGGTTTAGTTATCCGAACAAATGCTTCAACTTTCCATTATTTCTCTTTAAATCTATGTATGTATATACTTTACCATTACATGATTTGCATAAGTAAGTAACAGTAACTCTCTGAGATGCAATTTTAGTACCAAATTAGGGTGCTTTTAATAGATGTGAACTTATTTTTGGTTAAAGAGCTGGATTCAAGATGCACCTACATATCCAATGTACATTTTTAGTCAAAATAATATGTTGCATTGATTTTGTTTAAAGCACCCTCCCCCGCCCTCCTCCCCATCAGAATTACCCCCTCCCCTACCATCAAAGCCGGTGTTGACCCCTATTTTGTAAAGTCAAGCACCCTTTGGGCAATAAGTGTAACACTAGGTCACCCAGTATACTTGTCTGGGTTATTGTATAACAGGTTCATCCCAATTAAAATGCCTTTCTAGTTAGGTAACAGCCCGAGCCTTAGCTAGAAGGGTGTTGGGGTGCAATTAGGGTATAATTAGCTTGGAAAACACACACCAGGACACCTAAAGACATTCAACTTGAGTTTCCAAAAATTTAATTTCAATCATACATTTAAAATTCTTATATGTTCATGTGAATGGTAAAATCAACTGAAATTACCATACATTTTCTTACATTTAAGTCTATACTTCCTGGGAGTTTATAATGTTCATGACTTACAGCTAAGATACTCCTTTAAGAAATATTTCATCAAAAAAACAATACAGACCATTTTGACTACCTACTTTTTAGCAAGGGCCTGGAGAGTCAAAGGAGAGAGATACATGATCTTTAAAAGAGAGAAAGATGAAGGCTTGGGGAGTGGGTATTTTTGTCCTGTACATACAAAATTACTATTACTGCTTTTATTTTATTTTCAATGAAAACATTATATTCTTTAAATGTAAACCCATTCCCCAAATATCATTTCATGCAGACACATTTCATATAATATAGATGTCCAACAAATATGTGTTTACTGTGGGTATGTAAACTATTAAGGACCAGCAGTAACAATTCACCCACATAGACATGATGATAACAAACTCATATGAGAAATACATCAACTTTAACCTAAATTATGACCCACGCTTGCCCCCCTCCCCCTACATACCACTCTGGAAGCATGTGGTGTTTGTGGGAATAAGCTATGTGTAGTGATCCCTAAAGGATAAGGAGCTTATGCTCTGCAAGCACAGGTAATATTACATCTGAGCCAGCTACCTACTCTTGGGGTACTTGTGAGTTATCTGTTATTGTGATAGTCAGGTGAGGACGTGGTGATAAGGAATTACCTGGATGAGGGGAGGAGGGAGATAAAGGTGATGTTTCTGTGTCAGCTGATAAGGTTTAACTCATATGCGGCTCAGGGCTAAATTGGCCATTAAAAAATGATGCAAAAAAACTGAAAAATTACCAAAATCCTGGCACATGGGTTCTCATCTGTGAGTAATCAGTGAGAGCTTTCCAATGAATACCACTATGACAGGGTTTAGATGATTTTCAAAAACCTTTGTGTCCTTGTGCTTTGGACTAAGGTTGCCTCAGCATTGGAAGGGTTACCAAACACAATACACTGATGTAGTAACACTCAGCTCTTGTTGAATTACACACTGGACCACTTGACCCCTCACAGTTCATCATGTATTGTGTAGGGGGATTAAAGCCACTGAATAAAAGTATCTTTTCAAATAAGCTCTGAATGAATTGCAATTCTATGATTTCTTTAAATTTTCTTCATTATAATGCATTTTTTATTGATGGTTATAATGTTGATTCGATTAGATTAGTGTAAATGACGAAGATGATGATAGTGGTGATGATGATGATGATGATGATGATAATGACATAGATGATTGTTACAATGACTAGAGTGATAATTGTGATGACAATGATAATAATATGGATGATGATAAGAGAGAATGTAGAAAAATGGGTTGCATTTGTGGACTATTGCCTCATTTTTCAAATCTTATGAATACAAATTATAGATTTGCATGACACAAGATGTAGCTATCTTTATCAATTATAGATTAAAAGCAGGTCTTTGATGATGATTCAGTATGGATCTCAATAAAATAACATGAGCCTCAGATCTAAGATTCAGGTTCCTGCTTTAGTTAACACTTGAAATAAAATTGGTGCAGGTTTGGTTTGTGTCATTTCACTTCACTAATCTACTTAATTCACAGAATCTGCGAAACATGGTACGAGTTGTCAATGTTAAGTACTTACATGGATTCCAATGCCAGTGTGATAAATCATGACCAGTAAGTCAAGAGTCCAGAGCCTACTGATGTATTAAGTACAGATGTAGAGAGACTGATAATTCAGCTGCAGAAAAATGTACTGACTAGCAAAATCCCCAAGGAGAAGCTATGCGTGTGGTGGGGCAATCCCAGATGCCAGCGGGTACACATGCTATCTGATTAGGGTAACCTGACCACAGAGGAGTGACCCGAGACCCCCTGCAGGCATCCTGCAGCTTCGGCACAATCTCCTCACAGAGACGCACAAACCCTTACCCTATCTTCCACTTGTTATGTGAAGTGGTTAACCCTTCCAATGCTGAGGCTACTTTCCTCCAAAGCACAAGGACACAAAGATGTAAACCATCTAAACCCTATCATTTTGGTATTCAATAGAAAGCTCTCACTGAGTACTTTCAGATAAGTACCCATTTGCTAGGGTCTCAGTCATTATTCAGCTTTTTTGCATAAGTTTGCATCATCATCATCATGTATTGCAGCATAAGAGTTAACCCCTTCGGTTCTAAACGTTTTGCATCTGGAGTATGTGCACAAATTCTGCAAACTTTGAAAATATCTGTTAGTGATATTAGAAAGATATTTGAATAGGGATTGTTAAAACCAACAGGATATCTTAATATCTTAATCATTTAGATATTTTCATCATGTGTCAGACTAAGTGTGAAAGAGTTCAGAGTTAAATCTATATCTCTGCTGAAAGCATCTTCTTCCACCTAATCTTTACACACAGATTCATGCACCCATCGCCTATCTTCTACTTGATATATGTGAAGTGTTTAACCCTTTCATTCTTAAGATTTCTGTGAGACAATCGTTTTGCCTACTTTACATCCACCATCCCATTCTTGCCTGTAGTGCCCCAAAATATCCTGACTATTTCAGTAATATTTTATGACAAGAGTAGTTTTGAAAAAATCTTTGAAGGAAAAATGTTCCCTTAGAACCATACCTACAACTTTCCTTCAAATGTTTTACGAATTTTCAATTAAGCTCAAAGATATTTTCAAAAATAGTGTAGGTCCAGGCACCAACATAATTTTCAGAACTAACTTGCCATGCCGGGCAAGAAGTTAACGATTTTGACTTGCCCAACATAATTTTTACTTGCCTGAAATAAGTTATAACATATCCTAGAAAGGCATGTATTGTTTATCATGGATTTACAGATTTGAAAACTATTTTCTTTTCAGTTTTGTTGCTTTATTTGCATATTTCTGGGTATTTGGCCCATTCACTAGAAAAAATGTGTTTTAATGTGTTTAAAATGAGCTTGCCCATTCAGGCAAGTGGAAACTAAAATGTCCGAGCCCGAAAGCCTTTTTTTCAAAAATTCACTTGCCGGGGCAAGCGGGCTAGTACTTATGTCGGTGCATGCTCAGGTCCAGGCGACACCTGTCAAGAATGGGTTAACATTGTGAGGAGACTACCACTCTCCTGGGTGCATCACTGTGTGTGTGTCCACTATATATAGATTACAGTCTTGGAGATACTAATTGTCTTGTGCCCCAGGGCTGGGTTAAGTAAGACAATATCTTAAGGCTATTGTAAAACACAATTAGATACAGGAAGTTGAAAGATATCTTAGGAAGTCTTAAATCCAGGAAGTTATCCTCAGCTCTTACTGGACCTAATCAACTGATATATCAGTAACAATACTACAATACATTAGTACTTAGTAAGTCAAAGTCCCCAGACAGCATGGTAAGATCTTTTTTTAACATATATATTTGGTGGGGAAGTTTGGGACAGGAGAGGAAACACGTATAGTAAATTGCTTCATAGATAAAGCTGGCTTTGTAACTGTAATGCTTGAACACTTTGGAGGCACCAAAACACCCGCCCACAAAATGCTCTTAAATTCCATAAGGCTAGTTTATATATAGTTTACAAGAGGTACCACCCCAGTAGCAACCTGACTATTTTGCTGGCATCTCCTTTTTAAAAGCATCTTTTGGAAAACATTTGAAGGAGGAAAAAAAACATCTCAAAAAATTCTCCTTCAGATATTTTCCATGATAATATTCTTATTTCAAAATTCATTTTCATAAGTACCAGACAACACGCTTTAGTAGGCAACTCCAAATATCCATGTTTTAGCGAGACTATTCATACACATGTACCTGTATCAATATCTTAATGAAATAAAAAATAAAGTTCTAGTGTACTCGCTACTTCTAATAAGGCAAATCTAAAAATAGATGTTTTGACAAGGTTTGAATAAAATGAATAAAAATTTTAAAAATAAAAATAATAAAATGAATAAAAAAACTAATCAAAAAAACTAAAAAAATGAATACATGTACTGTATAAATTTTTCAATGAAATAGAATAAAAGTTTTATGGCACTCACCACTTCTACTCCTTAATATTATAGTTGATGCCGTCTGAGAGGTGAAAGTGCGGGCTATCAAGTAAGCTAGCTGTAGTAGAGATTCTGTCCCTTCCCTTCTCAGTTCCAGCAGAAGAATGGCAGGGTGTCACCGAGCGCGAGGGAGAAAACCTGCTATATAACAACTACTGAGTGCTTGACCCTCCCCCACTGGTGTCATACGCGAAACATACGTATCCTGGATCCACTGAACTTTACAGGGACGCTGTCAGCGGAGGGTTATTACACCCTAATGCCATACCCGACCTGTACCCAGAGTACAAGTAAATCCACTGAACCTTCAGAAAAGGCTGTCAGCAGAATTTCTTTTGCACCCTATCACTGTACCAGGCCCGTACCTAGAGTAAAATAAATCCACTAAACTTCAGAGGAAAACTGTCAATAGAGAATTCTTTTGCATCCTACCACATACTGTACCCTTACCCAGAGTAAAAGTAAATCCACTGAACTTATTAAGAGGAAAACTGTCAGCGGAGAATTTTTTTGGCACCCTACTTCTGTACCTGAACCCTGTACCAAGAGTTACACAAGTAAGTCCACTGAACTTTAAAGGAAAGCTGTAAGCAGAGTTTTTTGCACCTTACCGTACCCAACTCCTACCCTAAGTTCCACTGAGTCCTCTCAGTCATGCTGAGGTTCTGCCAACCAACCATTAATCTATCAATTCATGCATGAAGGAGTTTGATCCATCTCCAGCCAAAGCCTAATTATTCTGGAAGTAGATGATACTTTTTTAATTAAATTGAAATAAAGCATGAATTTGTTAAGTTTTCAAAAACGAGTTGCTGGTTGGGATTTTATCACATTTAACCTTCAAATATATTCTTAACCCTTATGCTGCTAGTTTCTAATTTTGCTAATACAAAATGATGCAAAAAATCTGATAAATGACTGCTGATTACTCAGTGAGAGCTATCTAATGAGTACCAACATGACAGGGTTTAGATGATCTTGAAAAATCTTGGCTTCCATGTACTTTGGACGAAAGTAGCCTGGCCTTGGAAGGGTTAAAAAAAAATGCTTTGATCGCACCCCTCAAATGTACCCAAACAGTACCCAGAGTAAACTGAAATTACACTGACTTTTAGAGAAAAACTCTCAGATTTTGCAAACATAATCAGGATGTTTCTGGCTGCATCAGACATTAATGGGTTAAAATGTGAATCAATATTGCTTGACTTATCAAAACACAACCCTGTGGTTGGCCGATTGTGTAAATTATGACTGTTTCCACCTCCTCTATTTGAAGAGTGCCAGTAAAGGGTTTGTATAGGGTCGTAACGCTAATCCCTAAAGCCTCTAAGGAATGTGTATTGCTAGGTTAGCAGTCGGACAGGTTCTTTCATCAGAGAGATTAAAGGCTACAATATACAATGAAATACAATACACCAGAATGCTATGGTGATTAGCCTATATAGTCAGTGCCAGATGGGTCATAGGCAGGTGAAGATGTATATGTATGCTTGATGTAAATTACTGTAAATTCGGAAAAGATTGCGTTAGTTAAATTTTTGCTTTTTTTAGCGTTGAGCCTTAGACGCAAAACTAAGATTCGCAATGATTTGTGCTGCCACTTTAAGTATATAGCTAGCACTCCATGTTGCAGCCAATTCGCAAAGTTAAAAAAAAATCGATTTTCTGTGAATTCGCAAAATTTACTCTACACAATCTTTTGTGAATCTACAGTATTGTTGCTGCAGTGTGCAACATAACCGCTTGCCCCGTTGCAAGTTGCAAGTGAATTCGGCAAAAAATGGCAATTGGCCAAGCAGAACGAGACCCTAACTTGCCCCGCTTGGCAGGTAACATTTTGGGCAGAACATTCTTTTCTTTAATTCTTTAATTTCCTATTAAAGAATTAGAATAGAATATTCCAATCCATCAACTGCATTGTTAAAATGCATTATTTTCAAATCAGTATACATCATAAATGATACTCCATTTTCATGGGGTCAAACATGAAATCATGATTATCATTTTGTAAAATGTCACTTTTCTTTTTTCACCTTAAACCACCTTGGCCTCAGTTGCCCACCCATGTATTGTTATCTTAACATCCCCCTTGTAGCAAAAACACCCTGCTATACAAACCCTGAGAGAGCTAGGGCATGTTTATAGTTTACTTAATGAAAAGCTAAACATAAAGACTTAAAACAATCACCCGTCAAATAGGGCTGCACCCATTGTGGAGCGGTCTAATGTATTATACACTGTACAAGGAACAATCATCTGTCAAATAGGGCTGCATCCATTGTGGAGCGGTCTAATGTATTATACACTGTACAAGGAACAATCATCTGTCAAATAGGGCTGCATCCATTGTGGAGCGGTCTAATATGTTATACACTGTACAAGGAACAATCATCTGTCAAATAGGGCTGCACCCATTGTGGAGCGGTCTAATGTATTATACACTGTACAAGGAACAATCATCTGTCAAATAGGGCTGCACCCATTGTGGAGCGGTCTAATGTATTATACACTGTACAAGGAACAATCATCTGTCAAATAGGGCTGCATCCATTGTGGAGCGGTCTAATGTATTATACACTGTACAAGGAACAATCATCTGTCAAATAGGGCTGCATCCATTGTGGAGCGGTCTAATGTATTATACACTGTACAAGGAACAATCATCTGTCAAATAGGGCTGCACCCATTGTGGAGCGGTCTAATGTATTATACACTGTACAAGGAACAATCATCTGTCAAATAGGGCTGCATCCATTGTGGAGCGGTCTAATATGTTATACACTGTACAAGGAACAATCATCTGTCAAATAGGGCTGCACCCATTGTGGAGCGGTCTAATGTATTATACACTGTACAAGGAACAATCATCTGTCAAATAGGGCTGCACCCATTGTGGAGCGGTCTAATGTATTATACACTGTACAAGGAACAATCATCTGTCAAATAGGGCTGCATCCATTGTGGAGCGGTCTAATGTATTATACACTGTACAAGGAACAATCATCTGTCAAATAGGGCTGCATCCATTGTGGAGCGGTCTAATATATTATACACTGTACAAGGAACAATCACCCGTCAAATAGGGCTGCATCCATTGTGGAGCGGTCTAATGTATTATACACTGTACAAGGAACAATCATCTGTCAAATAGGGCTGCACCCATTGTGGAGCGGTCTAATGTATTATACACTGTACAAGGAACAATCATCTGTCAAATAGGGCTGCATCCATTGTGGAGCGGTCTAATATATTATACACTGTACAAGGAACAATCACCCGTCAAATAGGGTTGCATCCATTGTGGAGCGGTCTAATATATTATACACTGTACAAGGAACAATCATCTGTCAAATAGGGCTGCATCCATTGTGGAGCGGTCTAATGTATTGTCCACTGTGTCTCACCACTGCACAAGGAAACAATCGCCCGTCAAATAGGTCTGCATCCATTGTTGAGTGGTCTAATGTATTGTCCACTGTGTCTCACCACTGCACAAGGAAACAATCGCCCGTCAAATAGGTCTGCATCCATTGTTGAGTGGTCTAATGTATTGTCCACTGTGTCTCACCACTACAGAAGGAAACAATCACCAGTCAATAGGGCTGCATCCATTGTGGAGCGGTCTAATGTATTGTGCTCTGTCTCACCACTGCACAAGGAAACAATCACCTGTCAATAGGGCTGCATCCATTGTTGAGAGGTCTAATGTATTGTCCACTGTGTCTCGCCACTGCACAAGGAAACAATCACCAGTCAATAGGGCTGCATCCATTGTGGAGCGGTCTAATGTATTGTACACTGTGTCTCACCACTGCACAAGGAAACAATCACCTGTCACAATTAAGTAATTGGATGAAGATGATACCTTCCACCTCTTATACTAACCCTAAGTATACTACACATCCAAGTTCAGTATATATTGATATTATACCTCTCTAACTCCATCATCCTGAGAAAGAAAACTAAACAAAGCATCATTATATACTTAAACAGTAGACTAGTCTTTCTTTTGCTCAACGTCTTTAATAAGTTTCTGTCGTCCTAGATGGCGCCAAGGGTGGTCAACCTGGTCAGCTTGAATCAAGCACCTGGAAAGTCATCAATGTGGTAGCAATTTCAGAATTACATCATGGTAGTCTCAATTCTGAGACTGAGTAAAATTCTCATGCTAGATATAAGAGAAGTTAAAAAATATTGCTTTGCCTATGGTTATAGGGTACAGGCTACCCTGCATGTAGTGATTCTATTGGGGTGAATGGCTTGGTTTTCCTGACTGAACTGAAGGGCAAGGTCACTGAGCAGTATAGAGAGTGCGCTACTAGAAAAACTGGGTTCAACTTTTAACCGTGGCACGATTCCAAGAAAACCCTGCAGATTGGGGCATGGTAACCTCTCACCAGCAGGGTGGGGTTCCCTGTTGGGGTTGACATTCGGTGTATACACTGGGTACCTCCTTTGGCATGGGGTTCCTAACTCTTTTATCCCTTAAATGCACCAAAAAAGGGCTAGTAAAAAAAGGGCTAGTGAATGGTAGATTAGCCTGCAGGTTGTGCAAAAATAATTTTAACTTGCCAAAACAACAAAGTAAAATATTGTAAGAAACCTAACAATACCCTCAAAAGAACCATACTATCAGGATTATAATCTCGAGGGCAAATGGGTTCAGCATTTTACTTCCAAAAAATTGATAACTAATTGGTTAAAGCTGATTTCTCTCTTAAACCTCTCAATGTTTGGGAATTCATAGCTAGATGTCTTATCTAACCATTATTGCAAAGTTAACCATTTTTAATTCTGTGCCTCTGCATATGAATTCCATTATGAAAAAAATAAAAAAATATTGAAGGGTTGAGAACTTGGCAATTATGCAATTCAGGATGTTTAGATCAATTAGTCAAAAGCATATACTCCTAAGCCCATATGAACCTCTCGTAGCCTGAGGCTCTACTGCAGTTAGTGGTTTGCTGGGACCCCAGGCTAAATGTGGATTAAATCTCAATTAGCAACCAATGGAACACAGACCACAATCGTGTACACTTACATGGTTGATATTCTAACCACTGGGCCAAGCCAATAAGGGGCTGTCTCTATGGCCTAGTGGCCTAGTGCATTGCTCACAAACTAAAGTGGAACAAATTCCCTCTACAGTGATCACCAGTGGGACTAGCCACCTGTGAGTGATCAACTTAGAGGGGTTCCATTTACTAAAAAACTAACAGGAAAAAAATAGTGTAGGACTAGCAAAATGAGATCATTTTAGAGGGGTGATCACTTTGAGGCAGGGATTTAAGCCAGGATTTTGAAACTGGGTGTCCAAAATTGGCCATTGAAAACTTTTTGGGCATCCATTTTTTCAGGGGAGACCATGTGCAATAAATTCAAGTAAACACTATAAACATGTATTTTCTTATTCAGAAAAGGTATAAAATCCACCTGCTAATTATGCCATAGGAATAATGTTTGGGTGAAAATATTCAACTATTTGCATAAGAAATGACTTTTATTACAAGTTCCTCACAAAATTTTTGGGATGTCTGGAGGGGTGATTTTTGAGTTTTTTTAGTAGGTGTCCAAATGACGCCCGGGCGCACTGCTGGCTAAGTCCCTACTTCGAGTGGTTTTCCACTATATTTGCTGTCTCACACATAAGGTGTAGGGTTCAAATACAAACATCTTATTGAGGTATATGAGAAAGTTGACAGTAAGGGAAAGTAATTGATGGTCTTCCCTTTAAGATACTCATGTTTCCTACACCATTTAAACCTGGCTGATACGGATTAACCCTAATATGGCAAAGGAAGTGATAATAAACAAATCTCCAATGCACTCACAAATCAAATTTGACTGAGTGCAAATATCCTACCCACCGTACAACCCTATTTTCATGGTAAACAGATTCACAACAACTTGCAGGAGTAATTTGTATCTATTACAGATCCCTCTATAGGGAAATAAAGGCACTATAAAACTAAGTGATGTACAGCAAAATGACAGGGTTGAACCAAGGAAAGCTCCCTCTTCAGGGAAATGAAGGAACTTGTATCCTGCATAGCTCTCCCTAGAGGGAGATAAAGGAACTAAACAATTAAGTTCCAACCAATGTTCTTGGGTACAAACTATAGAATTGATTGTCTGGTAATTTTCATCTCCAGAAAGTTTTGCAAATGTTTAGAGTGCATTTCTTGGACACCTCTTTCTTAGCAATTGAAATTGATCCAGGATATGATTAATTTGAATATTTATCCATGAAATGATACCCCTTTTTTCTCAATAAATCTTCTCCAGGATCTAGCACATACCAAATGTGTGTATAAGATGTAATATAAACATAGTACTCGCTAGGCTTCATTTCCTGTAATTGATATGATTACATGAACCAGGATCTGATTTGTGAATAAACCAATTTATAGAAAAAACACCTAACTGTTACATAAGAAAGATGCACTTGGGGGTATTTGAAGGACATTTGTTGGTTTGATTCTTATGAACATTTCTTATTCAAACAGATTGCAAAAAAAGTTTGGGAAATATAATTAATTTATTTAAAATTTATTTATTCATTTATTTTCAATTTTAATTTCTATTACATTTTGAATTATTTCAAAACAGGAGGTTTTGTGGCGCTACCGGTATGCATGGGTTAAAGATCATGATCGGAATCTCAGATACACTGTAGACCATTAGCAAGCTGAGGAAGGATAACCTATACTAGGAGCAGCCCGGTGCCAGAAATAGATAGTGGTCAGTGGTGGCAGGAGCAGCAAGGCCATATATACAGACAAACGGACAGACAGAAAGACACACAGACAGACAGCATACACACATTCCTGGTCAGGAAACCTGCTCGTCCAGGCCTACTGGACAAAGATTCCTAGCATACCATGGAATCCACAGAGAAATTCCCATACAATACCTAGAGAAATACTAGCAAGTCATACAGAATCTAACTTGTAATGACTCGCTGTGTGTACAGTACTGCATGTATAGTACATGCTAAGGATTTAACAAGATTACAAAATCATCTAATTTTTTATCCATTCATGCTTAATATTCCCTTAGATAAGTGCATTCTGCTAGTAAGATACCTAAGAGTATAAATTTGTAATTAAACAGAAAATTTTGCAAAATATTTAAAGATAGGTGTTGGCAAGATTCTGATCAATATTTATACTTCCAAAAAGATGCTTTGATCAAACAGATTATACTAGTATTGCCAAAACAGCCAGATTCATTCAGGGGGATAGAGGGAATAAATGTGCCAATTTATAATGAACCCTAATGAGGTTATTTAACCTTTACGCTGCTGGCTAATTTGACCGATACAAAATGATGGGAAAAAACCCGAAACATGACTGAAATCCTGGCAGATGGGTACTCATCCGAGAGTACTCAGCAAGAGCTATCCAATGAATACCAACAAGACAGGGTTTGGATGGTTTTTCAAAAAATCTTTGCATACTTGTGCTTAGGATGAAAGTAGTCGAAGCATTAGATTGGTTACGGAGTTTAATCATGATTTGACTTAACCTCCAAAATATTTATTAATATCAGTCACCATGGGTCTTTAAGACTATGAATTGGTTGATCAACAATTTACCTAAATACTCTCTAAAATATCTCTTAGTGGGATATAATTTCTAGATCTTGTCAAAACAAGTACTCTTGGTTGAAGATTTAACTGCATCTTTTCATAAACAAACACTTAAAAGGAAGTCAAACAACATTCTACACAAGTACAAACATTAACCCATTCAGGCCTGGAGCAGCCAAAAACTGGCCAAAGGTGTTTGTGGATCTGGTACTTTTCAGGGGGTGTCTAAGTGTAAAAAGATTTAAAAACCCAGGATCCTATCAGTCCACACCTGTATAATATAACACACCAGCATGTCTAAACATATGCGTACTATGTGTGAGTTGGCTTTGGTAAGAGTTGCACCCCAACAAGCACTTGTGTGAGTTAAACTATGTAAATAAAACTAAAATGGTAGAGAAGAAACCACTCAAAAGTCTGAGCTATGTATGGTGTCTCTGACTAATTTGTCCAAGATAAGAGACGTATGGTAGAGAAGTGCTGATAAGTAGATAGGTTAAGATTTGGGACCATGCAGTATACATTTGTCCTGGATATGTAAAATTCTGAGGTACCGTACCTGTATAAAAATCCTATGGATCTGCAACACTTTACAGAAAGTAATCAAGGCATTTAATTTCAACAATATACAGTCAAACCTCTATTAAGCGACCTCTCAAGGGAAATGTCAAAAGTGGTCTTTTAAAGAGGTGGTCTCTTAAGGTGATGGGTACCATTGCAAGCCAGTTAAAAGCCCTGTCCCAAAACACACCTTAAAGTAGCATAATCCTATAACTAGGTGTATCTCCAGGTTCCTGAGTGTTATCAGGTAGAGAATATCATCGCCACCTGTCATTATTCAATCCATATTCTGTTTTATTTCAAAATTTACAACTTTTTTTTCAAATGACATATTCTCATTAATTACGCAGGTTATGGTTACTGCAGGTTCAGAGTTACTTTAGGGATATCATTAACTATGCCCAATAAAAAGTATTTTTTTGATTTTTTACCCCTGAAGATTTTTACAGGCCATAAAATTGAAAATTCTAGTGAGAAATCTCGTGTGTGGAGGCATGGGAACCCCTTTGATAGTAATGGACATACCTCGCTATTCACTCCTGAGCACTCGAAACAAAAGAGAGTCGTACAAAGATACACATCGACGATCTCAAGACAATGGGTTGTGGTCAGGATGCTATAAATAGGTGCTAGCTATGAGCACGAGAGGTTACCAAGTGAAGTTGGTGTGGAGATTTCTAACTAAAATTTTCAAGGTTATGGTCTGTAAAAATCTTCAGGGGTAAAAAATCAAAAAATACTTTTTATTGTGCATAGTCAATGATATCCCTAAAGTAACTCTGAACCTGCAGTAACCATCACCTGCGTAATAAATGAGAATATGTCATTTGAAAAAAAAGTTGTAAATTTTAAAATAAAACAGAATATGGATTGAATAATGACAGGTGGCGATGATATTCTCTACCTGATAACACTTAGGAACCTGGAGATACACCTAGTTATAGGATTATGCTGCTTTGAGGTGTGTTTTGGGACAGGGCTTTTAACTGGCTTGCAATGGTACCCATCACCTTAAGAAGGGGTTGAGGGTCTGAGCGAGGTTGTGAAAAAACAAAGAATATCAAACAATGACCAGGTATCATTGAGGTTGTTATGTTTAGGTGCGTTTGTTGAAATTGCTTCATTAATATTTTAAGAATTAACAATTCAGAAAAATAAAAGTTGAACTCCAACATTAATTGAGGACCCTCAGAAATGACATACTTTCAATTTTACCGATTATTTCACTATTTTGTTGTGCCATTTCCAATATACAAGGCGTCTAGGCATTCAAGTGGCCGTTGAATGAAGGACCATTTACTCTTAGGGATAATATTTCATGGTCGTTGGTCGCGTCAAGCAAGTGGTCGTTTAATCAAGGTAAAATATATAGGGAATAGCCTTGGGGGGATTTGAAACGGTCGTTCAAGGCAAGTGGTCGTTTAAGGTAGAACCCTATTCGATACACGGGTCATTTTTAAAACTTGAATATCTGAAAACTGAGTTCAATGAAGACAGCGACACTTATGCTATTGTAAAGGTTACATCTCATAGTTACAGAATAATGGTAAAATTATCAATAAATGACTATTTTGAGGTAATGCGGCACCCTTAAAGAGCATATCTGGATGTGTTTCGTTTTTTGGCAAAGAGGTCAAGACTTACCCTTTACTTGAAAATGAGAGTCTACCATATGATTATTCATGTCTTTGGTAAGGTGCAAGGTCCTACCTCAACAGGGAATTTGCACGATGAGTATCTTAAAAACATTTTTGAATGTTTCCATAAGCCTCAAAATTACTAACAGCACGTGGTTTACATAGTAAATGCTGATTTTCAGGTCCTGTCACAATTCAAGGTACCTGTGACATGACCTTGCACCTAGACGGGGTTCATATCTGACATATTCTAAAATACAGGCTTCGAAAACTGTATCGTTATTCACTTTCAGCCAAAAAATGAGATGAAAATTTTGTCCAAAATGGTCTATCTCGAAGGAATCTGCATGGTCAAAGCAGACACCCATGTCGTTTGGGACAAATTTAACACGGAGGGCCCAAAGGGACCCGCCCTTTGTCCTCGTGGTTGTAACACAATAGAATGCTGCCAGCTCGAGATTCGTGGCGTGTGAACACTGCTCATGTGTCATCTTTTGTTTTGATATCCATTCTCAGGGGCCAGCCAAGGACACCACCTAGTGGTGATAATCTTGGTGCACTAGACTATCACCTTAAGAGAAGTGGTCGTTGAGGCAAGTTTGACTGTATATGAAGAAAAGGTTGATTTAGCATTCTGATTTAAGTCTTTCTTTCACATATATTTCAAAATATTCATTATGAGAAAAATATCACCAAAATCATAACAAACATGTTATTACAGTTTAAAGTTAAGTTAAGGTTGAAGTTAAGTTTTGGGGTATTATTGTGATTATTAAATAGGGATATAGGCATCAACACTTTATGGTGCAAGCTGAGCGTTTTAGGTTCATCCATAGTTATGGAATGAGTATAATGTTTTGGGGCTACTGAGGTGAAAAAATGCCATTCGACATTGCAATTCTCATTGCAGTTTCCATCATACAGAGGCCCTGGATAAATTTAGAACACTGAAGAGATAGGCAGCGCATTCCTGACATACTAGATGCGTGTTGATTGCTTCTTAATCCTTACACTGCAACACTGCGCGTGTGATACAGTAGGTAATGTCACAACAGTGTGCTAGTAGGCCAATCGTGCCTGCCAGAACTCTCTCTTCCTGATAAAAGCAGATTTTTAATGGGAAATGTTTCTCAGAACTTAATCCTTAAACTGCAACACTGCAAGTGTATCACAGTAGCGTAATGTCACAACAATGTGCTAGTAGACTAATCGTGCCTGTAGCAGCCAAAACTATTTGCTGATGTCTTTCTGATAAAAGTGGATTTTCGAAAGTATTTTCAATGGGAAATGGTCCTCAGAACATAACTGTTATGCTGGTGGTGGCTTATTTTACCAATACAAAATGCTGCAGAAAAACCTGAAAAATGACTGAAACCCTGGCACATGGGTACTCAAATGAGAGTACTTAGTAAGTTATCCGATGAATAACCAACATGATAGGGTTTAGATGGTTTTCAAAAATCTTTACGTCCCTGCGCTTTGGACTAAGGTAGTCTCTGCATTGGAAGGGTTAACCTACTACTTTTCTTCAAATATTTGTGCATACCTTTCTTTATTTCTAAAGTAATATTTTCAAAAGTATAATCAACGATTCAGACAACATTGTCAAACAAAACTTCAAACATGAATTGGTGTGAGTATTGTGTCAAACTAAAATAAAAATCTATTAACACCATCACATATGCTTTTGTATATATATATGCATTGTGTAGAAATTAATTTGTCCTGTGTTCCAAGACCTGTACATATCTCAGAGGCGATCCTGGATTCTTGTGTAGGGGTTCATTCTGTATGACGGGGGTTCATTTTAACTGAGAGGTATATCTACATTATTTAACCTATCAATAAAGCAAGAATAAAACTGTCATTTCATTACAAGAAAATAAACATTTTGCTGTGTATAGGGGGTTTGTGGAACCTCTACAAACCCATTTGTATCTGCAACTACATCCAGTGAACCCTGTAAAATGATAATGAACAAAGTGCAACAAAGTATATGACCCCTACCTTCAAGTGTCCTGCCTCCTTTCTACAAGTGCTACTTGTAGAATTGCAAATTCGGCAGCTTCACGTCAATTTTCGGTACTTTCACCTTCGTCCAATCCACTACGGAGAGGAACATTGTGATAAGAGCCACGAGAACCAGGAAGTTCACCGCCCAGCATATATCCCGAAAAACCATCGTAGCGATGTCGACTGGTGGCCTACCACAACGTGCTAAAAAACTCCTCAGCTCCTAAAACCTCTCCTTGCAACAAGAGTAGTAGTAGTTGTAGTAGTAGAAGTAGTAGTAGTAGTAGTACTAGCAGAGGCGAGTGGATGAAACCAAGTACCACTACCGATCGAGCAGATGCGTCTTCGCAACTTTCCGATTTAGCTGCGTGTTTTGCAAAGTTTATCTCTGCTAGGCCCTACACTAATCTGCACTCTAATTTCGCACAGATGCCAGCTGGGCTTCGGGTGGCGGGGTAGAATTTCTCTCCACTGCTTGCTGTCCACAAGCCCAGGACGCATTTAACCCATTCATGCCTGCATGGAGATCTTCTTGACAAGTGTCGTCTGGGTCTACGGTTATTTTGGAAATAATTCAGGAAGTAAGATTTAGTTCACAAAATATTTGAAGGAGAGTTGTTCATTTGGTTCTGATCATCATTTCTCCATCAAATATTTTCTTTAAAAATGCTATGGTCCAAAAGATATAACCATAATAATCAGAACATTTTCCTGCATTGCCTGTATGTATCGGTTAACTTATTCAGGCCTACTTAAACACATACCTGATGATCTGATCTTTTAAAACATTTTTGCATTTCTCAAGAAATTGTCATTTGGATCTTTAATACTTTAAAATTTGGAAACTAACTCAGGAAATTACTCTTTCATTTATAAGATATCGCATAAAGGAATTTCTGAATTTCATTTTATCATTTTTTGCCATAATTCGTGAAACGACAATTAATTGTATATGGTAGAGTAAACAGGAATACCAGGCAAAAAAACGCTGCCTAACCCTGTATTGGAACCTACACTGCTGGTGAGAGACAGTGAGCAATCAGTGGCAATGTCTTAGACGACTCGACTATTAAGGCAGGTCCTTTGATTAATAATTATCTTTTATATATATATATTATATATATATATATATATATATATATATATATATATATATATATATATATATATATATATATATATATATATATATATATATATATATATATATATAATTATATATATATATATATATATATAATTATATATATATATATATATATATATATATATATATATATATATATATATATATATATATCTTTTTCAACCTTAATTATCATATATGCAGCTGAGACTTCACGGGAAATCCTAGCATAATCCTAGGAATTTCTGGATATTCCCAGCAGCTCCATTTGGTAAGAGCACTCTGGGCATGGTCTTAGCTGCCAGCAGGGCGTCTGGGTGTCATTTTGGACACCCAAACCCTTAAAAAGCACCCTTCAGGACACCTGAAAGTTTTTGTGAAGAATTTCTTAAAATGTCAATCTTAAGCATATAATTGAATTTTTTCATCTCCATATGATTCCCATGACATTGTATAAGGATATTATGCCTTATTTTGATAAATTCATTCATGTTACTGGTTGAAATCTGAGTATATTGTGGTCCCCCTTAAAAATTTGGACGCCCAAAAATTTTACAATAGCCAATTTTTGGCCCCAGTTTCTAAATCCTGGCAAAGGCCCTGACTCTGGGTATGAGAGGGTTAACCTGCCTGGGGCTACTAAGCACAATTCATGATCTTCAGTATCTTCCCAGCAAGCAGTTTAACCCTTATTCTGGTGGTGGCTAATTTGGCCAATATAAAATGATGCAAAAACCTGAAAAATGACTGAAACCCTGGCACATGGGTACTCATCTGAGAGTAATCAGCAAGAGCTATCCAATGAGTACCAACATGACAGGGTTTAGATTAGTTTTCAAAAATCTTTGCATCACTGTGCTTTGGACGAAAATAGCCTCAGCATTGGAAGGGTTAACTCTTTAACTGTGCATTGGTGAGTGAGAGTGGGTGGTCAATGGATATGCCCTAGACCACTAAGCTATCAGGGCAGGCCCTCTGTTGGTCAGACCACTAGGGAAGCACTCTAGATCAAGGCATCACCCAAAACCGTCTGACTATTTTGAAAATATCTCTCTAACAAAAGCAATTTTCAGGAAATATTTGAAGGAGAAACGTTGATCAAAATCCAACCCACAACTGTTCTTTAATCATTTTGTAAAGCAATGATTAATTTCAAAGTTATTTTGAAAAATATCAAAGGTCCAGACGAAAACTTGTCAAGGAGATCTCCAGGCATGAATGGGTTAAGCAGCCCAGGGCTACTACTACTAGTATAACCACATCTCAGGGTCTACAGTATCGTCCCAGCAAGCGGCCGGCCGCCGACATATGGTCAGACAACTTGTTGTTTATTTTGGCAGCTCCTCCGGAGACATCTGGTAATTTGGGAGCAAGATTCTTGAGTGGGATACCCGGTCATTACTGACCATTCTGGTCTTCTCACCCTGGCATCTTGCCAAGTTTACCAAATAAGAGCCCCACCTGCTATTAAGATAAACAGCCAAATCTCTGAGGTGTGTTTGGAATTTAGAATTTTGTTTATTGTCACTTTCTTCGCTATTCTCGGCTAATGACTCATAACCAGCTGGTAGCTAATAAAAGATGAAACTGAAATACCCAGAGAAAACCACCAACTAACCTTAAGTCACTTGCATCTTTCTCACAGCCACAAAGCAGTACTAACTGTAGATAAATGTAGCCCTTATTAAATGTACATAGCTTGCAATACTCAGAGATTTCTATGTCAATATTAGGAAAATACTATGTTTTCCTGGGAGTGGGAAGTCTCAGTAACATTTGAGAAATTATTATGGAATTCCTTAATGGAGCAGGGAATTTCAGAAGATAATGCTAGGGAAATTCCAGAATTTCCTGGGATGTCTCGGCGACAATTGATAATAAGGGAAGACAGAATAACAATCAGTTTGCAATGCATTAGATCACTCAGTGATTGGGGCTGCCCCCCCACCCCTAAGATGCGACTACAGCAAAACCTCATATTGAGAGGCATTCAATTCACATTTTACTTTTTCAACAGATGCATTAACAGATGAACAAATAGGACCTGAGGACCTCACATTTGGAGTTTGTTCTGAAATAATAAATGTGATTCACATCTATAGAATAAACAATGAGGGAATTTTGTGAAAAAATGAATGTTGAGTTGACTGTCAGGCTTATTAGGCCACTACAGGTATGAATGTAGTGGTGCTTAGCATTTCTATGTAAAGAAAACTGTGTGTCTGACTGCATACCATAGAACTATCAGTGGGCAAAAAGGATAAACCATTCACCCTCGCAGTAGCCCAAGAAAGCTACCGTAAATTCTCGCAAATCTCAGACACTTTTTATTAATTACGATTTTCGTTGGCTGATGGTGGCCGAAATTTACTGAAAATAGCGATCAAATGTCAGACACCATGGCCGAGATTTGTCGATATCATCAATTGAAACGAAAGGTACATGTACTATTTATATAACTATGATGTAGATGGAACTGAAAATCTATCGCTAACTTCGTGAACAAGAACACAATTTTCCCCCACAAAATCATTATTGTCCACCTACCTGACTTGTCATTCCTCTGCTATATATACTAATAAAGTAACTTGCCTCCCTTGCATGTTGTTTATTCTTGATGCCGCACGCCTAATTACGCATCGAATTATACAAACTGGTGCAGCCCATGAGATCGATGTGTTTACTTCTGGTTTCGGAGCCGGTGCGTATTGGCAGATATAGGGACACTAGAAATGTTTTTTATAATCTAAAATCAATCGGAAACTTCGTAATTTAAACATGTCTTTCACTTTGGCCGATATTATCAATTGTCAACTGAATTGAAACGAAAGCTAGATGGAAATTCGATCGCTAACTTCGAGAACAAGAACACAATTTTCCCCCACAAAATCACCTACCTGACTTGTCATTCCTCTGCTAGTATATATACTTGTAAAGTAACTTGCCTCCCTTGTATGTCGTTAAATTGTTTATTCTTGCTGCCGCACATCAATTACGCATTGAATTATATACTTGTTCAAGTTATTGACAAGTCTTATTTCGAAATGGCGCCGCCCAAGCTGTATTCCACTCTACACGCAGAAATGCGATACCTACTTCCGGTTTCGCACCGATCGTCTTTTGGCGGATATGGGCACCAGAAACGATCTGAATAATCTAAAATCAATCGCAAACTTTGGAAATCTAAATGTATTTTTCTTATATCAATGAAATTTACTTGGTGGCCGACTTTTGGTGAAATGTGTCCTTGGATGAATCGGGGGTGGGCGAATTTCCCCAGTAATTATTTGTTAGATTAATTATAGTGGTCGAGATTCCTAGGGCGGACGAGATTTCCGAGAATTTACGGTAATCATTTTTGTAATATCCTTTCAATAAAGATATTCACCTCTGAAAACATCTGAAGGTGAACATAGATGATATTTTTCTTTAACCTATTCATGCCTGTATATATACCTCCTTGACAAGAGCCAATCTGCTGGATTACAGTGATTTAGAATGTCACTTTGGAAGAAAGCAAAAATTTACAAAATATTTGAAGGAAAATTGTTGGTTAGGTTATGATCAACATTTACCTTTCATGTACTTTCTGAAAAAAGTTCTGATATAGATATATCTTCAAAATAGTCAGAACGTTTTGGCCGCTGTGAGCATTAATGAGTTAACCCTTTAATGCTTAAAAAATTCTTTCGAAATGTTTGTCTCGTCTTGAAAACCTATGATTTTAATTTGAAAATTAAGAATGATTTTAAAATATATAGAAAATACTTGAAGGAGATTTGTTGGTAATGTTCTGGTTGAAATTTCTCAAATAGTTTGCTAATTATGATTTGGCATGAAAAACATTATTAAAGTAGGCAGGCTGATTTTGGCTGCTGTGCGCATTAATGGGTTAACCTGAGGCTACTTTTTTTGCCCAAAACACAAATTTGCAAAGATTTTTTTTTAAATCATCTAAACCCTATTGTGTTGGTATTAATTGGATAGCTCTCACTGAGTACTCTTAGATGAGTAGGTTTTCAGTCATTTTTTCAGGTTTTTTGTATCATTTTGTATCAGCGAAATTAGCCACCAGCAGCAGCAGGGTTAAGAATTTCTCAAAAGTTACTTGTTTCTAGACAACTCTTTAAGGAATTGTTTCTTGATGAATAAAAAAAAAAGTTCTTTAACCTTTTCATGCTGTAAACCTCCTTGACAAGAGTCAATTGGCCAAATTAGCCACTAGCACCAGCAGCATAAGGGTTAATCTGCTACAGAGCGCTACAATCTTCAGTAGGGTAGTAGTCTCTGTGGACTCCCTGCTGCGTGTGGAGATCTCTTTGCTGTGAGCTTTTCTCTGGCCCACTGAACATGACACAAACAATTAACTTGATAAAGCGGCCTGGGCACCCAGATTAAAAGCATGTTTTTATTGTGATTCTTTTTTTAACTTGTACATGCCCTTAACACCTCAAAAAGTCTGATTAGAGTTAATCCTGAGAGAACCTTGGGATCAGACAAAAATGTTAACATTTTGGAGGTCCTCTTTCAATGTTTTAGGAACAGATGGAAATTAGATATTTTGTTCACAATAGGAGTTCACATTTCAGAGGTGTTCACATTAAGAAGTTTAACTGTTTTTGGAAATGTTTTCAAAATTCATAATAAAAACATATTTTGGAAAATATTAAAGGGAGATGTAATTTGTAACATTGATCATCAAAACTCCTTCAAATAACTCCAAGGAATCTATTCAAATTAAACTCTCAACAGGAATATTACCTATTCACGCCTATAGCACACACACCTATCCTGACTATTTTGTTGAAGCCTCACTGGGAATAAAGCACATTCTTAAAATATTTGAGGAAGAAATGTTGACCATAATTTAACCAGCAGCTTTCATACACATAAATTTTTAAAAAAATATATATATATTTTAAATTTTAAAAAATACTTTCAAAAAAATACTCCAAATATTTTGAGGTTGCATGCTTTAATATGATGTATTCAAAGGTATCATAAATCTAGATGTTACTTTTCAAGTGGTACTCCGAGCCTGAAAGGGTTAATATGCAATTTCCATAATACCCGGATAGTGGTCTACTTCCCATTCCAACAGGGAGGTCTATTTTGAACATTCTCATGAGGCGCCATCTTTTGAGAGATTATCACATCAACAAAAATAATTAGTGGTTACGGAATCGACAAGCTGAATCTATCAACACAAACACTTCACTTGTCATACTTTTAGTTACTCTGAGATACTGCACATTTGATAATTCTTAACCCTTGCGATACTGAGTCTACTTTTGTCCAAGGTATCTAATCCATAACGATAATTATTTTAAAGCTCTCACTGAACCCTATCAGATGAGTACCCACTTGCCAGGGTAATTTTTCAACTTTTTTTCAAATAATTTTTTTTTTGTCCAAATTAGCTACCAGCAGAGAAACGGTTATTAGGACAGTAGTAGAGAGAGGAATAGTAATAGGGAGAATTACAGACAGACAGAGCATATCTCCTATACCTAGTAAATTAAGCCCTTAAACAGTTATTGTTTCCTGGACCCCTACCCTACCATGACATTTTTTTACTCAAAAAATAAGTCACTACCTTAAAGTGTTTTTTTCGCCCTTCCAACAAACAATCAACATAAAGCACGCATGAAATATGCATTTTTAAAAAAATAACAATCCAAAAAAATATTTTTACCTACCTATCTACCCTTTTTTAGCCTTATAGAATTGGCATCCATTTTATAATACTACTGGGTATTGAAAGCCCAAGTCAGGCAGAAGTATCAGTGTTTATTAGCATCATTTTCAATTCCTCCATATCTGTCCCTCAATGTGAAAACTGTCTATTCTGATTTAGTTCTAAACTTGCTTACCAGGTGGCCACTGAGATCTTTTCAATCCCTTGGTTTTAGCTAATCAGGGTGACCATCCTTGGCGCCATCTATGATGAGCAAAGGAAACTAACATCTAAACATCCAGAGATTAGTCCTGAATTTGCATGAAAGCCAACATGAAATGGCTAAAAACCTTGCAGACATCTTTCCTTTTAACTACATCGAACTAAATATTAATGTACCTTGGAAATCAATAATAGGGTACTCACCACAATATCTTGACACAACTTCCTCTTTCAAATCAACTTTATAGTTACATCCTGAAATTCAAAAAATCATTAAATGGCATTATGAAGTTATTGTTTTTCAAAAGTTTAAAGAGAAATATCTTAGCCTAAATACCCTAGCTTATGCTGCTTTAAATGAAATGTACGCATTTCTATAATTCAACCATACCCTTTTCGTTAAGTTAATCTATCAGTAGTTTTTTTTTTTTTTGCAAGCCTAAAAAAGGAACAGGCCTTTTTGTTTATTTTCCTGCTTCAAGGAAAGTTGTTTGTTGGGTCATAACAATCTTACATTTCTCCCTTACTTTTTTCTAAAATCACTGAAATTGCCAAGATTGTTTGGGGTTTTGCAGGTATAAGAGGGTTAATGATTTATAAACAATAGATCTATCCACAGAGGAAAGGTTAAGGCAATATAGAATAAAATAGGTAATATATAAAATATAACATCGAATGATGGAGAGATAGCCAGGATGTTTAGGGGGGATATTTGAGGATTTGGGTGTCCAAGTGAGGCCCAGACACCATGCTGGTTAAGACTTAGCCTAGATTTCTAAGCTGTCGTAAGTATTATTTCTGTCTTTTTCTGATATCAGGCGTCAAATGATCAAGGTGGCCAGAGTAGCAAAATTAGTTCACATTTATCTCACCAGGTGAATGAAGGACTCGGTTTGAGTATGACACAGCTTAAAGATAGGAGTACAAAATGATGCCATCTATCTTTCACGCCTGGTACTACACCACAACCAGGTTAGTCAACTGAGAAAGAAATGGTTACTTTTCAGGGACGAGGAGGCTTGTCTAGCTTAGACCCATGATATGATTGCAGTGTCTGCAGAAGGCATTTCTGTGGAGGTTTTATTGATATACTGAGATCAACAAGTTCACCTTGAATCTCCCATCCAATACACCTCTGAATCGGGTTCCTCCTCCGGTCAATATTCAGGTGTTTAAACATTCATTTACTTATCCAAGCAAATATGGAACTCTACATCTATGAATATGAAAATGGTAACAGGCAATTGTCTTAAGGAACAATTCTTATCCCTGTGGCCTGAAGGGTGAGAAACCCTATAAATCCTAAATACCTGAGCCCTGAGGGCCACAGAGAAAATCAAATGCTGTTATTGACTGTGTTACCCTCATAAAATAAAGATCATCATTATTATCATTGTTATTATTATCATTATTTTTATTATCATTATCATTATTATTATTATTATCATTACTATTATTACTATTATAACTATTATTATCATCATAATCATTATTAATGTTATTATTATTATCATCATCATATCATGATTATAGTATTATCATTACTATTATTATTGTTATTATTATCATTATATTTATTATTATTATTATCATTATTACTATTACTACTATTATTATCATTGAAATCATCATTATCATTATTGTTATTATCATTAACTGTGTTGATGTATAATGATAGTGATGATGATGAGGAGGATGATGATGACATTTACAGGTCAGCTTCCAGTCAAGTGTATCTCAAAACATTGTCTTGTTATCAAGATATTTCCAAAAGATCCTGACCCTGCACCTACTTTCACTGTGAATGGGTTAAACATTATTGCACAGCGCAAGTAGGACCTCCCTGTATCAGCCTCAGGTATTTACCTACCACTACAGGGCAGCGCACAGGTAAATAACCCACTGAATACACACACAATCTACAACCTGTGAAATAATGATTTTTCCACATGTCTACTTGCACTGGGCTTACACAATATGGATTGTGGTTACACAGTTACAGAACAGCATATTGTGAGATCTATTAGCTATATGCTGTGTATACCAGGGCAAGTTATAATGTTTAGAGTAGGGATAGGCTCCATATACCAGATGTAGGATATCTGGTTAGGGATATGTTTAAGCATATGTCTACTTTTGCTGGGCTTACACAATATGGATTATGGTTACACAGTTTCACAGCAGCATATTGTGAGATCCATTAGCTATATGCTGTGTATACTAAGGGAAATTATAGGGATTTATATTAGAGTAGGGATATGCATTTTATACCAGCTGAGGGATTTCAGGTTAGGGATATGCTTAATATACCAGAGGCTGATACAGGATTTTAGAGTAGGGATACACATTTATTGCCAGATATAGGACATCTAAAAAGGAATATGTGTTATATATCAGAGGGAGATATAGAATTTCAAATTATGAATATGCATATGATCTATACTAGGGGCGAACTTCAGACAGGAGGAGTGTTTGGACGACTTAGGTTCATCCTAAAGTTTCAATTAAGATATATTTTATGGCAATACTGAAGTATATCATCTTTAACCCAGACCATCCCTTCCCAATGATGTTGATATAAAACAAAATAATTCAGAATTAGCCTATCTTCATTAAATAAGTCATAGGCAATAAAAAAAAATTATTCAGATGATTCATAATTTCTGTCACACCTTATTAGGTATTCTACAGCTGTAATTATATACTCAAAGCTGGAACCAAGCCAAACTATGAGGACTTACGTACATTTAAGTTGAAATCTGCAACAGCCTTATTTTAATAAAGAATGGTGATCACCGGATACACAACCAGCAGATCTCGCTCAACATCGTCGGCACGACTCCTACCCAAGGTGTTGACAAGAACCTCTCAAGGGAATGCTCTGCATGTGTGCATGAGTAGCTTCCTCTATAATGTAAACAAAAACAAGAACCCTCATTCATTTGTCTCCTAGTGAACTCACACTGAGGCGAGATTAGGTGTGTCAAGGGCTTTATAACGGGCCTTATGGTAATTGGTCTGTGGTGACAAATCCATGTTTATATCAACAGTGATTGCCCCGGATGTGTCCCTGTCCTGCAGGGAAGATGGTGACATGTTGTGTTAACACATTCACATCTAGGTTGTACATAGTCTGATACTAATAAAAAATACCTTGATAAAATGCAACACTTTGAGGATTATTTAAGGAAAGTTGCGCCAGTTGGGTTCAACATCCCTCCTCAAATTTTTCAAATATTGCTATGTTTCATGACTTACGCTCAAAGATGTAATATTATGTGCACACTCCAGATATGAATGGGTTAAGATAAATTTTACCTGCCCTGCCCTCAGATGACCTATCATGAAAGGAAGATTTGCCTTCTAGTTTCATGCCATAAGAGGGTCAATATTGAGAAATAACATAAAAACAAGAAAAAAAAGAGAAAACAATTGAGCATACTTAAGAGTTCCAATGATTCTTTTCAATTATCCCTTTATGAGATAGATCCATTATTAGCTTAACTGGAGAATAAATGAACCTTATAATCTACCACACATGTATATTATAACAATAATACACATTTACCTGGCAACATACTGTTCAAAGAACAATAGGTATGTGTCATCAGGTAAAGGTGAGTTGGGAATGTGGGTATTGTTGAGTCATACCTATATAGTACCATGGGGTGACACATATTAACAAGGACATCTCTATGAGTAATACTGTATGCACATTCTTAAATTCATTTATAGATCTAATTCATCTACCTACATGTATCTATCATGTATGAATAAAATGAGAGCAAGAGAGAGAGAGAGAGAGAGAGAGAGAGAGAGAGAGAGAGAGAGAGAGAGAGAGAGAGAGAGAGAGAGAGAGAGAGAGAGAGAGAGAGAGAGAATGAGTGAAAATGAGAGAGAGAGGAGAGAGAGAGGGAGAGAGAGAGAGAGTCATTCTCAGCAGAATGAACGCTTTGAAAAATTAAAAATTAAGCCCACATGCTTATCGTCTATATACCATAACTAATAATTCAAATGTGTATTCACTCATAAAGATTCAACTTTTATGTATATTTTATATAGTAGTAGAATGTATAACACTTGTACTGTACCTTTCGAATATTGAAATCTCAATATCTCCTTTCATTTTCACAGAAACATGCAGGAATAAGTATTCCAGGTCATATAAAACCTCCACTCTCCTATATATCCACAAATGAACCAATACGCCAACAAAATCCAGACCCCTGGAAAGTTCTCCTTGCGAGCTGACAGTGGAATCAATATAATATCCCAGCTAGTGTAACACGCCGATCCGACTCATGCGTCTCGCTGTAGTTTGGTATTTGTTCACTGCCAACATGGTCATATGCCCATGAGTGCTCTCGGCTGTGGGCCAATCAATTCATCTCTAAATCTATACGCACACGGTGGGATCGGTATTTTCTCGACTGCAACAGCCGTGAAAATAATTATCCAGGAGTGATGTTTTGTGTAAATAAAAAATTGTGATATCAAGTGTTTTTGGATTGGTGAACATAGTTACAGTCAGTCCAGAGGTGCCCAGACAGCATATAGGGTCATAGGGAGCCTGGTTCTTGAGTATTAATCAAATTGGGAGTGTGGCAATCTTCAAACGACAACAGAAAATACACCTATTCAAAGATGTATTTATCAAATACCTTTGTGGATATCAACCTCTATCCTTTGACAATGAATGTAATGCGCCTTTGAGCATGTTTATATGGAAAGGGCGCAATATCAAATGACAATATTATTATTATTATTATTATTATTATTATTATTATTATTATTATTATAAACTACTTCAGGTACTGATGAAAATGCTTTTCTGGTTTAAAGTAACCATAGGAAGGTAAAAATGCAAAGAAGTTGAGTCAGAGATGAATCCCCCTCCCTCTTAGACTTTCATTATGCATGGTGAAAGCTAGCGAAATACATGTCATAATTCATTTGGTTACTGTCTCATAAGTGGGTGGACATAACTTAGAGCTCTAAGATTATCACTGTTATTGGAAATAATATTAAACATAAAGAATTCATGAATACATCATTTCTAGATATTTAACAAACAATGTAGTAAAAATTATAAAATTTGGAAAAGCACATGAAAAAAAGGAGAGGGCAAGTAGTGATGATAAATTAACCCTTTTGCTGCTGGTGGCTAATTTTTGCCAGTACAAAATTATCCAGAAAAATGACTGAAACCCTGGCAAATGGGTACTCATCTGAGAGTACTCAGTGAGAGCTATCCAATGAATACCAACATGACAGGGTTTGGATGGGTTTCAAAAATCTTTGCATCTCCGTGCTTTGGACGAAAGTAGCCTCAGCATTGGAAGGGTTAAGATCCTGGCTATTTTGATAATATAAAAAGCATTTCCTGGCATCTCCCAGCATCTAGTTGAAAATAGAAAAGCGACAGGAAAAATAGCTGAGCAGGGTCTGACACATGAGGTCAAGCCCTGCAGCCAATCTGGCCAGTAATCAGAGGATAGAGTAGCAATATCTGGGATGCTATCCTCCTGCTCCTCCGGTAAAAATAGCTTTATCTTAAACCTTCCTATGCTAAGGCTATTTTTGTTCAAAGAACAAGGTTGAGAAGATTTTTGAAAACCATCTAAACCCTGTCATGTTGGTATTCATTTGAAAGCCCTTGCTGAGCACTCTCTAAGTAGTACCCATTTGCCAGGGTCTCAGTCATTTTTTATGTTTTTTGCATCATTTTGTACTGGCCAAATTAGCCATGCAGCAGTAGCATAAGGGTTAAGGAGGACCAGTACTGGAACACATAACACACCAAAAAATCATGTTGGTATCAGTATTCAAACAAGTAATACAGATGAAAACTGAGTGGAAATATTTCGTAAATCATCACAACAGGATAACAATAGTTTTGACTTAACCCTCTGCTGCTGGTGGTGACTAATTTGGCCACCATTACGAAATTGATGCAAAAAAGCTGACTGAAACCCTGGTACATTTGTACTCATCTGAGAGTGCTCAGTGAGAGCTTTCCAATAAATACCAACACGACAGGGTTTAGATGGTTTTCAGAAACACTTTCGTCCTTGTGCTTTAAACAAAAGTAGCCTCAGCATTGAAATGGTTAGAAGTTAGAAGGATCAGTATTAGAACATATTAAATTTGGGAAATCAAGTAACAATACCTAGTAAAAAAAATATCATTTCGGTAACTAGCAATTTGGCTTAAGGTGGATCAGCATTGGGATAAATAAAAATAAGAAAATTGTATCATGTTATCATGTCAGGGTAAAAATAACTTTATCCCATGGTGGATCTGACTTTTAAGATAAGAATTGGGAAGTCATGTAGCAATATCTGGTATGATTCATGTCAGGGAAAAGTAGCTTTATCTTTATGTGGTTCAGTTTTGAAACAATTATAAATTGGGAAGTCATGTAGCTAAATCTGGTATGCTATCTCGCTTGGGTAAAAAAATACAGTAATTGGAGCAAATAAAAAATCTAAAGATCAAGTACCAGTTTTTTCTTTTATCATTCCTGGGTAACTATAGATCTGTTTTAAGGTGGATTATGTAAAAAAACTGTAAAAAACTCATCAGAAGATCAAGTAGCAAAATCATGTATGATATTATGCCTACATGGTTACGTCACTTTATGAAGGGAGGGCTTTATTACAATGAATACATCATAAGATTAATTACAAACATGCGTTGTGATATAATGTCTAAATGATAACAGCGCTTCGCTCAAGGGATGGATCAATTGTGATGAATACATCAACATCTGATAGGATAAATTGTCTAAATGGTAAAAACAATTTGCTCAAGGGATAGATTTATTAGAGTGAATACATCGTAAGATTAATTAGACAAATCTCTTGTGAATAATGATGTCTAAATGCTATTAACAATTTGCAAAAGGGATGGATTCATTGTGATGAATACATCATAAGAATACAAAACAAGATTTGATATGACTTTATGCCTGCAAGCCAACAATAAAATATCCTACAGCTCCACCTTAATTGACATGCAACAAACGAGCTAGAAAATGCTTCTTGAAAACATGATGATAAGTCATGACTATTCACATTCTAAAATCACCCATAATAAAAGGCTTTCAATTCCTGAATAAATCTCCTGATCAAAATTAATGATTGTTCCTTTCAGGATTTGTGCTTTATAGCATGCAAAATGCGCCTAGACATCAGGTTCAAGGATAATCTCTTTTATTGTGGGTTAATCACTGCTACATGCTAAGCCTTAATTACTAATCTCCCTCATGCCATCGATAATAACACGTACCCTCACACACCAGGGTCTGCTCAAGATTTTCTTGGTTTCTACTGGTCCTCTTCAGATCACAGACTGCAAGCAGACTACATGCAGGCACCAACATAAGTAGAATGCCCGCTTGCCCCGGCAAGTGAATGTTTGAAAAGAGGGCTTTTGGGCAAGAACATTTTAGTTTGCACTTGCCCAAATGGGCAAGCAGATTTTTTGAACACGACACATCTTTTCATACAGAAAATGGCACAAATACCCAGAAATATGCTAACAATGCAACAAAATTTAAAAGAAGATGATTTTCAAATCATTAAATATGTGATAAAAAATACATGCCGTTCTAGTATATGTAATAACTTATTTCGGGCAAGACAAAACTTATGTCGGGCAAGTAAAAATCATTTTTAAAACTACTTGCTCGGCATGGTAAGTGAGTTCTGAAACTTATGTAGGTGCCTGACGTGTATGTGTGTATATAATTTCAAGACTAGAAGAATCCTCCAATTCCTAGTAGAGTAACCTCAACATGATAAAGGTTATAAGTTCATGTGATTGTTTTGTTCATTCCATTATTTTACCTTATAAAAACCATCTAGAGTATTGATACTTGAGACTTTGACATGGCAAATACTGTGCCTGTCACGTCTCTTTCTAAAGGTCCCTATAATAGGGATACCCTGACTGCATGCGTTCAGGGTATCTACTTCCCTATAATTAACTGTATTTCATGGTGACTTGAGTCACATGACAAGCTGCATCTTTTATCATTAAAAATCCTCTTTGTTCCGCTGATCCGAGCCAGCCTGATCTTGACAGCTGGTCTTTTCAAATTACATGTCAGCTAATTTTTGCTTGATGATCATCAAGCTAGTTCATCTAAAATAGATAAAAATCTTTATCAAAAGTTGTTAACCCTAAAGAATCTTTTCAACCCTAAAGAGCTATAGGATTTGAAATTTAAAAATTGTTTTGCTGTGATGTCACAAAATATTTCCATACAACCCCCCTCAGTGAAGTACTCTGTGAAAGTAAGTTCTAGCCTACTAGGCATGAATAATAGGATAGGTGGAACAATGCATCAGGTTCTGTTCTAGACTTGTTCAAAGTTAGCCATTCAAAGTCCCCCCCCCCCCCCCATTCAGAATGCATGCTCTGGACCTCTCCCCCTAATGTTTGAGCATTTGCCGAGCACCCTAACTCCTCTCTTAGATAGAACGCTCTGAACCTTTATCCCTAATTTATTCATAATATATCAAAGAGCTCCCCTTTCAATTTCTAAATTTAAAAGAAAGTAACAGTCAAATGCAAAGAACAACTATTCCCATGCTTGCCTGAAATGTTCCCCAGCATTATTGATAACTCTGTTGTCCCCCCTCCTCCCCCCCCCCCCCCTCCATCACCACCATTTAAATACATGCCCAAAACCTCTCCCCCTGACTTTTGATCATTTATCCATCACCCTCCCCCATAAAAAAATGTTATTGATCATTACCCCTGTTAATTAATTTATGCATTAAATAATTATTTTCTAAATTTAAAGTAACAGTCAAATGTACAATACAACTACTCTTATGCTTGCCTGAAATGTTCCCCAGCATTATTGATAATGCTGTTGTTTAGAAAGCCTCGTTATTGATTCATGGCTCCAGGCATCATCGGGAGAGATATTTCAAAGGAAAACTTGATCAGCATAAATATGGGCAAGAGCAGATTCTTAGGTTGTTTTGACGGGAATAACAAATCATGTGAGATTAGGTTTTCCTGCTGCAGAAAATTAAGTTGTATTCATTTTTGACTCATTTTTGAGTCTTTCTTGGCACTGGCTTATTTTAGAACATGCCTTAGCAAAGTGATAACCTACCCACCATGAGGCAAAAAAAGATGCTCGCATTGAAAGAAAAAAGGCTGCAGGGCTCAGAGGAATTATTGGTTATTTGTTCCGCATTGCAAGTTGACATTTAAACTTTTCTATATGATTATGAAATGCAAATTACAGTCAATAAATATATATATACATGCATTTATAGAAGAATAAATATATATATAATGCATAAGTAAAATAACTTATTTGAACATAGGGGTATGGAAATTGAGAAATAAATATTCATCACAATACATTTTTGCATTTAAAAATACTCAATTAAGATTTGAGTTTTTTCTAGGCAAGAAATTAAGTCACAAGCCGCCCCAACATGGCAAGTTGATTACAAAAACTGCATTCCGTGCCCTACCTTACCAAACTAATGTCTAAAATCCATCAGTTTTGAAGGAGAAAGAAATAACAATCATAACACCACAATAGAACTTCATTGAGTTGTTTCCAGACTTTCCAAATTCTTTCATAACAGTTAATTTTTTAAAGAAATATATGTCAAGATGACCTATTTCAAGAGCGCTCAGTATGAATGGCCAATATTTGAGTCTGAATGAAAAAGGTGGTAAGATAGGCTTTCATTTTTGAATGAAATTTGTATGAATTACATATTTTTTATGCATGAATAGGTTAACGTTCGCCATTGAAAATAAAAACAATAGAAAGAAGAAAGGGTTTTACCTTGAATGGTGCAAATATCATTATTATTATTACATAACAAGGGAAACTAGACGGATGGGGAGATCAGAGAAAGCAATAATCTCAAAAATGACGAATGTTTCCCTTCATCGAAGGCGATGAACCACCTGCAGCATATACGTCTTACTAAACCAATCAAATTAGCTTGTCAGTGATGATTTCTGATTGGCTGAGCCCATTAATAACCCCGGAGGAGGCGGAAACGTCCATAAATTATTGGTGATAGCTAGAACCAGTAATATCCAGAAATGGAATAGCCGAGCTATAAGACATAGCTAGAGCTAAGACCTTGCCAGTCAGTGCAGTCACTCTATCCAAGGGAAGCTTGAAATACCCCTATATTCGTACAACAAACCTAGAAAAATGCACGATTTCCGAAAAATCGCAGCTTCATTTGAAACATGTATTGAAATACCCTGACAAGTAACAAAGATATATTTTAGGAAATATTCCCCGTTTCACAAAAGTTGTCCAGACCCATTTTATGTTTATCAATCACTCTCCAAAGAATTCAAATTTTTGGCCTATTGATGAGTCATGTTCAAAATTGTTGTCAATGTCAAATGATGTGTGTACTCCAGATGACAATAATACATTTACCCATTCATGCCTGAAGATCTCCTTCACAAGAGTCGTCTGAACATTTGATACTTTTGAAAGTAACTTAGGAATGTCATTAATTCACATTTTATTTGAAGGAGAGTTTTAGGTTTGGTTTTGAACAACATTTCTCCTTCAAATATTTTCTGATAATTGCTTTTTATTAGAGAGATATCACCACAATTGTCAGGTGGTTTTGGGCGCTACAGTCATGAATGGGTTAATACTCCTAGTGACAAAAAGCAGCCTGACAAATTTGGTGAAATATTTCAGGAGAAAGCAGAACTGCAAATTATAATATATATATATATATATATATATATATATATATATATATATATATATATATATATATATATATATATATATATATATATTATATATATATATATATATATATATATATA
>OZ012693.1:11754350-11789864 GCA_963942565.1 Maea johnstoni | reverse complement strand
TATGTATATGTATATATATATATATATATATATATATATATATATATATATATGTATATATATATATATATGTGTGTATATATATATATATATATATATATATATATATATATATATATATATATATATATATATATATATATATATATATATATGTATATATATATATATATATATATATATATATGTATATATATATATATATATGATTCACATTTCTCCTACATATAGGAGAAATGTGAATCAGAATGTTACTGATGACTCTCCTTTTACTTTATAAATTCATTAGTAACTTATTTCAAAGTTGTAATGAAAATCATCAATAGATCCGGTTCAAGAGGATTTCTCTCAAGCATGAATGGGTTAATAAGCCAAAAATAATGTGGTCATTCAGTGGAAAAGTAGAATAGCCATGGAAAAGTTATTCCCTTTCCTGCTCACTGTACCTTAATTTCATACTTGAGGGCCCCCAATGGACTAATGATTTTAATCCAATTGGACACAGATGGTCATAATTGTGTTAAATCACTGTGAGGCAGCTTAATTGTTTTTGATTAATTATACAAGGCAAGATAATGGGATGGAAAACAATAAGTAATAATTGCTTAATAGGGGAAATGAACAGGCACAGCAGGGACCAATGCCTGATGTAGCAATCACACAAGATTCTTAGTATGGGTTCGTTAATTTAATTATTACCCAGAATGCAACCGGCAGGATCAGTACAGGTATGGAAACTTGAAAAGTAATTATGAATAATCTAGCTTGTTTTTGAGGGTGTATTTCATTGATCATTATGATAGATACAGTATTTTGCTGGCAAACCTGGCAACATTTATTGATTTTATATAGCGTAGAGTGTCCACTGAGTTGGAAAAAACACTTCATTAATCAAAGTCATCAACAATCCAACTCCAGATAGACATGAGTTTTTAATGAATACATACTAAAAACCATAAGTAAGGAACAATAGGCTTTTTGAAATCATTATATACTACTTTAATACTAACTTAGGTACAAGTTAGGATGTACACTTGTTTCACCTAAATGTTTTCTTCGTCTACAACTCCACATAAGGATAAAAGAAATTAAGAAGGCATACTAAAAAAAGTAAAAGTGAACAAATAAGGTTGAAAATATAGTTTGAGGTTTCTAGCTGAAAAATGAGGGTAGGTTGGCATTCAGGTTATAAAAACAAGGCAGCTACAGTTTTGGGGTTAATTCGTAACAAATGAAATGACTAAGTAACAATTAAAGATTACTGAATAGTCTCACTTATTAAGAACAGACAAAATGTAGAGTGAGTAAAAATTAGGTACTGGTATTCAGAGTTTTTCAGTCTGATAACAATATAAAAAGAGGAGTATATATTTTTTATCCATATATAATTGTGAATAAAAGACTGTAAGCAAGTTTACAAAAAATGTTAGGAAGTTTGTTTAAATTTATATTAAATAGTTTATAATTGATGGGTCCTAGATTATTTTGGGTGCCCAATTTCCCGAAAAAGGGTTAAATTAGGTACCAAGCTTAACCCTAATTTACAATGGTATCATAGTCCTCTGTTAATTGTGCAAAATGAATATTCTTGTCTAAACTCTAAATCTCCTGATTCTTGTTATTCATTGTTCGAAGCAAGTTAAGGTTGAATTTACATTTACATAACAGTTACTCAAACTTCAAAGCAGACACATGATCTATGGCGGGATCTGAGACCAAGACGGTTGGTAATTAATTGATCAGTTAAATTCCTAGTATGTTGAATTATTCCGGCCCACTGGTCCAGGACATGGGTAGATAGAACACAAGGCAGCGTGCCCTGTCACACGTGATACCCTCCTCCAGGGCCTGTTATTACTCTTTCTCTCTCACTGGCTCTCTTTCTACAGTAGCTCTCTCTCTCTCTTTCTGGCTCTCTCTCTCTCTCTCTCTCTGGCTCTCTCTCTCTCTCTCTCTCTGGCTCTCTCGCTGGCTCTCTCTCTCTCTCTCCTTTAACTATCTCCTTCCCCCCTCTCTCTGTCGCTGTCTGTCTGTCTGTCTGTCTGTCTGTCTCTCTCTCTCTCTCTCTCTCTCTCTCTCTCTCTCTCTCTCTCTCTCCTCTCTCTCTCTCTCTCTCTCTCTCTCTCTCTCTCTCTCTCTCTCTCTCTCATAAAAATGTGGGTGTACAATAATATTTGGGTGTACAATAATATAAGGGTCCCACCATAATATCTTCATCTTACAACCATAAGGATACATTAACTTATGAAGAAACTATATGTGTGATGTCTTAGCAATTACACTGAAATGGAAATACTCTGATTGAATCAACACAAATAGCAAAGCTATACGGGCAACCCTAGGCACCATGGTTATCAATGTGCTAATTATGATTATTTGAAAAATTGATTTAGAGCAGTAGTTACCTATTCCGAAGGGAATATGGTTTTCATGGGTGATCTAAACATGCAACACATGTTTAAATAATAACTTTGAATTATATTATATTCGACAATATATGCCATTTGCATATTTCTTATTGTCTATTCACAAAAAGGCACATTTCTCATGCATGCATATAATTGTAAAGGTGATTTACATATTTAATGAACTGCCTGTTATCTAAACATCCTATGATAATAGCCTTTCATGTAATATCAACACTTGTCAAAATTATCAATATTTGATATCATATGGTAGATAGCCAACTGTGTTACCCTATCTAAGCATTACACACACTACTCACTATTACTGTACACATGTACAGAGAGAGAATACATAAAAGAAGCATGTTGGAACCATGTCAAAGTTCTAACAATGCAGGCCTAAATACAGAGAATATTGAGTTAGCTGGAACCAAGTCAAATTACTTACAATGCAGGCACAAGTACATGGAATACTGAGTTTGCTGGAGCAATGTCAACTTTCTAACAATGCTTGCAGGCATCTGTTACAGTTTATATCCATCTCTTTGATATTGTGTAATGTAACTAGATGTTGCAGGATAGTTTAATAAATGATCAAGCATAAACAGGCATCACATTTACTACATCCCCTCTCTCTCTCTCTCTCTCTCTCTCTCTCTCTCTCTCTCTCTCTCTCTCTCTCTCTCTCTCTCTCTCTCTCTCTCTCTCTCTCTCTCTCTCTATATATATATATATATATATATATATATATATAATAAATATATATATATATATATATATATACATATATATATATAACATTTATATATATATATATATATATATATATATATATATATATATATATATATATATATATATATATATATATATATATATATATATATATATATATATATATATATATATATATAACATTCTCATAAGAAATCATGTCAGTTGTTTTCTCTATTTTGGGTGAAAACAAACTCACCTGTTGTGTAAATGTTGTGTAGCTAGTACCGGTAGTCCATCACACAGAATTTTGTACTCAACCCAGATTACACCTCCAACCCCTTTTACCTGTAGTAGCACAGGTGATTCTATGGAAAGAAAGGGGTTCATTGAGGTGTGACGTCCCTGCAGCCCAGGTGGAGATGTAAAGTACACCACGGTTACTTTCACGCGCGCGGTTCTTGGTACACCTGGCCAATCTGATAGAGACCAGCACTAAAGGCTAACCATTTTAAATCTGCAGTGCACACATGTTCTTGTTCTGACAACTTTGAACATAACTCAATATATTGAGTAATTTTTGAAATACATTTGAAGAGGGATTGTTTAATCCATCATGAGCAACAACTTTCAGTGAAATATTTCTCAAGATATTACTTTGGGATCAAGATATTTTTGTACAAGTCAGACCATGTGTATGACCCAGGTGTGAAAGGGTAATAGTTGACATATGTCTGGTTTGTTATTGAAGAACAACGGTTTCATCAGCTGTTCATACAGGGGTAATAGAGCAGTTAACAATGCTCACAGCAGCCAAAAACAGTCAGACAATTTTTTCATTAAATCTTACAGGTAAAAGCAAATTCGGAAAAATATTTGATGGGAAAATGTCATTCAGAACATTACCAACAATACTCTTTTAAATATCTTTCAGAATCATTTTTAAATCCAAAGTTATTACCAAAAGAATCAAAGTTGCAGACGACACTTTTTATAAGAAATTTTAAGCATTAATGAGTTAACTCAGCCCATTCACGCATGTAGAGCCCAAAAAATGGCCTGACTACTTATGTGGTATCCTGTTCACCAGAGCATTTTTCAGAAATATCTCCAAGGAAAATGCTGATTGGATCCAAACTCTTTAAATGTTTGTGAATTCATGATCAATTTTAAAATATTATCAAAATTAGCATAGGTCCACATTACTGGGTTGACACAGTCGGTACCGTACGAGTGCCCTGAGAGGGCTTGACTATTTTGGGTGACATCTATTTTCAGTATTTTTCACCAAAGCAATTTTTAGAAAATATTTGTGGGAGTGGTATCAATCAGAACCCAATCAACAACTTTATCTATAGATCCAATATCCTGTGTGTTCATATTTCATTTCCAAGACATTTACATAAACATATGAGCATGATCTTACGGTATGTTAATTGTTATGTTCCCTTCATTTCCCAATTAGTGGTTTATACAAAGTACTTTCATACTAGACCTTTATTTAGTTTTGATCAAATAATGATTGATTTAATTACGTTAGTTCCATTCATAAAATTTCACATCTCATATGCTTTTTTTTTTGGGGGGGGGGGGGTAGCCAGGCCCAGGGGCCAGGGGAGGGGAGGGGTGTTTTGAAACAAATGAAACCCTTACACATGTGGAACATGCAGTATTCAAACCTCGCGGCTCGCAATGCTTATTCTTTCCTGAGACATAAATACTATTGTACCTCTCTGATTCTATTAATAGCCACTTGTCCAGTCACTATCAACACTATATTAATCTATATAGCAAGATTGTCACTGCCCAACAATTAATCTACCTTTGCGCCCGTTTCCAGCACCCACCTTTCACTAAATCATTCACTCGCCGACACATCAGCTGTTAAATCATCCGTTGTTAAATATCATCCACGTAACAAAAAGGCCATGTCGAAAATATCTTACCTTGTTGATTTGGTAGATGAAATCCGTGAGGTGTGTTGAATGAGCGTCCGCGCTTTGATCCCTCCAGGTATAGCGGGAAACACCAAGCTCCGCTCTGCGATGTGATGACAGTTGTGTGTGATACGGGCCCAGCTGAAAATGGCGAAATCCCCGATAATGACGTCAGTTCCGGAAATAGCAGCAGCAGCGGCAGCATAGGCGAGCCGCAGCTCCAGAGACTGGCTCCACCTACTGTGTACGGTCACAGGTACTTGTCACAGGATGAAAAAAATAAAGGAAAAACGAAAAATATAGTTTTTTCACCTTTTGTCTGGTTTTCCTATCACATCCCGAGCTATCCCTAATTTTTCGTTTTCCTTTATTTTTTCAGACTGTTGCAGACACCTGTGGTAGGGTATACATGATCTGTATCGCGGGTTATTAGTGTTTATGGATTGGCTATATACTGTTTGAGACCAATACAGAAAGGATAAGAAGGGCAGCTCCTTTTCAGTGTGACCAGCAACTCCAAGAATTCGAGTCGCTACAAATGGGATTTTTTTTCTCAAAATTGGCACTTTGAAATCAAAAGAAAAAATACTAAACATAACTTTTTTGTTCTTCAATCTACGTACTTATATTTCATAAGTAATGAAGACCACACTTTCGAAAAGAAAAATGTATCTTATTTACCAGTTACTAGTACTTTAACACTATTGTGAAATGAGTCGTGACCACATTGTTATTATTATTATTATTATTATTATTATTATTATTATTATTATTATTATTTTCTCCTTCTTTTCCTTCTTTTTCTTCTTCTTCTTCTTCTTCTTCTTCTTCTTCTTCTTATTATTATTACTAATATCATTATTATTATTATCATTATTATTATTATTTGTATTATTATTATTTGTATTATTATCATTATTATCTTATTTTATTGTTTTATTATCATTATTATCTTATCTTATTGTTTTACTGGTCCTGCTCAGATTGTTGACCATTCACCGGTCGTTGATATGACTTTAACCTATACTTAGACTTAGTCATGAAAACGGGAGGAAAAAATATATTTCAATCACATTCACAGTACCATTAAAAATGTTATGTTGAATCCGGGATGGCATCTGGCGCAGATAGATGGCACTGCTGCATGCTAGAGCGATCTCTCACTAGTGGAACTGACACCCATACCCTTATTATGATGATTACATGAACTAAAAAGCAAGACAGCCGACCATGTCAGAATCCCACAGGGCATGCGAGAAAGTTACCAGTGACTTGGGGATAGGCGGTGGTGTTCGGAGGGTAATCCGGTTTCCTCCGTCACTTACAACTGGCTAGTCACGACCTATGACAGAAAAAGTGACGATAATCGAAATTCCCTATTCTGGCCATGCGCTTATAACGCTTGCAACGCGTGGCATAGATGTGATTTTCTTTGGTACGCGAATAAAGAACTTGCCGAACGTGGACATGCTTGGTGTGTGTTATATACAGTAAGGCCCGTATTTGTACTGACGCCGCTTTTTCTGTTTAGGAAAAATCCCTCTTGATTTTGGACCCTCAGTGAAAAAAAAGTTAGGAAAAGTTGAAAAGTTATTCCTTAAAAGCATGTATTGTGCATGTTTTATAATACATACATATATATATATATATATATATATATATATATATATATATATATATATATATATATATATATATATATATATATATATATATATATATATATATATACAGTCAAACTTGCCTCAACGACGATCACTTCTCTTAAACGACCACTTGCCATGAACGACCGTCTCAAATACCCCAAGGCTATTCCCTGTATATTTTACTTTGTTAAGCGACCACTTGCTGACGCGACCAACGACCACGAAATATTATCCTAAGAATAAATGGTCCTTTTTTCAACGGCCACTTGAATGCCTAGACGCCTTGTATATTGGAAAGGGCACAATACTTTAATGAAATAATCGGTAAAATTTGAAAGTATATAATTTCTGAAGGTCGTCAATTAATGGTATAGTTCAACTTTTATTTTTCTGAATTGTTTATTCTTAAAATTTAATGAGGAAATTTCAACAAACGCAGCTAAACATAACAACCTCAATAATTCCAGGTCATTGTTGGAAACACAAGACATTTCCCTTGAGCGGTCGCTTAATAAAGGTTTAACTGTATATATATATATATATATATATATATATATATATATATATATATATATATATATATATATATATATATATATATATATATATATATATATATATATATATATATATATATATATATATATATATATATACATATATATATATATATGTGTGTGTAGTTTCCAAGTTGCTCAATAGGTGTCAGATCATAAGGGCATGGGTTTCTGACAAAAATGAGTTTAAGGTGATGGGTACCATTGCAAGCTAGATGAAAGGCCCGTCCAAAAACTCACCTCATTGTAGCATAATCATAGAACAAGGGTGTATCTCCAGGTTCCTGAGTGTTGTCAGGTAGAGAATATCATAGCCAAACGTCATTATTCAACCATATTCTATTTATTCACAACTTTTCACTCAAATGACATTATCTCATTACTTACGCAGGTGATGGTCACTACAGGTCCACAGATACCTTAGGGATGTCATTGACTATGCCCAATAAAAAGTATATATTTTTTATTCTTTACTGCTAACGACTTTTACCTAGGGCCATAACATTTGAAAATTTCTATCTGCTCGAACTTAATGCACTTGGCGTCAAAAACTACTTTTTATTGGGCATAGTAAATGATATCCCCAAAGTAACTCTGAACCTACAGTAACCATCACCTGCGTAATTAATGAGAATATGTCATTTGAAAAAAAAGTTATAAATTTTGAAATAAAACAGAATATGGATTGAATAATGACACGTGGCGATGATATTCTCTACCTGATAACACTCAGGAACCTGGAGATAGACCTAGTTATAGGATTATGCTGCTTTGAGGTGTGTTTTGGGACAGGGCTTTTACGGGCTTGCAATGGTACTCATCACCTTAAGCTTGTATAACTATTGCTTTTACCTTTTTAAAGCTCCCTTTCGTATTGATATTAGGAATACAATCTTCCTAAAACAGGAAAATGTGATTTAATATAATACATTGTAATTAAAGCACACACAAACACCTGTCTAACCCCAAGTCACTGGTAACTTTCTCATATGCCTCGGGTGGGATTTCGAACCCGGACAGTGGTGACAGACAGCTAGCCGTCAGTGGCAACGACTTAGACCACACGGCAATCAGGGCAGGCTGTATATTATATGGGCTTTGTGGAGGGCTGTCTATGGTCCTTCTGCAACTGAAACCCCCATTGGAACTATTCGTTGAGAGAAGGGAATTTCTTCCGGGTCCAAGTTTCTAATTTGTCGTTATATGACCTAAACGACGTAAAAAGCCATCCCTCCATTCCTTTGCTTCTTGATAATATCTATAGTCACCCTTAATGATATACCAAAACAATTCAAGTTTTAGGGATTTAATTACAACGAGATCATGTCTATTGCAACATTGAGAAAATCAGAGGTTTCAATGCAGTCCATTTCTTAATATGTTTAGAAAATTGTGAGTAGTTGATCATTATTTTATTAGGAGCGGACCATTTGATATTCTGGGGGGGGGGGGGGGGGGGATGATAATCAAGTAAAAATATTCTGGCCTTGAAAGGTAAAAATATTTTTCTGAACCTGAATATTGATAATTTTAAAAAAGACCAGAAACACGAGGGGATCCACATACATATCTCTTCGAGTTAGATCTTATCTGAATACACTGAACACTGTTGCCAAAATCATGACAAAGTATATTCGCCCTCCGCATGCACCGCACGGACTTGAATGGTTGAGTCCTTCCTAAATATACCGTTTGAATCAATACTTCTAAGTAACTAAACAATTCACAAAATATATTAGGGCGAATTTCCAGTTTCGGTCTGATGAAGATTTCGTTTTCAGATATTTTCAACAAAATGATTTTGCCACTGGGATATCACCTAAATAGTCCGGCCTCTTGGCTGCTACTGGTACGAAGGGGTTAAAATCAAGTCTAGTTTCATTGTCAATCATCTGTAATTGCATCAAGAGCTTTAGCGAGCTATATTTAACTATTATTTTGTATTAATACTAATTTTGATTACTTTTAGTATTGGTTAGTTTTGATATCTCGCGAAAATGAGGAAGTTCAACGTTCCAACTGATTGTATTTCGATTTGCTACCAGCATTTCTGTGACCCGATCGTCTTATGTAAACATCAACAGAGGTAACTGGAGCTGCTTCCCTTCCTGATAGCAGACGTCACTCAAATTCTTCTGGACTGGGTTAACCTGAATTGGGATGGCGTAAACAAGATTTTAGACCGTTTAGGATGCATTGCCCAACATGTACATTACCCCTTTTCGGGGATGGAGAGCGATGGGGTGTTTTTTGTGTGTTTTATTGAAAAGCGCAACAGAAGCTGTATTCGAGTTTGAAAGCGTGTGGACGATACTTAGAATTTTCGGGCGGCAGTCATGTGTGGGTTGGTCTGGTCGCCATACAAATGTATGTCGTTTTGAAATGTGTTATTGTGTCTTTGCAACTATTCTCAAACACATGGGGATTTTTTCCTGGTTTCTTTATTGCCGCGATATGAACTAAACTGTTTAAAGCGAAAAAATAAATATTTCAACAAATGTTTGATGTCTTGAGTAGCCAGTTGTAAGTGGTAGAGAAGGAAATCTCAGTTCCCAGCGAAAACCTAAGTCAAACCCTAAGTCACTGATAACTTTCTCACATGCACATGACCGGATTCGAACCCGAGCAGTGGTAGCCTTACCCGGTGAATCGAATAAATACTTGAATGAATAATACGTTTTCTCTTTCGAGAAGGATGGACGCGTGTATATAGCTCTCTACTAGAACGTTATTCGTGAATGTCGGGCTCATAAATTTCCTGGATAGTTCCAAAGTTTTACCATTTTTTTTCTATTTTAGGAAGATTTTTTCCCCAAAATCAATGCGAAGCGGAGCTAAAAGAAAAAGTAGAAAATAAAAAAATGAAGAAGTAGCTATACAAGCTTAAACATATATATATATATATATATATATATATATATATATATATATATATATATATATATATATATATATATATATATATATATATATATATATATATTATATATATATATATATATATATATACATATATATATATATATATATATATATATATATATATATATATATATATATATTATATATATATATATATATATATATTTATATTATTTTCAGATACCCATGGATAAGTTCTGTAGGGAATAACTTTTCAACTTTCCTTATTTTTTAAAAATTAGGGGCCCAAAATCAATGAGGGATTTTTTCCTAAAACAGAAAAAAGTGGCCTTAGCAGATGACCTGGATGCCTCGCAGAATCTGGGGCTAAGGGTACAAGGGTTTTATTCCGATAGTGCCCTCCACCGGAAGTGGTATCAGCATTCTCGTCGCTATATAAACATTGGACCATAACAGATTGCAAAGCATTGTAGTACGAAAATTCAGCACTTCAACTGGCTGGTTCATTCGCACGCCAGTGTACTTAATTTACTACTACTAGAATACAGAATACCAGCGAAAAGCAATGTTGGTTTCCCAGGTTGTTTGTCTAAAGATAACTTTATTGGTTTTCACACTCATAGAGATTGTATTGGGAAACGGACGACTTCTCAATCCGCCCTCAAGATCCAGTGCTTGGAGGCAGGGATTTGAAAACCCTGTTAACGTTAACGACGACCAGCTAAACTGTGGTGGGATTCACGTAAGTATGACATTGTCTGTTGTGTACATCTTAATCTGGTGCGATCATGTTTGTATGTATTTCTTTTATTATAATTAGATGAAGCTATACTTAATACAGAAATGAATTTAAAACTAAAGTCTAAACAAGTACAATATAACGCCCTTAACATTAACACTAAACATTTTATGTGCTGAAAGCAATGAACTCGTATTGATCTGAGAGAGAGAGAGAGAGAGAGAGAGAGAGAGAGAGAGAGAGAGAGAGAGAGAGAGAGAGAGAGAGAGAGAGAGAGAGAGAGAGAGAGAGAGAGAGAGAGTGTTCTCAGTAAGGAAGAAACCAAGAACGAATCAAATGAAAGTATTTACAAGGATACAGCATACCACTAGTAAGTGTGAGAAATCTATATTACGTATGTATATTTATTGACTGTAAAACAAGTTACAAAAACACATACTCCTGTATGGGTGTATCATATAAATATACTTATAAATATAATTCAGTAATAAATTAAATAATTATGCACGAATATAACATGAAAATAGACATATAGATATAATTCAATTGTAACTTATATACATAAAGTTGTGGAAAGAGTCTTTTGATTGTTTCATATAGTATATAAACTCGCAGCTAGGGGTCGCCACTATAAAGAAGAGGTCCCAATATTTTATGTCTGGTTATTACACCCTGGTGATTTCTAACGGAACTATCCTGACAGATTTACAATTTGTCATCTTTCCTTGTAGATATATTTAGAGCATACAAAATATAATAAAGTTATACCTCGACTCTATCCAATGGGATAAATCCCGCTATAAATAGTGTAATACAAAAAATAAAGTTAAAGATATAGTTATCAACATATTTACATATAGGTCTGCATAGAATCATGAGATTAATTAAAATAACAAGAGTGATGGAAATAACCAGGCCAAGGAGCGTCTACATAGTTTCTTTTGTCGAGGTTTTTAAATATTTTTGCTGCTGGTGGCTAATTTAGACAAACAAAATTATTTGAAAAAAAAACGCAAAAAATATTGGTAACTGATTTTAAAACAATTTGAAAGAGTATTTGAAGGATAACTGTTTATAAGAGTCTAACCAGCGTTTGCCGATCGTCGACCTTGTGCATTGCTAGTCTCTTATAGGGGGAGTGTTGGTTAAAAACGACACATCCAGGGCTGCACACAAGGGGGGCTCTATATATACCACACGAAGGATCTAATTTCGGCGAAAAGTCCATTAAACAATACATATCCAGTGAAAATACGCAGAAATACCCGAGGCTATGGGGTTTTATGCCAGATCTGTACCATGCAGATACTGATATAGCCTTGGTGTTACAAATATCAGACTGTCCATGTTGCCAGACACTTACACTATAAACGCATGCTTTGAATTATTCTTACAAATGATACTAGATGTTAGGCCCTCTTCGAAAACAACTGTAAAGGTAAAGGTATTCGGTTTATAGTGTTGTATCCACCGTAATGTCCACACGACCTTCCATCTCTAGCAGGCACTGTACTCACGGAAACCATTTCAATCCCCGAGGGATATTCCAGAGCAGTTGGCAGCATATAGCGCACGAGCTCTAAGCACTGCCTGTAATAATCATGAAGGCCTTGAGAACTATTAGTGGGTTACTTATGAATACTCCCCTTCACATTTCACAAATTTGGTGGAAAAATCAATACGGAATGATGACCATCAGTTTTCAAATTCCAATTCATTCAGTATTCTTGTTGAAAATGAAAAAAACTGCATTTACCAACTTTCAGATTCCATAACCTATGAATAAAGTCAAAACTATATTTCATATAACCCCCCCCCCCCCCCCCCCAGGGGCTAATCCACCTATGCGTGTCATTTGGACACCCAGGACACTGTTTTTTGACAGTTTGGACACCCAAAACTTTAGGTCAGGATTTGCTGATGATGACATTTTTAGAAGATAGTGCATGTAGTGTCACTCCTACAGTGCAACCAAAGCAGTTACTGGCCTAAAAAGCAAAATCTGTAGATACATATGGTTTATTTCATTACTAGTGTGAACTTTGTATCACACTTTGGATACACAACAGTCTATGAAACCTTCGTTTGGACAGCCTGTTTCCAAACCCTGGCTAAGCCCACCTCCCCCCTTCTGGAATACCCTTAGCTATCTATAATCATGCAAAATTTCATGCAAATCCGTTAACATCGCTGTTTGAAGCGACACTTGATTTGGTGAAATTCGATATGAAGAAAAAAGCCAAAACATTTATTACCTGCTTGTTATATTGCGCCGGCATTTAGAAAACCCCGCGCTATGATGAAATTCCTTGTCGCATGGGGTCTTTCAAGAGTAAATGCACCATGTTTTATATAAGTGTACATGTTTTCATAGTTAGGCTGATCCATCCGATACGTGATCGAATATGGCCTGAGACTTGTGAAAGAGTTTCCATTGACTGAGTTCGTCAGTGTTTTGCATGGGTACTGAGGTACATACATTCTATCGAGTATCTATTACTAGTATGTGGCTTCAAACGTAACGCCACCTGATTTTCCAAATCCAAACCGTTATGGTTCATCCACCTTTCACCACTGTCCAGGTTCGAATCCCTCCCGGGGCATGTGAGAAAGTTGCCAGTGACTTGGGGTAAGGCGGTGGTTTTCGATTTCCTCCACCAGTTTCAACTGGCTAGTCACAACTTAGCCACACAAATATGGCAGAAAAAGTGACGAAATTCCATGCACCTATCACATCTCACCTCCCCTGCTCCAGCTTAAGGCAATTGAGAAAATTATCAGTTATATTGTGAAGCTCCAATCGGAGTCAATTTTGACATTAGGCTAGCAATTTTGTGGACCAATTCGATGACGCAGGATATTGCAAGTGTGCGCTTAAATGAAGATGGGTTAACATGCCGTAATCCTTATGCTGCTAGTGGCTAACTTGGCCTATAGACAATGATGCAAAAAACGGAAAAAATGATTGAAACCCTGGCATATGGGTACTCATAAGAGAGTATTCAGTGAGAGCTATCTAATGAATGCCGACACCACAGGGTTGAGTTGGTTTCACTTCAAAAATCTTTACAACCTTGTGCTTTGGACCAAAGTAGTCTTAGCATTGGAAGGGTTAACATGGCTTAAAAGTAACGTTATCCAAATTATCTATACTGATATATTAGGCTCAATTGATATGTTTGCATTCGCATTCCCCTTATCGTTTCGGAAAGAGCGAGATCCGGGGTATAGTGTATGAATTGATCGATCAGATTTCCATATTACTCTCTTTATCAGTAGACTAGTTGGGACATTCCCGGTTTCGTGTACCCATTTACCATCCATTATTAATGGTTCATACACAATTTTTAACGATCCATCAAACCTTTTATTATGAATAACCACATTCCCATTGCAATGATTTCGTTTTCCCCTCATAAAGCATTATTGTATAGTTTTCAGTTATTTGCTGGAAAAATAATCCGTTGTCAAAGAAGTGATGACTCGTTAAGATATATCAATTCAAACATCTAAATAAATGGTCGACAGAAACAAATGGGTTCACGACAGTATTTGAAGGAGCACCCTGTTAGCAGATCATACTCGGAAAATATTTCTGCGTGCAGACGTTTTATCTATTCTATTTTCAATGACGAAACACTACCTTTCTGTAAAGTGTTACTAAGCGTACAACTACTGCTGGTGCTTCTTCAAATACTTTTACTACTACTGCTACTACTACTACTACTACTACTACTACTACTACTACTACTACTACTACTACTACTACTACTACTACTACTACTACTTCTAAGTGTACAACTGCTGGTGCTGCTTCAACTATTCCCACTACTACTACTACTACTTCTACTACTACTACTTCTACTACTACTACTTTTAAGTGTACAACTGCTGGTGGTGCTTCAACTATTCCCACTACTACTACTACTACTACTACTACTACTACTACTACTACTACTACTACTACTACTACTACTACTACTACTACTACTACTTCTACTACTACTACTACTACTACTACTACTACTACTACTACTACTACTACTACTACTACTACTTCTTAGTGTACAACTGCTGGTGGTGCTTCAACTATTCCCATTACTACTACTACTACTACTACTACTACTACTACTACTACTACTACTACTACTACTACTACTACTTCTTAGTGTACAACTGCTGGTGGTGCTTCAACTGTTCCCATTACTACTACTACTACTACTACTACTACTACTACTACTACTACTACTACTACTACTACTACTACTACTACTACTACTACTACTACTACTACTACTACTACTACTACTACTACTACTACTACTACTACTACTACTTCTACTACTACTACTACTACTACTACTACTACTACTACTACTTCTTAGTGTACAACTGCTGGTGGTGCTTCAACTTTTCCCATTACTACTACTACTACTACTACTACTACTACTACTACTACTACTACTACTACTACTACTACTACTACTACTACTTCTTAGTGTACAACTGCTGGTGGTGCTTCAACTATTCCCATTACTACTACTACTACTACTACTACTACTACTACTACTACTACTACTACTACTACTACTACTTCTTAGTGTACAACTGCTGGTGGTGCTTCAACTATTCCCATTACTACTACTACTACTACTACTACTACTACTACTACTACTACTACTACTTCTTAGTGTACAACTGCTGGTGGTGCTTCAACTATTCCCATTACTACTACTACTACTACTACTACTACTACTACTACTACTACTACTACTACTACTACTACTCTCATGTTTTCCAGAATCAGTGGGCTGTGCATGGTGGTAAGTGTGGTGTATGTGGGGATCCGTACCAGGGACCTCGGGACAATGAAGCAGGAGGCCTCTATGCTAAAGGCGTCATAGTGGGAGCATACACACCCGGCCAGACCATCAATATCACCATTGAAATCCTCAACAACTACAGGGGATGGTTTGAGTTCCGCCTCTGTCCCATGGTCTTCTTAAAGAGGCAGCCAAGGAAAGTCACTAGCCTGTGTTTAAGTAGGTGAGTAGGTTTCATCTGGGAGTATACAGTACTGGCTATTTATTCCTGCACTGAATGCCCGGGCATGATACACGACCACATGCCCGTTTACCACCCAGTTTCCTGGGCATGGATGCGACCTCAGGTCCCAGGCCTTTTCTACCTTACAACTGGTATTTGTAGCGGGTAAACCATAATCGCTAAATCACAAAGATAATCAATAAAAATGTAAAATTTGTTTCAATCCACTCAGTATTTTGATATATGGACGGGTTGCCGATGAAATATAAAAAGCAAATTACAATGTACATCATACTTGTAATGGGACGATGACAGTCTCTTAAATAAAAAAGCCTATTCTGTTAAAATATCATGAGCACACTTGAAAATTCTTTTTAAACATGTTTGTCAAGATTCCAATATTACCTTTAAATTTGGAAAAAAATATAACATTCAATCAAATCCCCTCAAAAATATAATAGAAACAAGGGCAGTTTCCAAGAAATATGAAGAAAATTCTGAAAAACAAATATGTGTTATAGAGTCAGCATTTTTCATAAAATTGAATTGACAAAACAGCACATTCGATCAAATCGTCTAATACTACCGTTTTGTATGGAATGCCATTAATGCATTTAGTCCCCGGATTTATTCACTATTTCTCTTTAAAGAAAAATCATTTTTCTTTAAAGAGAAATCATTTTTCTTTAAAGAGAAATAGTGAATAAATGCATTAATGGCATTCAATATTTTTTATACATGTATTATGTGTTTAACTTAGCAAATGTTATAGCCACATAATAAGCTAGTCTATGTGACGCTTGAATATTTTTCAGGTTTCCTTTGGCCCTGGCAGATGGCAGTGGTGTACGTTACGAGTTGCCTGATAACGTCACGGAGCAGAATATCACCATTCCAGTCCGACTTCCCCCAAGACTGTCCTGCAGACAGTGTGTATTACAGTGGAAATGGCATACAGGTGAGATTTAACACAGAAGTTGAATATGTATTACTTGATCTAGTGAAGCTAGCACTTTTACCTTAGGCAATGTGCATAGCTTTCCCTGCATCTACTCTAGGATGAGGAAAACATGGTCACCACACACCAATTAGCATAGGGCCAATAGTAAAGCCCTAGACTCAACTAATTTCGCCTTAGTGTGACGTTCCAGGTTTCTATGTAGTCACAATATGACCTAAGGTGCAGAAAGCAATGTCAATTCTAAATACAAGCGTTTTTGCTGATTTTTATTTAAATGTATTTCTATGATCATTTCTACCAGTTATTTTGAGTGCCACTTATCTGTATCATAACTCCTATCATCTCTCCCACCCACAGCGAATGGAAAGGTAGAAAGAAAGAGTATGATCATATCTAAGCTGCCTATTTTTTCAGAGATCTTAATTAGAATCATTGGTCACTTCAAAATTTCATCCTTTTGCAGGGAACAGCTGGGGCATCGGTGAGCAGGGAACTGGTTGTATAGGTTGCGGTCCCCAGCAAGAATTCTACGGGTGTTCGGACATAGCCATTCAGCACTCATCCAATCAAATGCAAGATCTTCCCTCGGGTGACATCATCACCTTGCCACCAGGCCCACGAAGACGGCCACCGTTGCCATGGCGATCGTCACGGAGACGATGTCGCCCAATTGGACAAAATGCGAATAACCGCAGGATGTATGTGTGGTGTGAGAAAAACTGTGCACGAGGAAATTGCCCAGCAGTGCTCTGTACCTGTAACGGAATACAATCCCTTCCCACACTGGGCTAGACCTTAGACGAATAAAAGAATGGATATGTAGCAATAAACTAATTACTATTTGCGCTAGGAGTTAGGTGCTTTCCTGCCACCATTTGACATAGTGTTTTGTGTTGTCAGTTTTCAAATATCCAAGGACATATACTCAGGGTGTAAAATTGTTTTAAAAGTTTATGATTGTATGATACCGTACCTGACATTTGAACATATGAAGAATCTTTTATGGGATATTTGGGTTTGTTGTGAATTTTTGAATAAAACCTTCCAGATGTACCAGAAGCACTGTAAGCAAACTTTTGTTGCAATATGTAAAATGCAGGCACAATATGAAAAGCAAAATGAGTACTGTAGAACACACATATGACGCGTGTCCCAAATATAGCTAATTGGGGAGTTTTCGCATCATAGCATATCTTTATGTTAGCGACGGTAGCCGCCGCTGACAGCGCCAAAGTAAAGAATAAAAGGTACAGCGTTTTTATATATAGCGAAGCGGAACCACACGCTATGTACGCTATATATAAACAGACGCGTACATTGTGTGTTCTACAGTATGTCAGATCTGACATCAGTCAACCCAAGTCTAATTTTAAATTCAAAATCAGTATAAGCAATCTTTATAAGCCTAAGAAGACATCTATCTTTAGTGCGTGAAGGTAACAAAATGAGTTTTCGCCATAAATGATGATACTAGCCAAGTAGCAAGACAGCAGGCAAATAGTTATCAGGTTTTGGTATAAGTTGAGATACATACTGGTTTGACAGGTGTAACATATGAAGAGTTGATCATGAAGACATGCTAATAAATATTGATACATGATATGATTACTTTGTCTCTTATCCTAGGTTTAAATTGTGACTTGCAATTCATTTTAATGTTATACTGTTTCTTCTCTGTTTATTTTCATTGGAGATTTATTTCAGTGTTGGCCCATTCTTAGTTAATACTTCTTTCAATTCTTTCACTCCGGAGGTATGGACACATGGTCTGACAGAAGTACATGTCTTGATCCAAAAGTGATATCTTGAGGGAGATATTGGACTAAAAGTACCTGTTTACTATGTATGATGAGTTTTACCTCTTCAAATATTCTTTAAAAGTTTAAAACTCAGTATGATGAGTTATGTTCCAAGTTTTAAGACCATGTGCACACTCTGGGGACAAAAGGATCAAATACTGTAAAACCCATTATTATCGCGCTCCTTTTAATTTCACGCATTTCGCGCTAGATGATGATAACGCGTATATTACTGGCGCTGATATACGTTTAAAATAGCATAACAATGCCCCATCTAGTGGTGATACAGTTGATGCGTGTAATTAAATGGCCGCGATCACATTCACACGGCAATTGCGTGAATAAAAAGGGGCGTGTTTATAAAGGGTTTTACAGTACATAATAGCAACAGATGACTTTTCATGGGTAAAACTACTGAACACACAACATGACAAAAAGGCACTCAAAACTCGAAATGTATTATCCACAAAACTTTATTCTAACAAATACACACTTTGTGAATATTTCAATTTACTACATATCATCTGCTAATTGGAGATACATTTATTGTTCGCAATGCAATTTTCATGAAAATATGACATTTTACCAATAGCGACTTGGTATAGAGCAAAAAATCAAGTTAAACCAACTCGATGAAACGACGAATAAAGTAGAAAAACAGTACATGAGTGCAAATATCAAAATGTCATTATTTCTGAAATTACCAGAGAAGGCAAGCAAGAGTGACATTGACTTTTCATCTTGTTTCACCAACGAGTCGGTGTGTCCCCCAAAATGGAACATAGATGTGTGTTTTTTTGGATTTTATGGGAAACACAGAACAAAATTAATCTTAGCAATAACTTGTTGAAAAAGCCATACACATAAGTTGTATCCCTTCGAATAATTTTCCCTTTCAATCATTTCCCATAAAATTCAAGAAAAACTTGAGTGTTCCTTAACCCTAGGTTGCCCTGCATAAGGATGTCATGCCTAATACCCTCCAATGTTAGACTTAGTTGGTTTGCACTCTTAGATCATTCACAATCATCATTAAACCTTTGCAAATCCCGTTTTATGCCTAAATAAGCAAAACTAACTGGTGATATATTTTTGAAATCTAGAAAATTCAGACAATATATATATATATATATATATATATATATATATATATATATATATATATATATATATATATATATATATATATGGACATTCACACAAAATGTATGACCAATATGTCGGCTCTCTGCTCTGGTTATAAAGGTGTTAGACCATTCTTGCCTGTAACGCCCCATAAGTCATAAACAGGTTAATCTCAACCACAATACTGTTGCTAAGAATGCTTTCCGACATTGCAGTACAAATGGCACATTGTGGTTTGCAAAAAAGAAAATAGCCTAACACAGAAAATATCAAAATTCAAAAGCTAGTTTTAATTGAGACCACTCAAACCTAAACAATTAGCACTATTAACTGATAGTGTCCAAGCGCATCCACATGGCTTTAAACATCCATGTAAGATGTTCTAGCAGATTTAAGTAATCCTATTAAGGAGCCATGATAACTTTGATAATCGTCCCCCCAAAAAGCAAGATTTCGCAAAATATTTGAATGAGAGTTCTCCTTTATGTTTCTATAGACATTTATACTTCAAATACCTTTTTAAAAAAGAGGCTTTTCTAATGAAGTTAGCAGCATAAGGGCCAGGATTATTATTTCCATGTATCTATCAGTATGTGATATGAGTAGTACAAGTGCAAGTGGGTGAAGAAATATCTCACATATGAAATATGTCATAATTTCTTTCACGGTAAGTACAGAAATGTATTCATATAAATTCCTATTCAACTAACAAAAAATGCAACACAGACAATATTTGCGGTACAAGAATATATTTGTATATAGGACTCTTCCTCTTCGTCCATGCATATGAAATGATTTCCTAAGCTAGGAATTTTCTGAGGAGTTTCTATTTCCTGTCCCCTTGAAAAAAAACCCTGAAAATTGTGTCTTAAGGGGGACAAGTACAGAAACTAAGAAAATTCCTGCCCTTAGCCACAAGTCATATCTAGTTACTTAATTTCCTAATTCACTACAATTTCATGTATTTACTTTTCTTATAACAATACTATTAAGTTTTCAAAAAGATGGGCAACTCATAAATCTATTCAGACCTTTTCTAATTTGTTTTTATAAAGAGTTCATCTCAGACTGGATAAAATTCATTCAATAACTTCAGAACGATTTGACCCATTTGAACAACAAATTCCCTTTTAAAATCAAGGCCATATTTCTACAATAAAGCATTATTCAGGATAACTGTATGGTTGGGATAAACATCATATCTTCAGTTATCTCACAACTCTCCTACAAATATTTTTCCAATTTATAAGTAATTCCATTGTTATTTCTACAAGTGTGACAGCATATAGACAACACTATGGAGGGAACTCCCTCCATGAATAGGGCCAGAGTAGTGCAATCATGGGCGATCATTCAACATGAGGGAAACAAGGGTAGAGAATCCTTCTCTAACTCAAGTGTTCTGTGATTACTAAGTACAGCTTGTGTCTGCTGTCAAAGCAGGACAGCATATACTTAACCCATCCATGCCTGTAACACCACAAAAAACTTATTCTATTGATATGTTGTTTAGTAAAGCTATTTTGGGGGAAATATGTGTTGATCAGTCCCAACACCACTTCTTCAAATATTTTGAAAACTTTATTATTTTCAAAACGTACCCAGAAGAGACTTTCAAGATCTCCAGGCATGAAAGGGTTAAAGTTTCTATATTCACTTCACATTTATATTTGCACAATACACCTAGCAAATATGAATGGAACTAATATTACTCACAAATGGATGTTAATATATATATATATATATATATATATATATATATATATATATATATATATATATATATATATATATATATATATATATATATATATATATATATATATATATATATATATATATATATATATATATATATATATATATATATATATATATATATATATATATATATATATATATATATATATATATATATATATATATATATATATATATATATATATATATATATATATATATATATATATATATATATATATATATATATATATATATATATATATATATATATATATATATATATATCTCCAGGCATGAAAGGGTTAAAGTTTCTATATTCACTTCACATTTATATTTGCACAATACACCTAGCAAATATGAATGGAACTAATATTACTCACAAATGGATGTTAATATATATATATATATATATATATATATATATATATATATATATATATATATATATATATATATATATATATATATATATATATATATATATATATATATATATATATATATATATATATATATATATATATATATATATATATATATATATATATATATATATATATATATATATATATATATATATATATATATATATATATATATATATATATATATATATATATATATATATATATATATATATATATATATATATATATATATATATATATATATATATATATATATATATATATATATATATATATATATATATATATATATATATATATATATATATATATAAAAACATCAATGCAATCCAGGGCGTGAAATTAAGTTTTTTTCTAGGGAACTCCATTGCGTCTTCAAAAACTACAAAAAAGGCGTTGTGTATAGAAACCAGTATATCTTTGGGCTCCCTGCAATTGGAGGGAGCCACAGAAGAGTTTAAGGGTTCCAAGCAGCCCCTTATTTCGCGCCCTGCAATCTAATAGCTGCTATCAGTTTGAGTGGTAGATAAGTTGCAAATGAAAATGGGTGTGATGAGTTCCACAGTAAAACCCCATAAGCAGCAGCCAGAGAAGTTGATTAGTCCTTACATCATCAGTTCCAATATGCCAGGGCTGACCGCAGTTGGTGGAAGCAGCTGAATAATACTTATACAATGCAGAGTGAATACCTGACAAATGTAGACGAGCCTTCCAATAAAATTTACGAGTGTTACCGTAAATTCTTGGAAATTTGGGCCATCCTAAGAATTTGGAGCAATGTAATTGTGTAGTATGATTATTGGGAATTCTGGTCCAACCTCGATCCATTGCTGGTCGCCCGTAAGGGAAATTTAAGGGAAATCAGTGCCACTATTACTCTGCTTAGCCAGTATTTTCAGAAAACAAGGGCCACCCTCAACCCCTAAAAATCTTAATAATCAATAAGTGTCCCAAACTACCGAGAATTTACGGTACTCTCAGAACTCCTTGGTATTCCCAGCTCCATTTGGTCATGGCATATTTTTAAGTCTTTTCCTTTCTCTCCGCTTCTTGACCCATGTACCGTAAACTTTTATGATGGTCTAAATTTCCGAGAATTTACGGTAGTATGGATGTCCGTGATCTCTCCTGAGTCCATATGACTAGAGGAGCAAGGTGACTATCTGCAATTCTTTGGCGTGCTGGACACACTACGGTTGTCTCGGTTACATGGACTGCGGGATCGCCTGGTGTTTCCGTTGGGCGTGCGAGATCGACTTTTGTTTCTACGTACCCTGGAAAAAATAATCATGGAGTTCCATTTATTGCACACCGGGTACTAATGTAGTAGGCATAAGTCATTTTTTTCTGTTTTTTCTTAAAATTTAAAATTATTATTTTTATCGTCACATTTGTCCAAATGGAGTAAGCAGGGAGGTACAATCATATAGTGTGGGCAGTAAATATCATAACAATAATGTTAATATAGTAGGAAAATACACAATGAAAAGATGGGTGAAGTTCACATTTTTCACTCTCTGGGGAAGTGTATGTGAAATCAAACCTTTGACAAATTAGCACAGGGAATTGGCTCTCATTTAATGATATGAAATAAATATATTTGACAAAAGTTTGAAATTGCCAGTAGGTGGAAGCAGAAAAATGTTAATGCTTTTTGTTGTTGAATTATTTGAGATTATTTTTTGGCTAATCACAGAAAATTGCGTTTATGTGAAAATATAATTTTTTGGTAAAAATTGGTCCATTGAAATTGATAATTTGAATTACACACGTAGAATCAATCTACATAGAGAACACAAATCTAAGTTCATCCTTTGCTTACTATTGGGGTTGGACTTTTTTGGTGATATCTTTCTGACCAAACATGGTCAGAAAAATTAAGAGCTAGAACTAATTCAGGCCAAATACATGTAGATGGCATTTCAAATAAAGTCCTGTGTTAGAGAACTGGGATAAAAATGAAGTAAAGGATTAGTCAGAGTTCGAAATAAACCCAGCAAAAACTGCTGAACAGTTCAAATAATAAGTGAATACATGATTCAAATATAATAAATTGAACAGAAAATTCCAGAAAGTAATTACTCTATGGATATCTAAGTGTCGTGACTGTCCTTCTGAGAGCCAATAACTTTTCAGATATTGAGTTCCTGGAATAAATGGGTTAAGACAACAAAAACAAAGGGGGCAGAAGTGCCCTAGAGCAAAGTGCCAAAATGTCTCGTAGCCTACATTGAGCAACTGGTCCACATACAGGGAGAAAACTGACTCATATGTTCCTTCATCATCTTCCCTTAAAAGGCATATAGAACATGCATGCTAGTATAATACACCAAAAGGTACTGTATAACATGGTATTATCGCAGCAGTTTAATTAATGTGTACTTCGCACATCCATGGAGTCCACATTTAAAAAGTTGTGCACTGTTATTTGGACATGAGATCTGGGTCTGAGCCAGGATATAGAAACTGGGTGCCCAAAATAGACAATCCTAAAACCTTGGGGTGTCCTAATTTCTAAGGGAGACCACAATATATGTAGATTACAACCTTTAATATGTATTTACTTATTAAAACAAGGCATGATATACCTATATATTGTCATGGCATTTATATTGAGGTGAAATAAAACCATTTTATCTTAGAAAATAAAATTTTTCAAAACGACTCTCCTGAAAATTTGGGTGTCCTGGAAGGTGATTTTTGATAAGGAGGTGACATAAATATTCAGCCATTTCATGTCTGTTGACTCACCTCTTTTTCTTCTTGTAGCTGCCGCTGTCAGATTAAATGAGTACTCTCAGATGAGTACCCACATGCATGGTTTCAATCAATTCTTAGGTGTGTTTTTTTTTCATCATATATTTATATTGTTTTGTAATAAGGGTAAACTCACCTCTTTTTCTTCTTGTCGCTGCCGCTGTCAGACTCGCTATCGGAACTGTCGGAGCTGCTGTCACTGGAGCAGCTGGAACTGGAGCTGGAACCGGAGCTGGAACTGTCCGAGTTGAAGCCTGTTGGCTGACTGAGATCCACCTTCTCAGCCACCGTCGCCAAATCTGGCTGATATTTCTGAAGGAACAAAGTTAAAACATATCAGGAACCACTACGGAATATTTAAGGTTTGACTTTCCCGCGAGTCCCATATGTCCCTAGATTTTAATTTTACCATATATTCTCAGTAATTGGGGACACTTTTTAATATTCATGATTTTTATGGGTTCGGGTGGCCCATGTTCTTTTAAATACCTTGATGTTGTATCAGCAAGATTTACAGCTTGGTCCTTATTTTGTGAAATGGCAACCGCCGATAGATCGCCCAGATTTCCCATTAATTATTCTGCGAAATAATTATAGTGGCCAAAATTCCTAGGGTGGTCTAAATTTCTGAAAATGTATGGTAAGAGGTTTTGTGTACCTGTAAAGCTTTGAGCCATCGCTTGGAGAGTTTGGGTCTTCCTCGTACTGTCTTGTGCCAGACGATCGGGAAGTTGGTCTTGCTGCAGAAGTTCTGAGTTACGGCGATCGTGTTGTCCATGTTAAGTACCACATGCCACCAGCCTCCCGGCACAAACACTGTCTCTCCCGGCCCCTGGAGAATCTCCAGCTGAAAAAGCAAGAATAGTTCATATATATAGCACTGCAATAATGTCACCAAACAGTGTTTTAGCCAGGATTTAGAAACTGGGTGCCTAAAATTGGCAGTTGCAAAATTTTAGGGCATCCAAATTCTTAAGGGGGATCACAATATACTCATATTTCAACCATAAAAATGTAGTCTACTGTATAAATTCATCAAAATAAGGCATGATATCATTTAACAATGTCATTGGAATTGTAAGGAGATGAAAAATTTCAATTATAAACTTGAGATTGAGATTTTTAGAAATTTAACACAAAATATTTTGGGTGTCCTGAGGGGTTCTTTTCAAGGGTTTGGGTGTCCAAAAAGGCACCCAGACCCCCTGCTGGCTAAGACCGTGTCACCAAGTTTGTCAAACTTTTACTGGCTTGGGACCAGCGGTTCACTGTTAGAGTAGATCCCTGCTGGTGTTGTTTGCTGGTAACTTGCTGTCTGGACTCCTCCACTGTACAGCAGGATCTTAGCCAGGATTTAAAAACTGGGTACCTATAACTGGCAATTCTTGAACTTTAGGGTGTCTTAATTTTCAAGGGATACCACAATATTCTCAGATTACAACCACAAACATGTATTTACTTACTGAGATAAGGTATAACATCCTTCTACAATGTCATGGAAACTATACTGAGGCGGAATCAATTACATGCGGATAATTTCAGAAATTATGTATCAAAATAAATTGGGTGTCCTGAGAGGTGATATTTGAGGGTTTGGGTGTCCAAATGGTGATGCCAAGATGACCTCCTACACAGGAAAGTCCTTGTACTTACTGGGGCCCATTCTTTAGGCCATGAAGGGTGGGTGATTCTGGGGTAGACATATTTGAACCATGTGATGGCTTCATCGCGATGCTTCCAGCCTTCACCAGGACGCGGCTTAAGGCGATCCTTGGGAACAGTGGTAGGGAGTAACACCCATCTGAAGATAAAAAGGGTAATACAGCATATATATATATATACATATATATATATATATATATATATATATATATATATATATATATATATATATATATATATATATATGTATATATAATTTATATATATATATATATATATATATATATATATATATATATATATATATATATATATATATATATATATATATATATATATATGTACATTATCATATATTGGAATATATGTATAGTATTATCGTATGTTTGAACTAACATATCTACCCAATTAAAGCAAGCCACGAGAAGAGAGATGTATGTTTGTAAAATGGCAGAAAAAAGTGTCAAAAGAAAAAATTCCAGTGTCCCTATAATAGCCTACCTCTTGTGTCCTGTGATCAAGGTATTCCATGCACTGGTTCCCAAAGGGTCAATGTGAATTCCTGTCCCCGAGCGTGCTGGACCCATAACAAACCATCTGAATAACAATAGTAATAACAATGTTAATAATAATAATGTTAACATTAATAGTGTTAACATTAATAATGATAATATTAATAATAATAATAACGATAATAATAATGATAGTAATAATCATATTGATAATCAATAATAAAACTAATTAAACTAATTATCATAGTAATAAGTTATCTAGCTAAACTTAGTCAGCAAAAAGTCGCCTATGCACTAGTTCAGCAATGGTCATATGCGTGTGGTGTAACATGCAATGTTTGTTTTTCTTAGAAACTTTCGCCAGAAGACATCTGTGATGCTTGTTTAAGTGCACGCTTGTCATTGTTGGGTATACTATTGGAGCTGCAGAAAATTCTCTGTATTTCCCAGGTCAAAATTCATTGCCTTCAAAAGCACCTTTCAAAACGTGACTTTTTCCTCTTAATACTTCTTAATTACATTCTTTAGCTAGTGTAACCACCCTAATGCTTACATGCTTATCATTATTATTATTATTGGTTACATTTAAATAAGTGTTGGTTTCCAAGGCCCCAGCAAATGCATCTTGTTATTTACCTGTAAGGTGGACGTTTTTCTTCTCCAGCGTATTTAAATAAATCATCACGGAAATACTTTGGCACATCATAATCTTCAAGGAGACGTTTTCTTTTGGGATGCTGAAAGAGTGAAATTAGCATGACATATCAAATCCATTTCAGAATTGCCTTTTTTCTCCTACTGATCAAGTGGCAAGTGAAATAGCAGCCATTTCTAATAAATATTGCAATATCCAACAGTGGTTAGTCAATGTTTAAGCAGGGCTTATCAGGGCAGTATCATTGCTAGACTAGCTCCTAGTCTATGATTTCATTAGATCATGCTTTTCTCTGTTCTGATAAAAACATAAGGTAAGTTATTAAAGATGTGAAATAAATTTCTTGGCCTAGGACTAGGCTATATCATTGCTAGAAACAACCTCACTCTCATGGGACCAAGGACTTAAATCCAGGACCCATCCAGCCTGACTTTTGGACAGGTAGCTTCCTGAAAAACTTCTTTAAACCCTTCCGATGCTGAGGCTACTTTGGTCAACATCATACACAAGCCACAAGGATGAAAAGGATTTTGAAAACCATCTAAACCCTGTCATGTTGGTATTCATTGGATAGCTCTCCTTAAGTACTCTAAGTTATTTGAAAAAGTATCATAGATCCAGACTACAATTGCTGGAGTAAGTCTTCAGCATTAATGAGTTAAGTATTCTCAGATGAGTACCCATGTGCCAGGGATTCAGTAGTCATTTTCAGGTTTTTTCGCATCATTTTGTAATGACCAAATTAGCCACCAGCAGCATAAAGGTTAAGAAAGGCAATCACAGAATTTTATCTATGGCTTTTGGGGGGTAATAACCATATCTTTTCCTCGTCTTCTATGACATGGCTAATGAGTAAATTGTCCTTTTCGTCACAAAAGGCTTTTAAATGTAGTTGGTTATAAAGATTTGAAGTAGCTGAGTAGCTAATTCTTGACGGTCAAAAAGTGTGTGATTGCTGTTCCAGACAGGCATTTTTGAAATCCTGGCTAAGATCCTGCAACTACGAAACAGGCTTTCATGGAGGAACCCAACATTGATGACTACAGTAGCAAACAAAATGAAACTATCTTATTGATTAAGAATAATCCAAAAACGATCTGATTACTATTGCTTCATACATGTTTTCTGCTCATTTTCAACCCTTCTTTTTCCTTTTTTTATTTTCATACAATCTTAAAAGATATACACTGTTGTACTGTTTATCAGATGTTTACCTTAAAAGTATTTTTAAAATATCTATTCATGAGAACTATGGAAAAATAAAGAGGGAATATTGTATGCTGATTATCTCTTTAGAATATCTTACAAATGATGTGTCAATATAAGTCAAGTACCTAATAAACCAGGCCTTTTTGGTTGATGGGTTAAAAGGAAAATATATTAAAGCACCTACCTCCCCATAGCTGCTGTCGAATATATACAAAGGGCTGTCATCTATATTGTTGTTCATATAATCAACAAAATATTTCATCTTTAATTTCACTGAGTACCCCTCATCATCCTCTCCACACTTGAACTTCTGGTTACGAAACTTTTTTCCCAATCTCTGAAAAAATAACATAATGACATTTGAAAAAATTTAACAGTTCCCAAAATAACAGTTGTGTGTGTTTGGTAAACATTTTTTTAACCCTTCCAATGCTGAGGCTACTTTAGTCCAAAGCACAAAGATGCAAAGATTTTTGAAAACCATCTTCACCCTGTCATGTTGGTATTCATAAGTTAGCTCTCACTGAGTACTTTCAGATGAGTACCCACATGCCAGGGTTTCAGTGATTTTTCAGGATTTTTGCAGCATTTTGAAATGGCCAAATTATCCACCAGCAGCACAAGGGTTAAATTTGAATATTTTAGATTTAATTTATGACACTACAAGTAGGTTGGTTAACAGTTTTTTTTTAATTCGAAATTTAATTTATGACACTACAAGTAGGAAATGCAGTTTTACTACTGATATTATTTGTACTTCTGTTAAAATAAAATAAGTAAACATCAACCCGTTCATGCCTGAAATTATTGTTGATAAGTGTCAGTTTAATTTTGGAGACTTCAGGGCTCAAAATTAGGGGTGGCCATGAGCCTAGGGCTCTCTTGAGTTCTGCAGGTTGCAGCACCATCAAATTTCTGCAGGGAGCCCAAACATGTACTAGTTTCTATACACACCTTTAGTTAGCTTTTGAAGATGCATTTGGGCTCCCTGGAAAAAACAACTTTATTTTGAGCCCTGCTTTTTGAAAACAACTTATGGATCACACAAAGAAAAGTTGGCTGGTTTCCGGAAATCATTTCCTTAAATATTTTCTGAAAAACACTTTGTCACAAAAATAGTGTGACTGTTCCTTTTTGCCCTGAAGGAAAGAAATGGTTTATCAAAAAGGAGCTCACCTCTGGAGTCCATTTCCGGTCTGCCATCCAATCATTAGTTAGATTGGTGATCACCAGGGGGGTGTAATGCTTTTCATACTTTTCTATAAATTTCTGCGTTGACATAACACTGCCATCTTCTCTCATAACGTTATCTTTGACTTGTGAGAGAGATAGGTCAAATGTCCGAGCACAGTCCAGCTTGTACCAGCCATGCTTTTCTCCCAATTCTGAAATGGATTTAAAAGATTGCTGCTTCAGTTGATTTGTCACAAAGTTTTTGATTAATACAAAAGATTCATTGAATACTCTAAATGTACTAATGATGATTGCCTTACCTTAATATTACTGCTAAGTACTGGTATATATTGCCCTATCTTAATCTTACTGCAAAGGTCAATAATTTTCACCTTTGAATACATAATTTTGTTCAGCAGGAAGTGTTTTTTCATTGGTATATTTGAAAATTGAATTTTGAGGATCTAAAAGTGAATACTCTACATCGTGTAAGGCAGGGAACTAGTCTAGTGTTTTGAATTCAGGCTAAACTAGGCCACAGACTTGGAAAATTAGTGGCCCCAACACCCCAAAAGGATATTGAAGGGCCCGAGATTATCATTCACATTCAGTTTTAATCATTCAACTTTTATCACTTGTGTTATCTGAATTGTCAATATCTTGCTCACTTAGAACTTTTAACCCTTCCAATGCCATTAAGGCTACTTTCATCCTAAGCAAAAGGACACAACGATTTTCGAAAATCATCTAAACCCTGTCATGATGTTATTCAATGGATAGCTCTCACTGAGTAAGTACTCTCAGATGAGTACCCATATTCCGAGTTTCATGATCAGTCAGTTTTTTTCATCATTTTGTATTGGCAAAATTAGCCAGCAGCAGCATAAGGTTTAAAAATTACCCTTTAAATTAACCCTGCAGTCTGATTGGTGAATAGCCCATTTTTTGTGCACAAAGTTTCTAAATAGCCAAGACCCTGTGTGGGAGTAATCATGGTGCATCACATTTATGACATCACATGATACATGTATTAAGAGTAAGTGGTGAGAGGCAGTGAAGCCATTCAGAATTACTGGCACAAACAACCTTACTGCAGAGCTGAAATGGTGAGAAAATTTGTCTTTATATGATATTGTAAAGGTCTTTGGTTTGATGATCGGGAAGTTTTTTTTTCTATAGGAAAGTAGTACATGTTAATGATAAGTAATTTGAATACCTGCCAAAACATCATATTATCCCAACAGGTTTCCACAACTCTTTATATATGGCACAAGGGGCGAATAAAGTAATAAGCATTTAGATGGCGACTGGCGTACTGTGGCCCTAGCAGTGACTGTTGGGTCGATTGTAGCTATGTCCCTGCGACGGTTAAGTCTAAAGCCCCTTTGCGCGAACAGCTTTAAATACAAGCCTATGTACTCAGTCTGAACTGGGATCTGTGGAGAACTCCTAAATTTGGCCTTACACTTAGGACTTTTAGTTAGAAAAGTGTGCAGTATTTAAAAGAAATTGATTCATAAAACATAAATGTATTACAGGTGCTTGGTTCTGGTCTAAAATGCTATTTTATTTTATAAGTAAAAAAAATCAAGTTATGCAACTCCTTGAGAGCAATAGACAAGGGACTTCTACTGTAGTTGATTAAACATGTCTAACCTAGTAGAAACAATGAAAAAGATCATGATGAAATCCAGCATCCACATACATGACCTTTCCTTAAGGTTCTGATGACAAAAACGCTTTTTTCTGGTTAAAACATAACGATCATCAAATGAGGTAGATGTCATGTTGTGTTGTGTGCAGAAAGTCACGTTGTCCAATAAACGAGGATAATGACTGTTTCCTTAAATACCGTTCAGTTCTTACCTGGCCTCGCACGCTTTTTTGCTTCTTTTAAACGTTTTCGAGCTCTTCGCTCCATTTCTATTTTAAAATATTTTCATAACATGTATTTATTCGGGTTTTTTGTCAGCTCCCGTTGACATGCATTCTCATATTTGTAAGTGACGGAAGTAGTTTGTGCGCATGTGCGTGGGGGAAGCGCCATCTATCGGCTCTGTACAACACTACCAATCACAACATCCGAAAGCAATCTATTTGTGTACACAAACAAATTTCCTGGAAAATATGACAAGGTAATGAGCCACGTTAAAGAGTTCATTCACGACATTTCTTTGCTTTTTACTGTTTGTTATAATAGACGAGGATGCGTTTGTAATTGTGGCGCCTGTATTTTGATAATTGTGCCCTTTTCTTTGCTGAAAACCATGTGCATTTGGAATACATCTTGAACTGTCTTACTGAAACTCTAAGCACAAAGTTCACAGCTGTCAAAGTTATGAAAAGTTCGAATTTGGTCAGTATCACAATAAAGCACGTTGAAATCAATTTCCTATATATTGATGCACTATGAGGTATTAAGATAACCGTTTAGGAAGTTCGGCGAAGTCATTTTTGGAAGCAGCAGTGTAACTTAATCCGCCTAGATATTTGATCCTTGGTGCCAAAAACGGAAAACCAGCTGGCATCACTTGTAGAAGTCGCTTCCTTATATGGAGAGGCATTTGCCATTTTGGGGAATAAGTCGCTGAAGCTAAAATGGCTGCACCATATTTTTCCACCGGTCAAGGATAGGGTGTGCTATTTTAGCCTGCATGAAAAATTGTCTAACATTTCTCATGGTGAGAATTAAGAGTCGGCTGTTGTCCTTATAGGGAAACCATACTAGGGCAAAGTAATTGGTAAACTTAGGAAGCTCCTACTGGTACTCTTTCGGCATACCATTGCAGACAGAATGAAAGCTACACTAGAAGGAGACAGTGGACATACAGAATCTCTGTATATATCTAAACCATAGACTACTACAACACGGGATTCATTTGGATATATTCATCATCATTCTGCAATGCAATATTTAAACTAAAGCATGGACAAATCACAATGACTTGAACATCGTACATGAGAAAGTTCATTTAGGATTAACCTATTTAATTTTCCTCTTTTAGCCACGGCTGGTTGAGATTGAGTGATCAGAGGCAAGGAGCAGGGTTTGTCATCATCGTACATGACACCCATGGAAATGCAGGACTTACGAGGGTTGCGAGGGGGTCGCCGGCCTGGAGCTGGAAGACCTCGTCTGTATGACCGAAGTATAGCCAAAAAATACATATACAAATACAAACATATTCATCTCAATGAAGATGTCTGGGCAGAGTGGAAGAGGCAGAAAAAAACACTAGGTTTCAACTCGGATGGAAAATTTGCAGCCTATCTGCTATCTTTGGTCAGCGATGCCCCAGGGTATGTATTTATTTAATTACTTATTGAATAAAAACTCAAAATAATTGGTGTGTAATTTTTGAATACATATAAGATGATGCAAAAGATAAATGATGTATTCAGTTCAACTGTTTAGCTTCTGTGCAGTTATCTGTCTGTCATCATTAGTCAGGTATGCCTCAACGTATGTATGTATTTAATTACTTTTTGATAATCATTTTGATAAAAACTCAAAATAATTGGTGTCTATTTTTTGAATCCATATAAGATGATGCAAAAGATAATTGATGTATTCAGTTCAACTGTTAAGCTTCTGTGCAGTTATCTGCTATAATTGGTCAGCGATGCCCCAAAGTACGTTTTTATTTTCAATTACTTTTTAATAATTATTTTAATCAAAACTCAAAATAATTGGTGTGTAATTTTTGAATCCTTATAAGCTGATGCAAAAGATAAGTGATGTATTAGAATCAACTGCTAAGCTTCTGTGCAGTTGCAATTAGCAATTAATTGCCGCTTGGTGATTAATTCCCAATGCAGCATGCCTCAGGCAATTTGATAACTTGTACTTACTGACCTTTGCCCTCATCAACAACTTGCAACAGCAGAGCCTTAAGATCTAGATGCAGCCACCATGCTCTATTATTTTTTTTTACCATTGCAGAAATAGAAATCTTAGAAAACCATTGACAAAAAATAGCAAATAGAATTTACCTATATCAAACAATAATCACAATAGTTACATTCATAAAGATGGTGTATATTAGATATTTTGAGTGGTATGTCGTATGATTTGTAAAGATAGCGAGATGTATGTAGAAATATATGATGACATAGTTAATAGAAAATATAAGTTCTGCTAAGGAGGAAAAGTCTTTTTTGAAACATTTAACTACAGTCATTTTTTAAAGTGTAGTGGAACCCCTTATTAAAGTGAACACCTCTCTAAGTTGACCACCCTCTAGAGTAACCACACTTTACTGATCCCAAACCTTTTTCTACTAGTTTTGTAGTAAGGAAACCCCTCTATGTTGACCACCCCTCTCAAGTGACCACCCTCTCTAAATTGACCTTATAATGCTGGTCCCAATGGCCATTTTCAGCCCCTCTAAAGTGACCACCCATGTTAAACCCTTTATCAATCATCAAGAAAAGATATTTTCCTCTGTACAAGGTCGCTTAAACTTTTAATGCCTCATTGCCTTGTAAAACATGTTTCAAATTTCAGACTATCTAGCACTAAAACCCTAATCTTATCCTAATCCTACTTAACAAAAGGGATAAGGCCTTTGTTAACAAACAAACATTTTGAGTTTAAAAGGCCACCTCTTTGTGTAGATCTAAAAACTTTAAAATTGGCAAGAAGAGAGTAGTAGCAGTAGCAGTAGCAGCAGTAGCAGCAGCAGCAGCAGCAGCAGTAGTAGTAGTAATAGTAATAGTAGTAGTAGTAGTAGTAGTAGTAGTAGTAGTAGTAGTAGTAGTAGTAGTAATAGTAGTAGTAGCAGCAGCTGCAGCAGTAGTAAGTAGTAGTGGTAGTAGTAGCAGTCGCAGCAGCAGCAGTAGTAGTAGTAAGTAGTAGTAGTAGTAGTAGTAGTAGTAGTAGTAGTAGTAGTAGTAGTAGTAGTAGTAGTAGTAGTAGTAGTAGTAGTAGACTAGTAGTGTTAGTAGTAGTAGTAGTAGTAGTAGTAGTAGTAGTAGTAGTAGTAGTAGTAGTAGTAGTAGTAGTAGTGGTAGTGTTAGTAGTAGTGTTAGAAGTAGTGTTAGAAGTAGTAGTTTGTTGCAGTCAGTACTGTCACTAGTGTGGCAAAGGTAGCATACATATACATTCTTTCACTTTGTAAACATGGCATATTCATGGTACCCTAATAGCAATAGGGGGGGGGGGGGCAGCAGATGTGCTGAGTTGGGATGATGGTTGACCAACATAGTCTTACTTAGAAAATTTGGCTTTTTCCTGGTAGTAATGATATATACACTTTTTGATTATGAAAGTATAAAAAATACCCCCCCCCCCCCCCCTCCCATGCTGGAATAAATATGAATATACCTTGTTTGACTGCTGATCGCTATGATGTGAATAGTGATCATTCATTCATGAAAACCTTGAGAGTTCTTGGCTCTACTTTAGAAGAGAGCTATTTTTGAGGGATATGTGATGAAGTATGTACCCTGCCTATATATTCCCGACTCCATAGCAAGACAAGTCCAACACATAAAGCATGAAGTGCTGCTCGCTCTCGGATTACCTAGCCCCAACATATATGGCCATGATCCAGGATGACCC
>OZ012693.1:11487310-11754150 GCA_963942565.1 Maea johnstoni | reverse complement strand
TATATATATATAAAATATATATATAAATATATATATAAATATATATATATTTATATATATATTTATATATATATATATATATATATATATATATATATATATATATATATATATATATATATATAATAAAAAATATATATATATATATATATATATATATATATATATATATATATATATATATATATATATATATATAAATATATATATAAATATATATATATATATATTTATAGTCTTATGAAAATTGAAGTTAGAATATACCCTCATGTTTGGGGTAGGGCAGTAAGGTCAAGTTAGATAATTGCAATCTTGGTTACATTGCTTCAGGTGATATTTTTTACGTTCTATGAAGCCCTAGACAGTATTGTCTTTAAGGACAAAATACCTAAGCTAACAAAACCTTTGAGTCAGATAAACAATCGATATGTTTATTTGATAGTTATCTATCTTACTCGAGAGCTAATTCTAATGAAATTGTTACAAATTTGATGGTATCCATTTAAAAGTGTGAAATGTGCTATTTGTATGTTATTTAATAATAACCATATATACATGTCATATATCTGAAGCAAAAGGTTTCCATGTTAAACAAGTCATGGATGCATGTACAGTCAAAACCGCCTGAATACTTTGGGAATATCTCTCTTACAAGTGTAACTTTAAGAAGATAGTTGAAGGAGAGATGACCATCAGAATTCTACACTAATTCTCTTTTTTAAATATTTTGCCAATTTATGCATTATTCTTTTATAGTAATATTCACAGCAATTTCACAACGTATCACAGGTCCAGATGACACTTGTCAATGAGATCTCCAGGCATGAGTGGGTTAATATTTTTTAAGTTCCACTTATAAAAACTATACAGAGATTGAGGAATCCCTTCATCCCCTTGACAAACAACTACCTGACATTATGAAGACCTGTACGATCCACTATTGAATTGTGTTTATTGGAAAAACTCATGATTAACCCTTATGCTGCTGGTGGCTTAATTGGCCAATACAAAATGATGCAAAGATCTTTGGAAATTACTGAACCACTGGCATATGGGTGCTCCTCTGAGAGCACTCTATGACATTGAGGGATTTTCAATGAGTACCAACATGACAGGGTTTAGATGGTTTTTAAAAGTCTATGCATTCTGTGTGCTTAGGCCGGCGTAGGGTGCAAGTAGCATTAGCATTGGAAGGGTTAAGATGTAAATAAAATTTTGAAATAGTCTCCACCAGTCTACCAGGACATAATTGGGTCCAGTATGTCTATGGTCTCCATAGACTCATTTTAAGGCTCCCCTAGCTAGGCTGCTAGCTTCAGGGGGTTATTTCTAGCCATGCTGTAATGAGTTATTAAATCAACTGGTAAAGTCTAATGATTTCAGCTTCTTAGTATGATAGACAGCCACAAAGTAACTGTTACTCGGTCTGTTGATACTAAGAGAATTCCACTTATGCACACCCACTAATGTCAAACTGAACTCTTTTCCCTGGTAAACAGACATTTCTGAATATTTGATCTCATTCAAATGTCATTCACATATTTTAGAGTGATGGGAGTTTTGTTGGGAAATTTAATGGGTGATGAGATGCTAGAAATTCAGAACATCTTGTTAGATAATAATCTGAAGAGCTGAAATTAATCAAAAATGCCTCTCTCACAAGAGATTGCATGATGTACTTAGCACACATGGAAGATATTTCCATATTAACCTTTTCATGCCTGTAGCACCCAAAAAACATCTAGATTATTGAGGCAATATGTTTGCCACCAGATCATTTCTCAAAAAACATTTTGAAGAGAAATATTGATCAGAGTCCAACCCGTAAATCGCCTTCCAATACTTTGTGATTTTATGCTTAATAACACTGTAGCCAAATTTATCATTTGTTGATGAGATCTCTAGGCATCCATTGGTTAAGCCATGCATCCTGGTAGAGTACCCAAATATGGCCTGGTTATTTTGGGGATATCTTTATAATGAAAGCAACATGATGAAGATATTTGAAGTCCTGAGTAATGTCAATATGCACCAAAACAACAAATTCCCTTTCAAATTAATATAGTTTTATGATACTATTAAGGTTACTCTGCGTATGCATGAGTGAATTGATTTCTAATGACACTTGATTTCTAGTGAAACTTTTGCTATGCTTCTCTTAATTTCTTTAACCCATTCACATCTTCAGAGATTAGTAATGGTATGACAAATTTTGAAGTATCTTGATAACAAAGCAATAGTTTGCAAATTATATGAATGTAAGTTGTTTTTTAAGTTCATTTGAACAATACCTGTTCCCGTACATTTTAAATAATACTCTATTTGACTAGTTATGGTCAGTATTGTCCGACCATGTGTGCACCCCTGAATTCTTATCATACAAATGGGATTAGGCAGCCCCCCCAAATCTTCCTCCATAACTATCATATTGTCTGGTTGGCTACTATCTTTAACCTCATAAGTTCCACATGTTTACTGTAGACTCTGTTTAAGCTCCTGCAAGGTTTCCCAGTGGAGCCCCGAAATAGCTTCTCTTCTCTAGATGACATTCTGAAGAAGCCCCAGCTGACGTCCATATATGGGCATTGGTAGGGAGAAATTATATCAGTCGGTTGCCGCGGTGATTGGGGCCCTCCTTCTAGCCTCTGCTCTGCCTAGCTGCATATATCCAGTTCAGCTTGTTAGTAGACGTATGAGGGAGGATTTCTTGCTTGCCTTCTACTGAGTGCTGTTAACTCATTCATGCCTGCAGCACCTCAAAAAGTTCTGACTGTTTTGGAAATATCTTCCCAATAAAAGCATATTGCTAAGAATATTTGTAGGAGAGTTGTAGATCAGAACCAAACTAACAACTCTCCTTCAAATATTTTGTGAATTTATGCTTAGTTCCTGAATAATTTTCAAAATTATCATAGATCCAGACGACACTTGTCAAGCAGATTTCCATGCAGATTATTATTGAAAATATTTGAAGGAAAGTTGTTGATCAGAACCAAGTTAACAACTCTCCTTCAAATATTTTGTGATTTTTTGCTTAGTTCCTAAGTTTTTCTCAAAATTATCTTAGATCCAGACGACACTTGTCAAGTAGATCTCCATGCAGGCATGATTAGGTTAAGCGCCAAGGAAGGGCAGGCTGGGGAGGTGAATTTTTAGTGGAGATAGCAGGGCTAAGAACAGAACAAGGATTATTTCTGTGAAGGAAGCTCATTGGCTAAGCTTTCTATTAGTGCTAGTAGCAGCACTGGGGTGTAAGAAGTTAGATAAGCAATACAGAATGAAGCACTTATGCAAGTTTATTTTCTTTGATCAAGAAAGTTTAGTCAAAATAGAGAACAAACTTTTACGGGCTGAATTTAACATCATATCATCAAATTAATTTTTTATTTTCATTTTATTATATAATCTCCCATTAAGCAAGATGTTAAATATCAATGGAAATCACAAGAGATATCATCAAATAAGACAGTTTTTAGACAATAAAAAACTTGATCAGCTTTTTTGGCAACTAGGAAGTACGGAATGAATAATCATAAATATTTGTTAACTGGTATGAAATATCTACTTTCACTCACCAAATAAATTGTTTTTAACTCATTCATGATTATAGAGTGCAAATGCCATTAAAATCATAAGAGCCAGATATTTCCTGCTAGCCATAAGACTAGCTAGTAGCCACTTAATGCCAATATACATTATTTCAATTATATTTCAACAGCTGTGAGGTACAAACAAGTTAGAAAAATATAGAAACAAGACACCATCCTCCATACCATTAAATAGATGATATAACTATAATAGGTTCAAGATTTTTTTTAAATAAAATGTTTCCCGTCTTTACCAGATCATGAAATTCCAGTTACTCCCTGAGTAGTTCTAGCTTAACGATCGCTTCAAGCTGTGATTCTCGGAAAACTTTCATGATATTTTTTCAGTGACTATAGATAGCATACGGGGGTTCTCATTTGGTTACTGGCATAGTTTACCATAAATAGAGTGCTGCTGCTTACTGCTAGGAACCTCGCCACTCGGTCCATCGTCGGAGCAGGAGGATGGGAGATCGGCAGCGCTCAGCCGACACATTTAGACATCTGCTCTGCTCCTCATGCAATTAACCCATGCATGCTGAGAGATCCCCATTGAAAGAATTGTCTGCTTCTCTGATATTTTTGGAAATAACCTCGGAATATAGCATAATTTGGTGAAATATTTGAAGGGGAATTTTTGGTTAGGTGGTAGTGATCATTTCTCCCACAAATATTTTCAATAATACATGTTTTCCAGAAAGATATTGCAATAACGAACAGGTTAACACAAACTTTGCCTGTAAGATTTCTTAACAAAAGGGAGCTGAGACTTCTGAGGAAATCCTGGTATTTTTGTAGCATTATCCTAGGAAATCTTGGGTATTTTCAGCTCTACCTCATAGGGGATGGCACTCGGTAGAAAATATCTGCGCTTGACTCAAGAGTAATTGATACCATGGAAGACATCTTTTTTTTTTCAAGTTTGTATTTCATACCAACAAAGAAGATATCAAAAGGATCGACCCAGGATTTCTTTGTAGGACATCCAACCTCTTTCTTTTTTTTTTTGGGGGGGGGGGGGGGGGGGGTAGATCTACCTCATTGGTTTAGAACAAAATTAAAGAGAAGTCTCTGTTAAAAGCAAAAAAATCAATATTTTTAAATTGTTAAGGGGGGCTTCTACCAACCCTTTCAACTCTGTATCCGCAACTGCACTTCAATGGAGGACCTAGTTTTAGAGACTGTTTTGTTCGAGTTGGCATTTTTGGATTTGCCCAAGAAAAACATAAGTTCAACATTAAGTTCAACAACAGATAGCAGAGGGTAGCAAGTCTATCTGTAGGTTTTAGGAGCATGTTGTATACAGATTTTCATTCAAGCTGATATCTGTGAAGGCATCTTTATCTATATAGCAAGTTCAAGACCATCAATGGAAACTCCATCAAATATTTTTCAAAATCCTGATTTGTTATCAGTAATTTTCATAGGTATTATAACACCCAGAAAATACTGATATGATATCTCAGAGCATGAAAAGATTAAATTTATTTTGAGGGGAAATCACTTTCTATTTGACAATTTTGATTTGTTAGTTATTTATCGAAGTGCAATCAGGAAATGCTGCTACAATGAATCAAACTGCGTTACTATTATAATACACTGTGTTTTATTTTAGAAACATATTCATATTGTAGCAAAATCTAATAGTTAACTTTTTACTTATATTATGATACACTGTATTTTATTTTAGATACATTATAATCATATTGTAACAAACTCTAATAGTTAACTTTTAACTTGCTTTTAAAGTCACAAAAGGTATATGAATTGGGCATTCTCAGTTTAATTTAAAAATATGTTAATTGTCAACCACAATCAAAGAATAGTGGTATTTAACTTTCAAAATAGTATGGTTTAAGTACGTTTCACATAGGAATGGTTGGAACCATTTGAACCCCCTGCCCCTTATATTCTCCATAAGAAAATGATATTGAGACAGACACAGACTGCTGTAGATAAGTATGGAGTACATGTAGTCTACTGGAAGATTGCCAGGATTCCTTCTTTCACACTTATACTCTCACCAGACATGCCTATTCCAGAACTACCTCCTTAGCCAGCATTGAGTGAAGCGTGAAATCCACGGCCAGGAATGCAGACGCTATTATTATAAGAAGCAGGGCTTTTATTTGCAAAGATTATACCTATGTAACCCTGAACCCTTGTGAGGCTTTAACCCATTAAATCCTGTAGATTTCTAAAACAGACTGGCGTATAAGTGATACCGCTCATACAAAAGCATTAAAAATATCTGTAGAAGAAATGTCAATCAGAACATATTCTGCAAAATTATGCTTTATTTCCAAGGTATTTTCAATAGTTTCATAGCATCTAGACGGCATTGTTTAAGTAGTGCAAGTAAGCATGAATAGGTTAAGAACTTGCCAATTAGTGATTCTATTGTCAACAGGAACTAATATTTGAGTTTCCATGTATGGTTAGGCTTTCCACCAGAAAGGGCTTGGCTACCATTATGTAATTGCACTCGGAAACCTTGGAGTGCCTATTAGTGAGAGTTGGTTGGTTTTAACCCTTCCAATGCTGAGGCTACATTTGGTAATCATTGGATAGCTCTCGCTGAGTGCTCTCAGATGAGTACCCATATGCCAGGGTTTCAGTCATTTCCCGATTTTTTGCATTATTTTGTGATGGCTAAATTAGCCACCACCAGCATCAGGTTAACTCTTACATGACTGATCAGTTAGTTTGTAAAACATGCTACTATTTTCTTAACGAGGAAACTATTGGGGGTTTCCTCACTGACACCTCATTAATTGGATATGAAAAATTGAATTATAATTTAAGTTGCCTTTATGTTACCTTTTTGTTTTTTTGTGTGTTTTAATTTCTTTTCCAAATGTTGTGTGACTGGGGCATAGCATGGATTGGTTTAGAAAGGACACATGTATGTGAACAATGCTATATACTCTGGTAAATTGGCAATTGGCATTTATCTAAATGCATATCATGTGTGTAGACTACTTTGATGAGGTGCAGTATGATATGTCCAAAGCACAAGGATGCAAAGATTTTTGGAAACCATCTAAAGCCTGTCATGTTGGTATTCATTTGAAAGCTCTTACTGAGACCTCTCAGATGAGTGCCAATGTGACAGGGTTTCAGTCATTTTCAGTTTTTTTGCATCATTTTGTGTTGGCCAAATTAGTCACCACCAGCACAAGGGTTAAATGCTTACTTCACGAGTATATTTTGATATACTCAAGCCCTTGGGTTTAGGTGTAGTTTCATGGAGACTGCTATTGATTTAACCTTACATTATGATATTTATTCGTGTGTTTTTTTAATCTTTAACTCAAATGCATACATCAGGAACATTTTTTGAAATAATCAAGCACTAGTTTTTGTATAGAGACTGCTCTTAATTCAACACTGTATCATGATATTTATTCATGTTCTCTTTTCTTTAATTATAGCACTCCAGCACAGGCAAACCAGGTACCACCTCAGCCAAGAAACAATGGTAATTTCTTCCGGGCGATAGCCCCAGCCCCTGGTGGCGAATTGATGCAACAAAGTCAGATGACCACACAGCCAATGAAAATGAACAATTTTGAATCCTCCATGGACAACAATGGCGGGCAGTTTCTGAAACTGAAATTAAAAATGAAGCCAAATTCAAAAGGAACTGGAAAGAGTGAGTTGCACATGGAAGAGGATTATACTGTCATGAAGAGAATTCGTCTTCAGGAGATGAGGGCCCAGAGTCATGAAGAGCAGGCCTCCCCTGCTGTTGTTTCTTCGCCCGCCGCGGAACCCGTCTCGGTATCTCAGCCGCAAACTCCTGTACCTGATAAGGTAGCGTTACCACAGGGAATACCCGTTCCGCAGCAGCCACAGACTTCTATGGTTATGCCATACCCAATAGCTGGGGTGCCCACCCCAATGCAGGGTGCTCCAGCAACCCCAACCATACCCCAAGCTGTGCCCATGATGTTACCTATGACTACCCCTGAGGGTGCCACAATGGCTGGTGGTGGCCAGTGGGTGCTTTTTGTACCGAGATCTGAAGGACAACAATACCCGGGTATGCCACAGGGTATACCGGCACAGGGTATACCAACACAGGGTATACCCACACAGGGTATGCCACCGCAGGGTATTCCTGTGCCAATGAAACTGGACTCTACAGTATCGGAAATGAGCAACCGTGTTTCACCACTAAACCAACAATCGTCTCCACCCTTGAGCCAACAACATTCTGTGATACCAAGTCCTGTACCCACAACGCCCCCTAGTGAGACTTTGTCGTCTCCGCATCTACGATTACCGTCCCCTCAGCAGCAAATGAGCCTCTCGGGCGGGGGCTTCTACATGCCTCAGGCCTCCAGCTTGCAGAACAGTCCTACGGGATTACACATGACACCCCAGGATAGCCCAGTGCATTCTGGGATACCCTCGCCCACAGGATCCATCGAGAGTCCCACGCTGCCCGAGGTTCCTGCACCCATGGCAAAAGTCCGAAAGCCTCGAGGGAGACCAAGGACAAGAAATATTGTGAAACGCAGCAAAGAGACTCCGGTGTTTTATCAAAATGTATTGAAAATGCAAGGTGGTGTACTGACTACTGTCTCGGAGAAAATCAGCACGCAGATCGAGGCAGAGAATATTAACTCTTACGTTATGGAGGAGGTTCAGTTTCCGCGTCCACATATGCGGGACCCTCCTCCCTATAATACCCTTGTATCAGAGGGTCTCATTGTGCCACCCCCTCAGGTGCCAAGCCAAGGGGTGCTAGGCACCCCACCCGGTATACCCATGACATGGGAACAGAACCCAACGCCGGAAATGGTGCCGACAACGGCCGATCCTGTTTCTCAGGAAAAATTACGGAAGAAGCAAAATCTCCACGATAAGGTGCTGAAATTATACGGAAAATCTCTCGGACTTGGTTCAGAACAGGACTCATCCCCTGGTCTGTTTTCTGCCGCCCCTCAGGACGGGATTGGACAATACGGAGAACAGGACTTTGATGAGGACGAACAGACAGAGCCTCTGGCATTGGTCGTGAAACCCAAAGTCAGCTGGCCGCATCATGCACATATCAAACAAGAAATAGATCACTTCTAAGTGGGTATCAGGATTAGATAATAATCCAATACTGTATAACTGGTTATTTCTACAGGCATTTAATTTTCGCTATTTTCACGCTCGAATTTTAAGTAAGCACAAATACCCTCCAGCAAGGCTGCAAAGCGAAATTTTTAGCACTCCAAATTATGGTATGTAAGGGGATAGTGCTTAAATTCTACTGGCCCCACTGAACATATCACAGGCACAAGCTCAGTTTCCTTTAGACAATTTAGCAATTTTGAATCAATGGATGTACAATAGATACATAGACAAGGTTCACTGAATATAAACACTGAATATCAAAAAAGATAATTAATACTAGTATTCTTTTCTCGGACTGTCTCTGCTAGAAATCCAAAATATTTCTGGATACTAAATTTTGTCTTTATAAAACTTTTGACTATCATTATTTCTATTAGGTGTGTTGGACATATACTGTCGTTGCATCCCAAAATTCACTTAACCCTGCAGTTTGCACAAACTGCCATAAGGCTGAGATATAGGCTTAATATATAAATTCTTTGTCTACAACAATAGCAAATAACCCCATATGCTGCTGGCTAATTTGGCCAATACAAAATGATGCAAAAAGCTGATAAATGACTGAAACCCTGGCACTTGGGTACTCATCTGAGAGTACTCAGTGAGAGCTATCCAATGAATACCAGCAAGACAAGGTTAAGGTTTTCAAAAATATTTGCATCCTTGAGCTTTGGACGAAAGTAGTCTTAGCATTGGGAGGGTTAATCCTTAGGCTTATGTCTATAAGACTCTTAGTTCCTCAAGTTCAACCGGGCTCTTGGCTTTGAGGGCTTATGCTATTGTTAGATTCTGGTGTGTCGAGAGGGATTTTGTAGGGCAACACAAAAGATACCAGAAAAGGGGCGTGAGATGATCAAATAAGAAAAAGTTTGAAGCCTTGAGCTGTGGTAGGCTAGTTTGGCAAAAAGGCTATGCCAAAAAGCTGAGAAATAACATAAACCCTGGCACATTGGTCATCTGATAGTACCCAGTAAGAGCTTTCCAATTAATACCAACATGACAGGGCATAGATATTTTCCAAACATTTTGCAGTCTTGTGCCTGTACAAAAGGTAGCCTCAGCATCCATGACAAGGGTTATTTAAGCAGTTTGTATTAACCATCAGCAGGGAGAATGGATACCATGTAAATATGTAGTCCCTGCCATCAGCCATGGGAAACTATAATAGGTTTCAATTCTAAAAGTTCCTTAACCCCTATGCTGCTGGTGACTAATTTGGCCAATACAAAATGTTGCAAAAACCTTAAAAATGATTAAAACCCTGGCATCTGGGTACTCATCTGAGAGAACTCAGTGAGAGCTATCCAATGAATACCAACATGGCAGGGTTTAGATGGTTTTCAAAGTTTTTTGCGTTTCTGTGCCTTGGAAGAAAGTAGTGTCAGCATTGGAAAGGTTAACATATTTGACCATGTGTATACCCCAGATGTGAATGGGTTGGTGGTTTGATGTGATTCACTTATTTATACAATCGTTGTACTTTTCATTTGAATTCTGATAATCTATTTATTTTGGGGGAGGGGGTATGAGTTGTTTCATGAAAGACTGAGTAAAAGTATTTATTTTTCTGGACGTGTTTGGATATGCATTTTAGAGTGATAGTGTTTATTTTAGACATTTTTATACTGCAATATGACCCTTATAAGAGATATGAAACTAATGTTTATTCACCACTTTAATATTTTAACATATGCAAATTTTAGGCTTAATTACAGCTATGCCATATACAAAGCAGACCATATTATTGAGCTTTGGATATTTATCTTACCACACCATATTATTGTGCTGTAGATATTTATCTTATCACACCATAGTATTGTGCTGTGGATATTTATCTTATCACACCATAGTATTGTGCTGTGGATATTTATCTTATCACACCATAGTATTGTGCTGTGGATATTTATCTTACCACACCATATTATTGTGCTGTAGATATTTATCTTATCACACTATAGTATTGTGCTGTGGATATTTATCTTATCACACCATAGTATTGTGCTGTGGATATTTATCTTATCACACCATAGTATTGTGCTGTGGATATTTATCTTATCACACCATAGTATTGTGCTGTGGATATTTATCTTATCACACCATAGTATTGTGCTGTGGATATTTATCTTATCACACCATAGTATTGTGCTGTGGATATTTATCTTATCACACCATAGTATTGTGCTGTGGATATTTATCTTATCACACCATAGTATTGTGCTGTGGATATTTATCTTATCACACCATAGTATTGTGCTGTGGATATTTATCTTATCACACCATAGTATTGTGCTGTGGATATTTATCCTATCACACCATAGTATTGTGATGTGGATATTTATCTTATCACACCATAGTATTGTGCTGTGGATATTTATCTTATCACACCATAGTATTGTGCTGTGGATATTTATCTTATCACACCATAGTATTGTGCTGTTGATATTTATCTTATCACACCATAGTATTGTGCTGTGGATATTTATCCTATCACACCATAGTATTGTGCTGTGGATATTTATCTTATCACACCTTAGTATTGTGCTGTGGATATTTATCTTATCACACCATAGTATTGTGCTGTTGATATTCATCTTATCACACCATATTATTGTGCTGTGGATATTCATCTTATCACACCATAGTATTGAGCTTTGGATATTTATCTTATCACACCATAGTATTGTGCTGTGGATATTTATCTTATCACACCATAGTATTGTGCTGTGGATATTTATCTTATCACACCATAGTATTGTGCTGTGGATATTTATCTTATCACATCATATTATTGTGCTGTGGATATTTATCTTATCACACCATAGTATTGTGCTGTGGATATTTATCTTATCACATCATATTATTGTGCTGTGGATATTTATCCTATCACACCATAGTATTGTGCTGTGGATATTTATCTTATCACACCATAGTATTGTGCTGTGGATATTTATCTTATCACATCATATTATTGTGCTGTGGATATTTATCCTATCACACCATAGTATTGTGCTGTGGATATTTATCTTATCACACCATAGTATTGTGCTGTGGATATTTATCTTATCACACCATAGTATTGTGCTGTGGATATTTATCTTATCACACCATAGTATTGTGCTGTGGATATTTATCCTATCACACCATAGTATTGTGCTGTGGATATTTATCTTATCACACCATAGTATTGTGCTGTGGATATTTATCTTATCACACCATAGTATTGTGCTGTGGATATTTATCTTATCACACCATAGTATTGTGCTGTTGATATTCATCTTATCACACCATATTATTGTGCTGTGGATATTTATCTTATCACACCATAGTATTGTGCTGTGGATATTTATCTTATCACACCATAGTATTGTGCTGTGGATATTTATCCTATCACACAATAGTATTGTGCTGTGGATATTTATTTCATCACACCATATTATTGTGTTGTGGATATTAATCATATTATGGCAGCTAAGGCAAGCAAAGTTTAAGGATAATTTTTCCCTGTTGACCAAGTGGAAAATTAAAAAGAAATTGAAAGTTTGGTATATTTTAAATCAAATAGTGTATTTCAGTGCATGTATTGCTACAATGCACCTTTGCAGCATTTTTATTTTCAATTCTCAAATGCCAGTATGATTATAATTGTTTTATACAAGCATTTCTTATATTTTAATTATTTGATTAAAAGGTAGCATGTTTCGGCATGGGGTTAAGTTAGAGATATGTAAACTTGCCACTTGACCATTTTACATGCCATGGCAAGTAGGCATGCTTTAATCTTGGTGTTTGTAAACTAAACATTTTAAAGAAATTTATTTTTATTGCTGCACCAAATTATAAACCTATACATTACTGCTGCCGCCCAAAAGTTCCTTGCTATTCTTTCAATATTTTTCTGATGTCAGTCTGTTTTAAGCTAGTGCTGTGTTAATTGGGTTATCCCATTAATGCTTTAGAGTTCCTCCAGATATTGTCGTCTGGATCTATGATACTTTTGACAATAACTTTTGAAATGAGAATAATTTTACAAAATATTTGAAGGAGAGATGTTGGTAATATTGTAATCAACATTTCTCCATCAAGTATTTCCCTAACTATGCTTTTGCCTGCAAGATGTCAATACAATTTTGAATGTTTTTTTCCTCCTTCCCTTCTGAGAAGTTTTGTGCTGTATACTCAGGGCAATGGAGTTGTTTGCTGTGATTTCATTGAGAATGTCAAAATAAATTATATATTTGAGAGATATACATCACGTTTGTCTTTTCTTCTATGCCTTATGAGTTGTAAGTATGTACGCAAATTGAGCCTTTCTGCCAAAATGCCATGAATTAATTTAGTGTCATTTAACCCTCTCAAGCCTAGTAGGGTCTCCTGGATAAGTGACATCTTGGTGACGCTTAAGGGGAATTAAATGACGTAACTTAAAATGAATGTGCCATACATTTTCTTAAACGGAAGATACATGTTAATCATTCTTATATAACTTGCAGTTTTCCCCACAAAGATTTTTACCTGAATATATTGTAGTCCCCATCAAAATTTTAATAATTTCTCATTTTGAATGCCCAGTTGCAATATTCTGATCAACACCCAGTGTTTCTGCCTTTACCTCATTGGCTGCGCAATGACATATCGGCCATTTTCAGACCATCTAAGTGCCCATTAAACCTGTCTTCCTGCTACCTGTAACACTCAAAATCAGGCATGGCTTGATATTTCAACTTCTTAATAATTAAACATCTATGCCAATGTATGGAGGACCCTATCACTAGTTGTTATAAAAAATATTTGAATTTTCGTAATACTACCTCATAGATATCATACCACAGGAGCTTGCAAGTAAATCCTACAAACACCAAAAATCATTATATGGGGCTCGCTAGTCTATTTATCATTATTTCTACGAAGAGACTCAGACTAGTTAATTGTTTTGTGTTTCTAGGATTATTTTCAAATTCATGTGATTAAACTAAATTGATATAAAGGAGAATTATCAGGGGCGTGTTCACAAACTAAGTTCATGGCTAGGGTTCTAATTAGGACATCTGCAGGTGTTGGGCCATGCTTGGCCTCTAAAACAAATCTCTCCTTTCCATAAATAAAAACTTGACAACCTCATGATAAAAATTTCGCTTTGTTTATCACTGACTGAAAAGAAATGCTTCAATAGAATACATAGACTTCCATATTTTGAGACAAAAACCAAGAAACCTTCCATTTTTTAACAGTGTACATCTTTATGTATTGGTGCTGCCATCTATACATAAACTGTGAACAAATGAGTGTGTATCTTGTGACCGTGTCTGACACCTATTGGCTATAACATAAACTAATTTGACATACCTCAATCTGTGGTTCACAATTTCACCAACATTCATAAAGCAAATATAGTGATGTTAGCAGTATGATACATCCACCCCAACATTTCTATCACTTTTAAAAATCAAAACTCCAGGTAAAATGCTACCTTCATATTTTCAGCAATATATTCCTCACTAAACAATGGCAAATCATTTGATTTTAATTCAATAAACTCCCTGTAGACTTTTTTTTCTTAAATGCTGAGCCTTAATTTGCTGAAATTCCATTATTATTCATTTTAGATGGAACCAATAATCAGATAGCTCTAGCTTACCACAATAGCCTGCATTACATACATATGCATCTTGACAGTTCAGATTTCACGATATTTCTTTACTTGGTTACCTGCATTGCATTGCGATTCCACAAGAGAGAAGCACTGTATACAAGAAGACACACAATTTATTCAAATATTAATTGCCATCAATCACAGCAAACAATTTCATCTTTTCTTGAAATTATAAAAGTTTGCTGAGGGTGGAATACTTAAAATCAGCCAAAATCAACAGACAGCATTGGTTGGGGACTTCACCCCAAAAGAAGTAAGAAAAGCGAGATCACATACCTTTCCTCTTGCTGTGGCTGCAAACCAGCATTGAATTCTGCCATTTCTGCAGTTCCTTCGCCCTCTCGCTGTTCATATTCCCTGCATGATCGTAACATTGACCAATCAACGATCTTGTTACATGCATGTTTGTTGCCCTAAGCCTCAAAGTAAGCTGAACAGCGAGAGCGCAAAAGTAAGCTAGTGACCAAAACACTGCGATCATCACTAATTGGGGTGTGCGGTAAGAAGGCAGATTAACAGCACCCCTTCTACATAAAATTTTTACAACTTCTACCTGCACCGTGCGTTTAATCGGAAGAATACAGTTAGTCACTGAATGGGTTTTCTAATAGCCAAAACCAAAGAAAAACTCTTCTCATTATTAAAAAACCTTCATATATAACTGCAATATACCCTGAAATTCTGTATTGACAGGCCCATTTATGCCTGTGGTATAACTAAAAGGGCTGACTAATTATATAATAATAATAATAATATATAATAGTTACTTTCAAAAGCAAAATAGAACTTTATCATGCTCTCCATGGATTCTGAACAAGAATAGGTTTAGGCGATAGGGAAAAATGTATTTTGAAATACATGTGCATTAATCTCATTGATTCATTTATACAATGTTAAAACTTGCATGATAATCATCAAGAATATAAAAGTCTATGTAATGTTTACGTCTAGGAGTATAAATTAACACATATAAAACTATTTTTATTTACACTCCATACAATGTTTGTTAATGTTCATGTTTCATATTGCATCCTGGTGCAAAATTGTAAAATTCTGAGTACAAAAATAGGTGGTCAACGTTTGCAGCATTGTTTTTCACAACTTGGCTATAGAAAAGCATAGCAAAATGTATGTAAATAGCAGAGGTATAGTTTTCCCCTTCCTTTTTCAGATAAGTAGTATCTTAGATTGTACGTGTATACTGTACAGTCAATATATAATACAAAAAGTGCAGTTTAAAATAAAATGGCATATATTGCACATTGCAGGGAAAATGTTCATAACAAATTTATATAAATAAGACTAAAAAGGTTGTCCACATATATACTTGGTACATACAGTCATTTACAACCAAATTACCATCTTTCTTTCAAATAAATTGTTTTCAGAAAAGATATGCTGATATGGACACAATTGAACTTGTAAGGATTTGAAATATTGACATAAAATAATAAAAACTAGACCAGAGGTGGGATGGAAAGTACTTGTGTCAAAAGTATCAAAAGTGTTGTAAGTACATGGAATTTTTGATAAACAACCAGAAAAAATTACTCTCTCCATTCAACCTGGTTTTCATATATTATGAAATACATGAAGCATAACATTACACCTATCCCATCCTTCTCTATGTACATTTGATAAGTGCAATTGTTCATAATTAATTGTCTGGTTGTCTAGCAAGTGAATGAAAAATAAAATTGTTTATCAGCTTTCGCATTCATTGTCTCTCTCAGTGGTCATCCCCAAGGTTCAAGTGGGGATACACAGTGTTACAAAGATATCATTTCTTATGAAATCAATTTTATTAACTTTAAGGCTACTTTTGTCCAAAGCACAAGAATGCAAACATTTTTGAAAACCATATAAACCCTGTCTTGTTGGTATACATTGGATAGCTCTTGCTGAGTACTCTCACATGAGTACCCATGTGCCGGGTTTAAGTCATTTCTCAGGTATTTTTGCATCATTTTGTATTGGCTAAATTAGCCAGCAGCAGCATAAGGATTAACCTGCCCCAAAGAGGTCATATTTCTCACAAAATCATCTTTCAAAATAAAATACTGAAGGCGAAATATCATTTGGAATTGAAGCGACAATTCTCCTGAGAATATTTTGTAAAATTCACTCCTTGTTCTTCAGTTATTATCACAAGGGCCATAGATCAACATTTAACTTTCAAATGATGCATTTTTGTAGGTCCCCCTTTTAGAGACAGCCTGTTAAGATGACAAAGATAATCTTCGCAAAAAATTCAAATTTTCTTTTTTGTAACCGAATCATTTTTCTTTTTTTTTTCATTCATTTTCCAACATGTCAATAAGTACAATATTACAATGCGATGCAGACATAACATTCAAACTTGTGTATTTCTAATGCTTCTCTTCTTTGGAAACAGTCTTTTCTTCTTCATGAAGGACAGGAACTGGTCTGGTACCTCAGCCAACACCTCTTTAGCCAGGAGAACAGGGCTGATCATCTTCACATCGGCCGAGTTTTGGTCGACAAAGTCTCTGAATGGCACAAACTGAACAATGTCCCTGTCAGCTGTCTTTCCTTTGTGGGACAACAACTCGTGATCTGAATCAAGAATGTTCATTGCTGAAAAGAATCAAAGATATTAAAAAATTAATAACAAGTGTAGCATAATTAAAGTCAACGAATAGTAAGCTATCTATACATTAATTGTCAAATGCGCACTGCTGAAAAGTTAGTCAAAAATTAATACATTAGTGTTAATAGTGCAAAAATGATAAAAGTTCAAACCACATACGAATATTACCCAGAGGTGTAGGCACAAATCAGTTTAGAAATAACAAGCAATCAATGTATTCACAGTAAGATATGAACACCAACACTATAATATATGAACAATCTATAAAAGTAAGGAAATGAAAATTCAATACCAATTCCTATATATATTCATACATGTATATAATCACAGATATAATATGCAAATCAGGAAATTAGAAGTAATTTCTTTTTTATAATAAATACTTACCTGCGATCATTGGAAGCTATCTCCAGGGCTTGCTCTGGTCACCCAAAAGGTAGGCTCTCATTTGGCAGTCTCTCCCTATGGAAGATCCTTGCGATGATCATAGCGGAGGGTCTACTAAATGTAGCCTCCAAAATTAAAAAAAATAGACCGTGGTTTGTGTGATCCCCGCTAGGGGCCGCACTGATACCGGTCATGACGTCACGGTTGGCGCATGCGCCTTCATCCTCTTCTCATTTTTGGCGTTAAATACCATCATGGAAGAACGGATTCTAGGGGAGGATACAGAAGGGTGGGCAATGATCGCAGGTAAGTATTTATTATAAAAAAGAAATTACTTCTAATTTCCTGTTTTATATCTAAATTCTTACCTGCTCACATTGGAAGCAGAGTACCACCGCCAAGAAAAGCTGTGGAAGGATCAGTTCTATTTCCTAGAAGCTGTGCCAGCCGTGACCAGCACTGCTCTACTAAACCTGCCTTTTGTTGCAGGAAGATCTTTAAGATAGAACTGCGCAAAAGTTTGCGGCCGGCTCCAGGCTGCGGCATCCATAATAGCTTCAAATGGCACTCCGGCCATTGTAGCCCAAGTAGTTGCGACCCCTCTGGTGTCGTGGGCTCTAATGCCCATGCGTTGCCTCCGTTCCTTAGGAAGGTGCGAGAACGCCCCCGCTATGGCCTCTTTGACCCAACCAGCGACTGTACTCTTGGTAGCCTTAGTATAAGGCTCCCTTGACCGAATGAAAAGGGCTTTTTCATCCCCTCGCAAGGGCTTGGTTAATTCCAAGTACCATTTCAGGGCCCGGACAGGGCAATGTACTTTGTCGTCTGGCGAGAACTCCTTTAGGCTGAGGAGAAACACCTCACTAGGAGTAAACGAGACCGACTGGTTTTTGTCCAATAGGAGGGATGGGAGAAGACGGACTCCTCCATTTTCCCACCGCAGATGACATGCGTCTATCCTGCAGGAATGGACCCAGCTTCCTCGCCTGGCCGAAGCCAGCTGCAGTAGGAAAGCTGTCTTGACCGCCACCGACCTCAATGGTGCCGTGTGAATCGGCTCAAAGGGAGGGCCCGCTAGGTACTTGAGTACCGTCGGGAGATCCCAAGTCTCATTGAGCGTCCTTGGTCTGGCGGAAACCACAAACAAACCCTTAATAAGGGTCGACAAATCCGTGTTGGACGACACAGTTGTCCCATCCGGAAAACCTCTATGAATGGCTGCGATAGCAGATTTGTATCCTGCAATGGTTGACGGAGCTAAGGGCTTCCCCTTATGCTTCACCGTCCGCAGGCCATTCAGGAATTCCGCGACTTCCGCTACAGGGGCCTCAGCGGGACCCACACCTCGCTCCACACACCATCGTCGGTAGTGGAGAAGACGGGAATCATAAAGCCGGCAAGTTGATTCTCGCCTGGCCCTGGCTGCCGTCTCTGCAACTCCCTGCGAAAAGCCTCGGTCAACGAAGGATTTGCGGACAGCGGCCATACAGCCAGTCTCATTCTGTCCGGTTTGGGGTAAAACATCCCCGTGACCGAGTTCTTCAGGAGGTTGTCCTTGGGTGTGATCACTCGCGGAAGGTCTGTCAGCATGCTGGTCAGCTGACGGAACCACGGCTGGCTGGGCCAGAACGGGGCTACTAGGAGGATCCGGGCTGACCACTGCAGCCTCAGTTTCCTCAATACCCTCGGGATGAGGTTGGTCGGCGGGTACGCGTACCCGTACAGACTCTCCCAATTCTGCGTCAGAGCGTTTATTCCGCTCGACGTCTGAGAGGGGCGCACTGAGAAGAACACTGGAAGTTTGTGGTTCTTCTCTGACGCGAAGAGATCCACATGGGGAGTCGGCCAATGCTCGAATATGAGCCGAACCACTGTCTTGTGGAGGGACCACTCCGTGGGGTGGTTGTGTTTCCCCCTGGACAGGGCGTCCGCCAGGACGTTCCTGACTCCCGATATGTGGTTGGCAACCAGGTAGATCCCGTGTTGCCTGCACCAGGCCCACAGGTCCAGTGCCAGGTAGCACAAGGTGGGGGACTGAGTTCCACCCTCCTTGTTGATGTAGGCCACTGTAGTGGTATTGTCCGTAAGGACATCCACAGCAGTGTCCCGTACCTGAGGCAGAAAATGCTGCAGAGTCAGCCATACTGCCTGCAGTTCGAGCCAGTTGATGTGGTGCTTGGCCCAAGCCCGCGGCCACTGACCTGAGATCACCCAGTCTCCTAGGTGACCTCCCCAGCCCTCCATCGAGGCATCCGTGACTATCGTCATAGTCGGATCTGGCCTGAGAAACAGCCGGCCCACCGTCAGGTTGGCCCGCGATGCCCACCACTCCAGCTCTCTGAGCGATTCGTGGTCGGGGTATATCCGGAGATATGGGCTGTCCGAGACTTGCGTCCACTGACTGTGGAGCATAAGTTGGATCAGACGAGTATGCGTCACCGCCATGGGGACTAACTCGCGCAGACTGGACAGATGTCCTAAGAGCTTCTGCCAAGTTTTCGCTGGCTGAGGGCTCCGTGCTAGGAGCGAGGATGCCAGTCGCGACGCTCTGATGACCCTTTTCTCGCTCGGGAAAACGAGCATGTTGATGAGGTCGAGGGTCGATCCCAGGAATGCTGGGAACTGTGTGGGTATCAACTGGGACTTTCCTTCGTTTACGAGGAAGCCCAGTTTTGTCACCCAGAACAGTGTGAGGTCGCGTTGACGTTCCACAAGCGACCTTGACTGGTTCTTCAGAAGCCAGTCGTCTAGATACTGGTGCATGTCTACACCCTGTATCTTGAGGAACGCCTCGATGGTTCGCACAATCCTCGTGAACACCCGAGGTGCTGTTGAGAGCCGGAACGGGAGCACCAGGAATTCGTACGCCCTGCCATCGTAGGCAAAGCGGAGGAACCGTGTGTGTTCGGGAGCTACGGGGACGTGAAAGTAGGCGTCTCTTAAATCTATAGAGACTGCCCACGTCTCTGACATTGAGGAGTCCCTCAAATGCTCTGAGGTCTTTAGCCTCTGCTGGTGGGCCTCTCCCAGGCAGTCCATCACTGTTCGTAGCGTCTCCATCCGAAAGGATAGGGGCTTTACGAATTTGTTGAACGCCTTTAAATTGAGGATCGGGCGCCAACCGCCCGACTCTTTGGCCACCAGAAAGATAGGGGAGTAAAACCCCGGTATGTCCGTGTGGAAGGGAATCTCCCTGATCGACCGTTTCTCGAGCATGGACTCCAGGCCTCGTTCGAGGTCCTGACGTCGCGCCTGATTCCGAGGAATCGGGGTGCAGCGGGGCTCCTTTGTTCTTGGGGGGTTCCCCGTGAACTCTATCCTGTAGCCCTTGGTTACAGTCTGCAGTACAAACTGGTCCGACGTAATCAGGGGCCACAGGTGGGCGAACGCTCTTAATCGCCCCCCCCCACCGGACAAAGCTGATCATTCTGCATCAGCTTTGGGGGCTGGTTTTGGGGTGTTATAGGTGGAGTAAGCGTCTTTTTTGGCGCCTCCACCTCGACCCCTACCACAGCCTCTACCGGCACCTCTACCTCCACCGCCTTCGGACGAGGAGGAGTTCGAGCCTCCACCACCTTTTTTACCCTTCTTGTTGTGCTTGCCGCCCGAACCTCTGCCTTTTTTGAAGGGGATCCGAAAACGATCCCCCGATTGCTTCGAGGTCGAGGGCTGGTCACGGGCTAACTGAGCCTGTGACACACTCAAGAGTTGGGTCTTGGTGGTCGACTCTACTGTTTGGGTCCATTGGCCCGCAAACATGAGACCCTTTGTCAGGGGAAGCTCTCTGAGACGCAGTCTGGCCATCGTGGGCACGACTTTCTTGTTCTCCGCCAGAGCTGCCGATAAGAATCGGATGCGACGGTCAAACCCCGCCTCCAACTTCTGGCGTGTGGAGATGCGTCCTATAGCTGCGGTTAAATAGTTGGCCAGAGACACGGCCCCGGCCAGTGTCTCGTCCACCATACATTCTGGCATAGGTGGTGGCGTCAACCCCGCGAGGAGAGCAGCGCGCTCTTTCTCTCTACTTACTATAGTTGCAGAAATGAACCCTTGAGTTCGCTGCAAATATATAGAGAGGCGCGCGAGGAGAGATGAAGTCGTTTCGACTTGCTTTGCGAATCTCTCCGCCTCTTTGGTCACCGGATGTGGTCCTTTCGGTCCAAAGGGCTTCGCCGGATCCCAATCCAACTTGTAGGTGGATCACATGTACTCTGTCACCTCGGCGTCCACTTCGAGGACCTTAAGCAAGGTCTCGTCCTCTTCCACAAGAGGGAAGAAGCGCGCGAGGGTAGAGTCCCCGAAGGACCCGGCCTCCTTCACCACCCGTCTGTCGTCGACAGTACACGCTATTTTAGAGACCCGGTCACGGGCCCATAGCGCTGGTGCCTCCACCGCACGTGAGGTCGGTGTGGCAAAGACACTGAACTCCGACTCCTCCGGGGGAGGAGAAGCGGATGGTGGTGAGGAGAACTTTAGCACCTTCGCAAGTGCATGGAGAACGGGTACGAACTCCAGAGGGCGAGAAAATTTAAAATCCTGCGCCTCCCAGGATTCACGCCACGACCTAGTAAGGTCAGGGTGTGGTGGGATCGTGTGATCTCCACTCCCATCCCTAGGCGGACCCAGCCTTGCGTAGACCGACGTCACCGGAGCGGTGGACGTGGAGGCCGTCGCGGCTGTCTGAAGTGGCGGAGGCACCTCAGGGGGAGCCACAGGTTCCGCAGGCTTGTCGGAAGCTGCGCCCAAGAGCTCTCGATCGAGCTCAGACCACGCCTCTACAGGCGGAAGACCACAGGGGTCGAAGACCTCCTCCACTTGATCATCTAAGTGATCGTCTTCCTCATCATCCGATTGGTCGGAGAACTGACCGGGAGACAAAGATGCCGGTGACGACCGGCCGGACCTCGTCCTGGTAGGCGAGGGAGAGGCCTCACGGCGGTGAGGTCTCTTGGACGGAGGAGGTGAGCACCTCAATGGAGACAAAGAGGGAGATCTTGGTCTCTTCTCAGGGGCAGCTGGTTTATCCAGCTTCTGAGAAATTGCCACAAGCGACTGAGTGATCGCCAAGATTGACTGTGTCATATCTGGCTGCTGAGGCGGAGGAGGAGGATTTGCCTCCTTCAGGGCCGCCACTAACGTCGCTATGTCGAACACTGGAGGCACATTCGGTGTCGGCTGTGGTTGTGGCTGATTAGCCAGAGTCAGGACTGGGGGGGGAAACAAGTCCTCTTCCACCAGGCCATGACCCTGAGAGCTTGCACCCCTGCCAGCTCAAACAATTTCTCCATGTTTTCTTGCTGACCACAGGGAATGTGCTCCCCTTCAGAGTCCTCTCCGAACAGGTCCACATAGGGGTCACCCCCCAGTGGATCCGCTTCGAGTTCGGGGAACAAGGGGTCTCTCATCGGCGAGGCGACTCCCACCTGGGCTGCGTCATATGACTTCAAGGCAGCCTTTGTTGGAGTACGCCCAACCGATGGAGATACTGCTACTGCGGGAGATACCGCAGGTGCGGTGATCACCGCAGATGTAGCAGCAGCTGCCGAAGCAGTCCTCCGGGTGCTGCTCCTAGTAGTGGGGCCAGAAGACCCCTCTGAGGCACCACTCTTTGTGGCCCCCCCCTTTTTTCTGCTAGGAGCAGCAGCCCCGCGGGACTTCTTCGTTGGGGGTGACTCGTCACGAAGACGAGTTGAAGGCACGGCCTTCCTTGGAGATCTCCTCCTGTGTTCAGGAGTGGGAGATTTTCCCCCAGATCTCTTCCCCGTAGATGCGGTAGAAGAGGCTGACACCGCGGTTGCGGAAGACACCGCAGTTGCGGAGGTTACCGCAGAAGTTACCGCGATTGCGGGATTTCCCGCATCTCCCGCATTTGCGGGATTTACCGCAGTTGCGGTATTTACCGCATTTCCCGCGATTGCGGTATTTACCGCACTTCCCGCAGCTGCGGGAGTTACCGCAGGTGCGGTACGTCGAGTCCTAGCTCGACCATGCTCTAATGGCAAACCTGAAGGTTTGTCAGAGCGCGGAGAACGAGAACGTTCTCTGCGTGCTTTAGTTTTGCGGGCCCGATAGGCCGCATCCCTCTCAGACCGTTGGATTCTCTTGGTCATCCAAGAATCGAATCCTACCCAGGTCTCCTCCGTCCAGGATTCGCACACAGTGCAGGTATGATTCCTGTCACAACGGGTGTGCCGAGAGCAGCACCCGTGCGCGATCCAGGGTACGTCAGGAGCAGGGCGAGTGGTGAAATTCGGGCAGGGCGAAGCCCCACACCGAATCTGAGAAGAAGGTCGTCCCGCCGCGGGACCGACGCTATACACGCTGGCCGACGACATCGTCGAAGGTCAGATGGAAAACAAGACAATATACAGGGAAAACACAGAGATACCGACAAGTTACCTGTCCCAGCGATGTATAATGGTCTCACTGTTATACTCGCTTGTACGTCTGTACTGTAGGCTCGAGTTTAAGCATAAACGAGCGTAAAACTTCCGAGAGCTTTCAAAAACCGATTGGCAGAGCAATGGCGCCCAAAAGAGAAGAGGTTGAAGGCGCATGCGCCAACCGTGACGTCATGACCGGTATCAGTGCGGCCCCTAGCGGGGATCACACAAACCACGGTCTATTTTTTTTAATTTTGGAGGCTACATTTAGTAGACCCTCCGCTATGATCATCGCAAGGATCTTCCATAGGGAGAGACTGCCAAATGAGAGCCTACCTTTTGGGTGACCAGAGCAAGCCCTGGAGATAGCTTCCAATGTGAGCAGGTAAGAATTTAGATATAAAAATACATGTATATAATCACAGATATAATAATGCACATTATTCCTAACTAAACTTCACCAAAATTAAGATACTATAACAAGTTTCATTCTGCATATCATATACATGTATATGTATACTACTTTATAAGAAGAAATGAAGACAAGGAGAACATATTAATAATCAAAAAAGAAAAATTATTTCAATAAAAAAAAGAGATAAATATCATTTAAGATAAGACCCTGTCTAAATGTAAATAACCGCTGTACATAAAGGAGAAAATCTATTCAGCTATTGAGAAATAGGAGAGGTAATGCAGTTCATACACAAATTCAGGACAAGCACTAGACCTACCTTCGAAGTCTTCATCTCCAATTCCAACAATTATGATTGACACTGGCATAAAGGAAGCCTAGAAAAATAAAAGCATAACTAAAATATAAATTCTATCATTGACATAACACAAAATAACTTACTCTTGCTCTTACTTAAACCAACATGATTGATGCTTTAACCCTTTCTCACCAGTAGCAGACAATTTTTGTTTGACATGTAAGAAAATATCTTGATCCAAAATGATATCTTCAGAAACATTTGACTGAAAGCTGATGTTAAAGGACAATTCCACCATGAATAAAAACATGGGCTCAAATAGTGTCTTAGGGTATACTCGACTCATATCCAAGACCAAAGGTCAAACAATCCCCTATTTAACCCATTAATGCTCACAGCCGACACAGCGGCCAAAAGCAGCCGCACAATTTTGATGGAATCTTTCGGGTTAAAGAATATTTTTTAAGATATTTGATGGAGAAATGTTATTTAAAACGAAACCAACAACTCTCCTTCAAATATTTTGTAAAATCATTCTCAATTCTAAAGTTATTGACAAAAGTATCATAGGTCCCAAAGACAGTTTATGGAGGAACTCTTAAACATTAATGGGTTGAATATCAATGAATGTGATGTTCAACATTGGCAGACCAAGAGTGTGAACATTTTGGTGATATCTTTCCAATGAAGTAATCATGATGTTCGAAGAAATATAAACTTAAACAAAAACGAAAGTATTCCTCCATTTTTATCATATCGCTTGATATCTATCATTTTCATGAATATCAAATAAGCATCCAGTGTTTCTTTTTAAAAATTACTCTAAGCATGATTAGGTTATACTTACTCGTATGATAGCCTCTTTAGTTGCAGGCATATCGCTGATGACACCATCTGTCAGAATAAGGAGAATGAAGTATTCTGATCCATCCATATGTTCACTGGCCACACTGCAATATAAAAATCAAAGATCATTAGAAAAGCATTTTTAAAGATATTTAAAGGTCCAAAAGCTGAAAACAAACAAACTACTGAAATCTTAAATAATATAAAATGTGTTTACCTTGCTACATTGTTGATGACCGGGGCAAAATTTGTCGGTCCATAGAGTTCTACTGACTGTAGAGATCTGTAGTAACATTGGAGGACCTCCCCTATACCCTTACAGTAGGGATTTGAAGGCTTGCCATTCTAAATAGAGAAAAAATTAATGCATTCAGAAACAAGCATATATATATATATGTATATATATATATATATATATATATATATATATATATATATATATATATATATATATATATATATACATATATATATATATATATATATATATATATATATATATATATATACTGTAGAACAAACATATGACGGGTGTCCCAATTATAGGGAATTGGGGAGTTTTCGCATCATAGCGTATCTTTATGTTAGCGACGGTAGCCACCGCTGACAGCGCCAGTACAGTAAGTAAAAAATACAGCGTTTTTATATATAGCTTAGCGGAACCACACGCTATGTACGCTATATATAAACAGACGCGAACATTGTGTTCTACAGTATATATATATATATATATATACATATATATATATATATATATATATATATATATATATATATATATATATATATATATATATATATAATATATATATATATATAAATTAACTTTCATGTTTACTAGGCCTCTGAAGTTTACTTCAAATACCAGTTAATTGCCTTTGCTGGATTATCAATTCTACCCACAATTTCATCTTAAATCTTCAGAAATGATGTAACCCTCAATATCATTTATAATAAGTAATACCAGTATTATTTTTTGTTGAAAAGAATAAAATACTGGCAGTTATAGGTCTTTATGTTTCTTTCAACTATTCACATCTGGAGTTTACTCATGGTCTTGCTCATATATTTTGGGAAATATTTGACTGAAAGTTGTTGCTCCTCTTGTGTTTAACAATAAGATATTTTCATACATATTATTCTATCTGATAAGTTTTGTTTAAATATGTGATACAAAAGGGTTAAGATTGTTAAAGCTTGCGTTGGCACTACAGCAACAAAAGGGTTAAGAGTCTTTGGAGGCAGGTTAAGTCTTTTATAATGAATGGTTTGACTCTACAGAGCTATTCTGTAATGCATCAAGGACAATGATATATGTGTGTATATATATATATATATATATATATATATATATATATATGTATATATATATATATATATATATATATATATATATATATATATATATATATATATATATATATATATATATATATATATATATATATATATATACACTTTGTACCACGTTAACTTTGCGCATATACTTACCAGAGGGAAACAATGCAAGGCTTCACTATGCGGGGGAACCTTGGCACCAAACCCATGTACAGGTACACGTTGATCCCTACAAAAGGTACAATCAGAAAAAAATATTTCAATAAAAATTACACTTTATGAATGCTATTGGTATATATTTTCTACTGGTTATTACGATCTTCCTAATATCACATTTGTGGAAATGAAAATGAAATATCTAAAGAAATAAAGAATACAATGTTAGGGTGCCTGGGCATCATTTGGAAACACACACCCTCAAAAATTACACATCAGAACACCTGAACATTTTCCCAAGGATTTCTAAAAATATCAGTTTCAAGCAAATAATTTAATATTTTCACTACACTATACATTGTATAAGGATGATATGCCTTTTCTCAAGAAAATAAACACTCTACATATTTATATTTGTTATTTGAATTGATTTTGGTGTCTTGTGGATGCCCCAAAATATTACAATTGTGAGTCTCAGCCTTAGAGTTTCTAAATACTCAGGCAAAGAGCCTGTTAGAGGGTTTAAATGACTGCTGAGTGAGTGAGGTCACATGCACCCACAATTCTTGAAATGGTTCGATGAACAGACCTGCTAGGTGATTAATGTATAGGGTCATGGGAACATGAATAGAGTGAGACATTTATTAGTGTATAAGGCCACTCCAATTTAATTAATTGTCTTACAAGCTCCGGAGTCAGGAAATGAGCCATTTTGGAATAAAAAAAAAGTTGAAAAGTGTGTTTTTTTTTATTTATTAATTTTTTTTAGGGTCTGCCGACTAGGACTGGTAGCGAGATGTTTCTAACAGCCTATAATCCCTGTAACCTAAAGGGTTGGAGATATACATCCTCAAATCTGAGGCTCTAGCTACTACAGCATTGATAAATTCCTGTAGTTGATTGGATTACCCTTATAGAATGAAAATTCTTAAAACTTGCTCTTTTTTTTTTTTTTTGGAGTCTGAGAGAAAATTTCTAAACCACTTTCGTTCGTAAGACACCAAAGTCAACTTTTTTTCTCTTTTTTATTTGAGTCTGACAGAATTTTTTTTCCAAAGAAAGCTTATAAGACTATGATTTTGTAACTGTATGTTACAGCAAATAAACATACTACTACTACTACTAGTAATTAAATTGGAGTGGCTTAAAACACACTCACGAGTCGTATTCCATGACAATATCTCCTACTGCTTGTATTGCCTTTGCGTAGAGATTTGGACCACCTTGTGCTACGTGATGTAATGATGTTGGCTCGTGGGGATTACCATTGGACGAAGTGAAATCAATTGCTATCGACACACTTACTTCAGCCCTAAAGTAAAAACAAAGCAAATAATAAATATAAACTTTAAAAAAAAAAAAAAAAAAAAAAACACAAAAAAAACCAACAAAGCAAATAATAAATATAAACTTATGCTTAGAACTGCTTCAAAAGTATTCTGTGTGTTCTAACAATTTTGAAACATTGATACCAAAAATCTTTGGACAGATGTGTTCCATTTAGTCAGGCTTAGTAACCATTGAAGGATTGTGGTTTAACTAAAATTGTCTGGTTCATAAGCTGCTTATGTAGTACAGAATATAAAGATTACCAAGACCAACTCATTTAAATAGTGCTCTTTTGGTGAACTAATTTGCAAATAAAAAGGCAAATTCATTGTTATTCTTAGCATATCTGCAGCAACGGAAACGGCTTGGCCAATTTTGTGATATCTTACTGACCAAGAAAAATGTTTATCTGAAAGAAAAAATGTTGATAAGAACCTATCCGATTAAAAATAGCTTTCACTTTAAATTCTATTTGTAGTTTATTTATAAAATCTATCAAATATCAAGATCACACTGATAGGTTGAATGAAAAGTACCTGACTGGACAAGTATATATACACACATGAACACACACACATACACAGACACATGCAGACACAGACACAGACACACACACAAGTGTGTGTATGTCTCTGTGTGTATGTAAAACAATGTATTAAAACAAGCTATAGAAAAAGAATGAGAGGAAACTGACCCTCCGATGATGTAATCAAGAAATGAATATGCTGCTTGTATCTTACACCTCAGGAGCTGAACCTGAAAAGGAAAAGTAGAAAAATTATGATATGAATATTATCAGAAATGCAAATAATCAAACCAGCAATGTAAGCCCATTCAGATATGACACTAACACAAACTATTTGAGCACTTCTTCAGTAAGTAACCTAAACATTAGTTTGTCTAAAGACTCTTGGGTAAAGAGTGATCCGCCAAGCTTTCGCTGGAATAAAAGCAACTTGGACTTCTTCAAAGCTGTGATATAATTAAATGCATTTGGATTATTTGGCATTGCCTTACAACAAGTCTAGCATATTACGTACACCACAGCTTCCCATGTGGTCTGCTTATCACATATGGCATCTTCAAAGACAATACCTTAACCTGTATTTTCAATATCAGCTGAAATAATTTAGAAGATATAGATACAGCAAAATAATCAACAAATAATGGTATTGTTTTAGTCATAAACGTTGAGTCTTAAAGCATAGAAATATATCATGAGTTAAAGCAAACAAGTGCGCATTTTATTCACTGTATAGAAATCTTTTCAATTGTGCATAACAGAATCAAGCCAGAAGTCTACATGGAAGTTGGTATTATTGCTTGCCAATAGGTGGCAGCAGTGATACTAATATGCATGTTATTGTTAATTGCTAGCAAGAATTTCCCTGAAACTTACCGAGCCAGAGTTCACATATTTCTTTCCCTTCTTTTTAGCCTTTTCTTGGTTGATGAGCTGAAAGACAATAAATGGATGGATGACCTGCATTAAATGGATGGTTTTTGAAATATTGATATTAAAGGGGCATGATGAAGATATGATGATATAATCAATTCATTCCTCAAGCAACCCAAAAAGGCCTGAAGAATTTGGTGAGTGTCCAACTCTTTATGAAAGAATTTCATGGAAAACATTTAAAAAAAACTTGAAATCAAATTCCGACCAAAATCAAAACAAATATTAAAAAAAAAATCATTCCTTATTCAAAAGCTATTTACAAAAGTGTTGTAGCACCTAGACAATACTTTACAAGAATGCATGAAAGCCTTATAACATACAAATCATGATACAGTTTATACATACAAAACACAAATATGTGCCTCATTATAAAGTCATCCAATCAATCACATTAACAAAAAAAGTTAAACAAAACTTCTTAATAACCATTAGTCTGACTACTACTATCTTTCTTACAATAGAATATTTATGAAATATTTCAAGGAAACTATTTCAAATTGTTGGAATCGTGTGATAAATTATCAAAACCTCAAATATTTTGTAAATTCATTTGTATTTTCAAAGATTTTCCTCAAAAGTATCATAGATGCAGACTGCCATCGTTAGAGGAGGAACCGTTATGATTTTAAGAAAGCTTACATCATACACATTCTGTGCCCCAGATCCAGTGGTCAGTTTTCTCATGCTGGTAGTAAACTCCCCAATCAGAGAATGGCTGCCATTTTTATTCCAGTCAAAACACTGAACTCTGATGTTTCTGATAATATGAAAAACAACATACATGTATTTATATTAATGAAATTCCATTAAAATACTACTGTCAAAACAAAAATGCAATGTCATTTTTTCAATCAACCAATCTTTAGCAGGCTAAAATGCACTTTCAATTCAACCATGTTGATCAGTAAATTTGGATACATTTATTTGTATGTGGTTTGATTAATTGGAGGTTTTCGTGTAACATGTTAATGATTTTACTTCCAATACTTTATTATCTCAGCATATATAGCTTGTTTCTGAACAGTAGAGGTATGAGGGCAATATTTTTGAGAGATTTGAACTAAAATACTATACTTAAGATTAAATACATACAACCATTATATAAACCCTTTAATCTTGATGAACCTTTCTCACCCTTTAAAAGAAAACCCCAAAACGCATTATCTATAGTACAAAATCTAGCTCTAAAATGCTCTGGTTCTGCCACACAGAACCTATGCTTGCATATCTTTGAGCACAGTTTGACATTTTGGTAATATATATATATATATATATATATATATATATATATATATATATATATATATATATATATATATATACATATATATATATATATATATATATATATATATATATATATATATATATATATATATATATATATATATATATATTTATATATATATATATTTATATATATATATATGTAATGAATGTCATTCTTACAGTAAGTAAATGAATTACCCAAGTTGAATGTGTGACAGGAACTTTGGAAAACAAGGGGTTAACTGCACCCAAAGTCTAGTTAATAAATGACTAGTGAAAGTTTTATGGTATAACACATGATAAGATACCCGCGAAAGTAGCGTCAGATAGGCTGTAGCGAACAAAGGAATAGGAACGTATATTTGGAGTTGCAAGGAATTAAAGAGGTATGTGAAGTCAGTTTATCTTTGAATTTACACATTTGTCAATTTTGGATGTATTTCTCTTAAAGTGAATAATGGTCTATTTTGATTACTTGAATATGTATCTAAAGATGATTTAACTAGAACTGAAATTGTATGGACTAAATTACTAATTGCTTGATATTGTACTTTGTGAATTGTAGTTTTCACGGTGTTTAAGGACTGTATGGAAACAGATATGGAACTTAATTGAAATAAAGAACTGTTCTTAACATCAGTCGAGACTTCAGATTCCTTGGAAGGACCCCAGCTGTAGGGAATTTATCCAAACCCTACATGCTCTTACAGTGAAAACTCTGTGTGTATATCCAGTGGAAACCCCGGATATATCTATAAGTGACAAACCCTTGGATACTACAGCCTATCTCACAAGGAAACATGGATTATAAGGAATACATTTGACTGGATTGATATAAACACTATGGAATGCAGATACTGCCAGTGACGCGACCCAGATAACCCCTGCCAGACCAGCGCTCTTAGCAGCGGGACCATTCCGGGTGAGAAGAGCAATAAAAAGCTGAACCTTGTACCCCAGGACCAGCAGCGGCTGTGTGATACCACTGCCAGCTAGCCAGTGCTTAGCGACAACCCCTTAGCAACAGGACAATAACATTGAGTGCCTCTACACCTAGCGACAATTCGTGGCAACAGGATAACAACAGTGTGCCCCCAACGGAACTATTGAACATGGACAAACACTAATATGGACTGCAGGCAACAGGATAACAAGTTTGCCCCTACAGAACTTTTGAATATGGACAGACATTAATATGGACAAAAGAACATTTATTGTTTTTAATTCATATGATTTATCAAGGATAACATTGTCATTCTTTATGGATTACTAAGGTCTGTTTGTTTACATACTTTTAATATACTTACTGGTTATTTGTGCATGTATATATATATGTATTGTTTTTGATTGATCATAACTAAGTGTATACTGTTTTTTAAAAGAACTCCACTCAAGATTTCAGAATTATCAAATTGTATGTTAATTAATTGTTATTAAGTTGAGGATAGGACTCATTTTTATAGATTAGAAAATTTCAACTGGTTCTCAGCTTAATCAAATTTATAAATTAATTATGGCTACTAAAGACGATCAGAGTGACCTCAAGGGGGATAACCTAGAAATGCCTACTTTAGGTGTTAGGGATAGAAAACCTACAGAAAAGGGTATAGAATGGCAGGTTGAACAGAAGAGGTCAAGGTTCAGAGCAGCAATGACCTCATGGAGAAAACAGGCAGTTAAAATAGAGAATTTGCTGTCTGAAACCCAAGACATCTCTTTGATTAAACATCAGAGAGGGGCTTTGGAACAGAATATGATAGAGGTGTCATCCTCTTATGAACAGCTGAATGACCTTTTTAGGTCAGCTGATATGGATGAGTCTGAGTACTCAAACTATGAAGGAGTGGAAAAGGACCACTACCTCATAGCAAGGAAAATTGCAGATGCAATTAAAGATATAGAAATGGAAAAGAGTGAAATGAGATCAAATCGAAGTAGATCTTCACTTAATAGTATCTCATCCCAGTCATCAGCTGCATCCAAGCGTTTAGATGCAGCTACTGAAGCAGCTGCTATGAGAACTAGATTGAAATACATAGACATTGAAGCTCAAAACAGAGCTCAGATAGAGAAAATACAGGCAATGAAAGACCTGGAAATAGCAGAGGCAAAATTAGATGCTATAAAACAAATAGAAAGAGAGGAGGGTAATGGTCAGGATATAGAGAACATCTTGCCAGAACAGCAGGATACAAGGGAATATATACAAGGCTATTTAGAAACCCATTCAGTTTCAGAGCAGGCACCTAAGGTGACTGTTCCTGACAATGGAGGAGGCTTTATATCTGAGTCATCCCCAATAGATAAGGTTAGAAAACAGGTGGCTCTGAATCCCTCTGCAGGCGAGTATGTGCCGGGACAGAGACCACAGAATACATGGATTTACTCTCCCATCACATCGGGAAATGTAAATGCCGGTGAACCGCCTAACAGAGATTATGGTCAAAATGTTTCTCAACAACAGATCTGTGAATTGACCCGATCTTTCGCTGAGCAAGTTAGTCTCAGCCGGCTTCCTGTACCGGAACCCACTATATTCAATGGGGACCCACTCAAGTTCCCTGGATGGAAGAGTTCCTTTGACACCCTTATTGATCAGAAGGGTATCCCATCAAATGAAAGGATTCACTACCTGAAAAGGTATTTAACAGGTGCCGCTCTAGAGGCTATTGAAGGATACTTTCTGTTAAGCACAGATGATGCTTACGTTGAGGCAAGAATGCTTCTAGAACACAGATATGGTGACCCATTTGTGATCGCCAACGCCTTTCGTGACAAACTGGAGGAGTGGCCTAAAATCCCTCCTAAAGATGGCTTAGCCTTAAGAAAATTCTCAGACTTTCTCAAGCAATGTGAGAAAGCCATGGAGACCACTGGGAGTTTGAGCATTCTAGATGACAGTAGAGAAAACAGGAAATTGCTCACTAAACTTCCAGACTGGCTTGTAGCCCGCTGGGCAAGGGTAGCAGCCGACTGGAAAGAACGTGGAAGAACATTCCCACCTTTCAAGGAATTTACCAGATTTATGGTGAAGGAATCAAACATAGCTTGTGATCCGATCACCTCCATTCAAGCCTTGAAGGGAAATGATAGAAATACCAGTGATAAAAATTCACATAAGGTCGGCCAGTTTAGACAAGCCAGGGCTCTCGCTACAGATGTATATGAGAAAGGGAAATCAACAAATAATGAACAAAAGGAAATAAAATGTGTACTCTGTTCAAAGGGACACGATATAGATGACTGCAAGATATTCTTGTCCAAGTCCCTAGAGGATAGGAAAAACTACTGTATGATAAAAGGACTTTGTTTTAGGTGCCTGATCCGCGGGCACTTAGCAGCAGAGTGTCCTGAAAGGAAAACATGTAAGACATGCAAGGGTCGTCACCCTACTTCCCTGCATATGGGAAGGAAAAGGACAAATGATAGAGTGGAAGCCTCAAATAGCAAGGCAGAAGGCTCAGCCATAGATGATTCTAAACCAGAAACTGCAGCCAAGGCAACCTGCAGCAGAATTAGGACCACCCATCTCTGTGACACAGATGAGGCTGGTAAAAGTTCGATGATTGTACCTGTGTGGGTATCACATGTGGAACAGCCTGAGAGAGAAATAATGGTGTATGCGCTATTGGATACTCAATCTGATACAACATTTATTCTAGAAGACACTTGTGACTCCCTTGGTGTAAAGGGACACAGTACTAAGTTATGGCTATCCACCATGCTGGCTGAAGACCAGCTTATTGAGAGCAGAAGAGTAGAAGGATTGGTGGTTAGAGGACACGATAGTTCTCTAAAGGTTCCACTTCCTGCGACATACACCAGGAATATTGTACCTGCCAATAGGGCGCATATTCCAACTCCTGAAATGACACAGAATTGGCCTCATTTAAGGAACATAGGGAAGAAGTTGATGCCACTGAATGACTGTAAGGTAGCCCTACTTATAGGCTATAACTGCTCAAAAGCCTTAGTCCCAAGAGAAGTAATACCCCCAAGTGATAATGGACCCTATGCCGAAAGGACAGATCTTGGCTGGGGTATAGTAGGTATCATTGACCCAAACCAGGTTGAGGTAGATATGCATGATCCTATAGGTGCGAGTCATCGCATCCTCACATACAACATCCCAGCCCAGCTGTCTAGATCAGATGTCAGGGATGACAGCTTAGGTGCGAAGGATGTGTCCAACCAGATACATGTCTCCTTGAAGACTGCGGTCAAGGAGATCATTACTCCTTTAGAAGTAAACAGGATGATGGAATTGGACTTCAATGAAAGAAATACCGGAAAGGATGACTACTCACAACATGATTTGAAGTTCCTAAGCACAATGAAAGAAGGCATTCATCTGTCTGATGATGGTCACTACCAAATGCCACTTCCATTCAAGCTTAAAGACCCTAATCTGCCTAACAACAGAGTTATGGCTATGCATCGCTTAAGGCAACTTGAAAGGAACTTTAAAAGGGATGAAAAATATCAAAAGGACTACATTGCCTTCATGAACGAAGTCATTGAGAAAGGGTACGCTGAAAGGGTACCAAATGAAGATCTAGTAAGAGATGATGGAGGGGTATATTACATCCCACACCATGGGGTTTATCACCCCAAGAAACCAGATAAGATTCGCGTTGTTTTTGATTGTAGTGCCAAGTACAAGGGCGAATCTCTGAACGATCACCTTCTCAGAGGACCTGACCTCACAAATACCCTTGTCGGAGTGCTATCAAGGTTTCGTCAAGAACCTGTGGCATTCATGTGTGATATTGAACAAATGTTCTACCAGTTCAAGGTCAACCAAGAGCATCGTGATTTTCTTCGCTTCCTGTGGTGGAAGGATGGTAATCATAAAGATGAGGTGGTAGAATACAGAATGAATGTACATCTGTTTGGTGCAGCATCTTCTCCTGGCTGTGCAAATTATGGATTGAAACAAACAGCCAATGATAATGAGAAAGAGTTTGGGGAAAAGGCTGCAGACTTCATCCGCAATAACTTCTATGTTGATGATGGCTTGAAGTCAGTGGCCACTGAAAGTGAAGCAATAGACGTTATTGCTAGGAGCAAGGATATTTGCGCCAAAGGAGGATTAAGACTACACAAAATTGTCTCAAACTCAAGGGAAGTTATGGAAACTGTCCCATCAGAAGATATGGCAAAAGGCCTAAAGGAACTAGATTTCAACATTGATGCCTTGCCCATTGAAAGAGCACTTGGAGTTCAATGGTGCATTGAATCTGACACCTTTCAATTCAGAATCACATTAAAGGACCAACCACTAACCAGACGTGGCATTCTTTAAACAGTGTGTTCAGTATTTGACCCGCTTGGGTTCATAGCCCCAGTAGTGATTGTGGGCAAGCAAATATTGCAAGAAATGTGTAGATGCCAGGCAGATTGGGATAGTCCACTACCTGATGAGCTTAGACCTCGTTGGGAAAAATGTAGAAGTGAACTGATCAAACTTAAGTCAGTGAAACTTCAAAGATGCTTCAAACCTGAAGATTTTGGAAAGGTGAAACTGGCAGAATTGCATCATTTCTCAGATGCAAGCACTGTTGGATACGGACAAGGATCATACCTACGTTTGATCAATGAACAAGATGAAGTGCATTGCTCCCTCGTAATGGGAAAGGCTAGAGTCACTCCATTGAAAACAGTGACAATACCACGCTTGGAACTCACTGCTGCCCTGCTGTCAGTAAGAGTCAGCAGTTTATTGAAGGATCAGCTGGAATATCATATTGACAATGAAGTATTCTGGAGCGATAGCAAAGTGGCTCTGGGATACATTGCGAATGCCTCAAAGAGATTCCATGTCTTTGTTGCAAACAGAGTGCAACAGATCAGAGACCAGACAGATCCCTCCCAATGGAAACATGTTCGATCTGGTGAAAACCCAGCTGATAAAGCATCACGAGGTGTGAATGCTGATGAGTTAGAGAACAACTGCATGTGGTTTAAGGGACCAGCCTTTCTCTGGGAAAGGGACATACCACAAATGGACCAGGACCCCGACAGGTTAGTTTCTTTAACTGACCCAGAAGTCAAAAGGGTCACAGTGTTGAGTACAAAGGCAAATGAAAACACTAAGGGTTTCGACCTGAAGCGCCTTGAGTACTTCTCGGATTGGCTGCATGCTAAACAGGCTATAGCAGCTTGCTTGAGGTTCAAGACAAAACTACTGAATAAGATTCGCAATAAAACATCACATATGAAATTGCGAAGAAAAGACAAACAGGATTATGCTCCAATGCAGGTAGAGGATATGCAAGGAGCGGAAATGGAAATAATAAAGCTAACTCAAAGGGAAGCTTTTGGACCAGAGATTAAAATACTCGAGAGCCTGAAGGTCAATGAAAGCAACCTTGACAGGCATGTTGCTACTGAGCGCAAGATGGCCATGAAAGGAACTAGCCAGCTATATAGACTGGACCCTTTCTTAGATGAAAATGGCATAGTGAGAGTAGGTGGAAGAATAAGAAATTCACTCTACTCATCAGAACTGAAACATCCAGTCATTCTACCGCGAAAACACCATGTAACTGAGATGGTTGTTCAACACTTTCACAAGAAGACAGGACATGGTGGTCGTGGAATGACAACAAATGAAATTCGTGCAAATGGATTCTGGGTTATTGGATGCAGTGGAGCTGTATCCAAATGCATCTCTACCTGCGTCAAATGTAGGAAACTAAGAAGCCCAGTTCAGGGACAAAAGATGGCAGACCTACCTGCCGATAGATTGGAACAAGTACCCCCCTTCACATATTGTGGAGTTGATTTCTTTGGACCTTGGTACACCAAGGAAGGCCGAAAGGGTCTCAAAAGATATGGATGTCTCTTCACATGCATGTCTTCAAGAGCAGTGCACATTGAGACTGCCAACTCATTGGAAACAGACTCATTCATAAATGCATTACGCCGTTTCCTCAGCATCAGGGGACCAATGAGACAGTTGAGATGTGATCAGGGCACCAATTTCATAGGTGCATCAAGAGAACTTCAGACTGAAATGAATCAGATGAACCACACAAAGGTGAAAGAATTCCTCCTGAAAGAACAATGTGATTACTTTGAGTTCAAAATGAATCCTCCCTCAGCTAGCCACATGGGTGGAGTATGGGAGAGACAAATACGCACTATAAGAAAGGTGCTTGCGTCGTTGATGGATCAGGCCGGGCCTCAACTAAATGATGAATCATTGAGGACCCTAATGTGTGAAGCTGCAGCTATTGTGAACAGCCGTCCACTGTCAGTAGACAATTTGAATGATCCAACATCCTTGGCACCACTAACTCCTAATCACCTTCTGACTATGAAGTCAAGAGTTATTTTGCCACCTCCTGGAAAATTTCAGGAAGCAGACTTGTACTGCAGAAAACAATGGGGCAGAGTGCAGCACTTAACAAATGAGTTCTGGACCAGATGGAAACTGGAATACCTGAATGATCTCCAAAGTAGATCAAAATGGTCTCATCCAAGAAGAGAGATGAAGACTGGTGACATTGTAATTGTCAAGGATGACAATTTGCCACGGAACCAGTGGTTGTTAGCAAGGGTTGATGAAACATACCCTTCAAAGGACGGTCATGTGCGCAAGGTCAAGCTGGCCATAGCAAACCCCACACTGGATTCTAAGGGCAAACCAACAAAGCCTACAAGTTATTTGGACCGACCCATACATAAGTTGGTCCTGCTAGTAGAGCAGAGAGATGAAGATGGTATTTAGTTAGATTTAGTGGGATATTAGGTTATTCCCCGACAAGGAGCCTACGTTGATTAAATTGCACTTAAGGTAGCAATCTAGAACATAACACCTTTGATATACCCTATTGTATTGGGTAAAAAATGAGTTGAAGAACCAGTTGGAATTAATGTTAATTCAAATGCTACTCAGAGCATTTCATTTAGTTGAAGGAAAATTAGAAATACTAATTTTAGGGAGCCATGTAATGAATGTCATTCTTACAGTAAGTAAATGAATTACCCAAGTTGAATGTGTGACAGGAACTTTGGAAAACAAGGGGTTAACTGCACCCAAAGTCTAGTTAATAAATGACTAGTGAAAGTTTTATGGTATAACACATGATAAGATACCCGCGAAAGTAGCGTCAGATAGGCTGTAGCGAACAAAGGAATAGGAACGTATATTTGGAGTTGCAAGGAATTAAAGAGGTATGTGAAGTCAGTTTATCTTTGAATTTACACATTTGTCAATTTTGGATGTATTTCTCTTAAAGTGAATAATGGTCTATTTTGATTACTTGAATATGTATCTAAAGATGATTTAACTAGAACTGAAATTGTATGGACTAAATTACTAATTGCTTGATATTGTACTTTGTGAATTGTAGTTTTCACGGTGTTTAAGGACTGTATGGAAACAGATATGGAACTTAATTGAAATAAAGAACTGTTCTTAACATCAGTCGAGACTTCAGATTCCTTGGAAGGACCCCAGCTGTAGGGAATTTATCCAAACCCTACATGCTCTTAAAATATATATATATATATATATATATATATATATATATATATATATATATATATATATATATATATATATATATAAAATACATATATATATACATACATTTGTGTATATATATATATATATATATATATATATATATATATGTATATATATATATATATATATATATATATATGTATATATATATATATATATATATATATATATATATATGTATATATATATATATATATATATATTTGCGTGTGTGTGTGTGTGAGTATAATGTATGTGTTTTATGTATGTATGTGATAGATTTGAACACTTGTAAAATCCCTAACCTTCCTTGGTCACCATTGCAGAGTGTCCGAATGGGTAACGTAAATGCCTCCCATGTAGGGTTCAAGGTCACCTTGATGACCTCAGTTTTATGTGTCACAATATAGCTGAAATATAATAGGCAATGAAAATAGGTTAATGTTTATTTCATTATTTCATTTCATGGAAAATGTGACTGATATTTTGATATAGCTCACTGGACAATAGTAGAAAGCATTAGTGCACAAAGCTCTGTAAAAACATGCAAAGAACAAAATTGAAAAGCTCAACCAGTTCACGCATACACAACCCTTAAATAATAGGCTAAATTTGTGATACCTTTTCTCAACACTACTTTTCAAAAAATTTCAAAAGTGAAATGTTAATCAGACCAACAATAGATCCTCAATCATTTTGCAAATCTTGGCTATTCAGTTTTTTCTTGCTGTATCTACAAAACTGAAAGTTACACATTTTGGGATGCAATTTAACATTTGATTCATGAGTTAATACACTGAATTTCTAGAAGTTATATGACTTAAGTCATTCATTTTGATTAATTATAAGTACCAAATTGTCTTCATATATGTAAATTGTAGCATATAGTAAAGCAAAAAAATATGAAAATCATCTTAACCCTGTCATGTTGGTTTTCATTGGAAAGCTTTTGCTGAGTACTATCAGATGAGTACCCATGGTTTCAGTCATTTCTCAGCTTTTTGTTACCACTTCATGTTGACCAAATGAGTAACCAGCAGCAAAAGGGTTAAATATATCTCAATATATTGTTTTGTTATCAAGATATTTCCATACGTGTCAGAATATATGCAGACTCCAAAAGTGATTGGCTTAAATTTTTACCTGAGATCATCAGCCTGTTTAGAAAAGACAAGGAATGGATCAGACTTGCCAAAGACATCTTTCTTATCGACACTCTTCGCTCCAAACTGTAACGTAACTTCCTCCTGATGGCAAAAAAAGAAACAGAGATATAGAAATTTTATCATTAGATCATTAGCATCTCCACATGATGGCAGTATGCTATTTATCAAAAAAAATATTTGAAGTTGACCGATTGAGATTACCAAAATACATGGGAAAAGATCAATCAAAGTGATAACTTACTTTGTTACTGCTAAGCTCCTCAGCGATGACTGAAAAAGAAACATTGTAAATAAACAACCTATAGTGGACATATTAGAAATCTGTGTATTTGTAACATATTTTCAGATATACTTGTAAATATCTATATAATGTTAATGTGATGAAATATTTAAACAAACTATGGAGGTGATTGGATAGTTCATTTGTTACAAGTTTTCAAATAGATATATAAACTTAATATATATATATCAATATGATGTAACATTTGTCACCACATTATTGAATGCTAATTTAGAATCTTAATATAAAATAATTTAGCATAATTCATGATTATTGATTGATTGCAAATACATGAAAAGTTAAAAGAATCTTACACTAAAAACAAATCTCCTGCAAAACCAAGTTGAATCATTTTTGATATTCACATTTCACATGACATGATTTTCAAAATGTATTTTCCATCTATTACATGCTAGAGTGTACTTTCTTTAGATTCCATTCTTTATTTAGGTGAAATATTACATAATTATTGTGGATTTGTGAGAACTTATAAAACTGTATATTCAGTTCCATAACATACCTATTAGCTTTCCAGATTCCTTTTTAGGCCCCCTAATTAAGAAAATAAAATAAAAAATACATTTAAGTAGATTTAACCTAAAATGATTAATCATGCTGGCACTGCCAAGAAGTGAGGGCAGCAACGGAGGAAGCATACATGCATCTAGTTCACCAGGTTGCGGGTAGATGGCGCTCGCTACAGTAATTCCCAGAATTCCCTAAAACCATTGTGCCTGAGTAATGTGCCAAAAGTCTTGACCAATTACCAATACAAGTAAATATGCTTTGTGCAACTCACTAGCGCTTGCCATCAATAGCGAAAGTATTTTCTTAAAGATAGTATTGGTGGAAATAATTACGCATGAAATTATATAATTTTGACTTTTTTCTAGATTTACGTTTTTGTTATTTGATTCCCTCAAGTATGAATCAGTCAATTAGTTAACAGATATAATTCATTTGATTGGTTAAACAAGAGCTTAAGCATGCACCTATCACCTAATCACATAGATATATAAATAGAAATATATATATATATATATATATATATATATATATATATATATATATGTATATCTATATCTATCTATCTTTCTATATACATGTATCTATCTATCTATCTATCTATCTATCTATCTATCTATCTATCTATCTATCTATCTATATATATATATATATATATATATATATATATATATATATATATATATATATATATATATATATATATCATATATTAAGAGAGAGATAGAATCAAATGTAAGAAGAAAACCTAGGAAATGAAATTTGTGATCAGAATTAAGCTTTAGTGCATGGCACAGATCTTAAGATAATTATATTTGAACATTCATGGTCAAAGCACTCAAGCAATCTGACAACTTTAGGAACATATGAAATATTCAAGCAATATTTCACATTTTTGGAGATGAGACGATTCTCAAAAGGCTAACCAAATAATATATCATTCATTATTCTCTAAAGCAACTTTTAAAACTATTATTGAACCATTCAACATCTATAGTATACACAAAGTCTGAGCATAACTCATCAATTAGATCTAAATCTAGTAGCACAGCACAGGTTTGTATTTCAAGCCATACTTAATAATGTGCGGGAAGTTAACCCATTCACACTCAGAGTTCCCCAGGAAAGTTTCGTCTGCTATTTTCATACTTTTGAAAATAACTTGGAAATAAAGCAAAAGTTCACAAAATATTTGAAGGAGAGTTGTTGTTTGACTTCTGGTGAACATTTCTCTTTAAAATATTTTTCAAAAAGTGCTTTTGTAAGAAAAATATTACCAAAATTGTCAGACCTGTTTTGGCCGTTCTGAGTGGTAATGGGTTAAGAGTGAACTACCTCAAAGACTCAAAACAATAAAACCCCTAATGAACCAGTTTGATGCCATAAGCATTGCGAATACATATCATGTTCACCGCAACCATCTTGTAGTTACGCAATTTCACAATAGATGGCGTGGACTCTGTGGAGGTCGCAAAACCCCAAAACCACATTTTTTCAAATTAATCACCGAAAAGACGGCCAAACCCAAAAAAGCAAAAGTCAAAGGCACAATCCCACACCCAAATTAAGAGACCAACACCAGCAGTCCGACCCGCCCATGCACAACTGCAAAGAAAGCCATGTCCAACCGCCAGAAAAAAAATATATTTGAAGGATCATTTTGCTAAGGAGTAACTATGACTATATCTATTCAATCATAAATATATTGCTTAGTAGTCAAGATATTTCAATGCATGTGTGTGAGATTTGAAAAAGATAAGGAATTTTGTTAGGATCCTTTTGCTAAAGAGGAACTATAACTTTCATTCAAACATGAATATTGTTTAGTAGTCAAGGTATTTCCATGTGTGTGAGATTTGAAAAAGATGAGGAATTTTGTCAGGATTATTATTTGTCCCTAACAGATTTTTTCATGAGAAGAATCACCTAAACAGTCATACTATTCGGGGTAAAGAGATGTTAAAAAACAAGAACTGTATATTATCATAATGGCGCATGGAAACATACTCCTAGCAAAGCTGTTTCACTATTGAATAATTTTGACCTATGAAATGTAAATCTTAGGCCATCAAAGAAATCTATACTGAAATAGAATTGTTTTCAATGAACCATACTTTCCATGAAAGCACTTCATACCCTGCTGACATAATTTTCTGGGTCACAAAATTTAAAAAGAGACCTTCCATGGAACTGCATGTTCACAATTCTATTTCTGACAAAATGGAGCAATTTCCTCTTTTTTAATTTCCTCTTGCTTAGTTCCCCTTAAAGATGGTTGATTTGTATAAATCATAATTTTCAGAAAAAGGAGTACAAAATTGAGTAGGATTCTTTTGTGTCCCAAGATGGATATATTTTAAAACCATTCTTTTCTTCAATTTAGCTTGATTATTCACTGCTTAGAAAAACAGCATTACGTGGAGTCTGTTGATCCTTCCACGTACGTAAGGGGCTTTTCCACACGACCACAGCTCACTATTGATCCAAGTGTGCATTCCAGAGAACCAAGAAAATCCTGCAAAAAGATATAAATACTTGATGACAAAAATATCACTTACAAATCAATTAGAAGTGGTACAGATGCAGTAACTGTGGCAGTGGCAGTAGTAGTAGTGCTTGTGGTTGTGGTGGTGGTGTTGGTGGTGGTAGTAATAGTAGTAGTAGTAGTAGTAGTAGTAGTAGTAGTAGTAGTAGTAGTAGTAGTAGTAGTAGTAGTAGTAGTAATAGTAATAGTAGTAAGGTATTCGGTTTATAGTCTTGTATCCACCGAAATGTTCACACAACCTTCCTTCCCTAGCAGGCATGTACACACAGAAACCATTTCAATCCCCCGAGGGATATTCCAGAGCAGCTGGCAGCATATAGCACACAAGCTCTAAGCACTGCCTTATTGATGCTAGGTACCCATTTTGCAGCTGTGTAGACTGAGGCAATATGGAATAAACTGTCTTGCCCATTGACAGACCAAAGTGCCCCGGTCAGAAATTGAACCAGCGACCTAATAATTACTAGTCCGACACCTAACCAACTGAGCTACTTTGTCCTACTACTAGTAGTAATAGTAGTAGAAGTAGTAGTAGTAGTAGTAGTAGTAGTAGTAGTAGTAGTAGTAGTAGTAGTAGTAGTAGTAGTAGTAGTAGTAGTAGTAGTAATAGTAGTAGTAGTAGTAGTAGTAGTAGTAGTAGTAGTAGTAGTAGTAGTAGTAGTGGTAGTAGTGGTAGTAGTAGTAGTAGTAGTAGTTGCAGCAGCAGCAGCAGCAGTAGCAGTAGTAGCAGTAGCAGCAGCAGCAGCAGCAGTAGCAGTAGTAGTAGTAGTAGTAGTAGTAGTAGTAGTAGTAGTAGTAGTAGTAGTAGCAGCAGCAGCAACAGCAGCAGCAGTAGTAGCCGCAGAGATGATAGCAGCAGCAGAAGCAGTACCATGCAGTAGGGATAAAATATTCCTCTGGATAAGTGAACCATGTGAATGAAAAATGTAGAGAGTTGCAAAAATACAAATAAGGTTAACTGTGACAACAACCCAGCATGCTTCATGAATTGCTGGAACATAATTGTCTAGATATCACATACCACTCAGGTATTTGATTATTCAGTGCAACATATATTGGTAAAAGTGCAAAATATTGGTAGAACTAAAAGACCTACACTATTAAGCCTATAGTGGTAGCTTTTGGGGGATGTCACACTCATGCATAAAGATATCACCAAGATAGTCCCACCTCTTATCAGCTCTACAGGTAAGCTCAGCTGAATCAAACCGTATTTTCATACATTCAGAGATTTAATATCTATGGTGTTCAGAGGCATTTGCTACTCAAGGTTACCAAAGTTAATTTCGCCTAAATACCCCTAGTAAAAAGATGGTAGGGTGAGCCCCCATATTTGATCTTTTCATAATTTGACAAAGCTGAAGAAAACACTCACCTGTTTGCTAAGATTTGTTGAGTTGTTGTCTATGTCATAACTGCAAATACAAATAAGAGCAATAAAAATTAATTCCTCACTCGAACCACAAAAAGTGTAGATGTGTATGTGTATGCGTACCGGTATGTTGACTAGTATTGTGTATGGGAAGGCAAAGGAGAGACAGACCAGATAATTGGTAGGATATCTGTAGAGGCAGGGGAGGCAGGGAATGGGATAGAACTAATGCAGGATGCATGACAAACAGTGTGGGGGATAGAGAACACATAAGGAGTCAAAAATTACCCAGGGGTGACAAGTGGCCTGGGATGGCTGGGAGGGAAGGGAGCTCTCAGTGGGTCCTCCCTAGGGAGTCGACCTGCAGTAACATGTAGGATGGGAGGCAGGGGAGGGGATAGAATTAAATAATGCAGGATGCATAACAAACAGTGTGGGGGCGGGGGGGGGGGGGGGATAGGGAACACATAGGGAGTCAAATACCCAGGGGAGACAAGTGGCCTGGGACGGCTGGGAGGGAAGGGAGCTCTCAGTGGGTCCTCCCTAGGGAGTCGACCTGCAGTAACATGTAGGATGGGAGGCAGGGGAGGGGATAGAATTAAATAATGCAGGATGCATAACAAACAGTGTGGGGGCGGGGGGGGGGGATAGGGAACACATAGGGAGTCAAATACCCAGGGGAGACAAGTGGCCTGGGACGGCTGGGAGGGAAGGGAGCTCTCGGTGGGTCCAGGAACAAATGCAGTAACAAATGCGGTAACAGATCCCAAACAAGCATGTGTATACTGTAAGTATTGTGTACAAATTTTTTTTTGAGTTGAAGATGTGTGAAACTCACAATTTGGAAATCTAGAAATTTCCATTTTGTTAAAGAATCCATTGATAACACATACTTTAATAAAAAAAAAAAACTGATCTATAAGAAGGGGTTTCAAAAAAGCAGGCAAATTATATTAAATACAATATTTATAATATTATGATAATTAGATGATTAGATAAAATGATGACTGTTATCTTTCTTTAGGTAATTATGGTGAAAGTAAGTGATAGAAGCAATAATCATGAACATTTATTTTTAAGATTTTGTCTAAAGATATAAGATTAATTGGCATAAGGATGTCATTTTTCTGATCTACTCTCAATTGGCAAATTTAAAAAAAAAATCAAAACAAGATAGACGCCAGTGGCGTCAAGAGGTTGATTCCGTGTATGTCTTTTTGTAGTTAATCATTTGCAATTTTTTGTTTTTTTAATATTTTGCTATTTTGAAATTTTTCTGATTTTTGTGTTTTTTCGTTAGTGGTTACAGTGGTTTTGCTTTTTCTGTTGGATTGACTTATTTAAGTGTTATGTATATTTGGTCGTGATCTGAGTAATACGTTTTGATGACACCTGTGAACTTTAGTCCGTGACTTACCTTTACATGAAAATGGCCAAACACTGCCTGAATGCAAACATGCACAAAGATCAACCTTATGGTCCCTTAAGGGACATATGCCCCTGGCCATGATCTTCCGCCACTAAAGCAGGTCCAGCACTACCAGAAACCCAATATGCATGCAATAATTATGTACTTAAACCTAAAATAGACTGATACACACTTGTAATGCTGCTGATGATACTTACAGACTTTTTAATCAAAAACCAAGTTTGTGAATAGACATTAATATCAGTTTGGAGCAATTTAAAACATTTTCCTTTTTTTTTAAACTTCTTTATCTTTTTATCACACCTAATAGTGCCAAAAAATACATCTGAAACACATATCTTCCAAATCTTTCATAAGATTTCTATCTAAAACCGCACTTAAAAAAAACTTCCCTTTTTTTGAATTTCTTTATCTTTTTATCACACCTAATAGTGCCAAAAAATACAACTATAAGAGCCAAGTTTGTGAATGTACATTAAATATCAGTCTAGAACATTTTCAAAAAAATTCCCATTCTTTGAACTTCTTTATCTTTCTATCATACCTAATAGTGTTAAAAAATACATCAGAAACACAAACTTTTCAATTTTTTCACTGGGAGCATGCACCAAAATCCCCAAACCTGGACAGCTAAAACAATTTCCTTTTTTTTGAATTTCTTTATCTTTTTATCATACCTAATAATGCCAAAAAATACATCTGAAACACATATCCTTCAATTCTTTCATAAGAATTCTATCTAAAACCCTCCCTCAAATATTTTCCAAAACTATAACCCACTTCTAGCTATCCAAGAAACTATGACAAACTCACCATCACTCATCCAGTAGATCACCAAACATGAATGGGAAAAACCCACATCCTGCACTGCAAATGACAGTCAACAAAACCACACCAGTAGCATGCTTGCCACAACTTACTTGCTGCTGCCTGAAGAACTTTAGTCAGTGACTTACCTTTACAAGAAAATGGCCAAACACTGCCTGAATGCAAACATGCACAAAGATCAATCATATGGTCCCTTAAGGGGCATATGCCCCTGGATTATGTGATTTTGCTACCTGATGATGAACTATAAGAGCCAAGCTTGTGAATGGACATTAAATATCAGTTTTAGAGCATTTTTAAAAAAATTCCCTTTTTTTGAATTTCTCTATCTTTTTATCACACCTAATAGTGCCAAAAAATACACCAGAAACACAAACTTTTCAATTTTTCCCCTGGGAGCATGCTCCAAAATCCCCAAACCTAAACAGTGCACCCCTGGCAAAACCTTACCGTCATGGTGCCAGCACAGGAATTTATTTGCACCTAAACATAAAATCCTGGGAACCAAATCTGCCCCTGTCTGAAAATGTTAAAGTCAATCCCTGATGCATGTAACAAACTGACTAGCTGCCTGCAAATAACACCACACCAACATCAAACATGTTGCCAACAGCCAAAAGTCCACTCCCCCTTAACAGAGGCTTGTGACTCTCCCCCACAACACATAATGTTAACACATAAGCTAAGTATAAACAACAAAGCCCATGCATTAAAATAAGTGTCAGCTCTCAAATATTAACAGTTAAACAGCCAATAAAAAATTTCATCATAACCTAAAATTCACCACGCATAAATAAAATGCAACTTTTGACAAACTAAACTAAACACTAAGCATATCCGCCAAATATAAACATGAACATTACAAACACACTTACTTCAGAAAAAGAGAGCAATGGGGGGCGGGGTTAAAAATTTGACATCTGACATATCATCAAAGTAACACAAAACCCATGCACCACAAATGCAAGTCAACAAACTTGCCTCACTCCGTAAGAATCATCCTGAAAATAAACATATGATAAAACAGCTAAACATAACAAAGTAACAAATAAAAAACACAATATTCAAACATGATCACAAAAACTAACAAAACGAACAGACAAAAAACAAGACAAAACATAACGACTTGCCTAAATATATACGAACCAACACCAAATTAAATATATAATAAAATGACTGAACATATTTCGCCAATGAAATAAACAAAAAGAAACACATGCACACAACGAAAAACAAAACATATGCTGCAAACTAACAAAAACAACTCCAGAACGACTTCGCACCCCCACACAACATCCACCATCCAAACCGACAATGCGATAATAAACAGTAATTGTTTTGTTTGAGGGACAGTGAAGATTTGCATGGTTTCTATATTTTGTGGATGTGTTTTTATAAATTTGTATATTGAGTGATAGTTTTGTATTGATATTTTTGTATTTATTTCAATTTAATGTATGCTTACTATTTTGGGTTGTCAGGTGAATCAAGTTCCTATGATGCTCTTTGGTGTAGATGCAGTATGATGTCGAAGCCTGTTTCTATGAGTGCTGCCTGCAGTTATGTCCCTTGACACCCTTCTCACCATGAGTGAAAATGCAATCCTGAAGTATGCAGACCATTAACCCTGCCATCCCATGCATTCGCATTACATGCTCTTTGGGCTTATAAGTTTGTGACCAATAAATTATAACAGTACACACTTTTCCTGTCACCCAAAACAATTAAAATCATATCTTTATCTAAAATACAACAACAGTGAGAACGGAAGGGATGGCAGGGTTAAAGGTCTGCTAACTTCAGGACTGCATACTACACTCATGGTGAGAAGGGTATATATACTGACTGCTGAAATCTCGATAAAAATATTTACTACTTCCGTTTTTTTCAAAGTTGTTTTTTTACGATTGTGGGGAACAAAAAAAATCCACAAATGGGCAGGATGGATTATTCAGAGTCTGTTTTCTTGAAGTTGAAACTTTTTTTCCGGTTTTAGTGGCGAAATTAATAAGTAAATTTAGAATTTCGCCAGGGTTCCTAAATCAACATTCCAAAAAGCCGTTTTTGCCGTTTTTTTCCGAAGTCGCCATTTTTTTTCAAAAATTACAAATATAACCAACAAGTTATGATAATAGGGTAAAAGCCCTATTTGTTGCGAACACTTTGATGGGTCATTTGTAAATTTTGACCCAGAAATGGCGACGTGACAATTTATTGAAAAAAGTATGTTTTTTGTGTGAAATGCACACAATGCATATCAATGCCGTAACCTCGCTAATGTCAAAAAAATCAACTTCCGGTTGTAGCGAAAAGCTATTTTTTCGCTTCCAACCTAAAGTTGAATTAAAAAAATGATTGAATCAGATAGATGAGGATCTCATCTATCCAGGTAGGTAGTCATATTGTGATCTGGGGGTGATAGCTTGATGAAATTGACAGGAATCGGCGAGGTACCATTGAGAATGTACTCATCGCCATAATCAACACGTCATCATCGATGCGTGTTGACAAATATCTCAAAATATTTTCGATTTTCCGAAACCAAAAGAATTAATCTTAATAATATAGATACTTGGCTTGTTAATTCTTTTGGTTTCAGAATTATAGAGTAAGAGATGGCCACAAACGAAAGCTTTGAAATCGGGGTGCAAATTTCGTCAAACCCGATATTCAAAATGGCGGACCGTAACCTCGCCAATGTAAAAAATACGTGAATGAACACGTAAGTAGAATAGTACAAACAGGGATACAAATAGCCGCTCATTGGTTAATAAACCGCGGGAAAGAGTACCACGTGGTGTGACGGTGAGGCAGTGAGACCGCTCATTGGATAATACACCAGAGACAAACCACGTGGTAAGATCCCGCTCAGAATTATAAATAGGCAAAATGGCTGCGATGAAGTTGCCAATTTTTTTCAATAATTACAAATATAACCAACAAGTTATGATAATAGGGTAAAAGCCCTATTTGTTGCGAACACTTTGATGGGTCATTTGTAAATTTTGACCCAGAAACGGCGACGTGACAATTTATTGAAAAAAGTATGTTTTTTGTGTGAAATGCACACAATGCATATCAATGCCGTAACTTTGCTAATGTCAAAAAAATCAACTTCCGGTTGTAGCGAAAAGCTATTTTTTTGCTTCCAACCTGAAGTTGAATTTAAAAAATGATTGAATCAGATAGATGAGGATCTCATCTATCCAGGTAGGTAGTCATATTGTGATCGGGGGGTGATAGCTTGATGAAATTGACAGGAATCGGCGAGGTACCATTGAAAATGTACTCATCGCCATGGTCAACACGTCATCATCGATGCGTGTTGACAAATATCTCAAAATATTTTCGATTTTCCGAAACCAAAAGAATTAATCTTAATAATATAGATACTTGGCTTGTTAATCCTTTTGGTTTCAGAATTTTAGAGTTAGAGATGGCCACAAACGAAAGCTTTGAAATCAGGGTGCAAATTTCGTCAAACCCGATATTCAAAATGGCGGACCGTAACCTCGCCAATGTAAAAAATATGTGAATGAACACGTAAGTAGAATAGTACAAACAGGGATACAAATAGCCGCTCATTGGTTAATAAACCGCGGGAAAGAGTACCACGTGGTGTGACGGTGAGGCAGTGAGACCGCTCATTGGATAATTCACCAGAGACAAACCACGTGGTGCTGGGAAACCCCAACACGCACCGTCACGTGATTAGCCGATCGCATTAAATATGCAGAAAACCCACGCATGCGCATCCAACGGCCGCCCCACCCGACGCGTTACAGAAGCGTATTAGAGTGAAGAAAACATAAAGTATAAACACGTAAAAATCCACCAAAAAAAAACTAGGCAACCCACAGAAAAAATGAAACAACCATTATAAACTACACACTCAACACTAACAGAAACAATAAACAAAACGACCCCACCACACCCCACTCTCCAGATCATGCGGCCAGAAAAATCCAAAACAGCCATGTAAGACAACATAGGGAAAATGCATCAACCAGCTCCCAGGACCCCCCCGGGAATGCAAGACAACAAAAGCGATAACAATATAGGTTGACCTTTGTAGGTCAACCTCTAAAAACATCAAAATGAGCAGTAATCATTCAAATTAAAATAACAAAGATGCTTTTACAAAGGAATAACCTTGATTAAAAACCAGAACTGAAATCTTGTCCAACATCAATGGGTAGTCAGCCATCATGGATTTGATCAAAATTACATTTAGAGAAAATTTCAAAGTATATATCACATTTTTACAAATTAGATATTTTGGGTGAGTTGATTAATATTCAAACTAAAGCAAGCATTATCACAATCACATAAAAGCGCTGACAATACTGGAAACATTCATATCAATCATAGATTGTAATAAAAAAGAATGTGAAACTTACAGGTCAAATTTCAGGAACTGTCTCTCCTCAAAATGATAGTCAACAATGAACTTTTTGACAAAATCTGGGTTCAAGGTATTTTCTATCATCTCTGTTCTTCCAAGCTAGAAAAAAATATAGTTTAAATATTACTCTTTCATCATGTGTGTGTGTGTGTGTGTGTGTGTGTGTGTGTGTGTGTGTGTGTGTGTGAGGTAGTATGTATGCATGTATGTATGCATGTATGTATGTATGTATGTTTGTATGTATGTATGTATGTATGTATGTATGTATGTATGTATACGTGTATGTATGTATGTATGTATGTATATATGTATGTATGCATGTATGTATGTAAGTATAAAAAATAACATTGTTGATATTTAATGAATAATTCTTTCTTGGTGAATTCTTTTCCAAATTCATGATTACCAGACCAGGTGAATTTCCAGTTAATATACAATCTGACCATGAATACAACTTCCAGAACATTGGTCCAATTATAATTTACTCGATGGCTTAAAATACAAAGTATTTAGAAATTTACAAACCAAAATGCGTGGGTGGGGAGTTTAGTTCATATTTTCACCACAAGGAGGGTAGTTACTCACCTCTCTCCATGTTTGAAGTCCTAACTCCTTGATAGATAATACACACACTGTAAAACGAATTAAGAAACAGATCAATAGTAGTATATACATCAGATTTCTACTCTTTTTATATCTTGAATGCTTGATTTACAGTATACTAGTACATAATACAATATTCTTCTTGATCAAACCAAAAATTAACAAGAAAGTGAATTTTAGACAAAATTATAGAAAATCTGGCTTACTGACTATATAAGTTTGACATTCACATAATCCGAAGGATTTACTTGAAACTTCTCTTATATTTTATGAGATTCAGTACCGTCAAAAACGTGTATTATAGATGTACTATACTTACAAGGATCTGATTTTGAGAAAAAATCCATATCAAGAAGATTTCTGAAAGTGAAAAATAAGAAGCAGATCAACCTTTTCACTTATACACTCAATTCAATTCTTATTTCTTATGATATATATATATATATATATATATATATATATATATATATATATATATATATATATATATATATATATATATATATATATATATATATATATATATATATATATATATATATATATATATATATATATATACACGTCCCTGGTCATAGCATAATTATCTTCAAAAGTATCATAGATCCATACAAAGCTGAACAAGGGGAACACCTGGCATAAAAGGACGAGGTCCCTCCCATCATGTCACATCACACTATACTTATCATATACTTTTAGAACATCAGCTCAACCAGTATTTCAATAACAATAATCCTTAACTCCTTCGTGCCTAAAGAAATAAAAAAGGCTCAACTATTTTGCTGACATCTCTCTCAAAATAGTATCTTTTAGATGAAAATTAAGGAGTAATGTTTGCAAAGATTCCACTAGCAAGTCCTCTACATCTACTTAGTCAATTCATGATTTCTTTCTTATGTTAATTTACTCTATGTTTATGTACTATATTTTTCAAGAGCAACCTTTAGTGTGAATGAGTTCAATTTTTTCAGGTCACAGCATGCTTGTACCTTTGGCAATCTCTGGAGCATAAAATACACATAACTGGGGCAGCAAATATTCATGTGACTACCATTGCCAGCGTATAGTAAGACATCCACAAGTAAATACCTTAATGAGGTGACCTCACTCTAGGTTGAACAGGGTTGAAATGGATCTGGTTGCAACAGCTTATAGAGTGATACATTATGATTCAACCAGAGCTAATGTTAAAATGCCAGATCCATTCATGTCTGTAGAACCCAAAACTATTTTTCAAGGGAGACCTTATTAAATAAGGCATGATATCCTTATACAATGTCATGGTTATTATATTGAGGTGGAAAAACTTTAACTATATGCTTGAAATTGAAATGACTCACAGAAGTATTTGGGTGTCCTGTGGGGTGATTTTCGAGGGTTTGGGTGTCCAAAAGACGTCCAGACACCCTGCTGGATAAGACTATGACTGTCGTTATATCTCTCTAACAAAGTCAAATTTCAGAAAATATTTAAAGGAGAAATCTTAACCAGAACCTAACTATCAACTCTTTTCACAATTTTGTTTTGGAATTTATGCTTAAATTCAAAAGTCATTTTCAAATGTATAATAGATCCCGATAACCCCTGTCGATGAGATCATCAAGCATGATGGCTAACCCTTATGCTGCTGCTGGCTAATTTGGCTTATAAAGATGATGCAAAAAACCCGAAAAATGAAACTGAAACCATGGCACCTGGTACTCATTTGAGAGTATGCAGAGGTATCCAATGAATCCCACCATGACAGGGTTTAGATGTTTTTAAAAAATCTTTGTGTTTTGGACAAAAGTAGCCTCAGCATTAGATGGCAAATCCTGAGCAAAGACATTCCTCTGTTTATCCCACCATTTATGGGATATGTATTTGATAAAAAATACTTTTACCTATCACCTTGAACATATAGAGGGTGGTAAGTGTACTTCACAGCTAAGAAATACAATATAAGTGAAAACAGAAAATATTTATCTTGGTGTTCAAGGTGACAATTACCAACCTACCGGTAGTACATAATCAACTTAAGTCTACCTTTTTATTAAGTCTTTGTCAAAATCAGAAGAAAATCAACAACGTTGCCCCACCTGCACTTTTTAAACCAGTTTCTGAATGGCAAAACAAAAGAACTATTTGATTAGGATTTAAGGAATTGGGTAACATCAAGATTTTTTATTTACCCTAAGTTACAAAAAAATATTTAAAAAAATATTGTCTAGGTATCTTTGGTGTTCCCTCCATGGTCCTATGCTTGAATACTCAGCCAACGGGTTGCAGGGAATCAAGTAAAGAAGTCTCAAAATACAATCCAGGTCAGTTACAGCAGCAACTACTACCACTACAAGTGATAGCACTAGTACTGCTTCTCCTACCACTACTTGTCACCACCACCACTATCACTACTACTACTACTACTACTACTACTACTACTACTACTACTACTGCTGCTGCTGCTGCTGCAGCTACTACTACTACTACTACTACTACTACTACTACTACTACTACTACTACTGTTGTTGTTTAGTTGCACTTCCTCTTTCTGTCTACCACACCCCCTCCTCCTGAGTGAGACCTCCTACTGCTACTGCTACTACTGTGCTACCCCTACTCTGAGGGTAGCCTAATGAAGACCACCGCTCTCAGATTTACTTCCTGCTTCCGATGCAGGGCTGGCCTTTAAGGGGCTGGTGAGTTCACCTTTAAGAGAGAACCGCCTTCCGAGTCCTACTTTTCAAGATCTTTAGAAAAACCCTATGGTGGATGAGTACAACCGCCACACATACCTTTTTAAATGCTCCTCTTATCCTAAAATCTTGGATCCACCCTACATAAGTACCTGCCCATACGCGAGAAAGATACGCGGGGGTTTAAGTTCTCACCTGTTAACCTACGGCATCCCTTACACCCCGCGGTGTCTTTAATAAACACATCTTAAAGACTCACCTTCCCGAAATAGCCAACTCTACGAGAGTTGAGGGAGAGTCTTTCGTCCGCAAGCGGGACAGGTGATGTGCTAGTTGTTCCTCCGCCATCTTCAATACTTCATAAGTATTACCAGCAGTTGTTTGTGTGAGTAGGATATTCTAAATAGGTAGGCACTCAGCTCAGCGGTGTAGAGTACTAGTTTATTCTCAGCTCCAGCGGCGTCACGTATATTAAGGTAAACTCCCAGGATCGACTGCACCAGCGCGTGACAACAGGTGCCAGGCAAGACTAGTCGATCAATATCCATAGTGCAATAATAATAATAATGATAATGATAAAATAATAATAATAATAATAATAATAATAATAATAATAATAATAATAATAATAATGATAATAATAATAATAATAATAATATTTAAAAGTCATTCAGTATGGATAGACATATTACAGACAAGTAAAAACATGCATGCTCAATTACTAACCACTCTAAAAAGAATTATGAGAGACATTAAAGCGAATTATAAGTACACATCACACAGCGATGTTAATTTATCAATGCATGTAAAATTCAGGGCAGAGCCTGAAAAAGTACTCCTGGACGTCAATATTAAATGCAATCAAAGTTTGTATTCTATTTTATTGATTCTATTTAAATTGTGGATATTGAAAAGCAAGACACACTTTTTGTGTTCTTCTAATATCTTGATAGTAGCAGTTGTCATAGCACTCGTTAATATCTATTCAGATATAATCAGCTCCACGTACTTTGATATAAACTACTTGAAATTAAAAAATAGGAAAATAGACTGAAAAGTCACTGATGATGACGCATGCATAAACAACTTTTGAGGAGTTGAAGTTTTTATTCAAAATGATCGCGTTTATCCTTTATTTATTTCAGTGACTTTAATTTTTGTTTCTTTATCTATCTTAGCCAACGACACATAGGCGATCAAAGATCATATTGTTTATTTTAGGTCCATATCTTTACCCTTATGCTGCTGGTAACTAATTTGGCCAAAACAAAATGATGCAATACACCTGTAAAATGACTGAAACCCTGACACGTGCGTACGTATACTCATTTGAGAGTTCTCAGCGAGAACTATTCAATGAGTACCAACATGACAGGGTTCAGATGGTTTTCAAAAATCTTTGCGCCCTTTTGCTTTTGATGGAAATAGCCTTAGCATGGGAAGGATTCGTGGTTTCAGAATCACAGCATATATCCACAAGTGGCAATAAAGGTATACACTTAAACAAAAGTTTGAGTATCGTCATAGCATGTCTCGAAACACACAATGAACTATGAAGGAAGATTCATTTTTCGTTTCACGCTTGACCGAGACTGGAATTTGCTTATCGACTAGTTTACACTCAAAGGAATGCACGCCTCGGGTATTCAGAGCTGCGTACCCATCCGGGGGAATACCCTTTTACCTTTGACATCAAAATGCTCCCTCCTGGTTGGAGGGTTTAAGAAAAGGCAACCGGATGCGTCAGTGACTTCTGAGAAAAAAGAATGAGGAAGAAAATGATAGTTCACTTGGTAGTAGCCGATAGATAGATGAAGTATGTTAATTTCAGGTAACAGTAAATAAACTATTAAAGAACTACAATAGTCATGGGTTCATTACAGTAGGGGTTACTTTAAATATTACGAATTATCATACGAATACTTTTTGATTTTACGTGGTCGATGCATAAGTGAAGCCCTTTCTTGGCGGGCTGAGCCAACTCGGTGAAATATAAAAAGAAATCACCGATGGCTAAATATAAAGTTTTTCAATGTCTTTGAAATAGCATAATATAGTTAACCCCATGTGTACGTTGGCTCGTAGTAGCGAATCGCGTTTTTGAACTACGATTTTGCTGTCTATAGGGTGAAAGAAATTTCTGAATTTTAGGCAAAAACCTCGTGCTCTTCTTCTCACTCTACGATATATCATATTTTATCAGTAATTAGTTCACTCGAAATACTCTAAGAATAGTGATGGGACCTCTTCTAATTCTCTCAGGAATAATGTAAATTGACACACAACAATATGCAAAGCAGATAAAATGAAAACAGAAAAACGTCGTAGTTCAAAATGTCTCTCTTATTACCATTATTGATATACTTCTGAACAACCGAAGGCGGTTGTTTTCGCCGGGTAATCCGGTTTCCTCCACCAGTTACAACTGCCTAGTCACTACTTGGCCGCAATATGGCAAGTGACGAAAAACGAAATTCAAAATTCTACGGAATACAGAGACTGCCTCCATGGACTGATGGATGAGCGGTGATTGTGCTGTGCACTCACTAAATGTGTGTGGTCATTGCGCCAGGTCGCTCTGCATGAGGGTAGTCACTTTTGCGGCCCGATTCGTTGCTCTGTGAAGTTGTTGTTCTACATCCACTCTAGGCTCGTGAGAAAGTTAAAAATCAGCAATAACAAACATGGACTTGTAGCCGGGTTTTTTCCCGGGCTATTGCGGTTCTTTCCATCATTTACTCTTGGCTAACTATTAACTAGAAATACTCCTACTGGCAATTCCGGTCCACTCCATTTTAGTTATCATAGACTTCTTGCGTTTTATCAGTTTATATGATTGAGTGGAAAGTTTGATTACATTCAAAACATAGGTATACGTAGTTTGAGCAACAGTGGCACCGGCCGATGTCAATGTATGCTATGTCTATTGGCCTCCACCACATTTTCTGTGATATACTTTCCGTAGAAAGTTCGGTATCACCTGCCTGTTTGCTGTTGTGTTTTACAACCTCGCTTCCACTCACCAACGGATACTGTTAAACCTAGTCGCTATATAGAAGTAAAGGACTTCTAAGTGGCTTTCTGAAACACAAAAAATGGTATTAATCAAGGTGGTCCATGGGGTTAATTTGTGAATATAGGGTCATTTTCATATTTTTCATATTTCGAAACCTGTACCATCATCCACCTTATGCCATCACTGAGCTGAGTAAGAGACCAGATATCTCATTTCCACTCATAGGCATGTATGCATGAAGGAAACGTTTTTAGTTCTTTTCTTCATACTGAGTTTTGCTAAAACATGGTCGTTTTAACCCATTAATGCTCAGAGCAGCCAAAACCAGCCTGACAACGTTGATGAAATCTCTCAGGCTAAAGCATAATTGGCATAATATTTGAAGGAGAAATGTTGATCCGAATATTACCAACAACTCCCCTTCAGATATTTTGTAAAATCATTTACAATTCAAAAGTTATCATCGAAAGGATCTTCAATCCAGACAATAATTTCTCAAAGAACTCTTTAAGTATTAATTGGTTAAACAAGCAGGTATCAAATGTTAACGGATTTTTCTTGATATTTGGTATTAAGATTGAAATAAAATAAAATTGAAATAAGTATTTCGGAGTGAAGGGTATCGCAGTTTTTCTTTTCGATTTTGATTTTGATCCAAAGTTATATAATCTAGAATTTGAAAAGTACACTTTCTTCTAATTTTCGCCAAAGATTTCGAAAGAAATGGTCATAAAATTTTGACGAAGCAAATATTTGAAAAAATATCATTCCCTCCATATTGATCTTTTCTCCACGTTTATTTTAATATGATGGTCCCGGGTCTATAACTTTTGGAAGACGCTTCGTTTGAAAACACTATGCAAGTTTGTTTCTGTGTTGTTCTAACCGAAATATCTTAAACCCTGCTTGGAAAGTACTTTTGTGATTATAAATGTAGTCCGCATCATGCAAAAGACCTTTCAGGCAATATGTAATTAGTATAGACTTACATTTCAAATAGGCTGGGGAAAACAGTATAGGCTTACTTATCAAATAGCTAGAGGAAAAACAGGCAAAGAATATTAACCTCATAAGCTACCTTAAGAAGGCGAAGTTTCTCGTTGACTCAAGGGTTCTGTATCATTAATAAATATTACATTAATCTAAATTGACCAATGTAATTGACAAGGGGCCTTGATAAGCAAACAAAGGTGTTTCCGAAGTTGTCTTAAAAGTTATGTCTCCAGTTTTAGTATTTTCAGGATTCTGGAAAAATGGTAATGCTATTAAAAGTTACGACCCAGTTATTCATTTGATAAAATGCTTTTTGATAGCACCTTTTTATACTGATCAGATGATACGTTCCTCCTTCAGGATCAGATTAAAACTGTGTTACAGTCGTGATTCTCGTTAACCCTGCTCACAATAAGTTACAGCGTATTTCCCCAATTGAACACAATTGCCGTTCACTTTTGTCTCGCTCTCCTTAATTAAAGGAGAAATGTTCGAGCTTAGATATTTAGTGGAAAGCATTTGCTTATAGTACCTTGATAGCCTGCATATGACAATATATTTCATACCAGCTTGCCAATGCTAGCCTATGAGGATTCTGTTGATGTTCATTCAATTAAAGCTTAATTGACTTTATGTTATCTTTTTCATGCTTGTTTATATAGTGGCGATATATTTACGATTGTCCCCACTGCGGTACAGTGAGGGGAATGTGGTAAGCGTAGTTTTAGAAAATCATATTCAGCGTACAACATAACCACTTGCCCCGTTGCAAGTTGCATTGGGAATTCGGAAAAGAACGGCAATCGGGCAAGTAGAACAAGACCCTAACTTGCCCTGGCTCGAAAAGTGATGTTTCGGGCAGAGTCTCGCAATGGAACCTCACTTTTGTTTAACAGAGTGGCGGGGCAAGTAAACTTTATGGGCAGCTTTCCCCGCTGGGCAGGTAATGTTTTGGAACCTATATGTTGCACCCTGATATTTAACTGTAAAGACCTGCCTATGATCAGCGACTCATGATCACTCTTGACCATCTCCAGCGTACCTGCCGGCAAAGGTATAACACACACATTGTAAGTATGCTGTTGCATCATTGATTGAATTATCATGATGCCGATTGTGGTCAGTTTGTTAACATAAAATCATTCCGAAATCAAAGATGTATAACAGACCTTAGAAAATAGAATAAAATAGGATGTTTACTTTTTATCTTAGATGAGCAACCACAATTCAAGCTTTTTATCAAAATACTAAATACTACTACTACTACTACTACTACTACTACTACTACTACTACTACTACTACTACTACTACTACTATATCAATGGAAAATAAGAAACTATCAGTGTTTTTAGGATCATGGAGTATTATTGACTTTTACACTGCTTTTACCAAAATATTTTCATTGGTCCAAGTTATTTAGCTACTGGGATATGGTGTGGGCTATACCTGCTAATGACCATGTAGCAGCAATTAGAGGGGATTGTGTTGATTGGATGTTAATTGGAGTTCTGTAAAGAATGATACTTTCGCGTAATCTGGAAGTGAGAGCAGCGAATTCGCCTAAGGTATGCCAAGAGCGCCACCAACGTTATCAAACTACACTAGAATAGTGAAACACCTGCTGACAGCGCCCTCATTGTGAACTGGAGACACTACCGACTTCACTGCGCACTTGCTACGCCTTTTCCGGAAGTGACGTTTTCCATGCAAATATTAAAGGTCATGACCTGGGTGAATTGTGGGATGCAAGCGTTAGCTATCACATTTCGATTTAGTACACTTCATACTGTTCACTTGAGGTCTTAATTTTTATTAGAAAACCGCATAATTCGATAAAACGTTACCTGGATTACCAAGTCAATGATGTCGGAAGACGTTTTTAAAGGTAGGTGATTAACAATCTGCTATTTAATGTGTCAATCTTCAGTTTTCTTGTCGAAAGATTTTTCTTCGCTGTAGTGTTGTTGACATTGTCATGCCATTTTTCGAAGCAGCGAGCACTTGCTTCTTTTCGTGTTTTTACATAAAATAAGCTCGACCCTAGTTTTTTCTCTTTGAAATTATGTAGCACATATATCTTGGTAGCATTTGGCTCACAATGGCTGATATTCCGCCATTATTTTGTCTTGTAACGCAAATTTTGCAAACGGCACTTCAGTGATCATGGCCGGCAAATCATCTCGTGCAGACTTTTTACGACCTAAATAGAAATTCGTGAAATGTATTCATTAATGAATTATGTTTTCGTATTTTTCAGCTCCGAAAGCAAAACGAAGTCATCACCGATCCCATTCGATGGTAAGTCATTTTGTCATATCCGAATAAAGATTTGAAATCCGCACGACAAAAATTGATTGAAGCCACGGAAGGCCAACATGGCGTCCGGGTGGCTAAAAACAAACATACTGCTGGAAGTTTTATCTTTTGGTCGATGTCTATAAAATTCCGGGCTATGATAAGTGGTGATGTGAACCCACTTCACTGCAAGTTTCGTCCAATTCTGATCGTTATTTCGACAATGATGCCTTCCGAAAAATTCTCAATAGAGCCGATATGCATAAATTAACAAGATGGCCATTGATAGCGATAAAGACACAGCAATCTCTAAAACCGCTCGACCAATATAGCTAATTTTCCGGATTCTGAAAGAACCCTACATATGTTCGTATATTCTGAGGTTTCACGAGATTCTACCAAGTATTTTTTGAGAAATCCGCAATTTTGTACGTGCTCAGTCAGTAATGTCCAGAATTTCAATATGGCGTAGGGGCATTGTTGAAATCTTTACAAATGACTGACAGCGCTTTTATTTTGTCTGAAGTAACTTTCTAGGAGTCGTGTCTTTTCCACAAATTGTGCTGTCTACATTGTAATATTACTCGGAATACTTGTAAACAGTACAATTTCTGTGACGTATTGTCATTTGAACACATAAAACATCGCATAAGATGGGTGTTCATGTTCGACTAAGTACTCTTTTCAAAATGTCGGAAGGGAAGGACAACGTTTTTGACTACGTATGCTCAATGAATATTTTTTACCAAAAATATTAGAATCAGTCTTTTTTTCTATACTACATCTTCAATGACCAATGAGAATTTATTGAATGTCTTAAATTGTGAATTAGTCATGTGTTAATTCTGACCCCCAGAAACTTGGTCACAAATTATTTTTAACTGTGTGTAACCCCTTAGACATTAAAAATTGGAATTTCCCCCAAATCCTGATAGGGTTATTGGATTGAAAAGGACGAAACATTCTACATCACTGCCCTGGCTTTAAGTATCTTCTTTGTATGAAGTCTGCCCCTGATCGTAGCCAGTACGTATTGCACCACTAGTCAAATGTAGGCTCTTGGTGAGATCCTCTGTCAAACCACTAAACAGGCTATGTTTGAATACATATACATGTATTTGTGCTTTTATACACCACATGTGCCATGTATGCTGTTCAAAATGTATGATCAGTATACTGTCTGTCAGTATAGCACGAAACATAGTCAGTGTCATCAGTTTTGAAAGGACGGTAGTGAACTGAACAGGACTTCCACCATTAATGGATGACGAAGGAGGTTGAGTCAGGTCTTTCATGACAAATTCCATTTTCCTCTTATTCTAAGTGCTGGTTTTTGGGTACATGAACAACCACATACCCCTGACCATCTCTTCCGATTTTTGACATATTCTGATGTTTGGGGCCAGAGAAAACACTGTTTGATTTGGTGTGTTTAGGGCTCAACGAGAAGCCCTCGTGAAATGGCTGAAGTGCTAGTCTTTGTTTGCTTGCATATGTAATGAGGTGACGTAGTGCTCTACTGCTCCCTCCTACCCAGGAAGACCTGTGCTCTTCACAGCAACAATTTCATCTGAATAACCACCCTAGGTCCCGAGGAAAACCCCATGGAATATATAAGCATGTTCAGGAGTAACTATATGTGTCTCAGGTAGGTTTAAAATGTGGGATTTGCTTGGTTGGGCAGTAGAATTGGTGAACATAAACCAGCCTACCTTCCCTGTTTCTAAATATAGCAACAAGTTGGAAGTCCAATATGGCTGCACTATATGGGCTGTGCTCAGTGAGATTCCATCAGTATTCCTACTGGGTTCAATTTTTTTGATCAGTTAAATAATTTTTTGGTGTAATTTTGAAAAATTGGTGCTCAACATTGATTTTCCTCATAAAAGCTCTCTGAATCTTCCTTTAGATTTTACTTTGGAGCCTGGTGAGGATTATTTATGATATCACAGTAGACCTTTTCTGGTGTAATGCTAATTCTAGGAATGAGGTAAATATGACTCATTTTCTCCAAACCAATGAACCATGAAATGTTGTACTATGTATAAAGCAAGCAATGTTTTTAAAGAAACATTTCTCTTTTTAAAATCTCTTCACATTACACATTTTATCCAGTCAGTGTGAAAGTGGGAGGGGCTTTATATCTCTATAATCATGTGATTAAGGATCATTGAAGCATACAATGCTCTATAATTGGTTCATTAGGGTTGACTCATACTTTCTTTTGCTCCACATTCAAGTGTATTTATTATTCATATAAATTTTAAAATGAAGCAATTTCCCCAATTTTGTCATTTTAAGAATTCATTGTATTTCTTAAAACAATGCTCACAAATAAGTGTGTTTTTGCATCCGTTGCCCCCTAAAGTTACCGTGGGCCCCTTAGACTCAGGTGTAAGGGGGCCTGTATGACCACCATATATAGTCACCAAAAATGGTTATCAACAGTCTCCAATTAGGTTTTTATCCATATTGTACAGTGAAACCGCCCCCCCCCCCCCTAAAAAAGTAAAATAAAATAGATAAAATAAAATGAAAAAAGTTATTTCTGAACCCTTGAACATTTATTTGGACCCAGAAATAGTCAGAGAGATACCTGTTTACATATTTAAAAATTATACATACAAACCAGAGTTTTCTCCCATGGAGATTGGTCACACACACAATTGTTTTTGTCCTTGCTTGGGCTTTAATCTGACCTGTCCAAAGAAGTCTATTTTCAAGGTCTGTCCAGAGATACCAGTTCTTAATTCAATCAAAGCCTGAAGGAATGCACAGTTACCTGTTTCTGATAATTGGATGTCAATTGCATTTTGAGGAACAATAGTTCCTATTGTGTTTATTGTCTAATTGGTTGTGTATTGCACTATCAGTGTGTATCACAGAAGCTGACATAGGTGTAGGATGCTTCTTCCTCCATTGATTGTTGTTATTTCACAGTAGTCTCCTATGCTGCCATCCATAGAATAATTTGATCAGGTAATTAGCTACCTGTAACCTAATATGTATGACCCCCTGTGAGGTTAGTAAGTAGTAACACCTATGTGTCTCAGTGAATCATTATTTGATGTAACACCAACATCTGTAACTTAGAACTGCAACATACAGTACACATTCTGCTGTTAGCATATTTGTAATTTTATAAACTTTTATGTATCCTGCCAAAAAGGAAGTACACTGACACAATTATGAATATTTGTATGTATAAAGTTTTATGAAAATTTAAGACTTGAGGGTGCATATCTTGTAAGCTTCAAGAAGTGATTAAGATCAATCACTAAGTCATTAGTGTTAGAAAAAATATCAATCCAAAAATTAAGCAACTTAATTTCAAATTAAAATCACTGACAGTTTACCTGCTGAACATTATAATGCTAGCATATGCACACATTTGGTGTGAAAATTGGGAAAACTGGTTATGGATGTCATTGTCTATTGATTAATTTGGTTGAGCTTGCTGATAATTAAAAATGAGAATCCAACATGTTCCTTACCCTAATGTTTGAGCTTAGTGGCTAGGAAAGAAGACAGGAGTTTGAAAAGCAGATGTGAAAACCATGTAATTAAATCACCAAGAGGAAAAATATTGCAGCGTAGGATTACTGAGAAACTTTTCTTCTTTGTGATGGAACATTTGAAATGATGTAAATTTATCCCAATGGGAAATTTGGCTGTCCCGAGAAGGATTGTTGATGTCTAAAACATGGTTGCCACATGCTCGGTAATAGATGTGCAGAATATGATAAGGTTGCTTTGACCTTTGATTTCTTTTAGATACAGGTGGACCAAATGTATCTCAAATTGTTCGTTCTTGAAGGAATAAATCATATTTTCCTTGCCATTTGGGGTTCTGCTCTATCGCAGTTCATTATTGTGGATAAACTGGCATTTATCTAAATATAATTTACCAATCTTTACAGAAATCTACTCAATTTTAGACTTACTTACTGAGAGACTACTGACTCCAACTAGATCATCAAGTCCAGATTTATCTGACATACTATCAATGCAGGCTCATGACTTGAAAACTTTGGACCATGATAGATGGCTGTTTGTTTTTGATACCTTACTTGTTGAATATTGATACACTTGAAAGAATAATATATGGGCAAAGTACATCTGGTCAAATTCCACGACAAGCCTGTTTTGTTAGGGAAACTCTTAGCCCTTAGCCCTATGTACATACTAACTGACCCCATGTCTTTGACAAAAATGGTTCATACAGGTGAAGTTGGATATGACGGACCACTGTACGCAAGCTTTTTGCATATGACGCACGATATGCTTGGTCCCAGTCCGCTGCATATCAAGTATTCGTCATATGTATACAACAGATTTTGCATATGACGGACCAATTTTCCTGGTCCCATTGAGTCTGTCATATCCAAGTTTACCTGTATAACCACAGACTGTGTGGTTGTGGAAGAAGATCAGAGGGAGGCAAAATCTGACAGGTGCCTTAAAGCCTGATTTATATCTAGAGTAACACATTGACAGCTCAGTATTCTTGACCACTTCAAACTCTTCTAGTCCGGGTCAATCCTGTATCTAATTTTGGAAGGGTCAACTTGTTGGTCTTGTGTTAATTAGTGAAACATGAGTTATGGATTTATCATACAATTAAACTTTTTTTTCAAAGAATGATTTTATCATAATTTCTCTCAGAATTGTTATTCCCCATTCTGCTAGACAGATAGAATATAGGGAACATCATTTCACTATCCCAGCATACAACATAACCATTTACCCTGTTGCAAGTAGATTTGGCAAAAAACAACAAAAAAAAATGGCAATTGGGCAAAACCCTAAATTGCCCTGCTTGGCAAGTAACGTTTTGGGTGAAGTCCTTGCAATGTATCTCATCAGATAAACTTTAGGGGCAGCTTGCCAGGGTCTTAGCCGATATTTGGAAACAGGGTGTCCAAATAGAGGTTTTTAAGACTTTTGCGTGTCCAAAGTGTGGTACAAAATACATACTACTAATAAGATAGACCCTATACCTTTACAGATTTTGCTTTTTTAGGCCAGATATTGCTTTGTGTGTCTTATAAAAGTGACACTACAGCTTCTACATCTTCTATCTTCTAAGAAAAGTCATCTTCAGCAAATTCTGACATAAAACTTTGGGTGTCCAAACTGTCAAAAAACAGTGTTCTGCGTGTCCAAATGACACGCTGGACGCATTAGGGCTAAGCCCCTGCAGCTTGCTCCTCTCGGCAAGTAATGTTTTGGATGGAACCTATGTCGCACTTTGTATCCTGGCAGTATTCTAGCAAGCTTATTAATCTTGATTAGTTTGCCTACCATTTTCTGGAGATCATCCTGTTCAACAGTTTGCTTTATTGAGAACCACTTATGCCCATGAATGAAATATGGAGCCTCAGTTTATAAATGAATGTCTGTTTACAAGTAATCGTAATTGAAACAGTTAGTATAGAGTAGCTTGTAAACTAGTTGTTATTTCTCATGTATTTGATATGTTTATTCAAAAAGTTCTTGTACATTTGCTTATTGTGTGTTTTGTCTTTTGTAGAACTGGTCACCAAGTCCCAAGAAGAGGCGGACGAAAGATGATTTTTTCTCCTTCTGTAACATAGTATTAGCATATACACAGTATGAATCATTACGACAAGAGGTAAGTGCATTATTCTATGCTGGAAGAAGTCATTCCTTTCTAAACATTCTGAAGACTCAATCCATACTTCACATTAAAATGGTAGCAGTTTGCAAAACATGATGGCATTAATACAGAATACAATCACTTTAAGCCTGATCTAAGGTCATAGGCGGGAGTTTACAAATTGTGCTAACATGTTTCCTCGATATCTCACAATTTAATAGGTTTAAATTTGTAATATGAAAAGATAAAATGTAATATATTTCTCTGTGTAACACAGCATTTACCAAATTTCTGTCTGTCTAGATTTAGCTTCTCAGCTTCTTCAAATCCCTAAATAAAAATCCCTATACCAACTTCATTTAACAGGGCTCAACAGTACCTGGCCAGCCCAGGTAGTTAGGCAGGGAAAGTTGGACCCAAGATCAGACAGTCCTGTCAGGCTTTCAGGTTATCTGGCCTATAAGCAATTACCTTGTTTAACCTTAACGTAGAGACAACGAAAAATATCTTGATTTTTAAAACTTGAGGTTTGATGTTAACTGTGTATATTTTTCTTGTCCATTTTATTTCCGCCTTTACTCTTTATGACTTTTCAAGGTTGCTGTCAACTATATCGTTATTCGAAAGATCCCGTTATAAATTCAATGAATGTACGTCTCAATTTCCACTCTACTGATAGAAAGTCAAGTTGGGCAAGTTGAGGGCTTGTTCAGCTTGCTCAAAATGCCATATTTTGTTGTCCAAGTAGTTATTTCTATGGATCAATATAGGTGGTACTAGAGGCTGCCACATTAATTAAAACCAACTGAAGAGACTGACAGTAGGCCACCTTGTGAGCAATAACAGTTGCAACTGTGCAGCGTTGACTCATTTATGATTTGGGTACCCATTTGTAAGACAAGATTTATAAAAATTGCCCAGTGTATGGCCGTCTGGCACCGGTTATATACTAAACCTCATCACAGACTGGCACTGGTTACCCGCAGATCAAAATAATTAGTGCTACTGAGACGTCTTGAAAACTGCTAAATAACAAGTACCTCGCCACGCCTCAGTGCTTATGTTTGAAAATAAAGTTGACCTCTGACCTCCTGGTGCCTGGCAATGGCAGTACCTGGAGAACTCCACGGTCCAGTGACTTTGATAAAGATGCTGGGTAGGACCAAGAAAAGGGTGTGTGTAATTTAGGACAATTCCACAGTAGTCGTCTCTGTCTGATGTCTGTTTTTATGTGATATAAATTGAGGGATTCGCTGCTTGGGTGGACACTTTCAGGACTTCCCACTGTGCTGGATCGGTGGCCATTGGGTTTTCTCCTGAGGGCTGATGGGGATGGGGTTCCAAAAATAACAATCCAAGAGGCAATATCATATTATACAGGTACCGGCTTTCGGAAAAAATAACTTAACATTCTTTGAATTAAAAAGTACTGATTTCCATCAATTAATGGGTGTATGCATTTCTTCTGGTATTAATTTTAGATCATAGTAGTAGTAGTAGTAGTAGTAGTAGTAGTAGTAGACCCTTTATATTGGACTGCTGCCATTTTTGGGGGATACTATGAGGATTTGTGGCTAAGAGATCTGGATATATCATAAATAGATGTTGCCAGCATCAACATGTGCAATTGCACACACGGAATTTTCATGGCAGCAGTTGGCATTTCTTTAGAACATGTAACATCATTATTTATTCCATTCTTCCTGTACTGTGCTGTAGGAGAGCTTGAAAAGTTTGCACTTGATCAGCAAGTTGTGTATTATATATGTGTGCATATTTGCATATGCACTGACAGTTAATAATTAAGCACCCTGTCTGTACTTATTGACCTCATATTCTTGTATTCCCCCTAGGCCTACTCAGGTGCCCCTTGGAATATACAGCTAACCTCTACAGGTAGACAAGATTCCTTGTCCCTGAAAGGTTATATAATATTCCCCTCAGGATTTAGAAACTGGGTGCCTAAAATAGGCAATTGATAATATTTATGCTAGGTTGTAGATCCACTATGTACACCTATTTCAACGATAAGGCCACTGTGTCATGCCACGGCAATGTGAATTAAACTAGTCCTGAACCAATCGTTCCTGGAGGAAGGTTGTTTAGTGAGTGCTGGCCCCTTTACCATGGCAAATATATAATGCCTGCTGGGCATGAAGAAGTTATCCTTGAACTGCCTAAAAGTAGCAAGTTGCAAATCTGTACCTTTCAATAATTAATGAATTAATATACAAATTTCGGAAAATAAAAACTAACACAGATGCTTCAACTTTCAAGATGAATATATTTTGACATAAATGCATCACTTGTGTATCTTAACAATTCAGTTTATGAGGTACTTTACAAGATTTCACCTCCCAAATTTTTGCTGGGCAAGTGAAAACTGGTATGAATAAGCCCAACATAGCAAAAAGCTTTAAAAAGTTATATTGGTCCCTAATGTTCGTGATATGAGCTGCAGTCTTTATCGTAGGACGACTGAGCACTATGTCTGTGCCTGTCATGCAATCCCTCCATAGAACTATATTGGTTGGTGTGCGCATGCAGGGTTAAGTGAGGTGAAAATTGGCCATGCATTGTGCTTCTTCAGCTGTGAGGAGCCGGGCCAGTGTCTGAGGATAATAATAAGCCACACAGCACCACGCTCGACTTGCTAAGGCAACCCTCCCTCGGCATACCATGTGACCACTGGTTGCTAGGCACAGCACCTGTAGCTGTTGGCTTCAAGGCGACTAGCCTGGTCTGAGGCCAAATTTGATAGGTTAAACCAGGAACAGTCTATGATAGTCTATCATAGACTTTTCCTGATTAAACTAGTACTACTTGTAATCAGTGTCTTAGCAAGGATTTTGAAACTGGGTGCCTAAAATCGACAGTTGTAAATTTTTTGGGCGTCCAAATTTTTAATCACAATATACTCATATTTCAACCATAAACATGTATAAATTCATCAAAATAAGGCATGATATCATTTAACAATGTCATGGGAATTATAAGGAGATGAAAAAATTCAATTATAAGCTTGAGATTGAGATTTTTAGAAATTCCACACTAAAAAAATTGGGTGTCCTGAGGGGTTCTTTTTAGGGGTTTGGGTGTCCAAAAAGGCACCCAGACGCCCTGCTGGCTAAGACCATGCCTTGTAATGTTACAACTCAACTAAAGATGGCAACACTTTTATCAAGGGGGTTTGATTATAACTACATGTAACACTATAAACAGGCTTACTGCTCTTGTGTCTCCACCTTGAGGGTAAAAATATAACTAAAATTGGTTGAAGATATTCCTGGTTAACCCATTTGTGTCTAGGTTTCTTCTTGAAAATAATTTTCTGTGCTTAGTTGTGATTAACATGCATCTATCACTTATTTTGCAAAGGTGCTTTAGTCAGGTAGATACATTTTAAATAGTCAGGCTTTTTTGGATGCTGCATGTTCTTCTTAAGGGTTTGGGTGTCCAAAAAGGCACCCAGATTCCCTGCTGGCTAAGACCATGTCAGTGACTTTCGTAAAAACATTTTGGTGATACATCATCCTGAACACGAGCAAGGGCCTGGTTTAGCAAAAAGCTATGTACAAAAGCAAGGACACGTCCTTTTAAATCATATGTCGAAAAAAGCACATGCCCCCAAAAAACTAATATATGTAGTATTCTGCAGGGATTGAGCCAGCAGGGTGCCACAGTGACATTTGAAAAAAGCACAGCAGGACACCCGAGGAATTTTACCAGGGATTTCTGAATGCGCCATCTATATACATTATATTTCAAGTTTTGACATTTTACTTTCAGTTTGATGTGAATTCAAAGACATTATAGAACGACTTTACACCTACCTAATGAAAAGTAGATTATAACATTTTTGGGCATCCAAATTTTTAAACAGGGGCCACAATACACTCAGATTTCAACCATACACATATATGTGTACACATTAATTTATCAAAATAATACTAATAATCCTTTTTCAATGTCATGGGAATTATATGGAGATGAAAAAGATATAATTATATGCTTGAGACTGACACTCTTAAGAAATTCCTCAAAACAAAATTGGGTATCTTGAGGGATGCTTTTGAAGGGTTTGGTTGTCCAAAAGACGTCCTGCTGGCAAAGACTAAGCCATGAATAGTTGAATACACTTTATAATATTCATTTGCTATCAACCAGACTGAGGCTATGTCTTCCCATTAGGAGCTGGGCGTATTCAGGTTCCACACACTGTATTAGAATATCTGTATGGACAGTATGGGGTCTGTGGTGAACAGAGCACGTGCATATCCTATTGTTGCTCACTGTAGATGTGCATAATAGGATTCCTGGTTATCAGGGCTCCCCCACAGGACCCTGGCTGAATCAGTGGACACAATGGACCTTGATAGATTTCATTTAATTGGATAATTAAAGTACAGATTAATACCAGCATTGCTCCTGTATGGATTTGCATTTGAATGATTGGGAGGAAAATTAGGAAGGTCTGTCAATCAATTAATGGCCCAGTTTCAATGTTGCATGAACAGCAGAATATGCAGCTGGGGTTAGGGTCCATCATAAGGTGCATTATAAATATCATTCTGGATATCTTTCTTTAGTAGGTCTTAACCAACAGCCTGACATTTAGACAACCAAAATCTATAAAACTTCAGAAAATTTGAATAGTCAGAATCAAGCAAATGAATTTATAACAAAGTGCACTAAATGACTTCAATGTGATAAGTAGCAACAGGTTTGTGATATTAATCTGAATATCTGACTGTCTGCTTAAGAAATAGGACAGCCAAATTATCGATATCGTTTATTTTGTAGATTAAGCTTTAAAACCTTATGTTAGGCCTTTTTGCATGGATTGGTAAATATGTAAGTCCACGATTTAGGAGCATCATAGATAAGTAGTAGCCTGTCCCCTAGGACAAATTCAGAAATGGCACCAGGGCTTGAAATTACGGAGTGCTGTGAGCCTGGGGCTCCTTTAATTCTTCCGCGGCTTTCCCGAATTACTGCAGTAAGCCCAAAAATATTCTGGTTTCTATACATAGCACCTGTAGGTATCTTTTGGAGATGCAATTGGGCTCCCTGAAAAAAAACATTGGAAAAAAACAAAACTGCAATCCCAGGGCATTTTTTCCATTGAAAGGCAAAGTAAGTTAGAGGATCAGTGATGTATAGAACTTCCTTGTATGGTTGAATTACGAGTTGGGATGTGATAGAGTAAAACACAGTAAAGGCTAGTAGATGGGCTACATAGATAGGCATGTATAGTATAGACTTGGATTTGAACCTGATTGCATCCTGGTCTCTGAAGAGGACTGTTGTAAGGAAATCATCCCGTGCTAGGCTTGCTATATGGTAAAGTCATTAAGGCAAAAATATCCCTCGCATTCACCCACTAGGCCCTTTGTATGGTAAAGTATTTATCCCTATAAATATGTCATTAACGTCGTTCGCTCGACGAGCCTTATCGGCATATCCTGGGGATTTTAACAAGTATAGATATTGGTCAATCACTAATTATCGATAAACAGCAGTTAATATGTATTATGGTGGAGAGGTTAATAAAGGAACTCCAACATCAAAATCTGAAAAATCAATTTTCATATTCCTATTTTTATGGTGCAAGCAGGTCGCTTATTGGTTAGTAGTAGTTTAAAGTGGATGAAATATATTCTCACGAGGAGTATGTGATTGGGCACTTTAGGTTGACTCTAAGCTACTAAGACACACAGCAGCCCCTGTGGCTAGAAGTATTTGCAGAGTAAAAGTTGTATCATCAAGATCCCTGTATTTGTGTTCATCACTACACATGCTTGCAACATCTAGTTGTGCACCGTTGCAACAGGACCCATGTTTGCATCCTGGTCTCTCAAGAGGACCCATGTCAGCTGAAGCGGATGGGATGCAGACACTATGTCACAACGTGTTCGCTGATTACAGGGAGCTGTTCTCTTGTCGTCGATGGTCTCACTGTAAAATATGGTATATTTATGGAATAGATGTCTATATAGCTGTATGCTTCAAGGCTGTCAAACTTCCACTTGATTGTATGAAAAACTGATGGGAGTCTCCAATATCTCTGAAGTAAATAATCACTTTTCCTATCCACATGTCCAAAACTAGGTTGGGACTTGAGGGAAATGTGCTCAGCTGCTGAGTTGGTAAATAAAAGCGCATGCTCAGTAAATGGCAATATACACTGGTTCGGGGGCCGCTCTTTAGCAAATGATATGCTAAACATGGATACCAAATGAAAATAGTCCAGAATATGTGAAGCAGAATCTCCTGTGTATAGCTGTGTGGGAGTGCAATATCCATGTTTCTGTTCTCTGGGAACATGGATAATAATAGCTGGGATGTCTCTGGGCTAGACTAACCCGCAGTAGCCGGGATGCAGTAGGCAGGGCTCCTAGCCTCTGTGTGTCCTCATAGCTTTGCAGAACATGGTCTTCTCTAGATGGCATAACGCAAATATCCATGTTCCCACATATATTTTGATCAATAGGGTGTCATGGTATGTATTTATAAGCTAGACCGAATCCCAAATGACAGGCAGCCAGGAAACCAAAAGTAGGTTGATTAATACAGGGTTCTGTAAGAATGAGATTAGTACGTGGCCAGGTAATGTGAATATGGACATGCATTCATTAATCAGGGCTGGATGGCAGCAATGGGATGGCAGTCTTTTAGAAAAGGGGGCGGGAGTGATAGACGGCAAATAGTCAGCCATGGGTAATGTCTGTAACCGGAGAACCAAAATCAACACGAGCCGAGTTGAGCGAGCCAGGCGCCTTGTCAAAGTCTCATCCTGCGAGGGCCTGGATCTATAGTGACAGCAGTGTGACCCTCATATCATATCGTAAGGACATGGCAAGATCGTGCCTAGCCACTAGGCGTGATGCTGATTTTGCTGACGTTTTCCTACGGAGTATTAAATCCCATAGGAATATCAGTATCGTAGTGCTTAATGTTTGTATGTGTTTTCTTATGTTCACCATGCCTTATGTATGCATAAAATAAAGTTCTATAGTCACTGTATAACATCTGTTTTCATACAGAAAGGTAGAATTATCAGTGTTGTTGCCCGATGTGTCTATATGTGTGTTTATACATGTATGTGTGTACCTCATGTGTCATCCTTAAACACACCTGTTTAAAGCAATTGTCCCTGTGCACAAGAGCTCAAAACGGCCTGGCTGATTTGGTACTATATTTCAGAAAAAAATGTTTTTTTAAACAATTAAAGCAGAATCTCCCAATTATTATTTAAGCACCCAAAATATAGCACTTGATGTGAGGGATTCAGGTGCAGATCCACGTCATACATGAGCTGTTCGCAGAATAGCATTCAGGCATAGTATGTAGTATTCACATTGACTGAAGAGGCGGCCTAGGTTTTGGCCCAATGCCAGGTATATCACCTTCCCACTTTGGTATTGATCACCTGTGGCCGGGCAACCTGTATTTCGTTGCAAGGTTTAACAGGAGGTAAGGCTGCCAAGGATACTACAAATAATGTATGATGGGCTGAGATTGGGTGAGGAGGGAGTGTTCCAGTAAGCATGTCATTACTCAGCAGTAATTTAATTGGCTAGGAATTAGGGGAGATTGTCCATTCTATGTCGAGGGGTGTCCTGATACAATGAAACCCCTCTGAAAGACAGCGAGGTGTCCCTGCCCAAGTGATTTATAACCTGGTATCCCTGTCCAATAATGCATAACCTGGTATCCCTGTCCAATAATGCATAACCTCGAAAGTAGCAATGCTGTCTGACCTGGGCTCGAGATAGAATATGGAAACGGTGTTTCCAAGGTACAGCCATACATATACAGTTCTAAGAATTGTGGATGTTGTATTGTTGAAGAAAGATTGCAAGATAATCTATTAATCGTCTCAGTCGGCTTATAAGAAGAGAGAGGTTGAGACCTTCCCGATCGATCCTACAGAAAAATCCATGAAAACAGCATAACTGTGACTCTGTCACCGCTTGGTCGTTCCTTTATTGTATTGAAAAAAAACAACAACATGGCACCGTCGAGGTACCACTATCATTTCCATTTAAGTGGAACTATGTACTTATTACACAGTTCTCATCTAAAACATTTGAATATCAGGTGTTATGTTCTCATTGTAATTTTGCAGGATTTACAGAAAGACTTAAATAACTTCTCTTATTCTAATATATTTGCATTTAGTTCATATTCCCTTCTTTATACTTTTTTCAGGATCTGCGGATCAAGAACAACACAAGTCCCCTGGACAGCACGGGGAGTGCTGCCGATAGTTTCTCGTCCGAGTCGACGAGCAGTACGATAAGTGCCGGCGAGGACAGCATGAACAAATCAGAGTTCGAGGCAGCAGGGTTCGACTCAGCAGAGTTCGAATCTGGGGAGTTTGAGTCCGGAGAGTTTGAGTCGGGCGAGTTTGAGTCAGGTTTCTCAGGAGGTAAGGTTATATTGTTAATACTCCTAAAGTTCGAATCTGGGGAGTTTGAGTCCGGAGAGTTTGAGTCGGGCGAGTTTGAGTCAGGTTTCTCAGGAGGTAAGGTTATATTGTTAATACTCCTAAATACTACACATATTTAATACTTGAGGGCTGCATTTGTTGAGTTTTTGTATTGTGATTCCCAATTATGACGCAAAATTTAATTTTATTTCATTTTTTTTTAGTTTGGCACAAACTTATTTAACTTTTTAGTCCATCTCTGTAGTCAGATGGCAGGTAGACTTGGATTGCTACCCGTCTTTCAGGCAATTTGTGCCTGTGAGGTCCAAAATGTTTTAGAAATATAAGTAATTTTGGTTAATTTTTATGACCAAAGCAGAGTCACCTTCACAAACACAATGAGCCCATACTGCACTTGTCAAAGGGATCTCCACTAGGGGTTGAAAAGGATTCTTCATTTCCCGAAGGATAATGCATAGTATTTTGCTTATTGTTAAAGACTGTGTGCATTTGTTTTGACCCTTCAATATGTAGTCAAAGTAATAGGTAAGCATGGCCATGATGCTTGGCGAGCAGGAAAATAAACAAAACAAATAGAATAATAATTTCAAACATAATAAGTAAGTATGCTTGAATATATATAATAAATGTTATTTTTGGCAAATTTGTAAATTTTCATTTTCATTTTTCTTTTTTCTCAGATGAAGAATTGCGCGAAGGCGACAAGGACTCGTGGGAGCTGATCACGTGCTACTGTATGAAGCCGTTCGCCGGGAGACCGATGATCGAGTGCTCGGAGTGCGACACCTGGATCCACTTATCATGTGCCAAAATTCGCAAGTCGAATATCCCCGAAGAATTTGTCTGTCAGCGCTGCAGGGACTCTAAGCTTACAACGCGGAAATCCACGCGGATACGCAGCGAAAAGAAACACATGAACGTATAGTTTCGGGTCTGGCTATCGCTGCCAGACACGACAGAAAACAGTTCATGTGGAGGAGACATTGTAAATATTATGCTGTAAATTTGAAAATTGCTTGGTGAAGTGAAGAAGACTTGACTGCAAGAACCACTAACAAGAGAAGAGAGAGAGAGAGAGAGAGAGAGAGAGAGAGAGAGAGAGAGAGAGAGAGAGAGAGAGATTGAATATCTATTGTGCACACGAGAATGGAGTTGCAGTAGTCTGTATCAGACTTCCTCTGAGCTTCTCAGGTGTGCGTCGGAGATACTCATGCTTACTAAGTCGTGAATATAGATGTTCATTTGATACTAGCGCCACCTGGTGGTACCACACCTTATCGCCACCTAGTGGTGAAATGTAGTAACTAGAGCCACCTGCTGGTAACAAGAAGTAACTGAAATTCTGGAACCACCTACTGATCAAGTAACTTGCGACATCTACTGGTAACAAGAAGTAACTAAAACCATATAACTATGGAGTGAATTCTGGAACCACCTACTGATCAAGCAACTGGCGACCTCTAGTGGTGGCAAGAAGTAACTGACTTATATGATGGATACTGGCGCCATCTACTGTGAGCAGTAGTAAGTACTGGTACAACCCACTGGTTGCGCAAAGGTTACTGGTGCAGCTAGCATTGTGAAGAACTCTGTACCACCTTGTGGCCACAAAATCTCCTGCCACCTAGTGGTAACAAATAAAACTAGCACCGTTAGATGCAGATGTGTACATAGTCCTATTGGTACCTGTTGTTGTGACGGGCACCATACACCAAATGTGTGAATTTGTTATTGGTTTGGGTGTATATTTTGAATGCTGTTTGTATTTTTGTAAAGGTCAGCATTGGGTGCCCATGGCCTTGTGGAGACTGTGATCAGAGAGAGGCTCGAAACCAAGCGTGACCTTGGGAAAGGTCAGCAATGGGGTGAAGGTCAGTAAACCTTGAAAAGACTGTGATTGCAATCAGGTTGGTACATACTCGCCTATAGTAGGAAATTTTTGATGGCCATCTCGACTCGTTTCTCTTTTTTTTTTGTCCAGGAATTTCCTTTATTGCCTGGCATTTGGTTATTTTACCATGTCTTTGAACCCTTGTTCAGTCCTAAGACCTTATGCAAAATCTATTTTTATGTTTCTTTTCTGATCTTAATTCTGTTCTATTTTTTCATAACCTTTCCTTAAACCTTCCAATGCTAGGCTTCTTTCGTCCAAAACACAAGGACGCAAAGAGTTATGAAAAACATCTAAACCCTGTCATGTTGGTATTCATTGGAATGCTCTCGCAGAGTACTCTCTGATGAGTACCCATTTGTCAGGGTTTCAATTATCGTTCTGGTATTTTGCATCATTTTGCATTGGCCAAATTAGCCACCACCAGCATAAGGGTTAATTTTAATTCTTATTCTAATATAATTCTTTTCTCTCTTCCACCTCACCTCTGATCTCCCCGCATTCTTTCCCTCTCTCTCATTGATTGTTCTTATTCTATTACCTTTATGAGACTGAGATATTGGCTCTGCCCTGGTAAAAGAGGTCATAGCTACTCCCTGTAGGGAGAACTTAGGAAATATTTGATTCATTCATGCTTAAGTCTAGCAATAGCAAATACACTAGCAAATTTGAATCCAGGGGATGTCTTCTACGTGAGGTGTTGCATCGCCTGCATCCTGCATTTATATATATATATATATATATATATATATATATATATATATATATATATATATACACATAGATATGTATATATACATATATATATATATATATTTATATATATATATTTATATATATATATATATATATATATATATATATATATATATATATATATATATATATATATATATATATATATATATATATATATATATATATATATATATATATATATATATATATATATATATATACATACATATGTGGTAATGAAGGTATTTTTGTTGGGCCGTAGAGATACTCTTTAAGCATGAATGGATTGGTGATGTGTTGTTTTCTACTTGGTCATATTGGCTGGACAGTGTCATAATTGGTCAGACACTCTTGGTGCTTTCACATTGAAACAGGGTTGCCTTCAAGGTAGTGTGTATATTTATTCTCAAAGAGCTTTGTGGAGTCATGATAATTCAAAATAAATTTCTGGAATGAAATGCCATGGTTTTATATGTTTGGGGAAATAAGACAGACTTTGCTCATTCAATACCTTTCCCTCGATAAAGTTAATAGTATTAGGTTGAAATCATTCAAATATTGAAGTTAGTATGATGCCTCAAGACTAGTGAGACTTAAGTATTTCTCTTATTTGAAGTATTTTTTCTATCTTAATCTATTTTTACTCTGAAGGTTAAGGAAAGGCATAGAAGCATATGTCTTCATTTGATATACAAAAAACATTCTAGCGAAAGACGAAAGTTGTAAATATGAACTTATTTGTTTTTAATTGTTTTTGAAAATAGTATCCTCATTTTTTAGGTAATTCTAAAGAGGTCTATCCACCTGTGTTCTGAACGCGAATAAAACGACTGAATTTACATAAACATACTTTCAGAAAAATCTTGCTTTCTTGAATTTTATTCACTTTTATTTTCCTGCCATCCATTGATGATCATGTCTTTAATCTTTCACTCAAAAGTTATTTCCAGTTTATGGCAAATGGAAAGAAATAGCTTATTGAACTTAGTGACTTTTTTTTTATAGTCTTCCCTCTTAATAACTGTATAGATATTTAATTATTTATAGTTACCTACATTGTCTGATGACTTATCAATTAACCCCGGTTGTGTATTTCTCCACCAGGTAGCTTTGGGGATGAATATATGCAGGGCTCGAAATCAGGGGGTGCCAGGAGTCCAGGGCTCCCTTGAATTCTCCTGCAGCTCCCTCATATTTCTGCAGGGAGCCCAAAGATGTACTGTTTTCGATACAGAACACCTTTAGGCAGCTTTTGAAGATGCAGTTGGGCTCCCTGGATAAAAGCTTAATTTCGAGCCCTGATATGACGATGAATTGTGTGATTGGGTCGTTGTGAGGTCACTAGTATTGCTCAAACTAAGCTCTGTAATTTGCTCTTTGAGGGAGTCTGGCCTTTAAGGCAACGCGTATAACTGGAGAAAGATTTCATCAAATATGTTTATGCAAGATTTCCGATGCATACCCATTTTATACATGGATTTTTTACCTACGTATCGTAAATTTGGCACACTGTGTTTAAGAAATTGTGATCTTTGATAATTCCATTTCTTTCTAAACACAACAGAAGCTTTGAATGTCTAAATTGTTCTCATTCTTAATATTTGGATAGGCATTATGCTACAAAATTCTGATGTACTGTATGTGGCATACGTCATAAAAATTTATTCCTGCCAGCATATCCAATGTTTGATTATATTCGTGAAGAAAATAAAATAATTTATAACGGATCTCCAGTTTTCCTTAACATTGTACTTGTCCTTTGGACTAAATGGCCATTTCTTCATGCTTTACTGATGGGTTGATCAGCAAGAGAGAAGAGGTGTATAGTTTTGTAATGATGATGTTGGAAAAGAGTGGTGGGAAATAGTTGTGATGAAGGAGGCGATGATTGTGGGGTCATGCTATTGTGCTGAATCTTTGCTGCACTTTTAAAAGGTGTATACAAGATTTTCATTGACCCTATTTGTCTTTGAGGAAACCAGCTTGATTTGAAATGACTTTTATAGATCATATGACTGTACATAAGATTGTCTATTCTGTTTATGGAAGATGTGACGTTTTGACTGAAGACATCAACTGCATCATAGCCAGATGTTTGCATTCTTAAGGTTTTCTCACATGTTTGTATTCAATGATACATGATATAAAGCAAAGATTTTAACGGTTATTTCTATTGGTGTTATGGTGATTTCTTTTTAAGAATTTTTCAAAACACTTAATTTCTTGAGATGTGTTATCTAAGAATCCTTAACCAATTGATGTCTGGACTCTTCATAACAGAGCAATAATTTGAGGAACATTTCTCTGAAATCTGTAATTAATCAACGATCCTGCTTGATTGCTTCCCATTTGAAACATTGTTACCAGTCCCAAGTAGTATGTTCAAAAACTTTATCAAAATTTTGCCAATGCCATGGTACTGCAGAATGTCACTCAATATTTTACTGAATGGAACCAAATGGAATTAAGATGAAATAAAATGTCTAAAACCAGAGTGACTGCAAAGAAATTTCTAAATGAAATTTGTTTGTTTCTTTGTCCGAGAAACAGTGTTCCTTCAGACAAATTTTTCAATCACTGTGAGACATACATTGAGATATAAAAGGTAAGACACCCTAGAACTTACAACATTGATAACAAATATTCTATGAGATTATTCCTGTTTCAAGTAAGGGTATGATAGAAAACTCATGGTGTATGTAGAAACTATTTTTACAGTGCATCTGCAACATGCATGTTTTAATGTAGAAGTTTTAAGCGTATGTTGAAGACTTTTACTAAAACATCAATGGGCATTTTAGTACGCACAAACCATTCGCTCTTATGTTTTTGATGCAGAGTATCCACTGTGTTTCTATTCGTGGGTAAATGAAATGAACAAAACCTGAAAGAAATCTTGATTCCAATTATCTGGAATTCAGTTATCTGTTCATTCTGGTGTATGATTATCTGGATCCTAGTAAGGACAAGTATAATCTCTTTGTCTGCTAAGTATTAAACATAACAGGATAAAAAAGGCTCAGCTACATAAGACTTAGTTGCTACTCCTTTTGAATAAACTGAAATACCATAGGTTTGAAATGCGATGTAATCAAAGGTGTATGATTAGATGGGGCTTTTGAACATGGATGTCACAAGTTATTTTGATGTTGGGGAGTCAGGGTTGAAAAAAAAAACTTGAGTGGATTAAGGATACTGCCATTTGTAACATAGCTAATAACTTTTGTAGAAGCGTTTTGAGCACAATTTTGTAATAAAATGAATAATACCCAAGGCAACTCTTCTTTCCCATCTACCGCATTGTTGTGGAAGTGCTCTCATTAGGTTTCCAAGTAAGCATTTGACTAACTTTCTTGTTTTAAAGGTTTCTTCAAGTCTTTTATATTGTTCCGTTAGAAATGTTCTTGGTTTTATGTCTTGCACCAACAAATCTTGAGAGTAGTCATTATTTTGATATCCAGGTGAAAGGAATCAACATTAACCCTTCCAATGCTGAGGCAACTTTCGTCCCAAGCAGAATGATGCAAAGATTTTAGAAAACCATCTAAACCCTGTCATGTTGGTATTCATTTGATAGCTCTCATTGAGTTCTCTCATATGAGTACCCATATGCCAGGGTTCAGACATTTTTCAGGTGTTTTTTTGCATCATTTTGTATTGGCCAAATTAGCCAACAGCAGTACAAGGGATGAATGAAATCTGCTAGCCCTAGCTGGCCTTAGTAATGAAATGTGATTCCATTCAGAACAGCAAAACAATGTGATGGTAATAATAAAGTAATTGAATCATGTACATAAACACATCTTGATCTATTACATGATTCTATTTATTTTAGGAACACGATATTGATGCTTCGATTAAACCTTAAAGGTCAGACCATTAGTCATTAACATCTTTTACAAAGAGAGTTTGACTGTTAACATAGTATCATATGTGTAGAGCGTTTTTGCTACTCAAGATATTTTCGTCTGTGGAGTAAGTCTTTAATTTCGGTACAAGATACTAATTTCTTGGGTTAGAAGTTGCTAAATCTTGCAGTAGAGATGAACTGAGTTTAGCCCTTTCCATGCTGAGGCTACTTTCGTCCATGGCGGAAAAATGCAAAAAAAACTTTGAAAACCATCTTAACCCTGACATGTTGGTATTCATCTGAAAGCCCTCGCCGAGTACTATCATAGGAGTACCCATATGCCAGAGTTTCGATCATCTTTCCGCTTTTTTGCATCATATTGTATTTATCAAATAAGCCACCAGCAGCCAAAGGGTTCGAACTGATCATTGGTGTGTGATAAAACAAGGGTATGCTGCACAATCAAGTTGTAAATATACAAAGTAAGCACACAGTCACATTTTTGTTTTAGCATCACATTCCAGATTGGAAATGGAAACATACTATGCAGTATAACGGCATTGATGCCAGTTTTTCTAATGATCGCAAATCAAAAAATTGTAGAGCAAGATTTGGCCACCACTGTGACAGCAGAGTTGTAAAATTTGTAACAAAGTTGTCAATAAAACCTATTTACTTTGATTAGGAGTTGTTTGTTTTCATGCCATGACCTGTTTTCTAGATATTTGATTATTGGCTATTAACATGCTAAGATGAATAATATTCAGTCCTTTCCTAACAAACCTGATTATAAGGTAAAACCAGGCCTCGGGTATAATAGTACATATATTGATTTAGATACAACAACAAACAAGACTAAGGTTTAATAGGTCCATTCTTTATTCAATTGCTTCACAACAATTCTGTCTTTTCTTTTGTTCAGCCAATTAATGATTATCCGTCTTTCGCACCACTAACCACACATATGTGTGCAGTATGTATGCTTTATTGACTGTACAAGTTTACAAAATTCATACTTATACAAATTATCGCTCATGTAGAAATGAGTAGAAAGTATTCTCCTGACATCACCCCAAATTAGCTGCTTCCTAAAGGGGCGCCTGATATGAAGTAATGTCCATGTGAGCTCCTGATATGCTGGTTTAACCCTTCCAATACAAAGGCTACTTTTGTCCAAAACATAGGGCCACAAAGATTTTGGAAAACCATCTTAACCCTGTCATGTTGGTATTCATTGGATAGTTCTTACTAAGCGCTCTCAGATGAGTACCCATGAGCCAGGGTTTCGGACATTTTTCAAGGTTTTTTGCATCATATTGTATAGGCAAAATTAGCCACCAGCAGCATATGGGTTAAGGTAATCCCTGACCATTTTACAGGAAATCAATCACTCTGCTCCCTACTCATCCAAATTACTGTGTGTACCAATTAATCCAGCTCAGAGCTCAGCCCCCTTTAACAGACTACGCCTATCTAATATTGATTGCCATCATCTGACCAGTTAAGTATTGTTCTATGGGATAAATTCTGGTGTGAAGACCGGAAATATGACCCTTGCTAAGGAAATTGCAATTTAATGAACTTAATCCCTAATTACTCTTTCTGGGATGGAAAGACACACATTGGTTTAGAAACAACGTGACTAACACCATGTGTTTTATTAGCACTTTTGCCCTGTACTTCAATAACACATTGTGCTCTTGCACCACAAGGTAAGTCTACAATGGCAGACAAGGAAAAAATCAGAAATTCAAATATTTTCTGAAATTAGGAGCAAGCTGTATGAGATCTTTGTAGACAACAGATATCACACCCATTATCCAGACAAGAATGTTAGACATAAGTTATTCTTTTTTACACACTTGTTTGCAAAGGTATACATCAAAGGCTTATGAGTCTTTGTCTTATAAGCCTTTGTATACATGTAAATCATACAGCACCATCATAGGTTAAAAGACCAACATGTCCCCCTGGTGGCCAGGAGAGAAACTAAAGAAAATGTAACAAAAATGGCTCCGACATATGGATGGCTGATATTTTGGTTGGTGAATGGTGGCTGGTATCAAACCATATACTTGCTAACTCGCCTTGACAAGTGAAATATTTCAGAGGTAATTTGGCTGGGTTTTGCCTAATGAAGAAGAAGATAATAAAGCAGCCACATGTTGGGGAGAGTACATGTTTATTTGAGTCAAATTTGGAGGGACAGATTTACAAAGTTTTCATACAAATCAAGCGAATATGTGTCCTATAGTATATACATATTTAAAACCTAAAGCCAAATAGGTATCATTATTTTTGCCTTGATATAAGCCAATGGAATGACTGCATCCAATATGACCTGCAGATAATAAAGATCTGCATGGGTAAGATGCAACTTCAAGACAAAATGACAGAAAAATACGAAATTTGTGCCCTAAGGTGATATTACCAAAAAATATGACACGTGCTCTCTCACACAGCGATATGACAACTGAATATGACTATGAAGTTCAACAAAGTTTTCAACATTTATTCTACAAGTTGTGTATTACATGTACTTTATTGTGGACTGTGGAACAATGAAGAATGCCTTATTGACCTTTCTCTTGGGGTGACATGAGTGATAGGAGTGGTGGCCTTGCCATCCGCTCCCGCCCTTGGGCCAGGCCACCAGCCCAGTCTTCAGGCCTGTGACAAATATATGTACTCGTATTGCCCTGAGGAAAGGTCAATATTGCTTTAGTTATAAAAGTATTGGTGATGCTTTGGAGGGAGAACAAGAATTTTACAACCATAAAAATGCATCTCGCTACTAGAAAATTTATAACATCTTTAGGTACCAGTATTCACATTTAAAGGGCAAATGCACCATCATGATGATTTAGGTTCAAAATGTGCCTATATGTGTCACCTTTCAAATAAGACCACCCGCAAGTCTGTCCTCCTCAGCACTCCTCAGATATGGCTTATGAAAGTTAGTAAAAAACTAGCCTGAGTCTGGGCATGGAGGCTGCCATTATCAGAAGTGGTGCTTATGAAGTGACTGCCAGCCCTGCTTCTGATTGGTTGAGAGATATCAGTGGCAGCCACTTCCAGCCACTGATATCTCTCAACCAATCAGAAGCAGCACTGGCAGTCACTCCATACCACTGATTGTGCTTAATTGGGCTTAATTGGCCTGCAATGTCAGCCTCCATGCCCAGACTCAGGCTAGTTTTTTACTAACTTTCATAAGCCATATCTGAGGAGTGCTGAGGAGGACAGACTTGCGGGTGGTCTTATTAGAAAGGTGACACGTATAGGCACATTTTGAACCTAAATCATTATGATGGTGCATTTGCCCTTTAAGTAAAGGTTAAAAATTACATACATGTTCAATTTGACATACACTGCGTTTACAAATTTCTAACTGAATAGCTTTCGTGTCCTGTGCTTTTCTAGGATTATTGGTTTCCGACAGCCATCCACCTAAGCTTATGGCCAAGGTTATGCATCTCATGATTCTCATACTTCAAAATTGTCCAGATACCATTTCTTTAGGGTTGAGAATCATCAACTTGTCGATAAGGCAGGGTCTTCAATCCGCCTAAAAACTGCAGGAAACTTGTCCCCTTTATTCCTAGTGACCTTCTTGCCTTCTTCTGTGCTTTCATACAGTTTCTCCACCACTGGGTCTTTTTCCTAGTAAAACAGAGAAATTCATTTTAGGATTAGAGTTAAGTTAACTGATGAAGTGCATTACAAACCATCAGCCCTTAGCAGAGAAGCATTTAGCTGGTAAGTTGATCCTTATGCTGCTGGTGGCTAATTTGGCCAATAGAAAATGATGCAAAAAACCAGAAAAATGACCTAAACCCTGGCACATGAGTACTCATCTGAGAGCACTCTGCGAGAGCTATCCAATGAATACCCACATGACAGGGTTTAGATGATTTTCAAGAACCTTTGCATTCTTGTGCTTTGGACAATAGTAGCCTTAGCATTGGAAGGATTAATAGTTATAGCTTACCTCTCCACATTCTACTTGCAGACTAATGAGCATTGAACACAGATTTTAAGCAAACCTCCTAATTTTAAGATCTAAGGGCATTGGTAGTCTCACTTTTTAGACAAGTCTTGATATTGATAATACTATTCCCATTACTATTAACTTATCTGGCTGTTAGGTAATACTAAAATCCCCCCCCACTTAAACTGTAAGGCTTTAAGTAGCACTTACTGATACCAGCAAACACTCCTTTGCAGCACCCAAGTACTACTTACAGTGCTGGTAAGTGGTACTAAGGACTGAAGTATGATTGATGCATGTAGCCATCACAGCCTTTATGCCAAAATAATTCTAAAATGAGTTTTATATCATCCTAAAATTGTTCTTTCCAACTGTTCATGTTCATGATATATCAAAACAATACAAATCTGGGCACATCAAGATAACGACACAATGAAATATTCTAAAAGCCCTGCAGACAATTTCTCCTCATCACTAGATCATTTCAGAAGAAGAAACCTTCAAAGATGACATCTTAGGGGGAAAATGCTAGTGATGTCATTGATATGAAATTTTATCGATTTGATTATTTGATATATTTTTCGATTTGATACGCCGTAACGTGCTCGTAGGGCACAATTATTTATAGGGATGTCGTTGACATCTCTTTATTTTGGTTGGATACCCTGTGTGTTGGCCATATGCCTTTGTAAAGCACACCATTCCTTCCAGTTTCTCTCACAAAAGCCATAGAAAATACTTCAATATTTAGTTAGAGTTTCACTTTGCATTGTCTAACAGGAAAATGTCCAGGAAAAGTGTATTTTTCATTAATAATCATACGCCATTATTGGGGTACAGAATATCGATTATTTCGATTCGATACCCAACCATTCGATTTGATTTAATTGACAAAGTGAAAATGTCGATTTATTGATTTGTCGACTATCGATGACATCCCTAGAAAATGCTGTACTTACCATTTCCTCTTCTGACATTCTTTGGAAGAGAGGGAACTCTGTGAAGTGTTTGACCATCCATTCATGAACCTCTTTCACATCAGTTATTGTGTATACTATGCCCTGAGAAAAAAGAAAGCACATCATGAGTAACTTCTGAAACTAATGCATGGTCACCAGCAGTCTTAGCCAGCAGGGTGTATGGGCGTCATTTGGACACCCAAACTCTAAAATGTTACCCCTCAGGTCTCAGGACACCCATTTTTTGTGAGTAATTCCTCAAAATGTTTTTTCCACCTCAATATATAATTCCCATCACATTGTATAAGAATATTATGCCTTATTTCAATAAGTAAACACATTTTCATTGTTGCAATATGAGATTATTGTGATCTCCCTTAAAAATTAGGACACCCAAAAGAATAGAATAAAGCGTGTTTATTTGAAGGAAAATTGTTTGTGACTTTGGGATTAACTTTTCCTCAAAAAAATTGTTACAGTAGCTTTTGATACAGAGATAATCGGGCAGTTCTGACTGATACTGGCATGAATGAGTTATTCAAATTTTTCACTCACCCCAACTTTGAGTACATAGGCATACTCTGCCAGGAGAGTTGGACTGATGATCCTCCACTTGTGCTTGGTCTTCTTAAAGTGAGGGTCTGGGTACAGGAAAAACATCTTGCTAATCTGGAGAGAAAATCAAAAATCATGGTACTACATTTCCATTGCAGATTCCAGCCATGATTCTAAGGAAATCATTTGAAGTACACATACAAGGATAATGAGAGGGTTTTTTAAACTGAAGTGTAAAGAAATGCAAAATCAGAAAATTAAATGATTTGTTGGTCAGTTACAATGACGTACTTAAGCAAGACCAATCCCTTTAGTGAAGAGAATTAAAGTTAAATTGCACATTTCAGAATTAACTCAAGAATGCTTGCAATTCATTTTTAAGCCAAGTAAACATGTCAATCATTTTACCACCATCAATATAAAAAGTTTCAGGTAAAGACGACACATGAAAGGAAAACAAGTTATTAAACTTGAAGAGAAAAGCAGTCTTATTGCATATCTTATACATGAGGCCTAAAAAAAGAAATTGCTTGTTTCCTGTAACAGTCTGAAAAAAATAGGGTAGGTAGATCGGTAAAAAAAAAATTTTTGCAGTATTTTTTTGGTCAAAAATGTGTGCTTTATGCATGTTTTTCGTTGATTGGGAGTTGGGAGGGTGAAAAAAACTTTTGGGGTAGTGACTTTTTTGAATAAAAACTTGCTAGGGTAGGGTTACAGGAAACAAACAACTTTTTTTAGGCCTGACGACCAAAGATGCACACTCTCTTCTCATGTTTTTAAACACAATACATGTATTTCAATTTCAAAATCACTGACACATGTATTCATTCACAAGATCTGCCGGTAACAGTCTTTGCTGTGCAGTATGTTTTTAAACACTCTATCTGGCTTGAAATACATGAACTTTTCAAGGCTGAACATTTAACTCTATAAAATAAATAATTCACACAGCACAAACCTGACTTTTCTTGAAATAATTTGGTAAGTATTTCATGGCATTTGTTCTGATGCAGGAGACGTTTGGATATTGGCCAGGATTCTGAGCCCTGAGGGCGGTTATCCTGTCTTTGACATAGTCGGACACCTTGACTCTTATCTCCAGACCCAGCATCAGGCTCTCAGGGAACATCGGTGAAAGGGTCACTAAAAAACATAAAAAAGAACAGCATCAGTTACATCCTAAACAACAATAGAAAATAATTATAATAATACTAATACTAAGTACTACTACTACTATTACTACTATTAATAATAATGAACGATAATGATAATCATCATCTTTTTTTATAATAAACTAGTAAATTTTCATGGTTCATTGCAGCTAAAAACACATAGGAAAAAAAAGTTATATCCTAAACAATTGTTCAATAATAAACCAATAAAATAGTAATATCATGGTTCATTGCAGCTAATATATGCTTTACTGCATTATGGCATCACATGTCTTTTGAACGAAACATACTTCTTGACGAATAAGACAACTAAAAAAACTTAGTTGGTCCATTAAAGAGCATCCGAAGTGAGTAGAATGTAACATATTTGTATGTTACATCCTGATTACACTGGTTGAGTGACACATTGTAATATTCTTTTAGTGGAAATGATTTTTTTTATCTGTACCAAGAAGTCCGCCATAACCACAACCGATGTCCAAGAAATCCACCTTGTGCGATGGCTTAGATTCCTCCATCTTGTCTTTAGGGTCATCATGAAGATCGTCTTTAGGGGCTGGTTTGAAGAATTCTGGGTAATATTCTGCCCAAGTCATTGCCTCTGGACTCACAGGACTGGAAAATTAAAATATAAATTGACTTAATGATATCATATACCTTATTCTATATACAAATCACAACTTTTGGGTGTCCTGATATGTGATGATTGTGATTTCTAAAGATTTCGGTGTCTAAATGATGGCCAAATACCATGCTGGCGAAGGTCCACTAGCCAGCTGAGCAATACTCTAAATTTCATAGAAGATGGTTTGTTAGGAAAATATGTTTATTACTCCTCAAAAGTCAAAATTGAAAAATCATCATAGAAAATTTTGCCTGTCCAAACAGGTTTTTAGGAAACTACCTGTCCGAAAGACAGGCAGGACGGGTCCTAGCTAAGTCCCTGGACTGAGATACATGTATCATGTATTTGCCTATATCATAACTTTAAATTTTGACTAGTAATCATCAAAAGGAAAATAGCTGAAGTGTAAACTGCCCTTTATGACACACTACGCTATAAATGTAGCTGGTTTAAGGATTTGAAGTATATAATTAGCTAAATCTGGATGGGCAGAAATTTTGAAATTGCTGTTTTGGACAGGTATTTTTGAAATCCTGGCTAAGACCATGTCTCAGTGTGTCTACATAACTGCTTAAAAAAAAATGTTAGGTTTATAGTCTTGTTCCATTTTATCAATGTTCACACGACTCTTACATTTATTCCCCAGCAGGCCTGTTCAATCTTTGAACCATTTCAACTCCCTGGGGAGCATGCAACCTTGGCAGCCATTCCGCGCTCTTAGGTTGAAACAATCACATAGCCATTCTGCCCTTAATGCCAGGTACCCTATTCACAGCTGGGTGAACTGAGGCAATGTGAAGTTAACTGTCTTGCCCAAGTACAGACCAAAGTGACCCGGCCGGGAATCGAACCGGCGACCCTCTGATCGCTGGTCCAACACCTAACCAATTGAGCTACCCTGACAGCCCCATGATTAGATTCAACCTCTACTTTTGGGCTATTCGCTGCAGCCAACCTGTTCTAGTTGACCGGCTGGTTTCATATCCACTTGGTTATATTCATCTAAAACCTAACCAATTGAGGCTATTCGCTGCAGCCAACCTGTTCTAGTTGACCGGCTGGATTCATATCCACTTGGTTATATTCATCTAACACCTAACCAATTGAGCTACCCTGACAGCCCCATGATTAGATTCAACCTCTACTTTTGGGCTATTCGCTGCAGCCAACCTGTTCTAGTTGACCGGCTGGTTTCATATCCACTTGGTTATATTCATCTAAGATGTAGTTTAACATCCAATTTGACCCAATCTTGTCTAGTCTGACACTAGTTCTATTCGTTCAACTGAGACCTTAAAAAAGAAGGGACGGGTGCCAGCAGGTTTCCCAACAAACGTGGGGGTTACCATATGGGTCACAGAAAAAGAGATCAACTGATATACCCTGCTTGTGCGCTATCAATGCAAGGATCCGGCCGTGAAACTCAAATGCTGATTACACTACAGGCGTGTTCCTCACACAACACAAGTATGCATCAACTTCACACTGGGCCTAATGTAATTCTATGTTTTTTGGGCCATGGCTTCAACTCCCTGTTTTTCTCTCTCCCATATGTTCAATAAGTTGACTAATTAACATGTCACTTCAAGGGACAATTTTCTCTATTGGTTTCTAAGTTTTACTCAACTAATTTCGCATCGATTGCAAAAGTTATGACTACTCTACATAACCATAAACTCACTAAATAAAACTATGATCTGATATTGGGTTCGAATGAGCCCTCTGTCGGTAAAATTTCTTCTGGGGAAGTCGTGGAACATCTTTGGCTGCCATGCTTGCTTGTCTGCTAGAAATACTCTCTAACCCCTGATGATAAATAGTAAATTAAAATGAATAATTTTACCATAACTAAAGAGAATTTGAGAATAATAATAAATCAAATTATTATCTGGTGTGATTCTATTAAATTTTACATTAGTTTATAATTTTAGATAGTGTTTTATTTACTAATTTCATCACCGGAAGCGGTAAGAGATATACAAAATTCAAAATGGCGGAAGGGGGCACGAGTTTTCGTGAAGTCGTACCAAATGATGGTTCTCCCACAAGATGGAAAGAGATAACGGTCAATACAGGTATTGCACTTACTTAATCAATACTTTAAGTCTTAAATGGCCCAGTTTTGGTGCATGGTTTGGTGTACTTTTCTTTCAAATCGAGTTTCCATTTCAGCTTTTGGTTTGCCGCCTTCATTGTATTCAAAACCGAATCTCACATTAACAACTCACACTGTTTATAGAAGTGACAGCCTGTCTTTATGGTTATAGACAGACATGTATATACGTGTCTCTGGTTACAAACTTATGTGCTATCTTTTTGGGGAAATTGTAATTCTGAACTAGAATATTCATTCATTTTATTTTTCTATATTTTAAACTTTAAATCTTTATCTTAATGAAACAACTGAAAAGTTAGCCGGGGCCGACTCTAATACTCATTTTATATATTGACGTTATTGGTATTAGAGTCGGGGGAAGCCCGTATACCCTACAATGTTATTTTTCAATCTTCCCAAATTTCTCCGTCGGTGTCAAAGTTACCTCATACCTGACTGCACTAGGATGACTAATATGATCTAGCAATGCGTGCCGCTAACTTCGTGTGTCGGTAAAATCACTGTTAACGGAATGGTAGTCCAAAGATTTCTTGAGAAGATTTGTTTATCAAATGGTCACCACCATCTTGCCGAGTTTGCGAGAGGTCAGAGCGAGATTTAATCAAAGAGCGACTTCTATTTGTAATTCGGCACATGCCGCCTATTGTTTATGAAAATGGTCTTGGGCCTGCCGTATGTGCCGAATTACAAATAGAAGTCGCTCTTTGATTAAATCTCGCTCTGACCTCTCGCAAACTCGGCAAGATGGTGGTGACCATTTGATAAACAAATCTTCTCAAGAAATCTTTGGACTACCATTCCGTTAACAGTGATTTTACCGACACACGAAGTTAGCGGCACGCATTGCTAGATCATATTAGTCATCCTAGTGCAGTCAGGTATGAGGTAACTTTGACACCGACGGAGAAATTTGGGAAGATTGAAAAATAACATTGTAGGGTATACGGGCTTCCCCCGACTCTAATACCAATAACGTCAATATATAAAATGAGTATTAGAGTCGGCCCCGGCTACTGAAAAGTATATATCATAATCATAGACAGGTGATCGGGATACTTTGTCCAGAGAAATCTCCCGATCGGGATGATTCTCAAGCTCAATGATCTTTACCTCCCACTCTGAATAGTTCACATCATGTGACATGGGTACTAGGGATGTCATCGATAGTCGACAAGTCGATAAATAGACATTTTCACTTTGTCAATTAAATCGAATCGAATGGTTAGGTATCGAATCGAAATAATCAATATTCTGTACCCCAATAATGGCGTATGATTATTAATAAAAGATACACTTTTCCCAGACATTTTCCTGTTAAACTAATGCAAAGTGAAACTCTGACTAAATATTGAAGTATTTTCTATGGCTTTTGTAAGAGAAATTGGAAGGAATGGTGTGCTTTGTTCAGGCATATGGCAAAAACACAGGGTATCCAACCAAAATGAAGGGATCTATCAATGACATCCCTATAAATAAGTGTGCCCTACGAGCACGTCTCGGTGTATCGAATCGAGTCGAATCAAATCGAAAAAAATATGTCAATTAATCGAATCGATAAAATCTCATCAATGAGTTATGATATCACTAATGGTTACCCCGTTCGGGATAATTTTCTCAAACCGCAAGTTTTCGGGTTAGGGAACTTAGGGATAAGTAATTAAGTATCCTGTTCGAGGTATAGCATTCAATCTAAATGGGAAGGTCAACTTTTACTGTTGACCTTCCGAAAAGCACTCATCCAAAATTAAAATCGGAAATGGAAGTTAATAATATCTTTATTAAGTATGGGATTACTGACTTTAAGCAGAATCCCATGTCTGAAACTGATTTTATTTAAAAAAATCCTGTCAGGGTGTACCGGCAATGCACGTAAACGGAGTCAATGGCCTGCTGGGAAATATATTGAGTAAGCTCAAGGCTGCACAGACGTCTGGGATTTGAGGAAATATCAGCTCAGCAGCTACCAGGCGGCTAAAGTGCTCAATCTATAAGTAATTAGTTTTTTGTGGCCAAGTCTCAATAATTGACAATGTACCCCGATCGGGAGAAATCTCCCGATCGGGGTATCTAACGGGACCTGATAGAAGGATTCTGGTCATATTGTACTTTGCAACCTCAATTCTGGTACCTACCAGAATTAAGCAATGCTGGTACGTAGCAGAATTTTTTATTGCATTTAGCATAAGAGTTTCTAGAATTGTCTGAATATACAATGCTGGTATTGGTACACAATTTTATTCCAGAATTGTTACTACAATTCTGGTCCGTACCAGATTTAGCTGCGAATTATTTTCCTGCTGCTGGCTGAATGATGTCGTTAGTTAATCAATGTACTAGTTAATATTCATTTATTCATGTCTTCCCAAACTACCCCTGACACATCACGGCAAAGTACTTATAAAACTAACGGCATCCTTCAGCGCAGGGTCTTAGCCAGGATTTAGAAATTGGATGCCCAAGATCGGCAATTGTAAAAATTTTGGGCATCCAAATTTTTAAGGGGGACTTCAATATATTCAGATTTCAACCATAAACATATATACATTTATCAAAATAAGGCATTATGTCCTTATACAATGTCATGGGAATTACATGGAGATGAAAAATTTCAATTATATGCTAAAAGATTGACATTTTAAGAAATGACTCAAAAAAAATTGGGATGTCCTGAGGGGTGCTTTTTAAGGTTTTGAGTGTCCAAAAAGACACCCAGACGCCCTGCTGGCTAAGACCATGCTTCAGCGGGCTCCAACTGCCACGTAAAAGAACTCTTGGGCAATTCTCCTATGTCCCAGTTTGAACTGAATTAACAAATCTGGTGCGCTGAACTTTTTAGAATTGTCCAAACAATTGTGGTACATACTAGAATTGTTTGTAGGGAACAATTCTGGTTACAAGTACCGGAATTGCAGAATTCTCTGACATATTCTGTTTTATGTACCAGTATTGAGTTTGTAAAAACGCTGCCGGGTTGCTAATTTTGTTAGCAAATTATACAAAAACCCTGAAAAATGACTGAAACCCTGGCATATGTTAATAATGCATCTGAGTTAGTACTAGGTGAGAGCTATCCAATGAATACCAAAACAGGGTCTTAGCCAGGATTTGGAAACTGGGTGCCTAAAATTGGCACTTGCAAAATTTTTGGGCGTGCAAATTTTTAGGGGGGACCCCAATATACTCATATTTGATGATATTTCAACCATAAACATGTATAAATTTATCAAAGTAAGGCTTGATATTCTTATACAATGTCATGGAGATGATAAAATTCACGGACACCTATATGCTTGAGATTGACATTTTAAGAAATTCTTCATAATTTTTTTTTGGGTGTCCTGAGGGCTGTTTTTTAAGGGTTTGGGTGTCCAAAAAGACACCCAGGCGGCCTGCTGGAGTGCTGGCTAAGACTACCGTAAATTCTCGGAAATCTCGGCTGCCCTAGGAATCTCGGCCACTATAATTAATCTACCAAATAATTACTGGGGAAATTCGCCCACCCCTGATTCATCCAAGGACACATTTCACCAAAAGTCGGCCACCAAGTAAATTTCATTGATATAAGAAAAAACATTTAGATTTCCAAAGTTTGCGATTGATTTTAGATTATTAACGATCGTTTCTAGTGCCCATATCGGCCAAAAGACGATCGGTGCGAAACCGGAAGTAGGTATCGCATTTCTGCGTGTAGAGTGGAAATGTGGAATACAGCTTGGGCGGCGCCATTTCGAAATAAGACTTGTCAACAACTTGAACAAGTATATAATTCAATGCGTATTTGACGTGCGGCAGCAAGAATAAACAAGTAAACAACATACAAGGGAGGCAAGTTACTTTACAAGTATATATAGCAGAGGAATGACAAGTCAGGTAGGTGGACAATAATGATTTTGTGGGGGAAAATTGTATTATTGTTCACAAAGTTAGCGATCAATTTTCCATCTAGCTTTCGTTTCAATTCAATTGACAATTGATAATTTTGGCCAAAGTGAAAGACATGTGTAAATTTAAGAAGTTTCTGATTGGTTTTAGATTATAAAAAACATTTTTAGTGTCCCTATATCTGCCAATACGTACGATGGTGCAAATGTGACGGATAGAATAAAAACTTGCGCAGAGCAGAAAATAAACTTAAACATGCGATAAAATAAAAACTTGAGCAGAGCAGAAAATAAACTTAAAAACACGCTAGAATAAAAACTTGCGCAGAGCAGAAAATAAACTTAAACACGCGATAAAATAAAAACTTGAGCAGAGCACAAAATAAACTTAAACACGCGATAAAATAAAAACTTGCGCAGAGCAGAAAATAAACTTAAACACGCGATAGAATAAAAACTTGCGCAGAGCAGAAAATAAACTTAAACACGCGATAGAATAAAAACTTGCGCAGAGCAGAAAATAAACTTAAACACGATGGTAAAATAGACTAGCGCCAGTCTCACAATCACGTCACGGATTAGAGACGGGTATCGCCCCCCATCTTGAATAACCACGTCATTTGTATCCTCAGTTCCGGGCCCATCATGAATACGTTACAAATCAGAATCTGTATACAAAAAGCACCGTCCATATTAAAGACATGTTGCGTGGCCTATAATAAATACGGTTAAGTAAGAACATGTATATTTAATGTGATTTTGTAAACAAGGGCCACGCATTTTGGCGGCCGGTTACGATTCATGCCATGTAACTTTTAAGGGCCAAGCAGTATATATCTTCATTTATTTATGTTATAGTCTGTCTGACTCGAGTTTGGCAATCACTTTTTTGTGACAAAACGTTCGATTTTTCCATCCAAACTTGGCACATATGTTAGGAGCACTACTTAATACGAAATCACATTAAATATACATGTTCTTACTTAACCGTATTTATTATGGGCCACGCAACATGTCTTTAATATGGACGGTGCTTTTTGTATACAGATTCTGATTTGTAACGTATTCATGATGGGCCCGGAACTGAGGATACAAATGACGTGGTTATTCAAGATGGGGGGCGATACCCGTCTCTAATCCGTGACGTGATTGTGAGACTGGCGCTAGTCTATTTTACCATTGTGTTTAAGTTTATTTTCTGCTCTGCGCAAGTTTTTATTCTATCGCGTGTTTAAGTTTATTTTCTGCTCTGCGCAAGTTTTTATTCTATCGCGTGTTTAAGTTTATTTTCTGCTCTGCGCAAGTTTTTGTTTTATCGCGTGTTTAAGTGTATTTTCTGCTCTGCTCAAGTTTTTATTTTATCGCGTGTTTAAGTTTATTTTCTGCTCTGCGCAAGTTTTTATTCTAGCGTGTTTTTAAGTTTTTTTTGTGCTCTGCTCAAGTTTTTATTTTATCGTGTGTTTAAGTTTATTTTCTGCTCTGCGCAAGTTTTTATTCTAGCGTGTTGTTAAGTTTATTTTCTGCTCTGCTCAAGTTTTTATTATATTTCGGTTTAAGTTTATTTTCTGCTCTGCGCAAGTTTTTATTCTAGCGTGTTTTTAAGTTTATTTTCTGCTCTGCTCAAATTTTTATTTTATCGCGTGTTTAAGTTTATTTTCTGCTCTGCGCAAGTTTTTATTCAAGCGTGTTTTTAAGTTTATTTTCTGCTCTGCTCAAGTTTTTATTTTATCGCGTGTTTAAGTTTATTTTCTGTTCTGCGCAAGTTTTTATTCTATCCGTCACATTTGCACCATCGTAAATACGTACCGGCTCCGAAACCGGAAGTTAACACATCGATCTCATCGGCTGCGCCAGTTTCAGGGCTCGACGTTAAGGCTAGCCCCGTAGCCCCGGGCTAGTTATTGAAAGTCAGGGCTAGTCAATTCTACCTGTGAGTAGCCCTGAGGGGCTAGATAGAATTAGAATATCAGCGCTTAAAAATTTATGAAGCCCAACTTTGGCTCTGCATACCTGGATGATAATTTAACTCAATTTACCACAATACACTGTATTCTTTTCATGTTATCAACAGAGGCTATGATATCAACAGAGATCACTACTTCAAAAGAGTTGTCATTAATATCAGGGCTAGCAAAAATATTTCAGGGCTAGTAAAAGTTTCGGTAACTAGCCCTGCTGGGCTTATGAAGTTTTTTCTTAATGTTGAGCCCTGAGTTTGTAAAATTTGATGCGTAATTCGGCGTGCGGCAGCAAGAATAAACAAGTAAACAACATACAAGGGAGACAAGTTACTTTATTAGTATAAGCAGAGGAATGACAAGTCAGGTAGGTGGACAATAAGGGTTTTGTGGGGGAAAATTATATTCTTGTGTACGAAGTTAGCAATCAATTTTCAGTTCCATCTACATCATAGTACATGTACCTTTCGTTTCAATTGATGATATCGACGAATCTCGGCCATGGTGTCTGACATTTGACCTCTATTTTCAGTAAATTTCGGCCACCATCAGCCAACTAAAATCGTAATTATTAAAAAGTGTCCGAGATTTGCGAGAATTTACGGTATGTACCAAAATGACATGATTTAGATGGTTTTCAAAAATCTTTGCGTCCTTGTTTTTTAGACAAAAGTATCCTCAGCATTGGAAGGGTTAGTTTTGCATGTTCACAAATTTCATTTTATATATAAGTGCATCTTTGGTATTTCAGGAAGCAGCGTGAGTACTCTGCAAGACATCAAGCTTCCAGAGAGCGCGGGAGGCTACACCTACAGAGACAGTGGTAAGGTGGGATCTCCAGCCAGGAATAGATTCATCTACTGGTGAGTGTAATGCTATTTAACTCAAAACTACCGGAGCCATCTGCTGGCCAGGCCCTCAGTGCTAGTTTGGCCCTCAAACCCAGTTGTTGCAAAAAACGACAGCGCCATGCCTTCACCTAACAGCCATTGGGTGAGCACTTTTAGGCGCTCCGCAAGACAGGCCCATCAGATGGGTGAGTGCGATCAGGTGCGCCATGGGATAGGCTGGTGCGCACGAGGAGTGACAATTAGCACTGTGTGTAGTGAAGGAAGTAAACCACCAATTATACAGAATCAATTCAAGATCCCTTATTCTAAATTCATAAGTAGATTTAGTTCACAGTCGTTGCTTTTTGGCAAGAAAGAGTTTTTTTACTGTCTTGATTGCTTATTTCGAAAGAGGTTTCTGGCATTGAAGCAAAGGCTATTTGTAGTTGCTGTTCAAAAGAATTGATCTTGTTCCTTTATTGAATTTCACACCTCAGGTTTTATAAGAATAGCTTCTATACTACCCATAGGCTGGAACCTGATGTTATCCACTTATATGGAGTGTGCATATGTCCTGACAACCTGTGACATTTCTCATCAAATTTATAAAGCAATATTTTAAAAAGTATTTGAGTTTATTGAAATAAAAAAATATCTTGTTCTTTTACTATGATTTCTCAGGAGGACATCCCATGATATCTTGGAGCTGGTGGAGGAGTCACTGGACTTCAATCTGAACGGCAACTGTGTGCGATTCCGCTTCCAAGATGCTCCCATTCTGAATGGCATCAGTGTCCACGAGGCACATGGCTTCGTCATCATCCTGGTCGCCACTGTATCCAGCGTCCACCGCTTGATGTTTCCTCATCCAATCAAACTGCAGAGATATGTAAGTACTACTGCGGAACTTATTAATTTTTACTTCATTTAAATTTGATGAGTTATATTTATTGTTGTCTGGTTACATCTCCCCTGGTTTGGATCCCAGCCAGGGTATGTGTGAAAGTTGCCAGTGACCTTGGGTTAGGTGTTGGTTTACTTCTGAGTTGCCATTTTCCCATCACTTACGATTAGCTAGTAATGAGTCAGCCACAATGTGACAGAAAAAAATTGACATTAATCAAAATTTCAAAGTCCTGCCGTACATCACTATTTTGTGTCATTTTATAGGACAATATGACAATATCTTGATAAAAAGTTCCAAGAGCTTTTTGAAAGTTTTTAGTCCTACTTATAGGTAAAATGACCCCTCTCAAAATATTTTCAAATTTAACTACATTTGATGAGTTATGTTGGGTGTTACATAACTATTTTGTGTTATTTTACAGGACAACCTCTACCGCCAGGGAGGAGAGCAGTCGGTGCTGTCTATCTTCGCGGATGCCTCGATCGCCTCGGCTCAGGACCCGTCTAACCTGCACCCCATCAGCCAGAACGGCGGGGTCAACTACCAGATCCACACCTCAGCATCCTGGCTCACCACCGAGGGAGAGGCACTCTTCGCAATGGCGACCAACGTCGGAACTATCGTCTTGATTAAACTTCCACCCTCTGGGATACAGGGTAAGAACAGTGCAGTTGATTCAAATAGAATTTGATTTGGTGTTTGGTTGTGTACTTGACATTTCTTATGCTCTTAGTTAGAATCGGGTATGATATCAGAGCTTGACATTATCAAAAGTTTTCACTAGCTTAGCAAGGTTTGTAGAATATTTTAAAAATTCCAAGAAATATAAAAACAGTGTTAGATGATATGACTTTGTTTTAATTTGATATGAAAAAATGATAATTTGGGTATAAATGATACTCAAAGATCTTCATTAAGAATATTGAATTTCAAAATAATAACCATGACCACTGAATGACCTAGGTTAAAAGATTTACTAGCCCATAAGTACTTTTACTGGCCTTGGAAGTTTATGATAGTGGGATGCACCAAAAATGCTTTCATATGAACTGACGTAATCTCTTAAAACTTTATAGACCTACCCTTACTCTGTGGTTATTTTATGAAAAAAATGTAATTTGTTGAATTCATCTTTAATGATAAAACCTAAACTTCTTAAATTATCTAAACTTGTCAGACCCTGTGTACAAGAAGAATGATGATTTGATAGATTTGGAACTTGTGCTTCTAAGGTTTGTTTTCATTCCCCCACCAGGTATTGTGACTCAGCAAGAGCTGCGCCAGTCCTCCATGATGCAGAGACTGTGGACAGGACTCGTTCCCGTGGCGATACGCGGAGGACAGGATGCCAGTGACGCCACGCTCAGTCTCTGTATCCACCCTATAGGCACAGAGTACTACATATTCGCTGTGTGCCGCGATCACAAGCTGAGAATGTGGTCATGCAAGGTGAGTAGACAAATAAAAAAAAGCTAAAAAAAGTAGAATGGACACATTATGAATATGAAATATATTATTTACTATTCATTCATGATTACAGACTTAAATCTTTTTAAATTTGCAATTTGCTGTGTGTCGTGATCATAAGCTTAGAAAGTGGTCATGTAAGGTGAGCAGACAAATAAACAGCAAAAGAGTGGAATGGACATGCATTATGAATATGAAATATATTATTTACTATTTATTCATGAATCTTTTGGAAATTTCAAGCTATGTAGGAATAGTTTTGGATTATATGACTTTTTATTTGATAAGGAGAACTGGTAATTTGAATATAAATGATACTTAGAAATCTTCCTTAACAGTTCCAATGCTGAGGCTACTTTCGTCCAAAGCACAAGGATGCAAAGATTTGTGATCATGGTCTTAGCCAGCAGGGCGTCTGGGTGTCTTTTTGGACACCCAAACCCTTAAAAAGCGCCCCTCAGGACACCCAGATTTTTTGTGAGGAATTTCTTAAAATGTCATTCTCAAGCATATAATTGAATTTTTTCATCCCAATACTATTCCCATGACATTGTATAAGGTTATCATGCCTTGATTTGATAAATATATACATGTTTATGGTTGAAATCTGAGTAAATTGAGGCCACCCTTAAAAATTTGGACGCCCCAAAATTTTACAACTGCCAATTTTAGGCACCCAGTTTCTAAATCCTGGCTAAGACACTGTTTGTGATAGCCATCTAAACCCTATCATGTTGGTATCCATTGGGTAGCTCTCACTGAGTACTCTCAGATGAGTACCCACATGCCAGGGTTTCAGACATTTTTCCATTTTTCAGGTTTTTTGTATCTTTTTGTTTTGGTCAAATTAGTTGATTGTTTGTGTTATTTTTGTACAGGAGCACGAATGTTTAATGGCTGCGGATCTACTAGAATACATGCCAGATGGGATAGACCCAAGCAAGACTGCTATTGGTGGTAAGAAACCTTTGATTAGACCTTTGAAGAGATATATGTAACCTTGCATATGATGGATGAAGTGGGACAAGAAAAAAATAATTATCGGTCTTACACGGGTGATAAGCAAATTTACCTGTATTCACTTAAATGCGTTGACTTCAGAGGAAAAAAGTCACTAAATTAGGTCAGTTAATTAGAAATTGATATCAGATAGGGATTGTCAAGCTTACTGGATTGACTCTTCCAATTTTGAGATCCCTTTGATTTCCATTTTTTGTAAATGAATATCTGGTATTATTGTGCTAAAATAACAGGATTCATAAGGGGGCTGAATGATACAGATAAAAACAACATTTCTACCCATTTAAGCCTACAGCACCAACAATCAACCTGAGGATATTGGTGTTATCTATTCACTAAAGCAGTTCAAAGAAAATCTTTAAAGGAGAAATCTTAATCTGAACCCACTGTCTACTTCATATATTTTGTAAATGTATGCTTCTCGGGCAGAACTCCAGCCTCCAGGCATGAATGGGTTAACAAGAATAATTCTACAAGTTAAATCAGTCGTTTCAAATTTGTCATGAACTTGACCTTGTGTTGCAGCTCAAGGTCACATTCTGAAGAGAGCTCTTGGCAGCACCGTCCAGGACATCTTCCTGGGTATCTTCCTCAGCTTTGCCGACCGCTGCCAGTTCTGCATCTTCCAGCCGGTTCTCAGCGATGGCCAGTTCCAGATCAGACACACATCTACTCTTTTTGCAGAAAATGTAAGTACTTCTTCTATAGTATCCATATTTGCCAAATGCTTATTTTGGCTTATGGCTATATGCACCAGCCTGACCATCAGTAAGTTGATATAAGATGTATGTGGGTCATACAGACTCACAGACACATATTTCTAACATGTTTGATGATTATCAGTAGATTTTGAATGCACTTATGTAGGAATAGGGATGGAACCTTTAAGAACCAAACAATTTGGTATGATATTGGCACCAATACTTAACTGCATTATTATACCTTATAAATTTTGTAGTAAATATTCATGTTTAGGCTCCTGGATAATCCCTATTAAATGATAACTTCTCAGTGGTTAGTATTGTCAAGAGTATCTTTAAGGAATGAAATAGTACGAGACGGCACTTTTTGAAATGATACCGAAACCAGTACCGGTACCTCTTAACGGTATCCACCCCTATGTAGGAAACCATAAGATCATAACGACTATATATTGTACCCTTTCCTGTTGTAGGAGGACCTTGTTGATTTCTGCGTGACTGGAAGCCATGTGTGGACTCTATGGACCAATGGGGAGAGTGAATGCACTGCCAAGTTTGCTACACTGGAATCGTAAGCATATATTGTTTCACTTTGTAGTTTTGCTTTTATTGATGATCGAAGTACCTCTCCTGATCTGTGAAAAAAAATGAAAATGTATTTTTTGCATGCATATGAGGAATGACATGGCCAGAGAAAGATGCAAACTAAATTGTTTTCTTTTATGCATATGACTAATGACACCTACCTACCCAGAAATATTTCAGACTGTTACAGGAAACAAACACTTTTTTTGCCTAATTGACTGATTGAAAGTGTCCGGTTTTCGTATACTCATTTCGTCTCTTTTTTCACTAAGTTATGCTCTTCTGAACAAGTTTCAACAAAGGGTTATTTTCCATCCTCACTTTCAGGGAATGGGCTGACATTGAGAATTGGTGCCAGGTGTTCTTGCAGCCGGCGGAGAGGAGCGATATTGACATCCCTATGAACAAGGACCCCCGGGAAACCTACATGGAGAATATATTCCTGCCAGGCAGGTTCAGCACACAGGCAATAATCAAAGCTCTCAACGTAAGTGTCTTATATTCCTATAGCATTTTAATGAAGAAATTAGATTTTTAAAGATAAAGCTCTCTACGTAAGTCTTTTTTTCCTGTAGCAGTTTAATGAAGAAGTTAGATTTTTAAAGATAAAGCTCTCAATGTAAGTGTCTAGTTCTCCTGTAGCATTTTAATGAAGAAATTAGATTTTTAAAGATAAAGCTCTCAACGTAAGTGTCTAGTTCTCCTGTAGCATTTTAAGGGAGAAATTAGATTTTTAAAGATAAAGCTCTCAACCTAAGTTTTTTTTGCCTGTAGCATTTTAATGAAGATATATATTTAAAGATAATTAAAGCTCTCAACGTATGTCTCTTATTTTCCTGTAGCATTTTAACCTATTCATACCTGTAACAGCCAAAACCGTCTGAATATATTGGTGATATCTCTTCAACAAAAGCAATGGTCAAGAAAATATTTGGAGGAGAGTTGTTCATTATAACCATCTTCAATTTTAGATGAATTTATTAGATGAATTTCCTATAATATATATTCATGCTTTTGTCTTTTCAGATTTACCGTAGATCATTTGGTTCCCAGTTGCACACAGAGATGACCATCTCAATTAACCTTCTCAAAGAGGAGGTGACAACTGTTGTAGAAGCAGAGGTTTGTCTCATTCTTATTTCAACCCTCCATATAACCTAGTGAGAAACAAGCACTCCATAACATTAAGCAGTAACCCTGTGTCTGGTTTGTTACTTTTCATGGGAGACCACAACATACTCAGATTACAACCATTAACATGTATTTACTTCATGAAAAAAACATAATGCCCATTTTAATAAATTCTTCACAACAAATTATGGTTGTCTTGAAGGGTCATTTGTGAGGGTTTTGGCATCATATATGATACCTTATATTCTACAAGTAATTGGGATCCCTAATTGTTTAATCTAGCTGTCCAAATCAAGCAATCATCAACTAATGGCTGGCATATTTTGTCAGGTAAACAGCAAATTACATTCAAAAACATGTATATGCTTAAAATATTGACTCGTTCAAGAATTCTCAATCATAGCGAATTTTATTTTACAAAATTACATCCAAAAACATGTATGTGCTTAAAATATTGACCAGTTCATGAATTCTCAATCATAGCGAATTTTATTTTTTTGTCTAAATGTTGCAACTTTCCTCCCGTTTAGATCCAGAAGTCTCTGAGTGAGTATGAGATGACAGAGGAAGAGTACTATCAGACACAGGTCCAGCAGTGGTCCAAGTTTTACTCGTGCTGCCTGCAGTACCATGAAGTTGGGGCTCGACCGGTTGGTCTCTTTGCTGATAACACCACTGGTATGGTGGGAATAATCAAGAAGGTAAATCTTTATTGCACGCTGATTTGTTTTCCATGAAAAATAGTGGCTAGATGGTTATGCTCTATTTGTTCTATTTGTGGTTACATTACCAACCCTTCTTGAACCTTAACAGAATTGCTGTAAATCAAATTTAAAAGATATATAAAAAAATATCAAATAAATAAAATAAATATAAAATTAGAAAGCATACCAACACATGTTTTGGTAATGATGACTTGAAAATTATTTGGAAAAATGTTGCAAAGGTTGTGTTTGATTAACATTCCTGTTTCAAATATTTTCCTACTAGGCATGCTTGTAAAAGTTATTTCCAAAATATGCATCCCTTTGTGAGGTGCTGCATGCATTAATGGTATAGTGAGAATTCATAACATTCTTAACTTAGGACATATATTTGTGAGTGTAATGTTCTCTGCAATTTAAATAGGATTAGTAAGAATAATATTCTCTTCAAGGTATCTATTTGAATGTATAATTTTCTCTGCTACTTATATTTTCATTTGTATAATATCCTGTGAACTTATCTACATGTATGATTTTCTGTTGTGCAGAATATGGTGACGTTCCTGCGACCTTGCGACAGTTTGGAGCACCTGTTTTTGTCCCCCATGGAGTATTGTATGCCTGAAGACTTCTCAGACTCACATCTTATGTATGCAGGTAAGTAATCCTATACACATTCTTGTCTGAAAGCAAGTGTGGTCTAGACATATGGTGCTTTTGAAAATATCCTCCCAATTTATCAACAATTTTAAAATATTTAAAGAAAAGTCTTGGATTCTGATCATCATTTCTGAATTTCATGATTTTCTTGTGTATTTCATGATTTTCCTGTTTATTTCATGATTTTCCTGTTTATTTCAGATGTGCAGCTGTGCACGGATATCATTCGGCTGGGGGACTGCATGAAGATCGTGAATAAGCAGCTGAGTCAAGAGCTACAGGTGGCCTGTGAACAGGAACTCTTCCTTCTCGAAAGCCCACAGAATATTGCCTCCCACTTCATCAATATCATCATCTCCTCACCAGGGTAGGTTATACCACACTGCTTATGTTATTGTTATTATTATTACTATTATCATTATTATTATTATTATTATTATTATTATTATTATTATTATTATTATTATTATTATTATTATTATTATTATTATTATTATCATTGTTATTTTCATTATTATTTTCATTATTATTTCATCATTATCATCATCATCATCATTGATTATTTATTATCATAATTATCAATAGAAGTGGTAGTAGCAGTAAAAGTAGTAGTAGTAGTAGTAGCAGCAGCGGCAGTATTAGTAGCAGTAGCACCAGCATCATTATGCTTACTTATACATATTATTTTCATTATTTTGATTACTTTACAAAATAGTATATACTATATATATCTAACTAAATAAATATTTTAAATGTAATCTCATAAGATTTAAACACCCTGGTAATGGAGCAAAAATTTTGCATTACTTAATAACATTTTCATGAACTTTGGACTTGTTTGCATTTGGTGTCTGCACTCTATTGTTAATTGATAAAACTATCCTCTTCATTCATTTCATTTGAAGTGTGGTTTGTATTTGTAGCGCTGACGGTCAGGTGAACTGTGATATGATCGCGGAGGTTGAGCTGAAGTTGCACAGCATCAGCGATATCCTGTATTTATTTCATTTGATGTGTTGTTTGTATTTGTAGCGCTGACGGTCAGGTGAACTGTGACATGATCGCGGAGGTGGAGCTGAAGTTGCACAGCATCAGCGATATCCTGCGCTCGCTGGACACACTGCTGCTCATGCTGGACCTCGCCCACGGAGAGACGGACAGACTCTTCATAGAGGACCCAGGTACGAACAACATTTATACCACACAAGATGGCTTTTACCATATTCTTAGCCAGCAGGGCGTCTGGGTGTCTTTGGATACCCAACCAAAAAATAGGTTGGCCAGCCAACAAATTAAGCTACCCTGCCAATCCAAGGGAAGAATGCTGGGAAGATACCAACACATCTTTTTTGCCCATGGGGTGGGGGGTGTAGGTTTCACCTCTGATACGAAACAAGCTAAATACTTATGGGAAATAAATAGTCTTCATTTAGCACAACTAGGGTTTGCGTCCTTGTGCTTTTGATAAAAGAAGCGTTAGTTTTGGAAGGGTTAGGTAGGACTTGTGCATTACGCCATAGCTAACAACATATGGCCCTATAGAATATACCTGAAATGTTTCTCCTTTTCAGCTCTGGATGCATCTAGACAGCTGAGCTGCAGTCATCTTTTCTCCAGTAGTAAGGCTATTGACATCATCTCACAGAGCGTGGGGCAGACCGCAGACATTCGCTTCCAGACCGCCAGAGACCTGCTCCTTGTGGCGACCCTCATCACTCGCATCGCTGACCAGGTAAGAGTCATAGTCTAAGCCAGCAGGTTGTCTGGGGGTCATTTGCACACCTAAGTCCCCAAAAATCACCTCCCGGGACATCCACATTCTTTGTGAAATAATTTCTTTGAATTTCAATTTCAAGAATATGATTGAAGCTTTGCCACCTCAAAAAATAGAATGCCTGTAGACTAGGATATATCATTCACCTTGAACAGGTGTTCTAGTTTGTACATAAAAGTTAGAATAGTATCTTTGATGGACCTGCAGCAATTGTTCAACATATATAGGCTCAATTTGTAGAGATGTGTAACATGACTGGTTCTACTTAACTGTATGTGGTAAATGTATTTCATCCCCAGAATGGCAGGGATGGTTCAGGCCGATTTTGTATAGTTTGAATATATGTATATATCTATCTATTGCAGGCTGGCTTGCCACTAGGAGTGGTAGAGAGACTACAGTCAGATACTATCCCCAGACTGGCAGGAATGGTCCAGGCCTATCACCTCCTGAAGTGGATATCTAAGACTGCAGCATCCCCAGTACAGCCTAACACAATGTAAGTTCATCTGACCGATGAAAAGTTTAGACAATCATAACTTAACCTTGGATTTTACTTTTCAGGCCACTATATTTAAAGAAAACATTAAAAAATAAACTTAATTATGCGATCTTGGTCTATTGCATATGATAAGTGAAATTCTACATTCCACCCTGTTTTAGTCAAGACTTATCCTTTATATGTCAGAAATGTTGGCGAAAAGCTGAAATTTTTTGTTTATGATATAGGGACACAAACTTGCGCCAGCTTGCAGCTCTAGACATAGGAGAGACGGACGGCATGACATCAGGTCCCAAGATTGCGACGCAGAATATTACGTTGGTGGAGATTTTCCTGAAGAGTGTGGGTGGTCTCCAGACACGTCTCATTCTCGCCATGAAGAACTTCCTCACGGACGATCCCTGTGCCCTGTGGAACGTCGCGCTTCTGCCAGCCACAAAGATCGTCAGTCAGCTTCTGTATCCTTTAACCCTTCCAATGCTGAGGCTACCTTTTTTCAAGGCATCATTTTCTTTTGACCAAATTAGTCACCAGCAGCGAAAGTCTTAACATCACTTTTAAACCATCATAGTCAAGTCATTCAATTCATTCTATTCAATTCAACTAGGTTAACGCTATAATCAGGGTTGGGTTTCCGGCGCCTGAAACCTATTTCTGGCAGGACAGTGCCAGAAACCTAGTTTCCGGCGCCTTTTACTAGTTTCTGGCGCCAGAAATGCCAGAAAGTCTAGAGATGTGATTTAACATATTAATATGCTTGAAAGGGAAGAATTAATGATAACTAATGGTGACATAAAACAAAACAATATATGTATATGTATATATATATATATATATATATATATATATAAATATATACAAATTTAATAGGTCAACTGGACTCTATTCATTTGAATAACTACATAGACATCTAGAAGATGAATTAGTATCCATATCAGATGGTATCTGCTAATTTACTGCTTCATTTGGAATTGCTTCATATCATACAATAGGTGGATAGTTAATGTCATAATACTTGTAAACTGTTATAATATGCATATAACTTTGAACCTCATCTGAGCTTTAAACCACAACTTAGCACAAAGTCCCATCAATATTTACATAGGAAATCTTAAAAGGCATACACTCTATACTGCAATAGATAAAACAAAATCCCTAGGCTAGCTTTCCTATCAAGTACTGCAATTATGAGCCTAAACAACATTCATGCTGACCTTGTTTGCATTTCTCATACAAAGAAATGCAATTAGGAACTTGAAGAAATGTAAGGTTAACATCCATATACCCTTTCCACCATAGAGTGTTCTCTCATAACATGAATTACACTGTCCAGTCAATTTGGCTTGTACAATTAACCCATTGAGACCTGGCAAAATTGCTCACAAATTGCAATTATGTGAGTGGACATGTACATTATCCATACTCTCAGGCCACCATTGTTTAGGTTTTCTTTCACCATGAATTATAGTGAATTATAGTGCTCAGGCACATCTGAATCAACAAGGCAGTTAATGAATAGGTAGATAGATTACCACTGTGACCCTTACAAACATTCTCCTCAAGACATACTAAATATAAACTTGAAATCCACAATTATCATTGTTTAAGTGTTCTGACATGAATCACATAGGCCAGGTACTTTCAAACAGATCAGGACTGACAATGAATCTGATAATTAGTAACCATATATGACCTGTATGTAGTCATTGAGAGTTTATGCTTACATTGAGATTCAGCTACTATGCATTTCCTAGCAGTATTTTGACTATTTTGATGGGGAAAGAAAACTAATTTTATATTTTGTGCTTTATGTCATTCAGTTTCTGGCGAATTAAGTGCCAGAAATGCCAGAAACCTATTTCTGGCAGGACGCCAGAAACCCCTTTCTGGCAAGGTATAAACCGTCCTTCGGCGTAAATTGCCAACCCTGGCTATAATTATATATTTTTTCTTTAATTCAATCAGTTCATTTAATTTAACTATTTTAACCCATTTGTCCTCAGAGTTCCCCTTGAAAAGTTTTGTCTGAATGCTATAGTAAATTTGAAAATTACTTGAAAATGAAGCATATAAAGCAAGCATACTTTTGAAAAAAAAATCATAATTCACTATTAGAACATTTTGTCCTTATAGTTCCCCTCGAAAAGCTCAATTTTGAAAATGAAAAAAATATACTTAATAGTAAGTAAAGCATATTTTGAAAGATATTTCACGATTCACTATTGCAACCTACATTCCTTGACCGCGTCGTAGATGGCCGAACAGCGTGAATTTCCTGTTTCCTGAGTTCCTGATGAATCGCTGCCAGTACCTGCAGCTCCAAGAGTACATCCGCCTCCTCCAGCAGTGGTGCGAGTTCAACTTCTCCTCGCGACTCTTCCTCCTCGGACAGTGCTACCTCAACAGCAAGTATGTACATGTCAAGAGTAGAAATTAGATGGTTGCCTATACTGTATACCATGTTGATATTACGGCAGTTTTAATTAATACATACTTAAAGCAACCCTTGAGTATATATTTTAAAAGTGTGCACTCTTACATACAGAGTTTTTCACGGTAATCTGTATTTTCTATTGTGATTTCATGGAGATTTAGGTAATCTATATTTTTCTATCGTAACTTAGTAACTCCAGTGAGTGTTGACAATCTGATTTGATTTCAGTTTTTCAGTGTCAGGTTTTCTGCATTTTTCTATTGTTATTACAGTGAGTGTTAGGTAATCTGCATTTTCTATTGTTATTTCATTGAGTGTTAGGTAATCAGTATTGTTTCTATTGTTATTTCAGTGAGCCAGAGAAGGCTCAGGACTGTTTCCTCCAGGCCGCCCACGGCGTCACACAGGACGAGTTCTTACTGAACAAACTCCTGCAGGGCGAGGATCAGGACGGAGCCAAGATGGTCGTATTATATTACCTCAAGGTCATACGCTTACTGGAACAGTTCGGACTTCCTGACCTGGTCATCTCCATGGCAACAAAAGCTATAGACGTTGCTGACAATGATGACACAAACATTGTACGTATCCTTCTCTGGATTGTTAAAGGACAATTCCACCATGAATGAAATAGAGGCCCAAAAAGTTTCTTATGGTATTCTCCACTTAAATCCAAGTTCCTACCAGTGCCAGCCTTCATACAAGAAGTATATTGCTGCTTTAACACCTCCATAACAGACACAGAATGCATACACTGGGGGCGGCCATTTTGGGCTTTTAATAGCCTCTAACAGGGCTGCTGGTGCAACTATTAAGCCCCATTTACACTAGCCGAAATTTTGCTGGCAACGTACTGGCGACCATTGGCGACGGGGGGCAATAAGTGAGTTAGTAAGTATTTATTGACTATATCTTTGATATAAAAAATACATTGTACAAACTTGATTCAATAGAAAATTATGGGGGTAAAAATGTGGTGGCAATCCCCCGCAACCATCTTTTGCCACCACGTTGCGAGCAAGTTGCCAGCATAGTGTAAAAGGGGCTTTAGTCATTAGCAGTAAGGTAGCTGCCTTACTGCTAATGACTAATAGTTGCACCAGCTTTTGCTGAAGCTTGTGCTATTACTACTAACATTACTACTGCTGCTGCTGCTACTTCTGGTGCTGCGACGAATGGTAGTTCATGTGCTACATGTTCTTTTACTACACCAAGTAATGCATATACTACATGTACTACTACTGCTGCTGCTGCTGTTGCTGCTGCTTCTACTACTACTACTATTACTACTACTACTACTACTACAATACTGTTAGTAGTAGTACTACTACTAATACGATACTGCTAGTAGTAGTACTACTACTACAACTACTACGATACTGTTAGTACTACTACTGCTATTACTATTACTACTACTACTACTACTACTATCACTACTACTACTTCTACTGCTAGTAGTAGTACTACTACTACTACTACTACTACTACTACTACTACTACTACTACTACTACTACTACTACTACTACTACTGCTAGTACTACTACTACTACTTCTATTACTTCTTTTACTACTACTACTACTACTGCTAGTAATACTACTCCTGCTATTACTACTACTGCTATTACTTTTACTACTATTACTACTACTACTACTACTACTACTACTACTACTACTACTACTACTACAACTACTACTACTACTACTACTACTACTACTACTACTACTACTACTACTACTACTACTAACTACTATTACTACTACTACTACTGCCAATGCTCCAGAAATGAAGTTATAATTAACTCCCCTTTATGTTTTGTAGCCTACACTATGGTCCAAAGTGTTTAAGTACCACCTGGAGCTGGGGCACAACCAGCAGGCTTATGAAGCAATGATCTCAAACCCAGACCCCTCAAGGTAAGTTACTGATATCCTCAATAGGGGAGGGATCCCCTGTGGCCTGGTTGCTGTAAAAGTGTTTGGCATTGTAGAGGCCTTTCTTTGGTGATTCTCCAACCAAAAGACCCCTTGGAACTATTTGTAAAGAGTAGGGAATTTCTTGCCGTTATTGTCACATCGTGATATGACCTAAGCTGTTGAAAGCGGCACAAAAAATAATCCCCTCCCTTTCCTTTATAGGGAGCACTCATAATATTGTAGAATAATTCCCTTCTATGTGTGAAAGCAATTCTGGGGATTATTTTAGAGAAAGATAATGGAAGAGGTCAAAGAAACTTCTAATTACAATTCCTGTTGAAACAATCTCCCTCTAGGCTGCTACAAGCCATGGACTGATCCAGTCTTAGCCAGCAGGGTGTCAAGGCGTCATTTGGATGCCCAAACCTGCGGAACACCCAAATAATTTTTGTGAGTAATTTCTTTAAGTGGTCATTTATTTCCCAAGGCAAAGAATAGCCTTTTTCAGTGCTCTTTCTTCATTATTTTTATTTATTATTAATTTTCCAAAATCAAAGTTTTCGGTGTCACTGTCTGCGAGCGTTCTTTGTTTTTATGCATTATCTATGTCATTGTGTTGAAGCCATTTGTTGATTATTTTTGTTTATTTGTTTGTGATTTCAGGAGGAAGGACTGTCTGCGACAGTTTATTGTAATACTATGCGAGCGCTCTCAGCTGCAGGCACTGGTGGAGTTTCCTTACGTGGATCTCCATGACGATGTTGTGAATATCATCGAGTCTCGGTCTCGGTCAGTGGACCTAGCCACACATAACTACTATGAATTACTCTACTCATTCCATATCTTCAGAGGGAACTTCAGGAAAGGTGAGCTAGAATATACTCAAAACTTACTTAACCCTTATGCTGCTGGTGGCTAATTTGTCCAGTACAAAATGATGCAAAAAAAACGACTGAAACCCTGGCACATGGGTACTCATCTGAGAGTGCTCAGTGAGAGCTATCCAATGATTACCTGCATGACAGGATTTAGATGGTATTCGAAAATCTTTGGTCCTTGTGCTTTGGGCAAAAGTAGCCTCATCATTTGAAGGTTTAATTGATGAATACTATATTTTTGGCACTCTTAACATAATGTTGCCATCAAAGGTATTAAGGCATTTCGGAGCAATGTCTTAGCCAGGATTTTTATCATGCCTGTCTGAAATAACAGTCACAAATTTCTGCCCATCCTGTTTTATCTAATCAGTTACTTCAAATCCTTATATGTATTGTCTTTATTTAGTTGTTATGCAAAAAAGGTAGATTCAAACTCATGCCATGCCTTCAAAGATGACTAACTAGTGAAACTAGCCCAATTAATTTTCCCTGGCTAAATGTATTATGTTCTTTTCAGCTGGCAGTGTTATGTATGAATATGGTATGCGACTGGGAACAGAGTTGCCAGGCCTGAAGGGTCTGCAGAAACAGGCTAAATGTTACCTGGCAGCACTGAACTCTCTCCGCCTCGTGGACAGCAACTACGCCTGGATCGTAAAACCTGTACCAACCATAAAACAGTCACTAATTGTAAGTTAAACAATAAAATCTTTCAATTCTTGCATTTAAATATTGATCTTTTTATAAGGCACATTTTACCAAGATCATGATGGCTGTTGATTTTAATGTTTTCTTTGATAATTTTGTTATATTCCTCCCCAATCAAATCAAGTTAAGTTACTTATAAGGTTTTCTTGGATTATTTATGTTTTTGAGTCTGACGACACTTGTCAAGGAGATCTGTATTCTGTAGTCATGAATGGGTAAAGTCCTGATCTTGAGACTTGAGCCCTAAGCCTGTAGTTGCAACCATTTCTTTTTGTGATCCCATAATTGAACTTTCTTATTGCATGGACTATTCAGATAGAGGAAGAGGCTCCGGGAATGTCTCCCAAGAGATCGGCAGACGGAGAGGAGAAGTCAGATGATAAAGGTCAGTTTCATCTAGGACTGTCATTAATACTGCTGTATAACATGTTAACATAGCGGCAGTTTAATTAATGTATATTTTGTCCACCGTACCCCTGGAGTCTGCATTTATCTTACTGTGCACCATTATTTGGACATCCGATCCCCATGCTAGTATCGTACAACACATTGACAACACCGATTGTCATTGAACACTTGTATGAAAAAATGAAACTGCACATCAAAGGCAGCTGCCTGCTGCACACATTACTTAATAAGCACAAAATTAACATTGTGTACAGTATTTGGTACCCTGAAATGCAACCGTAGGACTGTATATCAAATCTAAAATGCTGAAATGGAATCAGAAAAATTGATACCAGAATCAGGATTTAAATAGGCTGAACTGACAGACACAAACTCGGCTATATAAACTGACAGTATATCAATTTCAAGTAAGTTATAGAAGATTCTTATGCAGTATTAATATTTACATGAAAAAGGCTGACACAACTGCAGATACTTACTAGCAAGCCGTAGTTCAGTTCATTGTGGGTTATACCTCAGTTTATCACAGCGCCCCCTGGATTTTCATAATGATTTTTGCCCGTTGTGTTTCAGGTCGGCGGATGGAGGTGCTGGAATTGTCAGAGATTGAGAGGGAGTATCTACTGGTGGTGGCACGGCTACGACTCATACAGAAAGATCTCGAACCTGCACACATGCAGGGTAAGTAAAGGATGAACTTTAGAATTGTGTAATTTTTCCATTGGCAATTCAAAATGTTTTTAATTTAAGACATTTTGTGCAAGTGGTTTAGAATTCTGTTTATCATCACACTTCCTGATTTCCCAGTTGTAGGTGGCAGAGGAAACTGGAATACAGAAGGAAAAATGCCACCTAACCCCTAGTCACTGATAATTTACTCCCAGGGAATGTCAGAATATATTGCATATTTTCCTTTGGCAAATCAAGTATCTTTGGTTCAGTTCTTTTTCGGTATCAATCAAGAATTGCACAATTTTTAAACATTTGAAATATCTGCCTACGGAGGGAACAGATTTTCCCTAGGCATAATGAATAGTGATTCATTTTTATTTTTGACTACCATTTAAAGAATTTACCATTTATGAGACGGCTTACATGTAAGATGAGTGGGAAACAAACTAACGTGTACCTCATAACAATATGTGCATTGAAAAAGACAACTCTTCACCCTTGCACATTTCATTTTCAGTTACTCTAAGCTACCAAATGTTCTTAGAAAACAAGTTTCTTACCCATTGAACTGTCCTTATTTGTTTTAGGTCCTACACTTTCTGCTGCTGAGATGGTTGGACTACTAGTAAATGCTGGCCTCTTTGATAATGCAGTTACAATATGTAGAGCTTACAAGATTTCTCTAGGAACAGTCATGGAAGGTCTGGCTGCCAGGTAAGCTCCTCTTTGTTTGTTGATGGGCCATTCACACCCTTGTAGATTACATTTGTATAACCCTTATGCTGCTGGTGGCTAATTTGATCAATACAAAATAATGTGAAAAAACCTGAAAAATGACCGAAACCCTAGCAAATGGGTACTCATCTGAAAGTACTCGATAAGAGCTTTCCAATGAATACCAAGATGATAGGGTTTAGAAAATTTTCAAAGATTTTTGAGTTCTTGTGCCTTAGACAAAAGTATTCTCAGCATTGAAAGGGATAAGGACTGCGCAAATTGCCAAGTGGTCCAACCCTATTTGTTGTAAGGAAATAACAGGCCTTTATCTTTTACTTTCATCCAGTTAGGAGGCTGTGTTTGTCATCCATAAAGGACCTTTAATTTTCTTCTTGTATGCATTTGTTTTTAGGCTGCTTCACTGCCTTCAGGAGTGGTCTTATTCATATTGCGCCAACTTTTCACTGTGTCACTGCTGTATAAAGCGAGGTTACCTTACCGTACTTGTGTGAAAGATACATGGGAGGTGGTGCCTAGTTTATTCCTTTATTTATAAACTAAGCACAATTTGCTGAATAAAAAGTGGAAATAGACAAAGTTTCAATTTCCAAATCTAATGCAATGCAGTTATTATCTTATCTTAGTCACAGTACCGCATGCCTCACCCACTCCTTGCTTCTCCTCTTTCAGATGTGTTAAACTGGCTTAGCCTAGTATTTACTTGGGGTACTCATGTCCTGCTTAAACCATATGAGGAAGTTGCGTCTAACTATTTAGAGGGTTTGTGGGTGATTTTCCTGGTATTTTAGGTTTTCTGTTCACTGTTAGTCACACACTGAGCACGCCAAGTTAATACTGACAAAAAATCCAACATACTTTTTGCCTGTAATGCTTGGGTCTTTCTCATGATACCAGGTACCTTACCCACGCCTTGGTTCTCGTCTTTCAGGTGTGTTAAACTGGCTCAGCACAGTAACTACTTCATGGGGACTGCTCCCATGGCCAAGTGGTTTAACGCTCATTGTTTATTATTGAATGACTGATATCCTTAAAGTGCCTTTCCTTGGTTCTCGTCTTTCAGGTGTGTTAAACTGGCCCAGCACAGTAACTACTTCATGCAGGGTGATAACGACTACACATCAGACGCCTGGGACTGGCTGCTGGACAACGATGCAGGCAGCCATCACCCCGCCAAGGAGATCAGGTAAGTACATGGAACTAAACTGAAAAACATCAACATATTTATGCTTAGAGCCCCAAAAGGCCTCATATATTATACAAATATGACATCCCTGTGGGGTTTCCCCCAGAAATAAGTTCCCCGAGAGAGAATTGTAGGGCGACAATCCTCTCAAGGGGAACTTATCCCTGGTGGACACCCCACAGGGATGTCATATATGTTTTGTTATACCATACAAAACACAAAAGGAGGAAAAACTAAAAACACCAGAGATTTTGGATAAATACTTGTCGTCTGCCTTGTTGAACTAGTTTCAGCGGTAGCTCACTCGGCAAACTCGTTGGGTGTTCGTGGGTATTCTTCGGGCTAGCGGTAACTAATCAATAAGTTCATGGCTGTTGCCATAAACTATTCAATTAGTTCATAAGCTGTTAAGGACAACAGCATGTCGCTAAGGAGTGAGGAAAACATGACGATTAATCCATGGCCCTTGACCAACCAGAATCAAGAATCTTCACGTGAGGTATAATAAACCATATTAGTAAATGGAATAAGAGAAGATTGGAAAGCCTTAACCCACAATGTCTATAGTGCCCCAAAAAGCCTTATATGTCAGATAATTAAAGTAGATTAAATGCCTTAGCCTGTTCATACCTTTAACTCCATAAAGAGGAATGACAATAATGATAATAGCAATTAGACAAAAGAATCTAGGAAATATTTGAAGAAAAATATTAATCTTAACTCCAGCTATAAATCTCTTATAATTATTTTGTGACTGTGTTTCATTTCAAAGTTATTGTCAGAAGTATCACAGAGATCCAGATAACTCTCAGGAGAAAAGATTAAACCAGGAAGGAATTGATCCAGTGGAATTCTACAAATCTAGTGTTTATTTTATTTATCTTATTTTAGTGTTTGTTTTTTTCATTTTATTTATCTTATTTCAGTTCTGCAGACCAGTCCTGGAGGTTACTGCAGGTCTACCTAGAAAAATATGAAGATAAGACTGGCTTATACCATAGGGCAGTTGCCAAGAAACTCCTAGCACAAGGGTTTGAGCTGCCGAACTGGTTTATAGCATCATACAAGGTAATTGTCACTTAGTTTTACATTCACAAGATGGTTATTTTATTTAGTTGGTTTAGATATGCCGATGCATTTTGTATGAGATTAATAGTTGTATGTATGACTAATACCAACATTGGGCCTGCCCTGATAGCTCAATGGTTTAAGGGGTTGCCATTGACTGCTTGCTGTCTCTTATCACTACCCAGGTTCAAACCCTGCTTGGACTTAATGACAAAATTGCCAGTGACTTGGGGCTAGTTTGGTGGATTTCCCAAGTATACTGGTTTCTTCCACTTTGTACAGCCTTCGAAAAGTCATTTTGAACAAAATACCAAAATCCCTTACATATCAACACCCCCATGGTCTATTAGCAAGTCAAACTGTCATTGATTTAAATTACCATAAACTAGGAAATTTAGGCCACCCTAGGTATTTGGGCCACTAATCATTTTGCAAAATAATAAATGGGAAATCTGGGCAATCCTGATCTATCGCCAGTTCCCATTTCAAAAAAATATCGACCTAGCTGTAAATCTTACTGATACAACATCAAATGTATTTTCAGATCATATTTGCCGCTCTGATCTCATAAAAATGTTAATTATTAAAAAGTGTCCCAAATTACTGAGAATTTATGGTATGGTATTTATTGTAGATTGTTTTTTTGTTTTACAGAAACTGAATGCTGCTGAGCTCCTGCGCCTCCTTCTTGACCATGACTTGCTGGAGGAAGCCGCCGTACTAGCAATAGAATATATAGACGCTGTCAGGGGACAGGGAAAGGAATACTTCGGTCTCAAGGTATATTTCTTTTAAAGCATTGTGTTACTTAAACCCATTCATGCTTAAAGGTCTCTTATGAAATACCACCTGGACCCATGGACCATGGTACTTGAGTGATTTGTGTAACTCACAGAAACCTTAAGGGATTCCTTTAGATGTTTCATTTAACCAGGCCCTGACTTCAGCACTTATTCTTTTAAGTAGAATGGTATTTAAAATGAGCATTTGTGACAATAAAATCTTTTTAATTTTACAATTTCATATTGATATTTCAAGAAAGAAAGAAAAAAGAGAAAAAAAACCTTACCATACATCTTATATCTCTGGATGATTAAGAACAAATTCTTTTCTTGTGGAACTGACTCTGCCCTCAACTTCAGACACTGACCATTCAACAAAAATACATCACCAAAAGATTTTCCTTGGAGCAATACCTTTTGAAAGGTATTCTAGATAAGAATACCCCTTTAAAAAAGCAATCATCTAAATGATCCTGTGTTGTTTTGCATGATTAGTTACTTTTTTGGCACTCAGTTTAATGAGTAGAACAGGTTTTAGGTTCACACCTTTGATAATTTATGTTTTATTCCACCACACTTAAGTGTACCTATTGTTTGTGTTTCAGACATGCTTACATTATAAGGCACCCTGTGTATGGCTGCCTTATACATCAATAGAACAGTTACTCATGGCTCTTAAAGATGTACAAACAGAAAGTATCTATGCTAGGGTAAGTGGACTTGAAACAAACTCCATCCAATATCGAACCAGGCATTTAGACATTAATGCCTAAAGGCCCCCTATATAATATCTGTATTTTCAATATCTTAGGAAATAATCTTGTGAATAAGAAATTTAAAAAGATTTAGAGTTGATAGTTGGGGATAAAACTAATTCTTCTTCTTCAAAGATTCCTCAAAAGAGGCATTGATTTGTTAAGTATCAATCAGTCATGCCCCTTAGGTGCACTTTGGCTTGGATGACTTAATAATGCCTGGAGCGTTTAAAGAAAGTGATGTCCAGATACTGTGTAGCCTAAGGCCATGCTTGAAATGATAAACTATAGTTTGGGTAGTTAGCTATCAGAATGAATAATGTACAGTATTATATTACACTGGATGGTTTTACATTTGTGATATCGGTGGTCCTAATCGCGAGCAGCAATTAATAGCAAATTTAGACTCTTGGTAAAATAACCTGATGTAAAACTTTTAAGCATCTTTGATAATTTGGATGATTTAGGGTGTAATATTATGTATAATCTTGCATCTGATTTTTCAGACCCTGCTTGCCTTTTTGTGTTGAACCATCAATTCTATCTTGTAACATAATTCTTCTTTCTTTTTGCAGTTATATCATGATTTAAAAGACAAGCTCAAAGAGTACCACCAAACAGTGAAAGAAGTATCGAATGATATGATATCTGAAGCAGGAATGACTGCCAGGATTGGATAATACCAACAAACTCTCAACTTGAGAAAACACACACTGAAACTTATAAAATATGAATACTTATTGACAGTATTTATCCCTTATGCTGCTGGCGGATAATTTGGCCAATACATAATGATGCAAAACACCTGAAAAATTACTGAAACCCTGGCAAATGGGTAGCCATCTGAGAGTACTCAGCAAGAGCTATCTGATGAATACCAACATGACAGAGTTTAGATGGGTTTCAAAAGTATGTCTCCTTGTGCTTTGGACGAATATAGCTTCAGCATTGAAAGGGTTAAGTTTTCGCCTAAGGTGTCCTCATATCAGAGGTCTATTCGCATTGGATTTGGATAACATAGGACCGAGAAACAGTGTACACATGTGTTCAGGTCTCTAATGTATAGCCGCATTATGTTGGGATAGTAACACGAGACTGCGTCAAGTTCACAAAGCTACATCTCACAATGTATTGGGATCACACAGAACTGGGAAACAGTCTTTACATAAGGCCTGCCGATGTCAGAATTTCATCCTTGATATGTTAGGATTACAGGACATTAAATCCACTTTAAGAGTTAATCCACTTTATTTTAGTGCAATAACATGTGACGTGGACCAGTGTTCACATCGCAGAGGATTCTCCTCAATGTATTTGGATTACACAGGAAACAGTCTTCATATAAGCTACAGTATTTTGGAATGATCTTAATGGATGTGGTCTCTGTAGATAGGTGGTCTCACCAGATGGTTAGGCTATATTACCTTGACTGCAATGTTATTACCAACTTCACTCAGCACACTTGAGTGACCCACCTGAATGACCTACTTGAGTGACCCACTTGAATAATCTACTTGATCCACTTCAGTGACCTACCTGAGTGATGCACTTAAATGACCGACTTGAGTGACCCACTTGAATAATTTGAAAAAATACCTCATGGAGATGAAACAGAACAAAAGTTTCACTCAGGGTTAGCTATTGTATACATCAAGTTCACTCACTGCCGTTTTATGTAAGCAATATTCCTGTGAAAATCGGTAACTTCTTGCAGAAATGTCCCAATTTTATATTGTATTATTTATTATTTCTACAAAAATGAGATCGATCAGTAAGGGGTAGACATGCAAATATTAGGTGTATCAAATGATGTCATTGGAGCCTATTTTCAAAAAAGCATCCTCTTATTAAACTTATGCTAGCATATATATATATATATATATATATATACTGGTATATATATATATACTACTGTTTTTGAACGTTGATTCCAATTTGATATATTTTTTGTAGGTCGGCTAGGTCCCCATGTAAGGCGTATCAGAATGAGACCTATAAAAGGGGCTTTATGTAGTAACTAAAAGAGGATTTGATACCAAATGTTTTTTTCTGTGAACTGATCATGTGAAAATCTCACCAGGCTGTGTCAAATTCATCTATACACCCAGAAAGGTTTCTAGCTAAGACACCAAAGTGGCCACTTTTGCTAAACAATGGAATGATTAGTTCTTACCTGTGAAATTGAATTAAGTAGGTTTGTCTATAAAATGCAGCTATGATTTCATCACGCATTACACAGGGTTACTAAGCTATATATGAGGTGTTAATCAGGGTCTTAAATAACATTTTAAAATTGGTTGCCCAAAATGGCAGTTAGAATTTTGAGTGTCTCAGTTTTCAAGGGAATGCCAGTATAGCCATTCTGAACATATCTAGGTCTGGAGAATAAATTTACTAGATAATAGGCAGAAAATAATGACCAAATTCTTTTTAGTTTTCAAAATGATGCCCTGACACACTGCCAGCTAAGTTCCTGTAACGCTAATCTCAATTTCATGCAAATGAAGGTGCAGAACAAAGAGTATTGCTTATCTAGCAGTAGAATATGCACAAAAACATGATAGTTTCAAGAGACTTGTTGTTTTGCATTATTGCATTTGTCCTGGATAGTCCTATCAGGTATGGAGAGCAGAGTCTGACACTTAAGATTCCAGTCTAGGGGCCCGAAAAGGTCTTTTGATAAATTCAGTGGTCAAAAAACAGGATTTCTGTATTATATATACTATTTTGGGCCCAGTCTGAAAAATCTAGGGGCATATGCCCCTGGGAAAGTCGAACCCTGGCTCAGAGTGCATTCTGTGTAATGTTACCATTTCTCAATGTAATGAATCAGCCATTGTATCTTCTATTGCATTCATTAGCTTCTGAGTAAAGCATCAAAATTGTTTGCTACCATGTCATATTTTGTCAGCATTTATTACAGGGGGATTGATAGCAATCTCTTTGAAGAGAAAAAATATTTTGTTACAGTAATGTATATTTGTACCCATGATTTTGTATGTCAATAAAAATATAAAACCTTCGATTCGGATTTGTTCTTTGAAAATGTTGAAAAATAATTGTCTTGAATTATTACCTTTTAATTCCAAAGTTATGCTTCCAATTCTCTTCTTATTTAGTAATGGATACTGAATTTAATATGACCATAATAAAAGATACCACATGAAACAGGATAATTGCTTTATTCATGCTATCAAAATCAAATATTCTATAAAACCTTTGGTGTTTAACTCTTTGACACAACGAGGCCTCAAAACAGGAGTACATAATTCATGCTATTAAATAAAAGAACACATTTTCATAACAAAAAAGAATATCTGGAAAGTAAACCGAAGCATTACAAAGAGATTGCACACTATTCAATGTTTATTATAAATAAACAAAACTAGAAATAATAACAGAGTCATCAATCACCATGCAAATTGTATTATCAATTTGTTAATCACCACTGCCTCATTGAATGGAAATTCAAAATATATTTTTTGTTCAATTGCTGAGCCATGAACAAAACTTCATTTTGCAGCACAAAAACTAAACGATTTACATATCTTTTATACATCATTACCTGCCTTAACGTTCTCATGCACAAGCCCACAAAGCCTGTATATGCTATCTGAATACCAGACAATTCTTTCATTTGACAACTTGGCAAGCATCAAAATGGTTTGTTCTTGAATAAGTTGTTTTCAATGGTAGTCTATATAGTCTTTATGTGTAAATCACTGCAAAACACTTCTTAATTACTAAGATATAGTATGAGGCTCTTTGCTCTGTTTTGATGACACCCTCTTCTTTCCTCTGTCAAGGATCAATTAAAGATATATGTGCATGTGTTATACACCTTGCAGAAAAAAACGCTTGCAAACAAATCTGCAATGGATTAGAACATGTAACCTATTTTATGCATGCAAGCTCCTTAAAAGGCCATCATATATGCGGTAATATTTCATCCAAAGCATATATTTTGGAAAAAAAAAAGAATGGAAAGGGAAATGATAACGACCCATCTAAAATTCCTTATCAAATTCTTTTATAATTCATGCTTTAGTCTTATCTTCAAGAACCTCTTAGATGCAGATGGTGCTTTTGAATAGAACCTCTGAATAGGAGTGTTATGAAATTCTTAACCTAAAATAAACATCGTTGCAATTGTCAATTGATATATCTGACAACACGAAAGATTTTTCATGCAATAAAATAGCTGGTTAAAAAGACTCGAAAGGTGAATAGTCTAACACATGCCAAACATTTTTCTTAGCACATTCACCTTTATCAAGTTGGTACAATTCCTGCCACAATTATACAGATAATTACAAACATTTTCCATTTGTCTTTTATGTACAATAATAAATAACAAGAGAAAATTGCAATAACAAAAATATTGGATGCAGAGCATTCCTTTTGAATATCATAACATCCTCAGCTATCTTTTCTTGCCCTTCTTACTGTTGCATTTTAAGTGCATATACATTTAAACAAAACTCATCCAGTTCTGTTCACAACAGGCTCCTTTTGTATTCAAAAATTAGTTCTTCAGCAAGATCACATCTAGTGCTGAGAGAGCTGCAAGATATCTCCCTAGAGCCCAAAGGTGATTTGCTAAAATTTAACAGGTGACTTCTTGAAAAGCTGATTTATTTCAGATCATTTGAAAAATATCTTAGGCATGTTTATTTTTCACAGAATGGGACTACCATAACTGCATATTGGTACTGCTAGAGATGTAAAGGTTTGTTGAAGGTTCATAATACACCAGATTGAAACAGATATTCTGTGTTCTGTACTGCAGAATCCACATTTTGAGGCAGGCTCTCCTTCAGTCTATAGATCGTAATTGTTGAGCATGCTAACAAAATCCTTATCTCAGTAAAACATGCAATGAAAACATCACTAGATTCACTACCCATGCAAGCAATCATTGGTTTATCCAATTCAACAGAAACCTTTCAACTTAAACCCCTCTACAATAAGAAAACCTCTTTTAAGTCTTTGTAAGTTTAAAAGCCATTTTGCACCTGCGGTGCACTCATAGTCCGATAACTTTGAACATATCAACTCATCGTCTTGAGTAATATCTTAAACCTATTAGGGATTGTTAAACCCATCATAGACAACAATGTTCAGTACATTATTTCTCAAGATATTACACTGGGCTAAAGATATTGTCATACATGTCAGACCATAAGGTACACCCTAAAGGCAGCAAGAAGCTTTTTTTCACGATTCAACCCAGATTCTCCATAATTTCAACATTTGCATTAAGGTAACACTCTTTACTGGTCAGTAAATGATCAACATATACAGATTCAAATTAACACAAAAAACATTTCGAAATGTTTGGCGTATACTGCTTAATGGAATAACAATCCCAAAGTCTACCAAAGGTTACAATTTTACTGGCCATTAGGTGTTCAACTTATTCACAAATGTTTATAAATCAGTGTTTTGTGTATGCTGCTTGGTGGAAAGACAGTTTCATTGCCAGGCAGGCACCAAAATAAGTATGTGGTCCGACTAGTAAATCTTTGAAAAAAAAGGGCTTTCGGGCAAGTACATTAGTTTGCAATTGCAATAATTGTTATAACTTATTTCAGGCAAGCCAAAAATGATGTCGGGCAAGTAAAAATAATCAACTACTTGCCTGGCATGAGTAGTTAGTTCTGAAATTTATGTTGGTGCCTGCTGGATTTTAAATAACTCCCAAAGGTGTCTCACAAATTTGGTTTTGTCTACATTGCTAGTGGAATGACAATATAACTGCTATTTTGTTGTTTTAAGTCTTAGAAATACTGCTGATGGACATATTATACAGCCATGTGATCGGTAGCAATGATGTGATGAGAGTGCTGATTTGCCATTAGAGATCTTCTCAATAGGGGCTGAACTTGTGCAGAAAATCCTGAAGAGGAAAAAGAATGTTATTCAATGATAAAGTTGCATTAAAGAATAATATCACATCTATCACAAATATTCCAGTTGCTGTGGGTTTTTTTTACAAATGATTGAAATACATAATAAACTTTTGTACCATAACATTCTGTACCCTATAATAAGATTAAATTGCAATGATGACACAAACACTTTAGCATGGTCCTACAAACCAAAAAGGTTGAGAGGAATGGTACTATAAGGCATCTACTAACCTTTCTTAAACCCTACAAGCCTGACCCGCAGGCTTAATTACATGAGTACAATAACTACAATTACAAGTATTTCTTAACCCTTATGCTGCTGGTGTCTAATTTGGCCAATGCAAAATGATGCAAAACACCTAAAAAATGACTGAAACCCTGACAGGGTTTAGATGGATTTCAAACACCTTTGCCTGCTTGTGCTTTGGACCAAAGTAGCCTCAGCATTGAAAAGGCTAATGCCAGTGTTGACATTAAACTAGTGCTCAAGTATTTATTTTTCTTACCAATCATTCTTTCCTTGCATAGCTGCCTATATGACTTATGACAGACATTTTGCAAGAAAAAAAATGTTCACAGTTGAATAAATGGCCTAGAGCCCAATCTCTCAGTATACTGTATTGCAAGCATGCATAACTGTGCTGCTAAGAGAAAGAATTCCAGTGTATAGCTTGCAAACCACTTTTAATGAAAATAATTTAAGACACCAACTTTATGATGCTTACCCGATCATGCTGGCTTCCAACTATACCTCTAAGATATTGAATGTACTGGGCAGAAAATTCAAACACTGTAGCTTTGTCAGTTTTGTCAGTGAGTCCGGGCACTGCAAGTCTCATCTGCTCACAAGCATCTTTGATACGAGCTCTGAAACAATAGAGATGTCAAGGAGATATCAAAAACAATGATCCTATTCATGTGCCCACAGCTCCAACAAGGGGGTCCAGGAGAATTTTTACGTGTCATTTTGCTGGTACCAGTCTCCACCCACAATAAAAAGCTTTAATAATCTAATTTACTTTATAATTCAATAGGAATTAAATCAAAGAATATACTTTTAGGAAAGAGTTCATGCAGAAAATACCCTTTTAAGAATTATTTCATGCTTATTGCTTGTGATACCTTTACTTAAAATATTTCTTTTTGCCAAGTGCTGGACAAATGATGCAGTAGTTTATGTATGACAAACAAACTTGCTATGCATATCCTTTGATCAGTTGGTTGTTTATAAGCAAAATGCTTTTCAATACTTCCTCCCAGTGTACTTATTTTTCAAGCCTACCTCCTGAATCTTTCCTTGGCATTATGGTGCAGCCTTCCTGGGTCCTCAGCCTTGAGCACTGGGCTCAGTGAGCCATCCAGCTCTGAGAGACTAGATGATCTATTTGTGCATGTATACGTTTCTACCATTGGGGTGTTGTTGGGAACTCTAGGCACCTCAGAGTACTCAGGACTTTCTCTGGTTTCTTCTCCACTACTGTTCAGGCTAAGGTCAGACACACTAGTCGAAGCCATAAAGTCTGGTCTACGGGGATTCTGGAAGAATTAATCATCTACATGCCAGCATTTATGCTCATTTTCAGGTACCATTTCTAGGCACATTACTATTTTGACTGCTTTACACAATGCGCATTTCAGCTGAATATCCTAAATTTCATATCCATAATTTGGCACCATCGTATCCCGAAAAGCATCTTATTACTTGAACAGCTTGTTGCAATATTCAGTAGTGCTTGAAATCTCCATTTATTTTTCTCACAATTCGAAATCAGTTACAATGATCAGTCCCATGCCAAATATTGCTTGTGGTTGAATATGTATCAATTAGTTATCAGTTCTGACAATTAACCTGCAGACTCTTAGCTAGGATTTAGAAACTAGGTGCCCGATATTGACAAAAGTAAAAAGAAATGGGTGTCCCTGTTTTCAAGGGGGACTATTCAGTATTCAGACTACAGAATACTTAGATTACAATCATGGGAATTATACTGAGATGAAAAAAACAATTAAATGCTTGAATTGACATTTTTGAAAAAATACTCAAAAGAAAATTGGGTGTTGTGACTTCTGAGAGAGTGATTTTTGTGGGTTTGGGTGACTAAATGACATCCAGATGCCTTGCTGGCTAAAACTCTGACAACCAGTGTTGTATTTTATATTCACAGTCTAATCTAAGCAGTTTAATCTAAGCTTTTACATTATCCCCCCCCCCTAAAAATAAAAAAAGATTGAACTTACTCTTCCTACATTCATGTAAGGGGTAGAGTATTGCTGGTTGTTACTTGGCCAGGGTGCTATCTTCTGGTTAGAGGACCCAGCAGGTGAAGGTGTGCTCTGTCCAACATACACAATGCGATGTTGATTGCTGTTTCCTAGGTGAGGCATATAACCGCTGTTCATCCCATATCCTGACCAGCCTGACACTCGTGGGAGATGTGGGGTGTCATTCTGAGTTGCTGGTGCTGATCTAGGCAGAGAAAATACAAGGTTAATCAGAGGATTTATATATTTTTTTGCTCATTTTGTTTTTTGACTTAAAGACAAAATTGTCAAAATAAATGCAAGACGAAAGGAAAATATAAAAGTTTATTCAGCCCTATCTGCAGTATCTGGATGTTACTAAATTTAATCAATACAGCAGACCTGTAATTTGACAAAAAGGGAGCCTTCAATTTGACCTTGTCCAAACAAATTAAGAAAATCTGTGAAATGACCATAATCAAAGAAACACAAATGAAATCAAAAGCAATGACCGGTTTGCTGTCCTTATTACAGATATGTCATTTGTTTGAAACTAGTCAAAATCAAAAAATTAAAATTAATGTGTTTTCAAACATTAAGCTTATGAAAATATTCGTACTGGCTACCTGTTTGGAATGTATCTCTGATAGGACATCACAGGTGGCGGCATAGGAGGCGATGCCATGGAGGCTGCTGGACACACGCCAGTGGCACTACTCGACGCACTGGTCATCAACTGATCAATAACTCCACTTGGTACATCCCTAAAAATAAGAATACCTTTGTAGGCAAGGAATGACTGTCTCAGCATGTGCCAAAGGTATTGGAAAAAGGGTTCCCATTCTTCTCAAAATAATTTGATCATAGGCATCTCATTGATTACAATAGCTTTTATTAGTACTAAAGGAAACCTACAATATTGTGAAAATGGGGACCCAGAGAATTTCATTGCACATTTTGATATTGGGATGCCAATAGGGCAAATATGGAATATAATGGATTATAAGTAGGAAAAAGCTTCCTTATTACCAAATTGTAAAAAAAACTAAACAAAAAAAATTGTATTTACTATTTATCAGCTATTAAAAAAGTAACCGTTCATTTTGAATAAAAGATAATAGCCTAGGAATTAAAGTAAAAAGTCTTCTCTATTACTTTATTAATATTCTAGAAAAAATGATAGGTAGAAAGTCAATATTTAGTTATTTACATATTTGAAATACTTGCTACGGATGCAACAGAAGTTCACACACGCTTATTGCTAAACAAAGCAACATCCTATAATTTGCTGAAATCAAACAGTCATTAAAAAACCTTATAAAACAAGATGTTTCACTACTATTTACCAATATTTGTATGATAGCTTATATGTAAAGATCCTTTGTAAACCATACCATTTTTCTTGCTGTCCCAAGTGATCAGTGACCTGTATTTGTACGCATTTGGAGCCATTAGCAGAGGTTGTATATGTTACTGCAGCAGTTTGAGGTCCCTCACTTTGTAATGTTGTGGCGTTTGTGAAATTGTCTTCAGATGCTGCTTCCTCTCCTTGTTCCTCTGGCCTTAAATGTAATTAGACATAAGTTTATGGTTTATTTTTCAAAAACTTAAGAAATGTCAAGTGCTGCCCATTTTGGACTTGCTTTATTTATGCATAGAACAGTTGACTGTAACTTTTAATCAGGTGCTAGCTAAGCTTCTAACTTAGGAAAAGAAAGAGGCGCACTGAAATACATAAACACCCAGAAAATGGCAGGAATATGATTAATCTATATCCAACATTACTGTAAACTGACAGTATTTCAATGAACAATATAAGGATAAAGCCTCCTTTAACTTAAAGCTTTAATGGGTCACCCACACCCCTTACACAAAAGGAAAGTTTGAGGACTTCTACACATGGGCACTACTTCAAAAGCATATTTTTTTTACAATTAATCCATACTCAATTTAACCATCAAAATATAAATCTTTTCATGTTTTAGGCCTAAAAGAGCAGGGTTTAACTTCAGAGCTCAACTTACTCTATATGTTGCACTATTTGTTGTTGTTCTTGTTGCTGACAATTCTCTGCTTGGTGCTCTGATATTGCTGTATCTAATGCAGATTGCAGAGGTGCATTCAAGGTTATGGTTTGGAGGGCTGCAAGTTGATCCTCATTCAGACTTTCCTCAGAAGTTGTGTTACAGAAAGCTGTTTGAACATGATTTTGACTACCATTCACATCTTGCAAATATTGAAAATACTGATTCTTGTTAAGACTTGTTTGGGAATCCATAGGTTCTGGCTGTAGATTGTTTTCACTGCAAGTTTCAGGATTTGTACTATCAAAGCCATTCATTTTTTCTACATCTTGATGATCTTCAATGCCCGTTTCCATTTGTTTATGTGTTTCCAAGGACGATGAATCGTCTTTTTTAGTACATTCATCAGTTATGTTGATCAATACAGGGCAATCCTCATTCTGAGGTGGTTGAGTGGTAGCCGTTTCACAAACGTTTGCATTATTAGAAAAGTCCTCCACATGCATATTTTCTAATTCTTGTATATCAACACTTCGGTTGTTATTGCAACTTTGCCCCACTCGACCCTCTTCAAGTTGGTCCAAGACAGACGCATCCATTTTCGTTTGCAAATAATTTTATTTGGCCCAAAAACTAGTTCGCGTCTTTCTCTTTATTCTAATCAGCGTCTAAAATAAAAAGAAACTATATGAATAAAGGCATGGACAAGCAAAGACGTAGAATGACTGCAAGAATGACACATATCATGAAATGCACGTTCACGAGCACAGCTGGAAATAGAAACTTTTTGGAAAATGGCGGCAATCTATGAATGAATGGCTCGCCACACTCCCCCAATTTTTCAATCTTCAAATATAGACTTCAAAGTTAGAAAAAATAACTCTCCGTTCTCATTATACCTTTCTTATAACATTCTCTGAGCTCCTGGTTCTCTGTTCTATGTAAGCTCCTCTATGAGAGAAGAAATATTTGAAGTTTTTGTTTTTTGTTATGGTTTGATGTTTGAAAGATTCCCGAAACTTTTTAAAGCTCGCGTCGCGTGACGTTTTTACCAAATACGGCAAATCCACGTGCCACTGCGTCCAATCACATCGCCTTGTTTTGAAAATGTGACGTCAAAAGTCCCGCCTATATTGAATCGGCGCGTGCCATTGACAGATGATTGACAGGTAGTAATTGACGTGCATGGCAGCCGTTCATCGTTCATTAACAGTTAACAATGGATTAAGAAAACAGTTTCAGAAAAGAATTGGTTGCCTGGTTATCAGATTGAGCCAATACTTTAGTATGACTCTATAATTGACATTCTCTATTTTCTGTACTAGAGCACATTTTGCAGATAAGTCCCAGACTTATGGGGGTCATTAAGTGCATCATATCTAAATGTTTTTTTATTATTTACAATTCCTTTCAAATATGCTATTTGTTTTCATTTTTTTACTAAATTGCTTCTAAATACATCCACTTAGTTGTTATTTCACTGACATAAAGTTAGCTCTGCATTTTATTATTTTTGGTGTATGATTTTGTTCATTCTACTATGAAGATACAAGTCCACCAACTTCTGAAGAGACTTTGTTGATCCTTAGAATTTCAGCAACGATAGATATTTGACTAACAGCCTTGAGGGTATGCTTCTGTAGGCATAAGGAATACTCCTAAGATGAATTGTTTTGATATCCTTGCAGTGTTAGGGATATTCAAAGCAAACATATGTTCTTGTGTGCTGGGTTACTCCTTATATAATGAGCATTGACCACTGGCCAGTCCATTGGTCAGTGGACCGTGGTGAAAGTGAAAAAGAACTAAGCAAGTTTTGCCCGATCTGGAAGCATGGCAAGAAGGAACATATTGGTTTTCATTTTTTTAACATCATTTATTTCTCAAATGAGGTTAGCACAAAAGAACTTGAAACCCGTCCTAAAGTAAAATGATGCGAATAAGCATTGTCCAATCACGTGCAGTCACTGTATATATACATGTACACCCGACAAAGCCAAGGGATCCAGAGGGATGGGTGATGAATGTGACTTCTATGGACATTTTGCACTTCAGTAACTTTTCTTATATCGGATTTGCATCCTGATGAATCGATTAAACGCTGCCATAGAAACGCATATCCATGGCTATAATCATAATATAACCTACACATTTGAGCAGAGTTGGTGATAAAAAAAGTAGTTAAGTGGCAGATTTCCGATCCAACTTAGTACATCGATTAAAACAAAATAAAGACAAGGACTTTATTTTATTTTACCAAAAGCTAGGCATTGAAAATATGAAGATGAATATTTTAGATGAAGAGGAACAGACTGGCATGCCTTTTTAAGCTATAGAATATCAACTATCAATTTCGTACCTAAGAGGAAAAGGAAGTAACTAAACAAATGGCCAAAATCTTGTTGCTGGTGATCACTACCTCCAAAAAAATGTACTTCTACTTCAAAATATCTGGTATCGAATGAGTATACGAACAAATTTAACCGTCTCTTAAAGGAAAACGTGTCCATTTTTTCAAAGAATAAGACTTTCAAGAATAAAACTTAGATTGCAAAAGACATTTCTTTGGTGTGTTCCATATCATTCAAGTTTCAACATTCGAGATGCGCTTGTTAGCCCGCGTAAGAAGATACAGCATTTTTAGCTAGTGAAATAGTTACTAGTTGGCCACTTTTTATTTAAGGTGATGATAGGTTATAGAGGTTCCGTAACAAGTAAAACGAACAAATTTCTTTATGTGAGTTGTATCATTTTCGGCTTTGGAAACACTGAACATTTTACAGATTCCTCAGCCTAAGGAAAATGTAAATTTATTTTTTTAGCCCTAAAAAAAGGAATTGTTTGTTTCCTGTAACGGTCCGAAAAAAATAGGGTAGGTAGGTCGGTAAAAAATAAAATTTTGGTTTAAAATGTGTGTTTTATGCCTGTTTTACGTTGATTGAGAGTTGCGAGGGCGGAAAAAACTTTAGGGTAGGGATTTTTGGGAATACAACTTGTTAGGGTAGGGTTACAGGAAACAAAAAACTTTTTTAGTCTTTATCCCGCAATCCTCTCTGGCCAGCTTGAACTTAATCAACCACTTCGAATTCCTTCAACCCAACTATGCCATGGCATAAAAAGCGATACTATTGCGTGGCATATTTCCACAAAAATATATAAGTCGGAACTTGACCGACTTTTCTGAACTATTTTGCGTATGAATCTTTATGTTTCCAAGTTATTTCGAAATCATTCTATGACATATTTTCAACAGCTGCTATAAGCAAACACGACTCTGCCTAGAACGTATTATTGCCCAGCACATTATCAATAAAGCATGTTTGTCTGCCTAGAACGTATTATTGCCCAACACATTATCAATAAAGCATGTGTGTCTGCCTAGAACGTATTATTGCCCAACACATTATCAATAAAGCATGTGTGTCTGCCTAGAACGTATTATTGCCCAACACATTATCAATAAAGCATGTGTGTCTGCCTAGAACGTATTATTGCCCAACACATTATCAATAAAGCATGTGTGTCTGCCTAGAACGTATTATTGTCCTGCACATTATCAATAAAGCATGTTTGTCTGCCTAGAACGTATTATTGTCCTGCACATTATCAATAAAGCATGTTTGTCTGCCTAGAACGTATTATTGTCCTGCACATTATCAATAAAGCATGTGTGTCTGCCTAGAACGTATTATTGTCCTGCACATTATCAATAAAGCATGTGTGTCTGCCTAGAACGTATTATTGTCCTGCACATTATCAATAAAGCATGTGTGTCTGCCTAGAACGTATTATTGTCCTGCACATTATCAATAAAGCATGTGTGTCTGCCTAGAACGTATTAGTGTCCTGCACATTATCAATAAAGCATGTGCGTCAATTCTTTCATTGCACTCCGCAGAGATAGATGCGTAGAATAAGTCATTGGTGACCAGCGTCACCAACCAGCCCTGACTTATCTGCTAATGCGACAATGCTTTTTTGGGACAGTAGTTGATGGTGGCAATAACTATGTTTAAGGCCAAGTTAGATCAAGAAACCTTTAGAGAACACACCACAATTTAAAGTTGATTAACTGGAAATAGCTGGAATTGTAGAATTCAAAGAAATATTTCAATGAGAGTTAAGTACGATCTTATCACCCCTGAGAAATATTCACTCAAACAGGATTTTTAAGGATAATATTCTGAAGCAATGATAAAAATATGACAGTGAATTTTGAAGATGCTGACACAAAATAGGATAAAGGACAATTTAGTCACTAGGCATAACTGAAATTGTATTTGGATGCATAGGTGAGGGTATACAGTGATGGAGTGTAATTATGGATAAGATTTTTTACACAAAGGAGCAAGCACCCACATACCATTTGAATAGAACATAACACCTAATAATAGTACACAATCATTTTTATTCATGTTAAGGCAAAACAGGTATGTACATATACATAATAAAACATATATTTGCACCAAATAATATATTGCCGCTTTTGTACTTCCTATATTGTGAAATCTATTAACATAAGAAGGTTAGATGTAATAACAAATGCACAACAAAGCATCTTCAATGAAATTATGTACTAAGGACACTGCAGATAGCGTTCCCGGTAATTCTGCCTTCAGGGTAATTTTGCCTACCATTTAACTTGCTCAGGGAAACTGTAAAATGGGTAATTTTGTTGCCATTTCAAATTGCCAAGAATACTGTAGAATATAAAATTTAAAATAGCAAAACCATTGTTCAGTTTGATACTATATGATACAATATGAGTTAAAAGTATTTTTTGTTCTGGCAAAGCAAAATGCAGCAAAAATGTCTGAAATCACACTTTTAGCAATTTTCTAGGCAAAAATATGAAATATACAGCATTGGCAAGAATATTAAGCTTTCAAAGATCTATCTCAGGAGAATGGTACAGTATCTAAGCAAGAAAAGAAACTGCATTTCTCTCCTATGCTCAGTAGGGAGTATCTGTTCTTCCTTATAGGGGAATGATTAGGAATTACTGTTGACAATCATAGGATTCTTAATTGGTCGTGAAGATAAGGCACCTTGTCTAGAAATAGGGATAGATATCCTAAATCTCAAATAAAGTGTGCTAATCTTCCTGAGTTACTCATGTAAGAAAGCTGTATATGAATATACATTCATTTCCCCCTGGTCAAAACCACATCCCCAACACTAACATACCAGTAACATTAAATGAGCTGTAATATCCAAGATGAAAAGAGCTTTTTACAACAGCTACTGTAATATGAACCCACTGAATTGACAAATATACCTACAACCTGATATGTAAGTACTTGAGATTAGTGTTAAGAAATTCCCACTGTTCTATTTTTTTAGATATTGTACATAATTCCAATGCCCTCTACAAATTCTATTTAAAACATTAAGTTTCAAAAGAAGTTATCGCATATTTAAAATGTAAATAAAAATAACTAAAAATAAATAAGCAAATGTATTAGAAGCACCATTCAATAAATAATATGTATTAATGTTTTCTTTAAAGTTGTACTATAACTAAAATGAAGCTGGAAATAAAGATTAATATCTACAAAAGCAAGAGATGCTATGTAAATGATTTTTTTTTGTTTTCCATCATAATCTACTTTTAAAAATATATCTCACCTTATGTGGAAAACAAAATTGAACATATCAGTCTGAAAGGACCAAGATTCCAGGAAATCAATTCTTTTTACTGGCACAGTTGTGTAATATCTAGTACCAACTGCCACTCACTGGAGATTTTTCTTGGGTTGCTTTTCAATCAATATAGCGCCTGGAGTCCCCCGTGATATGTGTTTCTGATGTATACTAACTTTGAAATACAGACTGAAAAAACTTTAAAATTATAAGATAATATTCTTGTATAATAAAGTTAAAAATCTCAAAATACTCGAAGAAGGGTCCTTGGTTGTATTGCTACTAGATATCTTCTTTAGATGATTAAAAAGAAATTAAATAAAAAAATATACTAAAATTTGGTATTGCTACAAACACCATTACTGCTAGCTATATGCCACCATGTGTAATTGTGATGGCTAATTGTAAAATTATTGAGGTGATTATTTCGAAAGGATATTTTTCTGTTATCACCAAAGTGTTGGGATGTTTTTTGGCATTAAAGGATAAAAAAAGGGTTTTCCAGCTAACAGGACTTTTGAAATTTTCTAGCTGAAACAACTTATAAATCTGACTTCGTATCCTTGGCAGTTTAATTGGATAGACATCATTGGCTGAAAATGCTGTGCTATATAGAATAATCATAAGTCACATGGAAATAAATAAACACCATAAAAGCATTATTCAAATCTGGTCAGATATGCCAAAAAATATGACACCAGCCCGAAGACCTTATTCATAAAATGTATAAAATATTGATTTCTATAAAATGAATTCTCCGAAAAGAAAATTTACATATTTCACAAAAATGTCATGGTTTAATCATAATGGTAATACACATTATTGACTATTGATAAAAGTATCAAAGTCAAAATACAATCAAGTCATGGTTCAAGGCATTCATGAATTTCATCTTCAAAATAGAACAGTTTTATCTTTATGAATCATTCATGTAAATACCCATATAATACATATACATGTAGTTACAACAGAGTGTTTTACTGTGGTGATAAGTACACTACCAGTGAGTAGCAAAAAGTAATTTCAATATGTGAATAAATGCCACATTTTGTAATGATAATACCACACCTTAACCCATCCAATGCTAAGGCTACTTTTGTCCAATGCATATTAAAAGAACACAAAGCTTTTTTAAACCATCTAAACCCTGTCATATCGGAATTCATTGGAAAGCTCTCACTGAGTACTCTCAGATGAGTACCATATGTGCCAGGGTTTTCACAGAAACAGATCATTATTTTCTATCTTGGATAACCTCTGTTAGAAGTTATAGATAAATCCTAATCAATGAATGAACTGAAAGCTCTGAGTATTTCCATTAGTTTGGTCAGGGCTTGATACTAGGCAGAACATGTATAAATAGCCCTCCAAGGACTTTTAGATATTTAAGTGGTCTGGACTAATCAGACTAGTGCTATTGTCGAACCCTGCCCATCATGCAAGACCATATCATCATTACAAGCTACGGCATATCTATCACTTATACAAGTTGATATATAAATATGTCATGACTGCTGGCATAACATACTTCCTTTGGTCAACTAAGATATGTCATTTATATACACTAAAAATAATGTGGCCTTTTACCAAAGAGATGCAAGTAGAGGCAGAAACCTCTTGAAATGAATGCTAGGAATTAGTGAATGCTAAGACTCCCTAGAATGTTGCAGACAGGAGCATGATTGAGTAGTAACCCACATTCAGTTCAGTCATGGAGAGATACGATTAGAGGCAGAAACTCCTTCATACTTCCAATGCTAAGGCTACTTTTGTCCAAATCACGAGGATGCAAAGCTTTTTGAAAACTTTCTAAACCCTATCATGTTGGTATTCATTAGTTAGCTCTCACTGACTACTCCCAGATGAGTACCCATATGCCAGGGTTTAAGTAATTATTTCAGCTTTTCTGCATTATTTTCTATTCGCCATGAGCAGCTCAAGGGTTAAATGAATGCTAGGACTCCCTAGAGTGTTGCAGTGAGGTGCGAGATCTTGAATTAGTTGACAATCTGTTCAGTTCATCGCGGAGAGACGTTATCAATGGCGTGGGATTACTCCCCGGCCCCACTGACTCCATAATGACATCCATCTCATCACGCCCGTCCTCCTGAGAGGCGTGACCATTACTTCTCCCTGTAGAGGGCGCTCTGGTGGAGGAGTTCATGCTATTCGCAAGACTACCCCCTCGACTCTTGCTCCGATTATCTTCAGTCATTGAATAATGGGAAATATTTTGGCTGGATGAAGGGTTTGGATGGAAGCCATTTTGGACGGGGGACAATTTCGATGACGACAAAGTTTGAAGATGATGTGAGTCATTATAGCGAGGTGATGCATAAGGAGTGCTTCGATCCCGTTCAGGATATACGTTATCCCTCTCGGGAGGAGTCTGAATTCTGGATCTATGAGACGCGGGACTGATCATGGTGGAGTCCATCATTATACTGGTGTACCCGTCAGTCTTGGACGGCATTTCGCGTGTGCTGAGAATAATGGGGTCCGCTGGACTCGTTGCCACCTGGAGGTCCGTTTTTATGCGTATGGGTTCGGCAGGTTCCCTGGCAAGGCCACCAGGGGGAGCTCTGGAGGGAGACGGTGAGCCAAGCTGCGTGTTTGGATAACCCATCACAGGATTCAGTTGTCTTGGAGTAGAACCTGGAAGATCAGCCTGAAAAAAAGTAAATTGCAATTAAAATCAAATGTTGAATCAAAATATCTTCTATAGTGTGTATCCTTGAAGTAAGCATATATTTTGCAGACATAGCTTTTAAACCTTCCAATGCTGAGGCTACTTTCATCCAAAGCACATAACAAGGATGCAAAGATTTTTTGAAAACCATCTAAACCCTATCATGTTGGTATTCATTGGAAAGCTCTCGCTGAGCACTCTGAGATGAGTACCCATTTGCCAGGGTTTCGATCATTTTTCAGCTTTTTTACATCATTTTTTATTGGCCAAATTAGCCACCAGCAGCATAAGGGTTAAAAAATGCAGCTTACCTGTTCAACTCCGGCAACCTGGGCTGATTGGTCGGCTGCTGTATAAGGGCTCCACATGATGCCCCCGTAGTCATCCTTCTTGCCCGCCATGGGCGTAATATAGATCGGGCTGTGCTTCTTCTCCGGTTTGTCCCACACAACATTCTCGTTGGTCCTCTGGAAGAGCTGCTCATTGGGATCCTCCCTAAATGGAAATTGCAATTTCAAAATGAAGATTCCATAACATGCTGGATATTTTCTTTCAATGACAAACATTTTCTACACAAATCAGGTACACAAACACCACTACTAATGCAATTCTAAGAACATTTACCTCTGAACCATGATTTAGTGGGCACCCAAAAGATACAGACCCTGGTCCTCTTCAAGAACTGATCAAACACCCTTATAGGTGGAAATTATACAAACAGAGAATGAATCCTAATTGATTTTTTAATCGCTGCTATTGTAATGTATATGCACTTCAGCAAGCTTATTTGGACATCACAATGGATGGTTTTAACTAAATCAAAAGGAATGACATTTCCACTAGGTCTCTTTTACCAAAAATAGATTGTCACAATACAAATTTTAGATACTTCAGAGGAAAAATCCAGACATAGCAAATTGATTGCAAAAGTTTGATATCTCCAGCAAACATAAAACATCCTCTCCATTCCACCACCATCGTATCTTCACCATATTAATTTGACATCTCCAATATGCATAGATATGGCACCTCCACCACATTAAATTAATTGATTTGGAATGTCCAGTATTCTTCACCAAGCCAAACTGGCATTTCCACCATGCACAAATATGACATAATCACCACGCTAAATTGGCATCTCCAACATGTTAATTTCATTAATTTGGAATATACATTATTCTCCACCATGCTAAATTGGCATCTCCACCATGTTAATCTGGCATCTCCACCATGTTAATCTGGCATCTTCACCATGTAAATCTGGCACCTCCACCATGTTAATCTGGCATCTCCACCATGTTAATCTGGCATCTTCACCATGTTAATCTGGTACCTCCACCATGTTAATCTGGCATCTCCACCATGTTAATCTGGCATCTCCACCATGTTAATCTGGCACCTCCACCATGTTAATCTGGCATATCCACCATGTTAATCTGGCATCTCCACCATGTTAATCTAGCATCTTCACGATGTTAATCTGGCATCTTCACCATGTTAATCTGGCATCTTCACCATGTTAATCTGGCACCTCCAGAATGCCAAAATGCCATTTTCTCTATGTTCAAACCCAATCTTCACTATGCCAAAATCAATAGCTCCTACTTAATTTTGCATCGACTTCTTTCTTTAACATTGCCTTAACCCTTTTAAGAGTACCCTTATAATCAGACATAAATGCAAATATGATCAGCACAATAGAGAGAGATTGTACGTAAAAGATCTTTGTAAAAATGTTGCTAATCTGAATGTAATGAACAATACATAAAATTTCCATGAATAAATACATTCCTTGAAAATTGTTTATTTGAATGATATTTTCGTAACATTTACATATTATTAGATTGATATTTGCATTTTTTTGTTATATGAACCCGAGGCCCTATTTGCATGCAGTTTCACTCTAGAACTATACTCTCATCTTTTCCCTATGTGCCTTATATCTATGACTTACGTTGCATGTCTAGAGTGTATCAGAGGCAAGACCATAGAGTCAGATGCTCTTCGCTTCCTCTCGCGGTTAACTCTCGAAAGGTATAGGTCTATGAGGCGACTGGCAGATATATAAAGAATTACCTTAGTTCAATAGACTTGATAAGGAAAATGACTCAAACACCACATATCTACTCTATCTTCATACCTTGCTCTCAGAATACTAACCAATCCAATTCTAAGGCTACATTCGTCCAAAGCACAATGATGCAAAGATTTCAGAAAAACAACTAAACCATGTCATGTTGGTATTCATTAGATAGGTCTCGCTGAGTACTTTCAAATGAGTACCATATGCCAGGGTTTCAGTCATTTTTCAGGTTTTTTTTTGTGTCATTTTGTATTGACCAAATTAGCCACCAGCTAAGGGCTAATAAATTAGTATTGTGTCAATGTTTTTCAAACAAAGCTCTCATATATCAACATTTCTTTTTCCTCAGCAAATAGGACTTGGGACCCCCTTATCTCTTGTATTCAAAGTAAAGGAGGATGAGAAAGGTTAAGCATGCAAAATCCAATTATATAGCACCACCTAGCAGAGTATAGATAGTTTTTCCTCATACATGCATAACACCACCACTTGCATAAAAGGGATTATCATGTCAACCAGGTATATTTCGTTTCTGTTTTTTCATGCACAGATGAACAGACAGGTATGATATTCAGTACACAGACGAACATGACATTTCCGGCACACCAAAAACATAAAAAAGGACAACTCTTGCACAGACAGACAGACAGACATGACATCCCTTGCACAGACATATATGACAGACCACAAACAGACAGACATGACATTTCTTGCAGGAACAAATCTGCCAGAATGGTATTTCTTGCACAGACAGACAGACAGACATGACATCCCTTGCACAGACAGATATGACAGACCACAAACAGACAGACATGAAATTTCTTGCAGGAACAAATCTGCAGAATTGGTACTGAATATGGCTTTAATTTGGAGTGCTAAATATTTTGCTTTACAGCGTTGCTGGGGGGTATTTGTTCTACTTTGAATGTGTGCAATGTTGAATCTGATAATATGGCTTTTGTATCACAAATCCTGCTTTGAGATACAAAGCAGGATATTTATTTGAAGGATGTTATTTTGGCACTATCATGGGGAGTGCGATAATAGCGAAAAATGAAATGTCTGTAAAAAAATACCACTTATACAGTATTGCTTGCACAGACAAACAGACAGACATGACATGTTTTGCACAGACAGATATGACAGACCACAAACAGACTGACATGACAGTTCTTGCAAGAACAAATCAGCAGAAATGCTACTTCTTACACAGACAAACAGACAGACACGACAAGTCTCGCGTTACCTTTCTGAGGAGGCGGGTGTTTGGCTGACAGAGCGCTGTGTGCGACGGCGACTGCGAGCCCTGGAGTTGCTGGCTCGACCGTGAGCCGGGGGAGGGACATTGGGATCGGGGTAGGAGGGACTCACTTTGTTCTGCCTAAAAATCAAGATCAACAAATCAGAAAACATGCACAGATTTGTTCTGAATTTGCTATGTGAGATATATGACTAGTTAGCATATGTGCTGTGCTATATATCAATAGTTAGCATATCAAAAGCTGTATTTGCTAAGTGACATATATCACTATTTAGCATATCAATTACTTGGACAGGACACTGAACCATAATTACATCAATTAAAAATATGTTTAATCACAAACTGCACTCAATATATGTTTGCAAAACTTTTTCATAAGGTTAAAAGAACTTACATTCAACATCAGAATTAATTGGAGTGTACTTCATTGTTTGTAAAAAAATCTTCATATCTTTTTTTTTATATTGAATTTGACATAAAAAGAGTTGACTTTAATATAATACTACCACATCGCAATTCAAGAACAAATCTGTTTTGTAATAAAATACCACTGTCACCAAACTATATTGACAAACACCATCAAACCCGTCACCATTTCAAAATACCGAAGAGACTATGCATAAAAAAGATCCTAGAGGCCAGACCCAAAAAAGCAGGGCATAGGAACTTTATTAGGAATGATGAAATTCACTTGCAAAATAACCCCTTTAATAAACTCTACAACTATCCAATCTGTCTAAAATAGCCAAGAAAAATACCAGAAGAAATTCCAAAAAGGACAAGTAGAGGGAGGAAACTAGTGGCTGAGAGTTTGTTCTTTAATGTTTTCTTTTTCATTTTTCTACTCAAGTTATATACAAAATCTCTCTCATTTGTAGCAGAGGAACATAGGAGAACTTGACCTATAGGGACTATTAGGAGTTATTTTCAAATATAGCTAGTTCATAATTATCAGGCAATAAAAGTAATATTTGAACAATACACAGCTTTAATTCAACAATTCTTAATACAACATCAATACTAGGGATGACATAGTATTCATATACCTTTCAAATAAAATATTCATTTTATCCAAGGATGAAACTTATTTTTCACATACTTAGCAATTATGGCAAAATGATCACAATTCTTCTATACAAAGTCAGCAATGAAAAACTGCATAAATCATTCCAAACTAAACTTTCATCTTTAAAGACATTAATCATATCAAAATCATATTTATAATATTACTTTTAACTAGTTACTTGAAATGAACACATGAAACACTTTTTAATATCATCTCTCATGAATACATTCATTTAATCAATAATTCTAAAGAAGATACTGAGATAATACAGACTAGAAATACTGCAAAATGGATTTGATAAGTGCAATGCTTCTATCCCAACTCCATGAAAATAGAATGTTTGAAAATTCAGATAATAAAATCCCTTTCCAAGTAGCACAAGAAGCGATAGATTAAAGGCAATAAAATTTGCCTCTTGCTCCGGACAACTTACTGATCGTAGTACATGTGGTAGGGATACTGGAATAACACAGAGTATAAAACAGGTTACGAGAGACCAACCTATAGTTAGGTGTAGTGAGTAGTGAAAAGGCATCGTCCAGTAACTTGTGCATGCGTTTTCGCGCAGTGATAAGATTCTCGCGAGATTTCTCATCCAGTTCGGATTCAGTGGCTGCGGTATCACTCTAATCAAAACAAAGAAAACAGTTGGGTACAGGGTGATCAAGATTTAAGATAGCATTTTACTAGTGAAGAGTCATAACTACAAAGAATCCCTACAGAGGATAACTGTGGTATGATTGTATGGGATCATCGAGTATTGGAATCTGTGGCTCCTGTATCACTCTAATCAAAACAAAGAAAATAGTTGGGTACAGGGTGATCAACATATATGGATAAAGGATATATGTGAAAAGATTGAGATAGGATCATCTGTTCCAGAATATGTGGTTGTGATATCACTGTAATCAAAACATAGAAAATACCTGGGGGTGGTCAATATGTGATAGGAATATCTCTATAGTATAAAAGTAAATACAAGAGTAATAGTGGTCAGATTCATGTAAGATATCTCATCCAGTGGTGGCATCACTGTAATCAAAATAAAGAAAATAGTTGGGGGTGGTCAGTATGTGAGAGTAATATTTCAATATTGAAAAAGTAAATACAAGTGTAATAGTGGTCAGATTCATGTACGCTATCTCATTCAGTTTGCATTTAGTGCCTGGGGTCTCACGCTGATCAAAACAAAGAAAATATAGTTGGCTACAGAGTGATCAACTATAATAGGAATATCTCTTGTGAAGAAGTAAATACAAATGATAATTGTCAGAACAAAGCATCTTTTTGAAAAAATTGATCGGGACATGTCAATCAGATGATCCAATAGATTATCTCCAAATCTGTGAATCTGTGCAACATTATAAAGCGCTTTTTTTTGAAAAAGTTACATAGATTCAACAATGCTTTTCAAGGGTTAAGTGTATGTATGGAAAGGTGGCAGGAATCATGTCTAGGTGGGGAAAACATGGCTGAAATGTAGAGAAATAACATATGTGCACCACCAGACAAAAACATACATGAGAGCTGTTATATTTTCAATATTTAACAAAGGATCATTAAATCCAACAAGAGCCACATCTACCAGTCAAATATTTTTTCAGAATATTGCATGGCTATCAATATATTTCCATAGGTGACAGATCATGTACTAGTATATGCTCCAGATGTAAACTGGTTAACCCATTCATGCTCCTAAATTTCCTTGACTATTGTCGTCAGGATCTATGATATCTGATGAGAATCGAATGAGAATCCGAGGTTAAATGCAACATAATGTTCAAGGTTAAAAGTAGTTATGCAAATGGCCAATAGGTATCAGACAATCTAGATGTGGAATTTGGAATTTTGTTTTTTTTGTCACTTTTTCTGCCATATTGCAGCTAAGTTGTGACTAGCCAGTTGTAACTGATGGAGAAAAGCAGAGTACCCGGAAAAAAAACACTGCCTAATCCCAAGTCACTGGCAACTTTCTCACATATCTAGATGTGAATGGGTAAAGGAAAATGAAACAGCTCTCAGATAAGCCGGGACAACACATAATGCTCATAAGTGAAAAGAAGGCCAATGATTGGTTGACCTGGGTATCCGTGGGCTAAGTCGAGGAGCAAAATGATCAAAAGCATCATCCAATAGGCGATGCAAGCGGAAGAAAGCATTGCGGAGAGGATCGTTGGCGTGAATGGTGAGATCTTCCAGCGTGGGGATGCTGTAACGAGGCTCCCCGGGTTCAGGAATGTACTAGAGAAGAAACAGACACAGGTCAAACAATTCAGCAAATGAAGAGACATGGAAATAGACAGCACAATTCTGGGTCATTCTGCCATTCTGGTACCATGTTATGAAATATCTTAAACAGAAACATGTCACGCAATTCATCAAATGAAGAAACAGAGAAATAGACAGCACCATATTAGGAACTATCTCAAACAAAAAGATGTTACGTAATACCTAAAACAAAGAAATAACTTATTACAAGTAAGATATCTTTCATTTATTTTCAGAATGAATATTTGTTACTTATCGATATACTTAGCTGCAATATGGCAGAAAAAGTGACAAAGAGTCTAAATTACATATTCTAAATCGATATACATTTGTGTTGAAGTCTGTTAAGCACTTTTTTGCCAAACTAAAGATACAAAACAATAAACTCAATTCAACAAGAATGCAATACAATACAATACAATGTAATACAATAAAATGAAATATTTATCATATGGTCATTTAATGAAAATGAAAATATTTCTATCCTAAATTCTACAAAAAAAAATTGTTACTTACAGTAACATGTCCATTTCGTAGCTGTCTGTATTTACTGTTGTCATGGCGGTACATGTCCTGCAGTTCACTGTCATCTGGGGTCATGGGGTCAAGGTCATAACCTTGGCGTGGCTTCTTCCTCCTCTTCTTACCCCTAAAAACAAAATTGATAATCATAATCAATATGGTAAATATATCTAAGGATTAAGTAAAAAGGAATTTTACTAAAATTTATTTAGTTATTTACACAGATATTTAAAATCTTAAGGTGATTATCTAGTACACCTAGGTTATCACCACTAGGTGGTGTCCTTGGCTGGCCCTTAAGAATGGATATCAAAACAAAAGATTACATATGAGTAGTGATCACTCACAACAAATCTCAACCTACAAATTTTCTATTTTGGTACGGTCAAGAGAACAAAAGGTGGGGCCCTTTGGGTCTTCCTTGTTAAATTGGTCCCAAACGACATGACTGTCTGCTTTAACCATGCAGATTCCATTCAGATAGACCATTTTGACCAATATTTTCATCACATTTTTTGTCTGAAAGTGAATAACTATACAGTCTTCGAAGCGAGTATTTTAGAATATGACAAACATGAACCCCATCTAGGTGCAAGGTCACATCACAGGTACCTTGAATTATGACAGGACCTGAAAATCAGCATTTACTACGTAAACAATGTGCTGTTAGTAATTTTGAGGCTTATGGCGATATTCAAAAATGTTTTTAAAATACTCATCGTGCAGATTCCCAGTTGAGATAGGACCTTGCACCTTACCAAAAACATGAATGATCAAATGGTGGAGTTTGATTTTCAAGTAAAGGGTTAGTCTTGAAATTTTGCCCAAAAAACGAAACACAGCCAGATATGTTTGTAAAGGGTGCCACATCAACTCAAAATAGCCAATTATTAACAAATTTATCATTATTCTGTAACTATGAGATGTAAAAAAATAATCACAACCAGGGTCTTAATATGAGACTATAAATGAAATTACAAAGTCAAGTAGCACTCTGACTGCTGGCATGGATAAGTTGAATGGGATTGAATGATTAATGAAAGAATGCAGAGCTGGCTTCCTTAAAACATATTATGAAAATGCTTGAGAGAGAAATGTTAAGATACCAATCACCAATTTCCATTCAAATATTTAGAGTATCGCAGCATTCGGATGACACTTTATAAAGGTAATTCCAGGCATGAACAGGGGAACAAAACATTGGTTAAACACTTGAAGAATGATTGCCTTGTTGTCAAAGGGCTGAGTTACTGAGCCATATATAAAAACGCTGTACATTTTTATTTGTACTTTCTTTATGTTAGCGGCGGCTACCGTCACTGACATAAAGATACGCTATGATGCAAAAACTCCCCAATTTGCTATATTTGGGACACGCGTCATATGTGTGTTCTACAGTAATTGATTGATATTTAGGGGATGAAAGGGTTAGGATTGAAAAGGATAAACCAATGTGCTGCACTCCACATCTAGAAGGTGATTTCCCACAAAATAGAGTAAAGAGAGATGTTAAACAATTTGCATCTAGAGCGTACACATGGTCTGACAACTCTGAACAAAACATATCAAATAGAGCATTTTTTGAAAAATATCGGAAAGGGGATAGTTAACTGATTCACACTTAGTAGGGCCGAAAAAGGCCTGACAATTTTGAATATATTTTTCTAACAAAACATTTTTTGGAAAATATTTGAAGGAGAAATGTTAATTAGAAGCCAAACAACAACTCTCCTTCAAATATTTTGTGATTTTTAGATTTATTCCCTAGTTATTTTCAAAAGTAAGAGTGTAGCAGACAATACTTTCTAGAGGAACTCTGAGTGTGAATGGGTTAAAACTAAAAACAATTTTCATCTGAATACATCTCAAAATTTTGCTTTGTTGTTGAGATATTTCTGTATATCTCAGACCATGTGAATACTCCAGATGCTAATGGGTGAAAAATGTTATTATCATCTCTGTATGATCAAGAAAGAGGACCCATGATAGAATAGAAAGATACTAAATAACTAAAAGCCACCTACTCAAACCATTCATAATCATCACTGCAATAAAAATGATAAAATTCATTATTTTGGTATATGTTAAAATTTAGTATTTTAGACAATCACACCTATTTATGTCCAGTTTATTTCTATCATTTTTCTCAAAACTTTCATATACTTATAAAACATGCAAACAATCATTAAGTATATTTAGTTCAGCAAATCAGAATAGAAATGATCAGAATATGAATGGAATATCTACAGCAAAGGCAAAAAAAAAAATTCTGCTAGTAATCTAATATGCTCTAACATAGAGAAACAATCTAAAGAGTTGAAGATCATTTTGGCCAGGATCAATTTCATACAAAATAGAACTAGACAATTTCATATACTTCTATAACAAACAAAAATTCATCAAGTAGATTTAGTTCAAATCAAAATAGAAATGATCAGAATATGAATGGATTATCTACAGCAAAGCCAAAATTATTTTCTGCTAGTAATCTAATATGCTCTAATCTAAAGAATTTTTCTAAAAAGTTGGAAATCACTATGGCCAGGATTTATGCTGCTGGTGGCTACTTTGAGGCGAAATGATGCAGAAATCCTGGAAAATGACCAAAACCCTGGCACATGGGTACTCATCTGAGGGTACTCAGTGAGAGCTTTCCAATGAATACCAACATGACAGGATTTAGATGGTTTTCAAAAATATTTGAGTTCTTGTGCTTTGGACGAAATGTAGCCTTAGCATTGGAAGGATTGATTTCATACAAAATATATATTTTTCTACCTCGAGGGTGGTTGGAAGACACTAGGCATTCTCTCAGGATCTCCCAGGACTTCACCAATCTCATCCTGAGCTTTGCTGAATTCGTCGTCGCGCTTGCCCCGTCTCTTACTGTCCCGCTTCTTGTCCCTCTGGCGCTGTTTGTTACGCCAGCGTTCTATATCGGCTTTCTGACGCAGAGATTGGTTGAGCTGAAATATTCAGGCAAATGATTATAAATGACTATAAATGATTATCATAGAGACACAAATCACTGCTGCCTCATATCCTACTGTTCCATTTTTTTTTCATCTCTCTTAAGCTATACTTATTTAACAAGCTTTCTATATCAGCTTTCTGGTGCAGAGATTGGTTGAGCTGAAATATCAAAGCAGTGATTACAAACATGGAAATTACCACTCACAAGTCACTTCAGCCTCATATCCTACTGTTCGGCTTTTTAACCCTCTGGCACTTTTTGTTACACCAGTGTTCTATATTGGCTTTGTGGTGCAGAGACTGATTGAGCTGTCATATTATGCTACAGCTTTTAAAGATATGGTGACAAAATGTCTCTTATATATTGTACCCCTTCAGGACAGTTTTCTATATATGCTTTCTGCCAGGCTTAAATTTCAGATCTGAGGCAGTGGCGAGACATAGCCAGTAGTCAGCACAAAAAGACATTGGATCATTTGCAACCGAGGTATGTGTGTCTTGTTTATAGAAGGTAATCATGACAGTTTTCAACATGGATCCAATAAATGTAATTGGGTTGTCGTAACATTCCAAGCGCCTTTTCTCACTCATAACTCTCAAAACATTTCAAACTTAGATATCTCATAAATGAAAAGAATACTACAGACATTTGATTCTGTCCAATACTGTTCCAATACATAACATATATCTAAATGGTTGTCAGACGAAGGAAGTGCTTTGGGAATTAAAGGGTTAGAGAGGACCTCATGTAACTCACCTCAAATGGCTCTGGCTGTGAACGACTAGTTAGTGGAGTTTCCTGTAGAGGGAGCTTTACTGGGTGCACGGAAGTCCTTAGTTTGGCTGAAGCTGGGCGAGATCTGGACATTTTGGCAACATGCTCAAACATTCCTGCTCGACTACTGTCAGGGCTAGCATCTGAAAGGATCCAGCAAAACATACTTACTGTAAATTCTTGGAAATTTAGACCACCTTAAGAATTTAGGCCACTATAATTCTTTGGGCCACCCTTGATCAATCACTGGTCATCATGCATTAAGGGAAATCTGTGCCACTTTTACTCAGCTTTGTCTGTATTTTCAGAAAACATGGTCCACCCTCAACCCATAAAAATTATTATTATCAAAAAGTGCCCCAAATTACCGAGAATTTACGGTATATGAAATAACACAGGTAATTATGCATTGAAAATTCAATTTGAAACTCAATTGATCGCTGACCAATTCTTGATCATTTGTGAAAAATAACTAAAATATTATTAACTCAAAGATTATTGGGTTGGATAAGAACCTCCATCTCCATAAAAAGTCCATCAAAAAGTATGGTCTAGTCTTAACTTGCCTACCATGACACTCAAAAAGTGTCAGAAAGAATTCTTGGTTGTAACGAGTAAATAACCATGAAAATTCTCCAAAAAACAAAAAGATTCATGAGCTGTCGCAGAAAGAAATTGTGCATAGCATGTTACATTCATCTTAGTATGAATTCTTCTTTGCTCAGCCTACTTTTCTCTTTTTAGTCTTAAGATTATACTACTTTCTGTAAGTTTTCACAACAAGATTTACAAGGACTACTAAAAAGAATATCAAAAAAGAGGAAAAGTATTTGGGACCAATAGTATAAAAAGATATGGAAACACTATCATTAAGAGAGGACTAATAAGAATCCAAAAACCTAAAATAAAAAAACCTTTCCCCTTAATCCACTTAATGGAAAAGATAAAAGGGGGGGGGGGGGGCAGGAATCATCTACATATCTACCACCGCCAAGATAAGTATTCTATTCAGAAAACAGCAGGTATGTCAGTTTCTAATAAAGCTTTTCATGGAAAAGGACATTTTTTTCCAAAATCCTTAAAAGTACCTCTTTGTAATGACACTATAAAATGTATTTCAACTCTGTGTCTTCATAATAGTAGTTTATCAAAAAACCCTCAAAAGTGTTGCTTTATATTGATATTATGGAAAAATGATTTGTTACCAAAAGACTTGCTTTGAATGAAATTTTTGAAAAACTGTTGGTTGTGTAATATTTTTTACTTGAAATATTTCAGTTTTAGCTGCTTTCATGAGGATGGGAAAGAGAGGTGACTCAATAAACATATTAGCCTAGCTAAAAGGTGTCACTGTGTTTTACTTTATCATATATAAATATGTGCCTGCACCTATACTACACAAGGGCTTGTGGCCTACTGTTGGCCATTCAGTTAACAAAAATGCCACACGAGGGGGTTGTACTGGCAGTAACCATATTTCCAACTACCCTTCTAGCATACCGCAGTGCCATCTATCCACAAGGGATGACATCTAAATATGGCCTGGCAGGCAGACTATAAACACATCTCATCAAACCCTAAATACCCCAAAAACCTAACAAAGGGGTGTTGGAAACATACTGCTACTATCACCAGACAAAATAACTTACCAGGGTAAACATACTCCATGTAATCAACAAGGACCGCTATTGGAACAACAACAACAACAACACAGGTCATGTGACTGATGAAGCTCCGCCCACAACAACAACACAGGTCATGTGATTGATAAAGCTCCGCCCACAACAACAATGCAGGTCATGAGATTGATGAAGCTCCGCCCACAACAACAACACAGGTCATGTGATTGATGAAGCTCCGCCCACAAATGCAGGGCCAAATTGTGGATGCAGCAGGTTAGGGCTTTCATTTCATAAGGGGGGGGGGGGGGGGGGGGGAGGAGGAGGGTATGATAGTAGAGGTTTCATTTCACAAGAAGGGAGGCTATGCTCAGTAGAGCTTTTATTTTATAGGGGGGGGGGGGGGGGGGCTACGACAAAAGGGGTCTCATTTCATAGGGTGGAGGTTATCACAGTACAGCTTTCATTTCATGGGGGGGGGGGGGGGGGGGGGGGGAGGCTTTGACAGTTAGGGTTTCATTTTCTACAATGGGATGGGGCTATGACAGAAAGATTGGGGCTACTATGAGAGTAGAGATTTCATAAGAGAAGGGGCTATGAGAGAGTTTCATTTTATATCGATGGGGAAGGGTTATGATGGTAGGGGTTTCATTTCATGGGGTAGGAGTCTATGTCAGTAAGGATTTTGAATCTTAGAATGAGGAAACATGACAGCGAGCATTACATTTACTTAAGCATTTTTGATCATGCCTCAAACAAGGCTGTACCCTGGTGATGATGTTGATGATGCTGCCAGACCTTGAATAACTAAATTCTTAAAAATATAAACATATTCATTACCCTAGTATCACAAGCGATGATATGGAATAATTTCACCTTTTAATATATAACATGCATTCTCAGAACCTCTTAAGTAAAAAAATTTTTAACAAAATAAAAGTCCAGCTTACCTGTGTCAGAGTTACTTGGTTGTCGTGACCCAGAGCGTGACCTTGACCTGTCATATGACCTTGACCTCTGCGACCTCTCTCGTCCAGAATTCCTCACGGAGGGGGGTCTCCTCTTGCGGGCGCTGCCTCCTCTGGGAGGACCAGAGAGGAGCCTCTGGTCTGAGGAGGTGTGCTCTGTCCGGTCTGACTCTTCACTGTTCTGACCAGACTCGCTTCGGGGAGACCTAGAATATCAGAAAATCCATACAATACTCGGACATGTCTTGACAGCTTCAGGAAAGAATGCACCACAGGGTGTATATGTGTGTGTGTGTTTACATATATATATATATATATATATATATATATATATATATATATATATATATATATATATATATATATATATATATATATATATATATATATATATATATATGTATATATATATATATATATATATATATATATATATATATACATACATACATATGTATATATATATATATATATATATATATATATATATATATATATATATATATATATATATATATACGTATATATATATATATATATATATATATATATATATATATATATATATATATATATATATATATATATATATATATATATATATATATATATATATATATATATATATATATATGTATGTTGCTTTCTACCATTAAAGGGTTAGATAAGAAAAATATGATAAATATGTATAGGTATGACACAAACCTTTCCTCACTCTTTGACCTCTTAGAGGAGCCTGGTCTGCCTTTAGCTGTGCTTGGTCGGTCTGGGGTGTTCTGGGGGCGAGATCTTGGTTTAGGCACGGGTCTCGGTGCAGACCTGCCCGGCTCCCCACTCGTACCCTCCCCTTGCATCCTACCCTCCTCCTTGGCTTGTTTCAGCCGGTCCGCCAACGTCTGAGCCTGCTTCTTCTGGGCAGACACAGGGCGCCCGCTCGGAGGGCGAGTCTTCGATAGGGTACTTGCTTCCGCTTTTCCTGGCTCTACTTCGTCTTCAATGCTGACTTGGGCCCTGGGGTTGTCATAACCCTGCGCCTGATATCACAGAAAAACAAGAAAGAGGCTAGTCATATCATATGAGAGGGTCTCTGCATAATACTATAGAATAGGAAATCAACCTGAATGGTCTATTCTGCCGAACTTTTCTGAGTGGGGTCAGTTCAGTATAATAAAAGTAAAAAATATTGAACCATACATTTACAGTATTATTCCTGTCAGTAGAATATTGACCCTCAATATTGGCTTTTTGGAATAAAAAATCTTGGAAAAAATCTGCACCTCGGATTAATTTCCTATTCTGCAGTTTGTTCAAACCCTTACCTTCACAGGTTCAAACTACTCACACAAAAGCCTAGATAGTCTGAGAGACAGTTGATCAACATGTACATGTTTGCTCAAGACATTGTAATTCAATTGGGCTTTTGGGTTGTCATAGCCTTACATTGCACCTAAACAAGAGAGACGCTCATTTCATCCTTTGAGAGGTCCTTTGCCCAATAACATTAAGGAACAAGAAAGAGAAGGGTTGATATCCTGTAATGTATTTTGTAATAAACAAAAAGGAGATATAGGGACTTTTTAGAATTGATGAGGATTATGTAAAACCAGGTACCTTGTCAGGAAATTAGAAGAAAAGCCAATGCAAAAAACAACTAAAAGAGTGTTACAGTCTGAGATAAAGAACCAAGAGAATGGAAGCCAAATAGGCTTATAGCTGGTCTATATCTGTGTCTCCCACCATGATTACTATCAAATCAAACTTGGTTCCTGCTCTCTGGCGATAAAATAAAACCAAAATGATACTTTTCAAAATTGGAAAGTAGGGTTTAAAGTAGAAATCTCCAAAAAATGGCATGTGACAGAAATAAGGTTGGGAAAACTAAGAAAATGCATTGAATCTCACTTATAAGGGGATCATTGATATATTGCCACCACACTGACTGTGCAATTGGGATGGGATGGAGTATCAAGGGTCGTAAATAACTAGTACTCTACCTACCAGCATAAATAGTCCATTAAAATCAGAATAGTCCTATATAGGAAGGTCATATTAGGTTTAGATGTAAAAGGGAAATGTTAACTAATCATTTTCCTGAAGGTAGAATTTTAAGGGATAGATTATTGACAGCTTTAAAAGTTTCTTCAAATTATGCAAGGCCAATCTTTATATGCACAACTTAAAAGCAATACTACTATAGCTGCTTCTACTGCTATCCCTATTTCTACCACTGCTGCAAATTCTACTTTTTCTAACAATGCTACTGCTGCCATTACTACTATTATAACTGCTACTTGTGCTATTGTTATCACTATTACTAACACTACTACTACTACTACTACTGCGATTACTACTACTGCGACTACTACTACTGCGACTATTACTACAACTACTACTACTTGTGCTATTGCTATCATTATTACTCCTACTAGCAAAAGTGCTATCAATATTATTATCGCTATTAATACTACTACAACTACTACTACTACTACAACTACTACTACTACTACTACTACTACTATTACTACTACTACTACTACTACTACTACTACTACTACTACTACTACTACTACTACTACAACTACTTCTACTAATATACCTTTCATAAAATAATCAACTAGAAATATCAGATTTGTAACATTGAAAACATAAGACCAATGTACATCGGCACATTTTCTTGAGCCACTATGATGCTCTGAATGAAGACTTCGATTAGGCTGATTATTCTCAAAAGGATAACTGCTATTGCTCAGTTTTACCTTTATCATGTTTTCCTGCCGCGTGGATCGCGGTGTCCTGTCTGCCTGCCGCGGGGATTTTGGCGGGCGGCACATCTTGAAGTAGATGAAGAGGATGACCCAGATCAGGAGGACGAGGAAGGCCAGACCTCCCAGGACCGCACCGATGATCCACCATTTTGTTTCCTCCGGCTGCGGGACTGGTGGCGGGGACGTAAAAGCTACAAAATGACAGTTATAATAATAATAATAATAATAATAAGTATAATGATAATAATAATAATCTTTAGTTAAAGAGGGTAACTCCAATGGTAATGATCTTCCCTGAGGCCCTCTGGCATGTTTACAAGTAACCCGAGGGCCCCACTATACAATAAGGGTTACAAAGTTGTAGAGTACATTGCTTTAGGTATCGAGATTGGCACTGTTATTTTATTTACTACTTTCTTAACCCATTCATACCGGTAGCTTCTCAAAAGGGCATTGTCTATTTTAGGAATATCATTCGAAACCTTGGCATCATTTGGAAAATATGTTAGCTAGAAATTTTGATCAAAAGATGATAGAAATGTTTATTGAAATGAACACCTGTCCTACAAATATTGTGTAAATAAACTATTAATACTTATGTTATTTTCATAAGTATTCCTAGATCTAGATCTTGATATAATTGTGACTTTCCTAAGGGGTCTGTAGAAATGAATGGGTTTAGTCAAAAAAAGGAGTTAGGGGTTGAGTTACTTTTTTTGGTCGATGTTAAGCTATTACGTCTTGTAACTTGAGCACTGATATTCTTCATTGAAATCATAGAAACGTTCAATAAGTTTAAAAAAACACAGATTGGTTAAAGTTACAAAAGGTATTGCCATCAATTAGAAATGATTCCTATATCTATTGGTTTGAAATCAAGAGAGCCAAACAAGTTTTCAGTTAGTTTCATTCTCATGTTAGTAAGGCACGCTGTAATAGATTTTAAGTTCACCAGAACTGCTGACAGGAAAAGTTAAGAGGTGCTACCATACCCATGGTTTCAAGGGAAACAATTGCATTGTTTTGACTCAGGTGTGAGAAAGGTGGTTTTGACACAAAATGTGTGTCTAGGACTACAACTCAAAATTTCAAAGTGTAGGAGACTCATTCTAAAAGGATCATAAATACATGTATAGCACATCACCCACTTACAACCATGTTTTGAATGTTCTCAAAGTATTTCAAACCTTCGTCTATCGTGAATAAACAGCATGTGATTACACCACAACCAAAATTGGAAGGTATTTAAGAATGAATTAAAACCTTGAATAAAAATCCAACACCACTATTTTTGAGAAAATATATGTAGTAATCTTTACTTGGTCTTTTAGGTGAAGCAGTTGTAGGGACATCTTTCTTGACAAATGCTAGCAAGTACAATATATTTGTTAATAGATAAATTTCTAACATAAAAATGCATTCTTTTTTTAAATTTGGAAGGAAGTATAGATATCAAATAAGTGTACAAGAGGTTCATCAATATTGTGGTTCAGTGATATATAAAACGTGGAAACAACAAATCAGAGACCTTCGGTTTACTAATAAATTTAGACAAAAGGACATACTAATCGCTATTATTGTTGTTGTTGTTATCATTATAATTATAATATTATTATTATTATTATTATCATTATTATTATTACTATTATTATTATTATTATTGATATTATTATTATTATTATCATTATTATGATTATTATTATTATTATTATTATTATTATTATTATTATTATTATCATTATAGTTATCATTATCATCATCATCATCATTATCATTATTATTCACAATCTCTAAAATGAACTTCAAAGCAATTCAATGTGTTTGAAAAGATTTTGGACACTATTTGAAAGAAAAGTTACTTTTGTAATTGTAATTAACACTTATTCTGGATTTCAAGGTCAAAGATTTGTTGTTCAAGGTCATTGTGATGTTGTAGTGTGTCACTCCATGCACACCACTCACCAATAGGGGGCAGTCTACCATATGGCACAGGCCAAGCTGAATTTGAATGGACATTTTTACATCAGTTTAGGAATAAACCCTCATGCTGCTGGTGGCAAAATTGGCCAATACAAAATGATGCAAAAATCCTGAAAAATCATTTAAACCCTGGCATATCGGTACTCATCTGAGAGTACTCTATAAGAGCTATCTAATGAGTACCAACATGACAGGGTTTAGATGGTATTCTAAAAATCTTTGCGTTCTTATGCTTTGGATGAAAAAAGCATTAGCATTGGGAGTAGGGCTGTCATCACTAACAAATTTTTAGCGATTCGATAATCGAAAAGATTTTTACCGATACGGCACTTCGATTCGATTCGCTGGCGATTCACACTCACGCTTGGTTTTCGGCTAATATATACACAATTAGCCCACCACGCATTATATTTTTATTCCCTGGCAATCCCCGCCCCTAACAATAACTAAAAGCCAGTAAAAGGTACCTACAATTTGCGATCTCGCCATTAGCGCCAATGATGTCTTCGCCTGTCATCGTCTCGACAGGACCCCACAATGCATTGCGCTGACCTGCGCAGTAGTGCGCTAGAGATCGTCCGTCCTCAATTCAACTTCCGTTTTTGAATTGGGGTAAGTTTTCACTGATTTGGACTTTTTTTATAAAGATTTCTGGTTGGTAACGGCAGTTTTGGCGTGTTGCAACGTATCCAACAGTTTTTTGTTATTTTTTATAGCGAATCGATACTCCAGCATTTCTGGCGTATCGATTATCGCTAGGGCTTCGCCAGCGATCCATCGATACTGCCGGTACCGATGACAGCCCTAATTGGGAGAGTTAACTATTTGTAAACTCTAGATCCTGTTTCCACTTCCATTTTATTCATGAATACATGATAATTCTCTCACTCCATTCAATGGCAAACAAAGCGATATTTAAAAAGGAATATGGCAATATTTGTTAAGCATCAAAAAATGTTTTACAGTCATCTCTAGAATTTTTGTCAGATTATTAGGAACCTGAATTCAACATCTATTACGTAATTATTTGTTTGCTAAAAATCTGTTGTTTTTCTCTTGTAATTTCTAGGAAAAGTTACATTATGGAGGAGGAATGTGTTCCAATATAATGTTGCATAATGCTTCTGGTGTCTTAGCTTCAGATCATTTATTAAGCAAAAAATACCATATAGATAAAAATTGAACACAAAATTCAATTCAAATATGAAATCTGAATTTCAAGTGTTCACATTCATTGTAACACAAATAGTAACATTCATTCAATGCATAAGGTATGACCACAATATATACCACATTAAATGTGTGTTGATTAGGATGATACATGTGATATATGTGCCTTGGTGACTTAAATCTATTTAGTAACGCTTAACTACTTATCCTATAATTTGTGTTGTGCTATTTTTACATTCATTTATCCTTATTCTATAGGTTATGTATACTTAATCATAGACTGGTGTAGTTTAACTATTGCACTCTAAAAGATGAAAAAATAAACTTTTCATGTAGACCAATAAAAAAATAGCATCCCTTTTACAATCTCCTCAATAAGAATTTTCTGAACCTTTGGCTCAGTTTGACTTATCAAATGGCCATTCACAACTAATTTTTGTTTTATTGCGGCAGAAAGTCACAATTATCCTAAAATAATGCAATTCCCATATATAGGAAACTTGTAGACTTACGCTCAGCTCTTTTCTCCACCACGTAGCCGAGTCGGAGCGTGAGTTCGCGGTCGTTGAAGCGATTGAGGGCGGCCACAGCATCGGCTGCAGTCGTAGTGTTCCCCTTACGCTGCACGTAGTACACCAGGTCTGTCTTGGCATTGTTCTCTGGGCGAGTCACATTCGTCATCTAAAAAACAATAAATACGGTTATTGAGAATATAAAATATATAAAAATTCAAGATTTATGAAAGGGACTATGCAAAATGAGTTGAAGGTGATTGAATAAGGGACAATGAGCTTTCTTTTTGAGATACAATCAGAGGTGATATGGATCATAAGTTCAGAGGTTCAGTATTTATAAAACTTTTATATCAAAAACTATAATATCTATGAAAACTGAAAATTGTAATATCTATCTATTTCTATTTTGAATTTTATCAGGATGTATTCTAAAACTTACTTTTTGAGGAATATTGGGCGAGTACATGCACTGAAGTACTATGAGAACTCATATTCTTAGTTCAGTGTTTGAATGCGACTTTCATGTTTTTAGTATATCTTGCCCCCACTAGATGTCAGTCAATGATGATGACATCACTTCCCTGAACTGTGCACAAAGAACTGCTTTTCTCTCCTACCTCACCTTATACATCAGCTTGGTCTCGTTAGTGCTAGATAGTATTCCAAGACTTCGGTGGCTTTAGTTTCCCTTTTCCCCACTAGATGTCATTTATTGATCATTAACTCTCTTACCTGTACTGCTGTGTCCCCAGAGCTGGCAGCTCTCTTCCTCCTCCTCCTGCCCTGGGTATCTGGGTTCCAGGTGCCGTTTTTCTCCATCTCTATCCTCTGATAGGCCTCGCTGTAGACGGCAGCCAGCTTCTGCTCCATCTCAGTCCTGAACGCCTGGCTGCTCACATCCTTTGACATACCAACACGGATAACTGAAAAATCAAACAAAAACCTCATCTTCATCTTCATCATCATCATCATCATCATATGCACCCGATACTCTCTTGATTTTCTCAGGGGAAACATAAAAAAGAAACAGATTTATCCAAAATCTTTCCATCATCATCATCATCATTATCATCATCATCATTGTCATCATCATCATCATCATCATCATCATCATCACAATCATCAACTTCAGTGTCACCACTATCATTGTCATCATCATCATCATCATCACAATCATCAACTTAAGTGTCACTACTATCATAATCATCAAAATCATTATCATCATAGTCATTTCACTTTTCATACAGTAACTAGTTAATATTTGTTTCTTCATTACCCTTTTTCTTATCATCATCATCACTGTCAAGTTACCATCATTCATTTCATTATCTACTAGCACCATTAATAGTTATGTCATTGTTTCCAAATAACCGTGGGCTGATTCTAAAAAACAGCAGCATTCAACATAATCCTTCTTCATGCACAAATATGAAAATAACATAATGTACTAAAAAAAATCTTTTTTTAAAAACACTTAAAAAATAATAATACATAAGTTAATAGATTAGACAAAACACAAAAGAATCATTCCCACATATTCCTCAAGTTCATCCATCAGAGTTGGATGGTGATCTCACTGTGAATGCATGCAAGCTCATTTTGGTCCCGAGGGAGTCATACCTGGCCATCTGGTGGCCAGGTAAGGAACTGCATGAATATTTCATGAGCTGATTTAATCTCTATTGTGCATCCACCCTATACGTCAGAGAAAGACATCTGTCCAACCCACACAAATTACTACTTAAATAATGCATGCTTCAGTGCAATAATGAAACCTGCAGAGCAAACAAAGACTTCTAATTAAATCTGATTAAGACATTGCACATCCAAAGTTATTTACATTTGAGGTATCCATGCAAAGATTCCCCTGAAAAGTATTGCCTGGGTGGATGACAGTCCAAATTTTACATATGAATTCTGAATTAAGCCTTAATTCATGTAAGATATGCTAGAAAGTGATTTGTTGGATTCAGTTGAATATTTCTCCTATGAATAGTGCATAAATCATGTTCTTATTAGGAAAATATACAAAGATACCACATCTAGCACCCCAAACCCTTTGGGTTACTAGAGGCACCTAAAGAGGTTTAGCAGCATCGACAAAATAGAATGGGAGAAGCTTATTGGACACACTTTGTGTATCCCTTGCCATACCAGTGCCCAGAAGCCTCTGTGGCTATATCATGATATTTCATAATTCAAATAACCCTGGTCCTGGATTCCCCTACACGATTGTGATTCTTGTAGGGGAAACCTGATCAGAGTTCTACAGTGAACCTATGTGTGTTAGATGCTGTGATGTTGTGATTACCTGACATGTATGTTACACCTGAGACAATTATCTCACACTCTCACCGTAACCCTCTTGCATGACTAGAACCTATCGTGTCATCTCCAATCTGCCTCTCTCTGGCTTCCATCTTTATCACATCCATGCTAGCTCAAGCAATGCTCTCAGTGCCTCGCTATGTTTTCATTTCTATTATTAATGTATTCATGTTCTGAGGGCCCAGTAAATGCAACCTTAATAAAAACTATACACACAACATCAGTTTTATTTCTATTATTAATAATACCATAGGCAGGGTGCCCTGTGGCCTGGTATAAGTGCAAACACCATAAAATAAATTTGTGAAATAATTAAGGGAGGGTTACACGTTTGATTTTGGTACATTCCTAAAATGGGCATTTGAGAAGAAAACATCAACAAAATAGGCTTTCGTTATGAAAATATTGACAAAATAGGCTTTTGAGAAGAAAATATAAACAAAATGGGCTTTTGTGAAGAAATATCATCAAATAGGCATTTTTAATGCAAATATCAAAAATACAGGCATTTTTTTCTTGCTGCTAGAGGCGTGAATGAGACTAAGAGTGAGGCTAATGACCCAGGCTCTGAAGCAAGTGCAGATCCATACTGGTAATGATATTGCAAGTGAATCAATCACACTCTGAGGTGCATCTTTTAATATCAAAGTGCATCGCTCAGATATGAAAAATTCAGACTGGTTATAACAGATCAAAGTGCTTGTCACACAATTTTAACCTTTCAAATGCTGAGGCTCCTTTTGACCAAAGCACAAGGATGGAAAAGTTATTTGAAAACCATCTAAACCCTGTTATGTTGGTATTCATTTGATAGCTCTCATTGAGTACTCTCAGATGAGTACCCATGTGCTAGGGTTTCAGTAATTTTTCAGGTTTTTTGCATTATCATTTTTCAATATCGCAAAGGGATAATAGATCAGTTTTTGATGCTGGATCTGATAGAATTATTATTATTCATGCCCCCCCCTACAATAAAATACCAGTGAGAAATATCATAAACACATTCTACTCACCAGTTTTAACCCAAACAGACTTGAGGGCTTGACTGGTGTTGAGGGTTGGTTCTGGTTTCAGGGTTGTTACTGTGGGGACCGTTGTCATGGCAGCGGTTGTCATGTTTTCTGTTGTCATGTTGGCTGTTGTCATGTTGGCTGTTGTCATGTTGGATGTGACATTGGTGGCTTCGGTTGTAGCATTTTTAGGGGGCAGCACTGTTGTTGTGGCATTATCCGGAGGGGATGCTGTCGTGGTGGCATTTGTAGATGGATAAGAAGTCGTAGAGTTCTGGAAAAACACACAAAATAAATCATATCCATACTTATGGAGAAAAAAATATGTACCGTAACTGACTTTTGAAAAATGTTTGTAAATTAAGTGTGAATCTTAAATTCAAAGAATACAATGAAAATATGATACTTTGTTCATCTTGATATATTTATCTCAAATGCTGCATGCTCAATGATAAAATATCTTCTCACATCGAATAAGAATTATGTAACTTACCTTGAATTGAAATAATCATGAACCTTAACTATTAAGCAAGTACAAGTGTTCATTAAAGCCTTGAACTAAGCCAGCTTACAAACAGCATTATAACTTATATTAAGCAAAGCATCTGCATTATAGCTAATACATATCTGTGTGATCATCAGTGTTACTTTTCTTACCATTTTTATCATAAATCGCATTATCATTATTTTTATAAGTATAATCATTTCAATTATGAACACTAAAATAATAATAACAAAATTAATATCATCTTCATAATTACCATTATTATCATTATCATTATTATTAGTTTATTACTATTATTATTATTATTATTATTATTATTATTAGTAGTATTATCAACATCATTATTTCAATCATAAGCATTATGCTGACATAATTTTTAATATTACTTTTATTATCAAAACCACCATGTCATTAAAATACTTAATAAATATTAGTTTTTAGTATCTATGATAATAATCAATTCCAACTTTCAAGCATGCATGCATTTAGCAATTTGTTAAAAAGTCACTTTATCAACACATAAAATATTAGAGCATATTGTGGATATATCAATCAAATTGCATACTGAATATTCAACAATGCACACTAAATATTCTACAGTGCATGACAAGATTTTCTACACAGCATAAAAACATGTGCAGAATTAATTCTAAAAGTGTGCAAGCAGACTTATGCAGGGTCAAGTGTATCAGGGGTATGGGTTAGGGCAAGGGTAGTGAAGTGTAGTTTATTGTGTAAGGGAATGGTATTAGGTCAAGGAATGAGAGAAGGGGGAGGGGTAGGGTGTGAAAGAAGGGGTAGGGGAAGGGGTAAAGGGGAGACTAGGAGACCCCTATAATTCCATTCCATTGTGTTTAGCATGCTAGGCTACCACAGCAACCTTATAAATCAAACCATGCCCAGGCAACCACAAACCAGTGTTATAACAGCACGCCGCAATCCTAACTAAGTCTCAACTCATCACCTTACCAAATATCATCAAAACCCATACCTGGGGAGGAGCGGTGGCCGATGTAACAGCCTGGGTAGTTGGCACCTCTGTGGTGGGAGGGACGGAGGTTGTTGGAACCACCACCACTGAACTGGAACTGACCGCTGGACTGGAGGATGGCGCCACACTGGAGGAAATGGGAGACGTGGACACTGCCAGGGTGGTGGTCACTGGGACGGAACTGGACGGTGTTGTTATTTGGGTGGAACTGGCGCGCATGGAACTGGTACTCAGGATGGAGCTACCACTTTGGATGGAACTGGTACTGGGCACCACGCTACTGGTACTCAGTATACTGATTATCATGGAACTTGAGGTCATACTGGAACTGGTGGTAATACTGGTACTGTTCAAATGGCTGGAACTACTTGCTTTGACAATACTACTACTTGATGACATGGTAATATTACTACTTGTTTGCATCACTGTAGCCGTTTTTGATGATTGTGATGTAATAATAATAGTTTCTGTATCACTTTTTGTGGGAGACAGTGTCACATTCTCACTCTTGGACATGTTAATACTAGGAGTTACACTTTCACTTTCACCGGATACTTGTGTACTAGTTGGCTGTACTGAGACACTCGTACTATTTAATACTGAGCTATATACACTGGACATACCACCACCACTATCAGAAGTAGAGAAAAAGTCACTTGAAAATATACTGATGATTTCAGATTGGAAGCCAGTTATAACAGAACTCAACTCAATGATTGATTCTGATGAAGTCCAGTAGGGGGCAGCAGCAGTGCTGGATTCAAGGAAGACGAATTCGGAAGAATTGATGGGAGATGTACTGGACGGAAAGGTATAGTTACGACTGGATACTGAATACATTGTTGTTGCAGTAGGTTCAATGGTTGAAGGGAAAACTGCTGAGGTGGGTTGTAGTATAATTTCGCTGCTGCTCTGCGAAACGAGTAGCTCGCTTGCGCTGGTTGAGGAAATGGAAGGGATGATAAATTCGGAGGACGATGTCGGGATGGATGAATTTTCGGAAGAAGATGCATGCAAGTAGGATTGAGAAATGACGCCACTTAAAGCAGGAGAAGATTCAACCAAGACAGTTTCCGAATATTCCGGATAAAAAGATTCGCTCCAACCACCAGTGGATGACCAAGAACTAGAGCCCATGATAATTTCACTCCAGTCATCACTTATATTAAGGCTTACCAACATACTGCTGGAAGGTAGTGTGGTAATAACAGAGCTGGGTATGATAATTATTTCACTCTGAGAGGCAGAGCTTGTCCACAACGGAGAAGAAGAAGGTAAGCTTGACATGTAGTTTCCTCCCGATACACTAGAGGGCGTTGGTGAAATCATAATGGTAGGACTCGACCAGGCTAAAGAAGTTGTCATCTCCGGAAGCATAGTTGAGGGAGCAATGATAATCTCACTGCTGTTTAACACAGAAGATGGGGAAGTCCCATTTGCCCAAGAACTTGTGGACACAAACCCACTATTAGTCGAAGGTACAATTATAATTTCTGATTGGTTAGTAAAACTTGGCGAGGTTGATGGTTGCCAGATTGATGACATGTTCATCACCGGCGTGATTGTTGATGCAAAAATGAATGATTCTGATTGGTTGATGCCCGGACTGCTTGATTGTGAAGGAAAATTGGAAGAAAAAAATATCACATCATCAGAGGATGATGCGGGCATATCTGATCTAGAGGACCAGAGATCTGGAGTGGTCATTGGAAATACAAAGCTACTAGACAGGTCAGCTGTAAACAAATCACTTCTTCCTAAAATGTCCTCCGAACTACTATTCAAAGTCGCACTGGCACCAATTGTAGTTGATTGCGATATAAATGTATTTGTAGATAAAGTATGATTATTTTCACTTGGAAAGTCTGAAGAGAACATAATTATCTCATCTGTGGATGTGGGTACTATTGAAACTGAACTATTTGTGGTACTAAATGAATTATTGAAGGAAGATGAACTCATTATGGGGAGAGTTGACATACTGGTCCACAGCAAGGAAGTACTGTTCATGGCTGGTATCTGAATAGATCCTGAGGTACCAATGGTCTGTGAGACATTAACATGGAATGTACTAGGAGACAGCGTAGAAGTCATTGTTGCGCTGTCCATTGTTGTGTTCCCCATTGTTGTATTTCCCATTGTTGTATATGTTGATGACACCTGGCTTGATTGGACAGGTGAGGCAGCTATTGTTGAGTTCATCACACCTGTGGAATTCCATGTATTTGAAGCAGTCGCCATTGTCGGAATACTGGTGACATTTACAGATGCCGAATTCATGCCCGTCACATTCATTGTTGGCAAGACACTCATTGTTGTATTCAAACCTGGCATGCTCTGAGTTCTGTTTTCCCCTGAAGTTTGGTTTTGGGCTTGTATTGATGACATGGAACCTTGGAGTGCTGTGGTGGCCGAGACTACCTCACCAGTAGAATTTCCCAACACCATTGTGCTATTCACTGATGCTGTCGGAACCACAAAGGCACTTACAGTTTGAGATACAGTAGAATTCACAAGTGATAAACTGGAAGCGGTAGTACCATTCAAGAGTGGAGTCATGGAAGGTATCGGTTTAGTATTTGATGTGGAATTTACAACAGAAAAACTTGTGGATAATATTGCACTGGAGTTAGCTACCGGTACTGAAGTAGCATTCATAGGCACAGGATAAGTACTGGATTCTGTCTTGGAAGGCTCAATACTACTTGTCATGTTTATCCCAGAAAAGCTACTACTAATATATGCTTCAGAACTATGACCCTCTGTCTTCATAGATGGCGTGAATAGAATACCACTTTTTGTAGAATTTACTGTTAATGTTTTACTCAGCAAAGTTTTTGTGCTGGGTATGATATCTAAGGAAGAATCAGTTTTGGAGGAATTCACCTTTTCTTCTGTTTTACTGATTTTATTGGTAACGGAAGATATTTTAATGGCACTTAATGATGAAGCCATTTTAAGGACAGAGGTGGGCATGGCAATTGTTGATGTCTGAACCATGGCAACAGAAGCAGTAACCATAGCAACAGTACTACCTGTATTTACGTCTGAGGACTTATCTTTTGATTTTTTTGGAGCTTTTGTAACATTCTTTTTGTCACTTTTTGGAGTACTTGGGACATCCGGAATATTTGTGGCACTAGCTACATAGTTGGTATTTGTGTTGATTGAATGTTTTACCCTGCTGCTGGTTGTGGAATTCCCATCTGTTGTTAGTATCCCATCGGTGCCACCAGGTGGCACCACTGTTCCATTGGTTGCGCCGTTGGGTGTTCCAAGCGATGGTGTAGCTGTACTAGACAAAGCCAGACCTAAAAAGAAAAATAGATATCCATAAAAATACATCAAGCTTACTTGCAATTCTTTTCTGGAAGCTTCTCAAGCTGGAGAAAGAGACAATGGAACTCCAGGGAAGTACTATGTTGCGAACGTATGCCATTTAGTAAGGGGTCCTAAGTTTAAAGATAGTTACTTCAGTATTTTTACCGATCCGCTTATCGGCACCTGAAATATGTTGATTCTTCGATCTGGTCTGTAATGATGACTGCCCTAATAATTGTCTAGGTATAAACATGAGAGTGGGATAAAGTAAAACTGGGGAAGAGGAAGCAGTAATCAGAAAGACCACTGTGCATCTTACCCTGTGCATCTTAACCCTTTCAATATCAGGCACGCAAATATGCGTTCTTAGTAACATAGCATAGAGAACCATTCTCACATATCTGTAAGATAATTAAACTAATTTAAAACAGAGCATAGCTCACCAATTGATGAGACCAACTACATGATAGCTCACATGACTATGGTGGACTAAAATTTTATAAGATTGTCAAACACAAACAACCTGGTACTGGATTTGGCCAATTATAAATCCCCATTACAATTTGGCATCAGATATTTGTTGGAAAAATTGCAAGTTGGATTCAGAAGGGTTAGCCCTTATGCTGCTGGTGGCTAATTTGGCCAATACAAAATGATGCAAAAAAACTGAATGATAAATGTAACCCTGGCACATGGTTACTCATCTGAGAGCTATCCAAAGGATACCAACATGACAAGGTTGAGATGGTATTGAAAATTCTTTGAATCCTTGCGCTAAAATAGGACGAAAGTATCCTCAGCATTGGAAGGGTTAAGCTTTGATGTAGAGAATCTATCATCAATGATTAATCCCATGACGCTCGACTTCTGGGCTGCTTAGATACAGATCAATACAGGTGTTTATTACTATTGTTGTATTATATAACTAAGGGTCTCCCCGGAGTAGGGTACATTCTCAGACGTCATATAATCTTTTCATTTCTAGACCATACAGATCAACATATAACACATCCATGCAAAGCTTTAGCCAGCAAAGCGTCTGGGCATCATTTGGACACCCAAACCCTTGAAAATCACCCTTCAGGACACCCAATTTTTATGGAAGTAATATCTTTCACTTCAATATAATTCCCAGTTTCTTAATCCTGCCTAAGACCCTGCATACACATCTAGATTTCCTCTAGAAGTTTCTACAGGTTCTTCCTCGAACTTATACTCATGAAAATATTCTGGTGATAAAAAAATAGAACAGATATAATTCATACAATGATTGTTCCACTGATTGACAGCAGCTGTTGTTAGGTGCTGAAAGAAAACATGCCATTCTCGTGCATTCTCTCGCGCTCGTGCATTCTTTTGTGGTAACAGAAGATAAACATGGTGGATCACTTGTTTTATCAACGAGATTTATGGGGTGGCCTATATTTGGTGAAATGTGACTGAGGATGGATCAGGGGTGGCCAGAATTCCCCAGATATTATTTTGTAAAATAATTATAGTGGCCGACATTCCTAGGGTGGGCGAGATTTCCGAGAATTTATGGTAGGTAGGTAAAATATTAATTTTTTGGATTATCCTTTTTTTTAAAATGCATTTTTCATGGACGGAAACAACTTAAGGGTAGGGATTTTTGCAATAAAAACTTCTTAGGGTCGGGTTCCAGGAAACTGATAACTTTTTTTCCAGAAGCTCATTGCTGAGTTCTTCATCGTAAAGCCCCCTGTCCTAGTCAGACTGTCATCTGTGACAGGTGAGGCGATGACTCAAGAGCTGCCAGTCAAAGCATGCAATCTCATTAATTACTTATACCTCCGCCAGAAAACTCATAATGAAATAACGCTGCTGAAAGGCACAGATTGAGATATCTCAGCGATTGTCCCGGCTTGACTCTGCTCCTGCCAGAACAAAGAGATCCAGTTTGTTAACACTGCCTTTGAGTTAATATCTAAGAGATTTGATTTTCTCTCGGTGGAGATGTAGAGTTTCAATGGAAGTAGGAAAACTTGGTTGTCAAGAAATATCAAACAACAAAGAAAAGCATGCCACATAAAGGATAATAACTCATGCTAGTTTCCTGAAGTGACACTTCAATACTTCTCCTGAAGATACAGGGAGAGAACAGGGCAAGCTAATGGTTTGTTGAAAGTCTATGTTATTAAGCTTAAAGTATACCAATACTTACAACTGAAAAAGAACCTTTTCATGACATAAAACACCCAATATCTAACTCACTTGTATTACACATACATACATACATACATGATTTTCCCTTCATTATTATCATCACTATCATTTTTATTATTATCATTATTTTATCATTATTATTATCATTAATTATTATTATTATTACTATTATCATTATTATTATTATTATTATTATTATTATTATTATTATTATTATTATTATTATTATAATCATCATCATTATTATTATTATTATTATTATTATTATTATTATTATTATTATTATCATTATTATTATCAATATTATCATCAATATTATCATCTATTGTATACTCTGAGCAACATACTTTCTCCTCATGTAATAGTGAAATGGTTAAGCAATTAGGATGATATTAACTGGACTCCCCACAGAGGAGAGAGGAAACTCAACCTAGATGAAAACAGTGTTGAAATTGGGTTAATTAATTAGGTAATTACCAGGCCATTCTCCTCAGGTAATGCTATACCTGATAGGGAACAGGGCAGTAATCAGTGGTTATTAAAATAATTAGGGCCAATCTTATGTTCACGCCTCAGTTCACACTTCACTTCATGTAGAACCACAACATATGGTCCCCCTCTACACAGGCTGTTTCTGAATTTGTACTCTGGGCTTAATACTATAGACTTGCTACAACTGGCTCTTGCTGCAAGTCTGTGTTAACTGGCGCTTTTCTAAGTCTCAATAATACAGCTGTGTTTGATAATTAAGTTTCAAACTGCAAGTCTACAACCTTTGAGAACTGTTCTACTAAAATGTCCTAGAGTTATCAAACCATTATACCTATCTTGGTCTGAGAACCAGACTAGGCTTACTATGGTAGGACATTCTATTTGCACCAATATCTGCACCAAGACCTTCTCAACTGGTCCAGCTCATGCTCGCCAAGTTTATTTTCGAATAATTCATTATTTAATGCTGCATTCCAAGTTCTTTTTTCAAAAGTATAATAGCATATACAGATGGAACTTTTCATGGAGACTTTCAGGCACAAAAGGTTGAGGAATTATTGGATCAATCATGTCTCTACATAGATTTTATTACAAACATGTTATGATTTAATGAACCAGCCCTTCAAAAATAAGCATATAAGAGCTATTGATCCCTAATCTTTTTTTCAATGCAAGTCCGCTGACTTTCTCAATAAATAAGATGCATGACTGGATTCATGTTCTCAAGACAATGGAAATTATGTTTCTCCAGCAAAAACACATTCTTCTCTACAAAGCAAGATAGACAAATCACTTAAAGTAATGGGCATATGCTAACCTGATAATTGTGAGAGAAAAAAGGCTTAAAGCTACACACTGAAAAATTACCTAAGCAAAATGCCATTCAAGTTTATCTAGTTTTATACACCTAAGTCAGTTTTATCAATACTGGCCTAGATGCATAACGTGCTTTGTGAGGGCTGATCGCAATGATCAATCAGTCTCTTTTTCTCTGTGTTATCTTTTATAGAGCAGCAGTTCCCATCAGACAATGGCTGAGGCCCATAAATCACACAGTCAGCACCCCGCCCGCCCGCCTGCCTTCTACTTCTAGATAGGGAAAACTCTATGCTCTAACATACATTAACTCCTTCAAGCCTGTAGTGGCTAATAAATAACCTGACAACAGGGTCTTAGCCAGGATTTAGAAACTGGGTGTCCAAAGTTGACAATTCTAAAAATTCTAAAAAAATTTGGCATCCTATTATTCAAAGGAGGCAACAATATACTGATGTAACAATCATAAACATGTGTTTACTCATTAAAATCAGGCATAATTATAATTATGAAATTTCATCGGAATTATATTGAGGTGTAGAAACTTCATTTATATGCTTGAAAATAAGAAAATACTTTTCAATGAACTTGGCATATTCAAGCAAATTAATACCTGAATATCTCAACGAGATAATAGGACGCCCCAAAATTTTAGCATTACCTAATTTGGGCACCCAGTTCCTAAATCCTGGCTGAGACTCTGTATAATCTTGTTCTCTGCTTTGATCCCCTAAAAAGAGCGCACCAATTTTTTACTAAGAGTTTATGACTCATTTTAGCAGTATCGTTCATTGCATAATCTATGGTCTAATATTCCTTTGAATATCCTAAATAAACACACATTATATAAACAAGCCATGACACTCAAACCTTTTGATTGCTAATTCATAAACTTGACATATTCAAGCAAACTATTTAACATATCTATCTTCATAGGAATGCTAGACCATTTCTTGTCAAAAATCTAAACAGTTTCTTTATAAAAGTAAATACATGTTTATGATTCAAATTTGAATATCTTGATCCCTGTCATCTTCCCCTTAAACAGCACACCAAATTATATTATGGGCATTTCTAGCAGTTACTTTTATTAATATTAACCCTTCCAATGCTAAGGCTACTTTGTGCAAAGAATAAGAAGGCAAATATGTTTGAAAACCATCTAAACCCTGGCATGTTGGTATTCCTTGGATAGCTCTCGCTGAGTACTCTCAGATGAGTACCCATGTGCCAAGGTTTCAATAATTTTTCAGTTTTTTTGCATCATTTTGTATTGGCCACATTAGCCACCAGCAGCATAAAGGTTAACCTTGGCCTAATGTTCCTATACCCAAAATTATACAAGTGGTTCAATCACAGAGTCTGACATTGTGTCAATGTGACAGTTGTGAAAGCAATAGACTGCTTTATATTGATTGGTCATACTCCACCAATTAAATGAAAGTTTTTTTGTCTAGTTCAAATCTTTTTTGAGAGAGTGAAATTTTTAACAATGACCACCCCTGTCTGTATGTTATTAATTACAGTTTATTGAGCAATCATCTCAGATTATCAATCAAACTGCGACACATAAAGCTCATTAACGTCCTTTCATCCCTCCTTCTCTTCTCATCTACTTCCCTCTGAAGTAAAAACATTAATAACTAATGATTTATGAGAGAGAATCTTGCATGATGAATGTTTTATTTTCGACACTTCTTCAATGAAAATGATACTGAAATATGACAGATAGGCTGCCTATAAAAAAAGAAACAATTTCAATTCATAAATGCATTAGGTTTAACATACTTTATGCAAGAAATAATTTAAGTCATTAAACATGTAGGTAATATTTTTTGAGGAAATTATGTGGAGATTATTCTATTTGAAAATAAAATACAAATACTTTTTCTAAGTTCTTTATCTCCAAGCTCTAAGTTCTCTATCAGCAAAGGAACACACCTCAGAAATGCATACTGAGCTCCTGTGTATTCTTTTTGTTGTCCATGAGTGCTCAATATATGCATATTCCATTGTCTATGCCAATCCATTATAAATCATGAGGACACTCGGTACTATGAGCCGATCCACAATGAGGCGCTTCCCGATCCTCTCATGCAGAACCCACTGCATTTCCCAGGTGATTTCAGACTTCATTAATTAACCTTAGCCTGCAAGCTGTACCTGTAAACCACGCTACTGGTTTAATGACAGTTTGATTGCCTCATCTCCTATCACCACACTGCAGGTAGATTTAGGCATCACTTCAGGGTTTAATCTTAACTGGAGCAGTAGCTTAGGACTACAGGTCAATTATCCGACTTAGGCCTAGAAAAAAAGATTGTTTGTTTCCAGTAACGGCCTGAAAAAAAATAGTGTAGGTAGGTCAATAAAAAAATATTTTTTTCATTATTTTTTTGGTCAAAAATGTGTGTTTTATGCATGTTTTATGTTGATTGGGAGTTGGGAGGGCGGAAAAAACTTTAGGGTAGGGATTTTTTTGAATAAAAACGTGTTAGGGTAGGGTTACAGGAAACAAACAACTTTTTGTTAGGCCTTATTGACGCAAATGTACTGATGATGACAGCCCACATCAAAACAACCCATTTTTCTAGAAAACTTGAATAACAAATTGAGAGACTGAATTAACTTCTAGAAATGACTCCCCGCCCCCTCCGCACAACAAACAAACAATTTCTTTATTATACTATCCCCCTACCAAAGGCCTTTTGCACGGTTATCATCTTTCTAACCATTTTGAAACATCTCTATAATAAATGTATGTAGGTGAAATCAGAAACTTACCAAAGACACCCTTAAAAATATTGAAAATTAATGTTTTAGTCATTAGTTATTTTCAAAAGTATCATAAATGAAATTGTTATTTGTCACGGGGAACTCGAAGCACAATTGTGATAAATAGCTGACCTGGCAGAGTATACTAAATGTACTAACAGGATATAGGCATCAAAGCCAGCTGGATTAACCTATAGTTATCCCTATCATATGTATTTGTTTTCATGTGCGTCACACAAACAGACGGGATCAATGACGATTATTGATTGAAACCTAATTTCCACAGTGTGTGACAGATGCAAAGTGCACAAACATGCAGTGCTAAATAATATCTAATCCAATATAAAAATAACAGATTATTCACCTAACATGGAGCACTAAATAATATTTAATCCAATATAAAAATAACGTATTATCCATCTTACATGGAGCACTAAATAATATATAATACAATATAAAAACAATGAGTTACCTACCGAAAACCACACATGCCATATGAAATGAATTAATTTTTGTTCAGGTAGATCAGAAAATTATGTGGTACCTGCCTAAATAGGCAAGTAGAACCTTGAGTGAATGTTGAGGCTTGTTCTCTTATAAAATGTGTTACTTAGATCTGGTTTAAAATGAATAAGTGTGTGCAATTTTATAGCTTGTCAAGCACCGCTGTGCAACAGCGTATATATGGGAATGTGCAAGATACAGGTACTGATACTTTGAAATTTCTTCAGCCATTTTTTGGTCGTTATCGCAAATATATTTGGAAGAAGATATTTAACTTGTTTCCACAAAGTACAGGCAAAGAATGACGTCATGTGATAGACAGAATCACAAGAATGACGTAACAGATTACAAAGTTGTATTTTTGTGAATGCATCTGAAAGGAAATGCAGAATCATTTTTAAGCTTTTGAGCATTTAAAGCTTTGCTTTGTACTTATATTAACCCTTCCAAAGCTAAAGCTACTTTCATCCAAAGCACATGGATGCAGATTTTTGAAAAACATCTAAACCTTGTCATATTGGTATTCATTAGACAGCTCTCACTATGTACTAACAGATGAATACCCATGTGCCAGGGTTTCAGTCACTTTAACAATTTTTTTGCATCATTTGGTATTGGAAAAATTAATTTTCAGCAGCATTAGGGTTAATTTCAGCATAACACACATTGTCTCCTTGTTGAGGTTAGTAACATCTGCTTTAATATGAGGACATCAGCCTCCTGATTTAATCAATACAGTTCTATCTCCATGGCATTCTCTCACTCTGCCGTGACATTTAAAACACACATCAAGTGAAGGCACAGCGTGGCTGCCTATCATCTATTAGGATCAGTAGCAATAAAGGATCAGATGCTTGGCCTGGTTTTCTCAGTAAGTCTAACAAACACAATGTGTGGTGTGACTTGGATCGTGATATTCCATTGGCTGAGTGATGACACTGGTCCTTTATATTAAGGCCATTAACCACAAGCAGGCTCTTTAATCAGATTATAGAATATGCTAATTAGATTCTAACAGTTTATCTCCTATTGCCGATACTAGTATTTTACATACAGGGATTTTGTGATAGACTTGGAATAGGAAAATTTGGCCCACTAGCCCTTTAAATGTTGCATGACTTTAACCCACATGCATTTTATTGCAGGTATGTAAGTATCATCAAAAAGAGTATCTATAAGCAAGATATCCTCCTGATTTCGGTCACAGTCACACTGAAGATATATATCCAGGTTTTTTTAACATTAGTAATCTTTATTGTCATCTGGATCTAAGATACATTTGGAAATAAATCAGTATTCAATAATGAATAAATAAATACTTGAAAGATAGTTTTTGTTAAGTATCTGCTCAATAATCTCCCTTCAGATATTTTCAAAATCAAGCCATGGTCAAAACACTATTGGCAAAATGGTCAGAATGTGTTCAGGGTATTAGACATAAATGGGTTAAGAATGGCAGATGCCTCCTACATCACAGAGTTAAAGTTTAATGCTCTGAACATGTTCCAAAGTCTGTCAAGCAGCACGGAGGAGGGTTACGGGGCTGTATAATTCATGATTAAGGAATGGTCATCTCTTCCTGTGGTAAACATCACATCTTCATTAGTTTATCTCTGCTGTCCATCTTGGTAATTATTTTCCAACAAAAGTATTTTCGAGGAAATTCTTTTTAAAAAAGAATTGATGATAATAATTAAACCAACAATTCCACTCAGATATCCTGGGGAATCATGCCTTATTTTCTTATTATTTTCATTAGTATCAAAGCTCCAAATGATATTTTTTAAGAGGAACCCGTGAACGGGTAAATCATGTCTACAGGGGCATGCACACTTTTTGCATTAGACTTTGTGATAACTTTTTGAATCTGACTTGTATGTAAGTGTGCCCTGATTTTATCAGGGAATCTGATATTAAATCTCTGATATCACAATCAAACATTTCTCAAATGCTCTTTTTCACAGAATCTAAATGGCATATGCAGCATCCACCTGCTTCGAAATTTGGATATAAACAAGTTTTGGAAAATCAAATATTTTCTTCTATTTTGGTAATTCAAAATTCCTGTAGTTGCCTAGAATTTACACTAACTAAGATACATGTCAAAATTAAGGGTAGAATGAGGTAGTGTATTCAAGTTGGCCAATATGTCTGTCTGTAAACTTCCAAAATAATAAAATATCATTCATCAATATCTGGTTACAAAACACATATTTCAAATTCATAATCCTCCTTCAAATTTCTTAGAAATTGTTTCATATATTCCATAGTTCATCAAGATAACTTTTGCTTTTTTTGACAGTCGTCATAACAGTGTAAGGCCTAAAAAAGAAATTGTTTGTTTACTGTAACAGTCCGGAAAAAAATAGGGTAGGTAGGTCGGTAAAAAGATTTTTTTTGATTATTTTTTTGGTCAAAAATGTGTGTTTTAGTCATTTTTTACGTTGATTGGGAGTTGGGAGGGCGGAAAAAACCTTTAAGGTCTAGGGATTATTATGAATAAAAACTTGTTAGGGTAGGGTTACAGGAAACTAACTTCTTTTTTAGGCCTAAGTGTTTTCTATTGATGGCAAAAATAGTAGACAATCAAAGATGCAAAATTTAAAGAGTGCTAAAAAAGCAAACAAAAAATTATGATTAATGAAGGAGAATTGTTGTTGGCCTAATATTAGCTTAAATCTTCCCTTTCAAATTACATTTTCCTCAATTGTTCTGTGAAAAAATCTCATCAATAATTGCTGCCGTAGACAAAAATGGGTTACCAACCCACAATTTATGAGAAGCTGACCTCTAAAACAATTTACAGTTTCTAAGATTTATTTCCATGATTACTTATATGTGTGTGATCAAAGTCCAATGTTGAATAAACACGTCAGGGCTCAACACTAACAGTGAACCGCTGGCCCCAGGCCAGTAAAAATTCGTAAAAATGCCTTTGGGCCAGTAAAAACGTACCTCAACTGGTCCTACATTAAGGTCAGTAAACATTCGGGGACATTCTTATCAACAAGTTTTCCCCCACATCAGAAACATTGAATACAACATATTATTTTGTCAGCTCTTTTACCTATTTATGGCATCCTGCCTATCTAATAGCTTGGGATTGTTAATAAATTCACACAAAATATATGAAGATGAGTTGTGGGTTGTGCCCTGTTCAATATTTCTCCTTATAAACTTCCTTTCATGAAGTACTCTGATCACAAAAGTATTAGAAAACAGTTTTTGGAAGCTACAGAAATGAATAGGTTAAATGTATAACTCATTAGTCAAATGGGTGATCATGGCTTTAATGATTGTCAATTATGCTTTCACAGAACATAAATTGAATTTTAATCACCATAATGATTGCTGGGATCGATATGTAACTAGATAATATTGACATATGTCCTTAGGCAATATAGAAATGACTGGGAACCCTGGTAAAACAATACTTAAGCCAAACTGCTTTCTCTGCAAATAACCCAGTATAAACCACATTGTTGATATGGTATTAAGCTGCTTACAGCCATAATGCTTACTTAAATACTATTCAATGCTTTTCAGACGGAACTGGCAGTGCATAGGTATAATCCGTATTAAGTGGCCTGGCTGGCAATTGTGTTAATTCCTATATATCAGGTTGGTCACATCAAAATCACATAGGGCCTATACATAAGCACCCCATACACATCAGCACCAGCACTGCTTGATAGCCTTCTTCCTATTGGCTACATGCCGACACTAGTCCATTTCTGACCAATGGAACCCTTTAGTTCTCTACATATCTAGGTTGTGAAACGGGGTTATAGCAAGGATTTAGGGATGCAGTGCCCAAATTGGCAATTCTAAAATTTGGGGGCATTCTCTTTTTCAGGGGAGACCACTGTATACTCAGATTTAAATCATTTAAAGCACTGTGTATAAATTTACTAACTAAAATAAGGTATGTCCTTATAAAATTTAAAGGGAATCATAAGGCCTAAAAAAAGTTGTTCGTTTCCTGTACACATAACGGGCCTACCGGCCTACCCTAACAAGTTTTTATTCAAAAATATCCCTACCCTAAAAAAAATTCTGCCCTCCCAACTCCCAATCAATATAAAACATGGATAAAACACACTTTTGACCAAAGGAATAATAAAAAAAATGTTTTTACCGACCTACCTACCCTATTTTCTTCAGACCGTTACAGGAAACAAACAATTTATTTTCTAGGAAATGAGGTTATAACATTCAATTACATGCTTGAAATAGACATTTTCAGAAATTCTTCACGAAAAAAAAGATGATGCCCAGACGCCCTGCTGGCTACGATTATATTGCGAAACTTATAAACATGTTTATTATTCTAAAAGCAAAGCTTCACCTCAATAGATATGACACAAATCTAAGTTATCTGGCTCACCCAATGAAAAGTGAGCAGCAAGTTGATAACAGGTATGACAAGTCACCTGTCTTGTTGACCAGGTGTGTGTGGTGCTGAGTAATTAAGGTGCTGAAGTCGCTCAGGTGGGACAGGTGGGACATATGGAGGGAATATGTAATTAAGGCAACTATATAATACCCAGGGGACCTTAACTCTTCAAGCTTAACTTTGCATGACACTTCCGGGAGCCACCTTTGAGTGAGTACCAAAATCTATCCCGTAGGGAGTAGAGAGAAGGGCTCAAAATGAAGCTTTTTTCCAGGGAGCCAAACTACACCTTCAAAAGCGACCTAAAGGTGTTCTGTATAGAAACCAGTACATCATTGGGCTCCCTGCAAAAATTTGAGGGAGTCGCAGGAGAATTCAAGGAGCCCTGGCCTCATGGCATCCCTAATTTTGAGCCCTGAGAGAGTAATTTTTATTTGTTTCAAAATATTTCAAGATAAAGATGGTTCAATTATAATTTGAATAATGTTTGAGAACTTAAAGTCAAAACACCCTTTGTTAAATATGATCTCAAATATTATGGGTAGATGACAATGGATAGTGTATTCAAGAAAACCTATTTCCATGTTTAAGAATTTGGCAGGAGACAATCAGATCCTAGCAGAAAATAAATGCGCTTAAATCAACGTAACAATAAATCCTTCTGTCAGCCTTGTTTTAGAACTGATCATCAACACACCTGAAAAATGAGTAAAAGGTGTAAATTTCACTTTTGAAGTGTTTGAATAGCATTGAATATATAATGAAAGCCAGAAACATCCTAAGTTTTGATTGGCTATAATGTCATATCTAAAGAAAAAGATTTCTTTATATCAAGTTCTAGGTAGAACAAACTCAGACATTAGCGTATAAGTAATGAACACATTCCCTTTATGATAATCTAAAACTAGACATGAGTTGACCATGCAGACACCCATTAGCGACATGACCTAATTTCCCCAAAATCAAGTGATTGGGGAGTTAACTACATGTATGCAAATCTGCAATGCTTGGGGTGACTTCTCAGTCCTCACAACCTTCAATTTCTAGAAAAACCCCTATAGATGCACAAAACTTTAAGATAAACGTTACAAGGCAAAGTCTTAGCCAGTAGGGTGTCTGGGCTCCATTTGGACACCTAAACCCTCAAAAATCACCCCTAAGGACAACCAAATTTATTTTGTGAGTAATTCCTTAACAATGTCATATAATTATTTAAAGCCCAATATAATTCCCAAGACAGAATATAAGGAAATAATGTCTCATTTCAATAAGTGAATACATGTTTATGGATGTAATCTAAGTATAATGTGGTCTCCCCTGTAAAATAAGACATCCCAAAATCTTACAATTGGTAATTTTTGGCACCCAGTATCAAAATCCTGGCTAATACGGTAATACCCTGTTTCAAGGGGCTATGAGTAGGGGTTAATAAAACTGTTTGTTTGAATAAATAAGTGGGGCAACACAAACACTGGTATTACAACGTGATCTTGGGTCCAAGTGTCCCATTCTGACTACCAAGCTATCCTGGGGAAAGTTGAGCCTTCATATATATAAATGTAATTTATAATAAGTTTTTTTAGCCATGCACTAGTTCCACTTATATAGACCATGCATACAATGAAAGAAACCATGTACCCATACATATCATGGCATGCTTCCAACCAATTATCCATCAGTGTTGTGGAGAGACCCAACCCATAGGCATTTAGCTAAGGCTGAGATTTAACATTTGCCATTGAACAGTCCACAGCTGTTGTGACTAAAGCCTAAACATACATTTCATCTCTAGAAATCTACATGTAACATGTGCATGCTTCCACATAGAGAAATCAATACCTATCTGTATGGGCGTTATTTTTTTTTCAATATTGATGGAATTCACACAGAAATCAATAATATTGTCCTCCTACTCCTCGATGCCAACATAACATATGCTTAGGTGTATACTCATGCAGTAATTACTCATGAGCCATAATTCACAAGTTCAGGTTTTAGTCACCGCAAGTCCACCATATGGCCAATGATTCAGATGCTAACTATGTAAGAATCAACGCCTTTTCTGTCCACTGCAGATACTGTGCATAAGTTCATGCTCTGGCCACAGAAGTACCAGAAAATTATCACAAACTGTGAAAATGTGATAAGGCCTAGAAAAAAGTTGTTTGTTTCCTGTAACGGTCTGGAAAAAAATAGGGTTGGTAGATTGATGGCCAAAAAAAATTGGTTCATTTTATGGTCAAAAATTAGCATTTTATGCATGCTTTATGTTAATTGGGAGTTGCAAGGGCACAAAAAACTTTAGGGTAGGAATTTTTTTGAGTACAAACTTGTAAGGGTAGGGTTGCAGGAAACAAACCACTTTTTTGTTAACCCATTCCTACCTGTATTGTGCCAAACTGTCCAGACTATTTTAGTGATCCAGAGCATTTTGTTTTAATAAAATACTTATATATAAGAAATGTTGATCAGAACAAAACTAAAAGCTTTCCTCAAATAATTTGTGAATTCATCAGTGCTCTGACCATATATTGCAATAATTGCATGGTTGTCCATTTGATCATTGTGCCCCGATGATAGCACCATCGCTAACCCAGAAAAATATTGATGATGCACAATGAAATTTTATAGTCAAATTCGCATGATAAATAGACCTCTTATTATACAATAAAGTTCAACCCTGCTTATTTTTAAATATTAACAAAAGTAAATCAAGTCAACATTCTCAGATATCCAGGCTGAAATGAGTTCACTTATTTCACTAACATTATCAAACCGTTAATCACTAAGGATAATTTGTTTACATGTTATGCTGTACTTAGTTAAATTACAAATGAGGATATAGCTATGATATTCATGGCACATATATTTATAACTGATTTAAGTGATTCCAAATGGGGAAAGTGAATAATTAGGAGTTTTGTTATTTTATGCCCTGTCAATGTACACCTAATTCAAGCAACTCTAAAGTTCTCTGGTACATGGCTGTTGTTTACTATATGCTATCTATTGGCCTGCACCAGAATTAGACTTTACTTAGAGATCTGAGCATCTAAAAATGAGCATACACATGCGCCAAGAAAATTGGGCACTCATTTAATTTCCAGCTTGATTGACACTGATCAGCAATCTCAGCATGTAGTAAATTTTCGCAATATTCTAAAGATTTTCCTTCGCCTCAGCTTTTAATATTTCTTATTCATCAAAATGTTATAAAATATCTCCTTTGATCATATTCCATTGACAATTGTAAGCAATGAAACTTCTATGATAAGTTTCTCTTTAAAAGTAAAGATAGAGTTTCTGGCCTTTAAAATTCCATTACACTTAGGTAATCTCAAATTATTTCCTGTATCTAAAGTCTCCTAAAGATATATCAAGTAGATGTAGATGAATATCTGTAAATTGAAGCCATAGGCAAGAAGTGGTTTCTTTAAATTTCCTGGACTTGTCAAATTTCTTCTTCTTGTAGGATAGTTCCTCCTGTATAGGAGCTGTAATAGTGCTTGGTGTATGGCTAGACCAAGACTAAATATAGTCATAAGTTAAACAGTAAAAAGCCTGTGTTTTGGTTACCAATAGGGTACATTGATTAGGCCTTTTTCACCATTGAAATACCAGCTCTGACATCTCTTGTAGTTTTGACTTTAGATTTTTATAAAATTAAAGTATATCAAAATCCAAATTTATCTACAAGAATCAGGAATATTTACATCAATCAACACATTCAAAGACTTACCAGTAGTTTGAGAAGTCGCTTGAGTTGTTGACAGGGAGCCGTTCAATGTTTGGGCAGTCAGTAATCCTACAGGTAAGAGTGAAAACCACAGGTAGATTACTGCTAATCCACCCCTCCCCCTTCTCATCGCAGTAGTACACATGTTCCCGTCTCAGAGTCTTGGAATATCCACAGACCTCACTTCCGGAGGTGTCAGAGTTACGATTGTTTTCCAAGTGTACGAATCGAATCTCACGACCAAATATCGATGAAATGTTTCTTCTGTATATAGTGTTTCATCCCTCTCCATGTTTACGTTATGTCTGCTCCTTAAGAGGTCTTTAATGATGCGTCAAATCAAGGCATTCTACTACATGGCAGAGGTTCGGTCTTGCGTTCAGGCGAGTGGTATTCGAACTACCGATTGTTTACGCTTTGCCTGGAAACGAGGCTTCGCAGCGCCTCTAGCGGAGGTTTCAAAACTAAAAGAAGCAGGTGCGTGGAGAGTGGCGCCATCTGTCCATTAGGTTCCACTATTGGGAGTTGGTCTCTCTACACTGTATCTTTATATGTGAAAAGATGCCTTGTTTGCAAGTCATAAAAGGGGAAAATAGTAATTCGTCATTTCCCAAGCTATGCCATAGTGATATACCATGATAATATGAATAAAAGCTCATTTACATAAAATGAATATTATTTTTAGTAATTAAGTGTCCTTGTAAGCATTCTTATGGCAGAGGAAGTTGGAATGTTCAAAGGGTCAAGCTAATCATTATTTGCCTCAGTATTTTTTCTTTTAAATTATCAAGTGTTTTCGGAACCATGTCAATAATAGGCCTATTATCAGTCATTCAAATAGAACACTTTGGCAGTGGTATTATGTACAAATATGCCTTTTTTGTATGTGACGCAATTCTTATCTAAATGAATCCCTTACCCTATTACTCCTAAATAGCTTCTGCTAGCCTAAGGGTATAATTTCATTGTATCTAGCCTTGTTCAATTTTCAATGCTGTGCATATACCCTATTGGTAATTTTATAGAAGAAAGATAACAGGGAGATCCAGCCATGGGCCAACTAACAAACTATCACATGGCCCAGTGCACAGTACTCATAATGGTGTTGCCCAGCGTGCCTGCAGTATAGTCAGTCTTGCACTCAGGTCATCCAATAATCTAGAGCACCTATTGGTTGCAAGCTGGGTATACTAGTTGATCCCCTGCTGTAACCTGTTCCCCAGATCACGCTATGAGATCTGCTGGTGGCAGCTAATAACTTCAGAAATTTTAACCCTTTCAATGCTGAGGCTACTTTTGTCCAAAGCACAAGGACGCAAAGATTTTTGAAAAACATCTTAACCTTGTCATGGTGATATTCATTGGATAGCTCTTGCTGAGTACTCTCAGATGAGTACCCATGAGCCAGGGTATCAGTCATTTTTCAGTTTTTTTCATCATTTTGTATGGGTCCAATCAGCCAGTGTCTCCATGTGTCTCATTTTCGTCAGTATAGGTAGGTATAGGTATTCGGTTTATAGCCTTGTATCTACCAAAGCGCTCACACGACCTTCCTCCCCTAGCAGGCCTGTACACACAGAAACCATTTCAATCCCCCGGGGGATATTCCAGAGCAACTGGCAGCATATAGCGGACACGCTCTGACACTGCCTTATTTATGCTAGGCACCCATTTTGCAGCTGGGTAGACTATGCAATATGGAATAAACTGTTTTGCCCAAGGAAAGACCAAAGTGCCCCGGCCGGGAATTGAACCAGCCACCCTCTAATTACTAGTCCGACACCTAACCAACTGAGCTACTCTGTCTCCTGTCAGTGCCAAGATAAGCTAAAATAATAAAGGAATAACACAACCCTCATGGACCTCCATGATTTTGAATATAAATTTGAAAATCCAAAAATGTGTCGGCCTGCAGAATATACCAATTATATTGGTGCATCAAAACGAATTACCCTAAATCAGAGAATAAATAACAAGACAAAGTAAGCATATTTGTTTGTTTTTATTAAAAATACCAATACTTTATAAAAGTATTTCACAAATATTTACTTAGGAGCAACCTACATAGCTTCCTAAGATGTGAATATTACCACTCAATTACCAAATTCCTCTTACTGTAGAAAATTGCTCGCTTATTATATGCTTCAAGACCAGAAAATACAGAAATTCTTTCTTCAAATGTATCTCTATTCAAAAGATGATTTTCAATAAATATTTCTCACTTCTTACTCAACATCAAAGATTCTATGATTGAATATTTCAAAACTCTTAGCATTTTACTGGAAAATGTGGAGAAAAATGCTATGATATGTATTGTTTTAAAGAAAAATTTAAGTAAAATACAAATACAATACACTCACCTTGAGTTCTTAACTCAAGCAAAGCAGATACTTCAATCAAGGATAATGTAGTTTAGAATTGATGTATATACCAATATTACTCAATGAACCAACAATTCAATACTCCAAATAACAAGATAAAAATACACACGTTTATAAGTACCATCTATGTAACTTGATCAATAAACGTTGCAGTTTCCTGTCACTTTCCACTGTCATTTGTTTTGGTTTAGAGTAATAGGGGCAGGAAATACTATTGTCATACTAAAAACCTGTATAATCATTTTCAACTGGTTCAACGCCTTAGTGTCCTAAGTGGTTACATTTTAGATACTTATAAAACATTTTTGTGAATGCTAAATCAATTGGGGAAAGTATGTTCGTTTTGAAGGTTCAATATACAGTATTTGTTTTAGGTTTTTTCAGAATACAACTACTTCACAAAATATGTAAATAAATAAATCACCAGGATTAGTATCATATATGTGTCTTCAACTAGAACAAGCTCCGTTCTAAAATGTAGAATACAGCATATGCCTCACCTTAAGTAGTACTTTTATTTGAAAACATTCAATGGTCAATATCTTTTTACTGAAAATGTTGATGATGTCATGGTCTTTTTGAAATATGAATACAATTAATAAGTACTTTTGACAGCTGTGAGAGAACTTGAGATTTTTAACCCTTATCCTGCTGTGAAACCTATGAGCACTGCTGCACATCACGACAATTGTTGTGGTTAGCAGGATAAGGGCTAAGACACGCCCAAAAATGATCACACATGCTTAGAATATTTCATTGTTTTCCTCGGTTTTACAGCAGACAGATGTATATACCAATGTTTGTATGTCCCAATTTCAGCTAGAGTGCACAAAGTCTGACAATGAACATAAATTATCAAATAAAGTAATATTCCAAAAGGATTTGATGACCGATAGTTAAATCCATTGGGATTAGCAACTTTTATCTAAATGTTTCTCCAAACACCGCTTTGTTATCAAGATATTTCCATTTCAGTCAGACCATGTGAATGCTCCAGTTGTAAATGAATTAGGAGAATGATACGCCAACACCATAGAGATCTCTTGAAGCCAGAATGGGTTAAAAAAATTAACATTAACAAAGAGGAAACATTATTTGATAAGGAAATTATATATACATGTACAGATCTGAATCATAAGTTTTGAAATTTTCACCACTTCATATTCATGATTGTCACAACTGATAAGTTGGGCAGCCACTATGTACATTGAAGATTAAAAGAGAACAAGAAAGACGCTGTCAGCGTCAGCTGGTGTGTTCTTTTTTTATCAACATTTTTGGTCTTTTCTGAACATGATCATAAAGATTATTTGTAAAGGACTAACATTGCAATTTTGTACAGAAAAGGACAAAGGCATATTTCATATTCTTGTACCACAATATCTCTTTATTAAATCTTGGTCAATACATAATACATAATAGCTCTTTTCATTTATTACGTGTCTTAACATTTTTTATCAGTGTCTTTCGTTTTTGCTACAACTATCCATCGTATGTCAGGCCTAGGCTATGGATCAGTTGTCGGAGTTCGAATCATATCTTTTAATTATGTCCACCTATGCGTCCAGCGTGCCATTTGGACACCCAAAACACTGTTTTTTGACAATTTGGACACCCAAAAGTTTAGGTCAGGATTTGCTGATGATGACAATTCTAGAAGATGGTGCATGTAGTATCACTCCTACAATACAACCAAAGCAGTCACTGTCCTAAGAAAGCAAAATCTGCTGATGTATATGGTTTATTTCAGTAGTAGTGTGAACTTTGTACCACCTGTTTCCAAATCCTAGCTAAAACCCTGCTCTCGGACGAGTACACGTTATCATGCCAGTTTGAATGTGCAACTTGACACTAGTGATAGACATTTGGGGTGATTTTGAGTAGCATCAATGACGTTGGTAGATGATGAAAATATCTTTTCAGGTCACTTAATGACAGTGGAGAAAATGAAATGAAATGACCCTGGGCACATGGTGATCAAGTCAACAGATTAAACAACTCTCCTCAGGCAGCGGGTTCAACAACCTAGTCAGCGAATTGATTTTTTTTTCATCTCCATATAATTCCCATAAAATTGTATAAGGATATCATGCCTTATTTTGATAAATTTGTACATGTTTATGGTTGAAACCTGAGTATATTGTGGTCCCCCTTAAAAATTTGGATGCCCCAAAATTTCACAATTGCCAATTTTAGGCACCCAGTATCTAAATCCTGGCTAAGACCCTGGACAACACTATGGTGACTAGCCCAGACTAGTAGGATTGTAATAAAATGCCTATCAGGCAAGTAAAGGGTTCAATCATAGCATAAAACTAACTCACTGCAACTCTCAACTAAAAAAATCCATCTGCCGTCATAGTAGAACTGCCACTGCTATATGAATAGGAGTAAATCATAACCTAAAATGCAATACAAACAGTGGTTTATCCCTTAGTAGACGAACCAGATCTTTCTTAATGACTGAATAAAACCGACCGAAGACCAGATGGTTATGATAAACTTTTAGCTATTCAACAACGATGCTGGCAGTATTTTCGTGGTAAAAGAATGACGACTTTATAGACAGCATAGAGTCACAGAATATGAGTTGTGCAGTGTTCAATTTAACTAAGTTCAGGCTTTTTTAAAGACACATGAACATAACTTTTTAGAAAATCTGAAGTTGTATTTAGCTTTTTACTTACACGTGTAAAAACTGATCTATGACATATTGAATTCAGTACCATATACATTGCAAAGGAGCAAGTTTGCTAGTGTTTATCTTTTTGGGTAGTGTCATAATTATAGGACAATTCCACCATGAATAAAACTTAGGCCCAAATAGTTTCCTTGGGTATTCTCTACTAAGACCCAAGTTGCCACCACTGCCAACCTTCATACACAAATTGTCTTGCTGTTTAAACACATCCTAACAGACATGAAATGGGGGCATTTCTTTTTTTTTTTTTGGGGGGGGGGGGGTATCCTTTCCTAGGTTAAAATATCAAAACTCAAGAAAAAAAGAAATATTCTTGCCCTGCAAGTTATGAAAAAATAACATTAACATGGGTAGTCTTTAAAAATTTTCAGGGCAACTAGTAGTAAATCCAGTAAGTTTTTAGTCTGTAAGGTAAAATATTATTTAGGGCAAGGGAAAATGTGTGCCCATTGGCCCTTCAGGGCAAGATGATATTAGGTTTACCCATTTCTAATAGTTACATTGGATTGGCTTTGCTTGATCTAGATGGCTAGATTCACGAAGTGATCTACCTGTTTTGTAATCAGAGTGGCCAAGCTACTGAGATATGTGCAATGAAGGCAATTTTATTGCAAACACAAAGCAATCGATAATATGTGAGGAATTGTTGATGATGGATTAATCATTGTCTGGTGTTTCAAAAAAAAAGATTATTCTTTATTTGAAATCTTTAATATCTGGAATAGGGAATAGATTATCTCAATGTTAACAGGCCTCAACGCTAACTCAAAATGATACTGGCCCTGTAGGACCAGTAACACATAGCATCTACTGGTCCTGCAAAATGTTTACTGGCCCTACATTTTTTTCTTTAATATAACAAGAAAGAACATTGCATAAGATTCACCACAACATTTATCTTTATAAATTGTATCTTCATTTATTTCAAAAACAATTGGGGACATTCTCAGGGGGAAACTATTTAACGAGAATGTCGTGGCCTAAGCTATATAATATAGTTTACTATTTGCATTAAAACTGATTCTGGTTTCATTTGAAATCATGTACAATATCTTGAATTAGGAATGAATCATCCTAATGTTAATGTTAGACCATGGTCTTAGCCAGCAGGGCGTCTGGGTTTGGACATCCAAACCCTTAAAAAGAACCCCTCAGGACACCCAATTTTTTTGTGTGGAATTTCTTAAAATCTCAACCTCAAGCTTATAATTGAATCTGTTCATCTCCTTATAATTCCCATGACATTGTTTAGTGATATCATGCCTTATTTTGATGAATTTCAATTTATACATGTGTATGGTCGAAATATATTTATATATTGTGATCCCCCTTAAAAATTTGGACACCCAAAATTTTTACAACTGCCAATTTTAGGCACCCAGTTTCTAAATCCTGGCTAAGACACTGTGTTAGACATTGTTTTGTATATAGTATATACCTTCAACCCATGTAGCACATGATTGAATTAAATTCAGCTTCCTTTTATTGTTTTGATATTATTTAAAGAACAAGGCGCCTATATTGATAATCCATCTGGAATTATTGGGTAAAAGCAAAATAAACAAAAATAAAACTTTTACCATATGAATGAAAATTGATTCTTTATTTATTTGAAGTCAGGTCAGCAATATCTGGGGTTGAAAATAAATAATTTGATGATTACCATAGGCTTGTTTTGAATACACACCTAACCAATTTGGAACATGTAGTACGTTTGCTAGGTAAATTGATACCATCTTTTTTTCTATTATCAACGAAATATTAGTTATATTACTATCAAATCCATTAAGTTCATCTTTCATAGTAGCCAAATAATCATTTCTTTTCAGAACAAAATTGATTAAAAACAGTTGTTCGATACCACCCACCCCCTCCCATTTCACTGTTATTTTGAGCATTCTTGATGTTTTAGTCTTAATTGGTTTCTGAATAACAACATAATAATTCGTCAAAAGAGAATAGGAATCTTATTCTTGCAAAAAAGTAGAGGCAGCTCGTTTCGGCGCGACCGCTTAGCGGTCGCCAGTGCGGTGGTATTAAAACGAATGTACATGTCATAATAAAAATAAACTCATCTTTCGTAAAATATTCTGTTTATAGATATCCTATTGTATGGATATCTGTTGTCATTCAATGAAGTAGAGGCAGCTTGTTTCATTACCATTGCGGTGGTAATGAAACGAATGTGCTTTCTAAAACATGTCACGTGGCATGTGCCGCGGCAGGTGCCGCGGCCCACATGTAGGCATCGCAACAACAAACCGGCGAACTGCGAACCGGGCGCCACAAGATGGATGCCGCCATTTCGCGAAGGGCATGCCCAGGAAAAAGAGTCGTCTGAAAAGATCGACTATAAGACCGAAAAAAACAAGAAACGATCTCGGAAAAGAAAATCGGAAGCCAACACTAAACTGGTAAGTGAGCAAAAGAAAAAAAATATACTGTAGAAAATCGTCATATTGGATGTCGCGGTGCCGAGAAAGATGAAAGAGTTAATGGCACTTGTAATAAGTAGAATGGTACTTCACGGGTACTTCACGGCACTTGAAATAAGTAGAATGGTACTTAGGACAGGTATAATGGTACTTAGGACAGCGGAACGAATTCGTTGCACCACGACATCGGGAGGGCATGTACGCTGTGTAAGTGTGAGCTGACGTACGTCAGAACACACAAAAAAACATAAGTAATTCAATTACATTCAATCAATAAGTTGACATCTGTTCTAAGTACATAACCCATCTAAATGCTGTTTTCCAGACAAATTTCTGATGAAATCTCTATTGTCCCAGTAAATAGACACAGCACACAGGTATTGTAGATATTTTGAAATATTCCAATATTTAACATCTTAAATTTCAAATGGAATACCTGCACTTGTATAATAACCATACTGGTTCAAACAATTCTGATCAAAGAGGCTGTTCCATTTAAAAGAGGGAGAGCCTTGTACATGATTTATTCGTCTCAAATGAAACCAGCAGAATTTCTTTCTTTCTTTTCTTTTTTTGAGAAGGGAGGATAAAATCCCTGTAACTTTAAGAATGCTCTGAGCCATTGCTCAGTCTTTTACTTTAACCCATTTATGCTTAAGAGTTCCTTCAGAAATTGTTGTCTGGATCTATGATACTTTTGACAATAACTTTATAATTAAGTTTAATTTTACAAAATATTTGAAGGAGAGTTGTTGGCAATGTTCTGAATAACATTTCTCATTCAAATATTTTCCCAGTGTTTCTTTTGCCTGCAAGATTTCATCAAAATTGTCAGGCTGCTTTTGGCCGCTGTGAGCATTAATGGGTTAAGAATACCCTGGGCAAATGCTCAGCTATCATAATGTCAATACTTCATCAATATTTAATTGTATAATATAAGAACAATTGTCCTTAATGTTCCACACAAAAATACGCTTTTATCTTTAGCCCACTTCAATCACGAATGACACACTTGGACATACAGGGCTCAAAATTAGGGGGTGCCAGGAGCCCAGGGCTCCCTTGAAATCTCCTGTGGCTCCCACAAATGTCTGTAGGGAGCCGAAAAATGTACTTGTTTTTATACACAACAGATTTAGGAAGCTTTATAAGATGCAATTGGGCTCCATCGAAAAAAAACTTAATTTCGAGCTCTGACATACCTTAATAACAAAGCAATATCATGAGAAATATTGAACTGAAAATTGTTTCTGATGAGTTTTACAGTTCCTCTTCAATATTTTTTCAAATTTTACTCTATTTGATAGGTATGTTCAAAGTTGTTAGGTTTCAGGCCTCTTAGCTTCCTAAATCCCTGTGTGTATAGTTCAGTCTCAAAACAAAATCCCTCAACATTTTTTCATGACAAGCCTTCTGGGAAACATCAAATGTGCACCCCAGATGAATTTGGCATAATAAATAAATTCCACAATAATGAAGAATGTTTTATAAAATACATATTCATTCATTCTCAGGTTGTTTGGCTACATAGTTTTCTTAACCCTTTAATGCTCAAAACCTATGATTCTATTCAGTCATTTTTGCCATTGTAGGCTTAATCCTTTCTACCAAACGCTCAATGTTGGACGTTCTCCACATAATAAAGGGATTTGAACCACAGATCAAGCCAAAAAATATCCGGTTAGGGGGAATATAACATTCTCCCCAAAATATCTAAATTAAAGAATTCCTTGAAATATCTACACTCATGTCTGAATTCATGGCAGCTTGAAGCATTAAAGGGTTTGAAGTCAAGTAAATGATCAAAACGATCAAAATTTCAGATTCACAGGAAAACTCATTGCTGATCATGAAGATTGCTGTCGATTTTTTAGTCGTTCCCTCCAGTCGCCTTGAGGTTGTTCAAAATTAGGGTTCTGGGACGCTGCACCACTGTAAAAGAACATTGACAATATGAGATATATATACATAAGACACTGGTGAAATCTCTCCAACAAATGAACATTCAGGAAAATACTTGAAGAAGATCTCTCTGTTAAAACTTAAATCTACTATTTCAACTTTTTAGTGAAGTAATAAAATTTACTTTATCATTTTCTGCAATACTATATTTCTGAGCTGAAACTCAGCTCTGAGTGCAAATAGACTATGAGTTATGAATAAATCAACTAGAGAAGCAATTTTCAAATGGAAATACAAGCTTTCCCATTGCTCTTATAATGAAAAGTTAAGAAATGGCATATTTTTATGAATGAATCAAACTTATTCTCATGATATGTGGCATGAAAAAGGTGAATATCACTCATATTTCCAAGTCAAATATACTAAATATAAAACAACAGGTGGCGGTTAGAAATATCTGACCAAGTCATGTTTGTAATGCCCCAAAAATCATAACTTTTATGTTAGTATATGTACAATAAAAGCATCGAGACAGTGTTTGAGCATGAATGGGTATTAGAGCTACACTCATGAAGGGAGATCAGCTCATGAGCTCAGCACCATTTTGACTCATAAGCTCATGGACACAGGTTTTTGTTTAAGTAAATATTTATAATTCAGCCCAGCAATTAAGAAGCAAATACTTACTGATGGAAATTTATTAACATTTACATGTTTGTTTCACTTTAAAATGTGCTGTACAAAGGTCAGTATAACACTCAACACTGCCTGTATACATTGGGGATTGTAAAGAAGACTTGACAGTGATAAGCAGTGATAAGGTGTTCAGTGTACGGTTTGTGTTCCCTACGTAGACGAGTGGACCACTCCAGCTTGAGCTCAACTCGTATGGCTTCAGTACTCAAGTTGAGTTTGTGAGCGGTGAGTGCCGCTCTAATGGGTATCTTTACAAAATGATCAGTAACTGTACCTGGCAATTTGTTCCTGTTTCCATCTCTCTATCATTCTCATCTGTGCTATCCTGGGATCCTCCTCCTCCTCCTCTAGTTTTTCCTCCTCTAGCTGTTCCCGGCTCACCTCCTGCTGGATCTGCTGCCATTTCTGAACCAGAGACGGGAAATTCTTCTTCTTCAACGCTAGTCCACTGCCCTTCTTCGTCTGAAAGGAATGGAGTTTAAAGTAAATACCGCATTCGACCGATTAATCGCATGGTGCGGGTAGAGTATCAGAAAATTTTCTGAAGTAGGGTTGTTGACGATCTTCCGTTTCACCGCACCCCTCATTAAGGCCCTCAATGATTGCCGGTCGGAGCGTATTAGCCGTTATTGCACTCTCGCTGTTCAATTTGCTTAGACGTTCGCAGCTTGTGAAAAGATCGTTAATTGGTCAATAGTACGATCATGCGGCGAATATGAACAGTGAGAGCGCAAAGGAACTGCTGAAATGGCGGAATTCTTAGCCTATACTTTTAGGTACACTACATTTCAGATTAATTTCCAATGATAAACTCACCCTCACTATTTTTCACAGGCATTTAATTTTCGCTATTTTCACACTCCCCATGATAGCGCCAAAATAACATCCTTCAAATAAATATCTATATTATTGATATATAGTTGAGTGCTTGAATGCACACATTTAAAGTAGCGCAAATACCCTGCAGCAGGGCTGTAATTTTTAAATCTAAATTAAAACTGCATACAGTAATAGAATTAAATTCAACTCTTATTTCCAATAACATGAAATAAACTCACCCTCTGTGTCATAAAAACATCCAATAAATAAGCAATGATTAATGGAACTAACTTCAACTCTTATGTATGTAAGTTCATTTTGCAAGGTGATTCATCTATTCCAGAGTTAAAGATGAGTTATGTGTTAGCATTTGGAAATGCGACGTTTGTTTTGCTAGTATCTTTTGATGGAGAATTTTTTTTTTCATAACCCATCTCAAAACTCCCCTCAATATATTCAAAGAATAAATGCAGCATTCTAAAATGATTTTCAAAAGTTTAATAATTTCAGTCAATGTTCTTCAAAGCCGAAAGGGGGGATACAATATTGTATAGTATTGCAATCTAAGTATATTGTGCTCTTCCCTGAAAAATAGGACGCCCAAAAACATAACGATTGCCAATTTGGGACCCAGTTTGTGAATCCTAGCTAAGAGCATGATATGAACTTACCTTTTCTTTCTTCTTCCTCTTGTCCCTCATGCTCTGAGCCATGGCATCGGTGAGGTTGAAATCTTGGTCCCCGGGGTGAGGAGGTGTGTCATGAGGGGAGTGGCTTGCTGAGCTTGGCAATGATGGCGGGAGAGGGGGTCTCGCTATGACACCCGGATCACCCGGGTACGAGTTGGGATGACCCGGGGGCAAGGGTGCTTGGTTTGGCATGCTCGGCATAGGAGGCCTGGATATGATGGAGGCTGCTGAGGAGATTGTATAGGTGGCGTCGGTGGTCGACGGAGGAGGAGGGGGCACTGGAGCAGATGGCGGAACTGGGGGCTTGGATATGACGGTCATCATGGTTTCGCCATCAGAATCATCATCGATATCCATGTCTACTGCTTCGTTGGAGGCAGGAAGTGGGGGCGGGGTTGCTGTGCCCGGTGGAGGGGGTTGCGGGGGCTCATCAGGAGGGAGTGGGGGTGGAGGAGGGGGAGGGGGGAAGGGGCTGAGATCAGGGGGAGGAGGGGGCGGCGGGGCATCACCTGGAGGGAGAGGGGGCTCTGGTGGGGGTGGCGGAGGAGGGGGCGGGGGAGGGGGGGCGGCTGTGGTAATACTTTCTGTGGTGTCCTGTGGCAAAGGGGGAGGGAGGGGAGGGGCAGGGTCTGGTGGCAGTGGTGGTTGGGATTCAGCTTGATGTCCTCCCATCGCACTTGTAGAAGTCTAAAATATCAAAACATATTCAGATAACAAATATGTAAGCAATGTATAGAAAAGAAAACTACATTATCTTAACTCACTGCATCTGAACTGCACACATGGTCTGACAACTTGGAGCATAACTCATTAAATAGATAGCATAACTCGCCACCGGAACGATATTTGAAGTAAGAACTGAGACAAAGCCAGAATGTTTTTCATTATATGCATAATGCATAAAGTAATACCAAAGAGAATGTGCAGCAATTATATATTTTGTCTTATAAATCACATAACTATGACCATAAGTCAAACAAATCCTAACTTACCTGACTTGGTGGCAGTGGAGCTGCTACGACAGGTGATGGCGTAGCCGCTGAATTTTGCGATACGTTCTCTGCGGCAGCTGTGATTGGTCGAGCATATTCAGGTCTTTGTTCTCGGCTCACTTCCTGATGTCGTTCTTGCCCATCGTCACTCTCATCCTCCTCTTCACTCTCATCCTTGTCACTATCCTCATCATCCTCCTCATCGTCGTCGGGATAGTCCCACTGCGACTCGCCGGTCGACAGGCTCATGTAGAAATACCTCTTGTAGGTCCTAGACAGGGTGGAGCACCCCAACAGGAAAAAAAGAAAAGGGCCTTGTTAGCAGCTGTCAAACGTTTGAACACTGCACTACAAAAATGAGGAGGAGGCATATTTGCAGTGGATTGTTCAATGTGATACTCAGGGGGCCTGATACATGCTGCAGTAGAACCTGATATGCACCTCAATATGGGTGTATGAATTTGGAATAATTTTAATATCATCATCATCACCTCCCATGAGGCTTGGTGTGGTATAAGGAAGTTAAAACGAAAAGTCAGCAGGTCCTACTGCATGGTAAGATTGGAAACATGACCTCTTTTGATCTGCTAGGTCCAGCAAAAACCTTGACAATATTGTAGCCAGCATCTGAAAGATATAACCACATACAACAATACATGGGTAGACCCTTGTGTGCAGTATGCATAGCCAGGGGGTGTACAGGGATCGAAATTTATTCCACGTGGTACAGGTTTATAATGTAGGCTTTCTTAAGGCGGAGCCACTGATTTTCTCATTTTGAATTTTGTGTATAGTTCATCCCCAGCTATGCTGAGCACCATCTGCGTTCTTCAGAAGGTCGGTGAATTCACCAACCTTGACATCATTTCTGCCCAGGTCAAGGGCAACCCCCAAATCATTTCATTCAGAGCAATACAATACAATGTAGTTGTGAATACAGAGCCAGGCTTGATGGAGGAACTTTACACAATTTCATTAACACTAAATCCTATACATCATATGTGGTTGAAAAAACAGACACCACTGAAGATAAAATTCCCCCACCAGTACCCGGCCGATACGTTGGTTTACTCACCACCTGCTAGCCTTGTCTTCATCCCGCATCTTCGTCCGTTGCTAGGAAACCATGTTGCATCCTCCTTGTCTCCTTGACGACATAGTACACAAACAGCAACAAAGAGGCACAGCACAGTTTTTGTTTTGTTTCTACACAGCCCACAGATCCCTTTTGTGCTTGTGAGATTTTTAACAATATGTCCATAGGACATGGAAGATCCAGTGACAAAATTTCACAAGTCAGCAGCAGCAGCGACTGCACGTTTAGTCCTTGCAGAAAAGTTTAAACGTTTTTGTGTTTTTTTTGTCTCATAGTGGGCGAGCCTGTTGTATTCGTTTTTCATTCAAAAGAAATACACACATGGCTCAAGGGTTCAGGTCGCCATCTGGTGGACAAGACCCCAATCACCCAGCGGGAGCAGGTGTCAAGGGGAGAAAAGTGATAACAGAATGAGCGTACCTGTCCCAATGGCACGACCATCCAGGGGGCGCTGCGCTTGCCTCGTACTGCTGTAGCTGCCAATCGGCATCCTTGAGCTTCTTCAGCAAGTGCACGGTCTCCAGAGCCCCGTCCCGCCAGTCATCTATACGTGTCTGCAATACAGAAATACAACATGAATAGATGCTATCGCTCCAGTCGTCTATACGTGTCTGCAATATAGCAATACAATATAAATAGACGCATAACAGTAATCTTCAGCAAGTGTACGGTCTCCACGGCTTGATCCCTCCAGTCATCTATACGTGTCAACAATATAGAAATACAACATGAATAGATACATAACAGTAATCTTCAGCAAGTGTAAAGTCTCCAGGGCCCTGTCCCTCCAGTCATCTATACATGTCTGCAAGATAGAAATACAACATGAATAGATGTTATCGCTCCAGTCATCTATACATGGCAACAATATAGAAATACAGTATGAATAGAAGCCATTACTCCAGTCCTCTATAAAGGTCTGCAATGTAGAAATACAATATAAATAGATGCATTTATTCCAGTCCTCTATACGTGTCTGCAATATAGAAATACAATATGAATAGATACCATCCCTCCAGTCGTCTATATGTGTGAGCAATATATAAATACAATATGAATAGATACAAAACAATAATCTTCAGCAAGTGTACCGTCTCCAAGGCCCCATCCCTCCAGTCATCTATACATGTCTGCAAAAACAGAAATACAATATGAATAGATGCAAAACAGTAATCAGTAATGTGTGTGATTGCACCATGAAAATACACATGAATATATACAATAAGTAAACCTCAGTTATTGCAGTCTCACGGGAGGGCATTATCCACAGTCTTTTATGCATGTCTACAACAAAGATTACAAGATGCATATACTGTAAAACTGGTAATGATTGCGTGATTTTAATTATTGCGTTTTAATGCGAATGCATGAGGACGCAATAATTAAAACACGCATAAATCTGTCCCTTCTGTTTCAGATATCTGACGTCTGGTGGCGTTGTGATCGTTAAGTAATTCAAGTAGCATTCGTTGAGGAAAGATTTGAAGACGAAATATTCTGAAATTAAAGAAAATACTTACATCGAAAGATTCAGCAGGTCTTTAACTATATACCCAATGTTTTTGGGTAAGAAATTCCATCTATATTTTCGATCTCAGCCATAAATCTGCACTACTACGAATGAGCTGGCTGTTGTTGAGATCGATAAACAACATGGCGGACGAGATGTGCTGTGATCGTAATCATAGTCACTCATACCCATTTTTCATTAAATCAGTTCTACCCTTTATGATTCTTGTTTTTAAATGAAATTTAAACCGGAGCTAGATGAAATACTCAAGAAAATGAATATATATTCAGATTTAAGTCTTATGATGTTTGTGGCCTGAAAAAGGAAGAAATTTAACATGTAAACAAAAAGCTGTGGCATCCATCTTTAACTTGCATCATGAATATTCAGACAGAGTTACTTGAGCAAAGATTTGAAGGCGAAATATTCTGAAATTAAAGAAAATACTTACATCGAAAGATTCAGCAGGTCTTTAACTATATACCCAATGTTTTTGGGTAAGAAATTCCATCTATATTTTCGATCTCAGCCATAAATCTGCACTACTATGAATGAGCTGGCTGTTGTTGAGATCGATAAACAACATGGCGGACGAGATGTGCTGTGATCGTAATCATAGTCACTCATACCCATTTTTCATTAAATCAGTTCTGCCCTTTATGATTCTTGTTTTTAAATGAAATTTAAACCGGAGCTAGATGAAATTCTTAAGAAAATGAATATATATTTAGATTTTAGTATTACAATGTTTGTGGTCTGGAAAAAGAAGAAATTTAACATGTAAACAAAAAGCTGTGGCATCCATCTTTAATTTGCATCATGAAAATTCTGACAGAGTTACTTGAGCAAAGATTTGAAGGTGAAATAATCTGAAAAAAAAAAAAATACTTACACCAAAAGATGCAGCATGTCTTTAATTATATACCCATTGTTTATGGGTTTATGGGTGGGAAGTCTGATCAGGGACAGTACTTTCCACCGAATCATTTATCATCTCATTCATTTCTATTTTATCTTCAAGTTCAAGTAATTCTGATAAATCCAGATGTAGTGGTCTTGTTCCCTGGCCGTGTTTAGTTTATTGTTTTACCGTTAGATGGCGCTGTTTATTGGTGGAGATTCGCATTAATTAAAACACGCATAAAAGAGAAAATGAAAAAAACGCAATATTTACTACACGCAAACATTACCAGTTTTACAGTATATACAGAGTAATTGAAATGATTTTTTTTATTCCTATCATTTAATGATCACATTATGGAACAGCAAGATACAGATATTCCTTGATTCATTTGAGAATGGTCCCTCACAATGAGCCACTACCAAATATATTGACTCAATTTTCTGGCCAAAGGAAACTAAATATTCTTTAGATTATTGTATTTACTATTAAAGCTTTCAGCACTTACCTCCATCTGTACTAGCAATATCTGCAACTTGGACAATCCTTTCTTGGTCACTTCCAGGAACTCCATCTTGTCTGATATCAGGGCAAAAAGATCAGAGATGTCCTCCTGCAATAGCAAGGTCTACAATTGTACATCATATCTAAAGAGACAATTTGCTAGAGCAAGAATGGTTTCAAAGGAAATAGAAGTTCTGATGAAACCATCACAAAAACAACGTATACCTATACCAATTAATCTTTCTTCGAAGTATTCAACTATTGAGTAGATGATTTTCTTTTCTCAGAGGGTTCCAAATCTATATATACATAATAAGACAGCAGATGAGCATGGCTTAAGAAGAAATTATAATTGCCTAATCAATAAGACTTTGAGCCAGTTCAATTAAATAATAATCTTAGTCAAGTAGTGTTCATCAAACAAAATAATCGAAAATTATCATTTCTGAATAGGAGGTTCAGCATTAAGAATAAAAGAAATGATCATTACATGAAATAATCATAAAAGTTACCTTATAACATCAGGTCAAGGTGGTGAAAGCCACACCAGACGGGATACCATACAAACATTACACAAGGACCACCATGGCCTTCTTTGACCATATTTGGTTGTATTGATACATCTCAGGGAGTTTGCCAAACATTACAAAGACGAGCCAGGTTTAAAACCAGGGCCTTTGCAAGTTTTTGACAATAGGTGTCCTAAGTGGGTATTATAGAAGGCGAAATGGGGTCAAGGCACACCACTGAATTTACAAAAATGCTCAAAAGATTCCATTTTAAGGTATAGTAATTCAAATAGGTAAGACTTCAATAAAGACTTTGGATACACCCAAAGTTTTAAGAAAACTTTGTGAAACAAGACTACAAGAGTGCAAATGTATTTTGGACAGCCATTGAAATATATTCAAAATCAACACATTGAATTCCTTTTTCTACAATAAGTCAAGTGTTAAAAATTGTGGCAAAGCATACAGATCAAACTTAGAAACTCTTGTGGTCTTGGGCAGATATAATTTCTAGCTTAACCCAAAATTGATGTGACATGAAAATGCAAACCCTATGCAATTGCAAATGCCATATTTAGAAAAATAGAAACTTTAGGTTTTAATTGGACAAAGCAATAGCAGGATGGATTACATTAACAATGATTGATATATATTCATTCAACTACTGAAAACTTCATTCTCCCTTTAAATTACTCGAGGTCAATAATAGAAGTATTAGAGATTTTCCAAAGCTTTGTTGTTCCTAATCTCACATCTCCTCCAAACATTCAAGTTAGCCCTACACTTAACAAGGTATTTGCTTTAGACTTTTACAGGACTTATTATAGGTCATTTACAGAATGTATTCAACCCATGCATGTCTGAAGTCCCTAAAATACCATGGCTGTTATGGTAGTCTTAGTGACCATAGATTTTCTTTTGAAAATATTTGAAGGAAAAAATGTTGACCAGAATCAAACCCACAGTTCTCTTTCAAAATATCAGCCTTATTCAAAGTTGCTATCAAATTATCATGGGCCCAGGCAATCCTTATCATAAAGACATCTAGACATTTTTTTTAAATTGCAAACATTGCATGTTATTTAATTTATCTTGCATGCATGATAAAAAGAATAAACATACACATGGAATAGTACTTCCATGCCAGCTACACTTGGTCATAAACACATTTAATTCTTAAAGTGCAAATTCAAGACCTCCATATATGATTGGGTTCAAGTACTTAAGAACCAATTTACATAAAAGGAGCATGATTAATTTAGTCTTACACTTTTAAGTACAAATAATACAGAAGCATAGGCAAATTCCATAACAAATCTCACCTTAAGGTTGGCATCCCGTTTGACGGCTGCGGTTTTCTTGCGGAGGCGATCTTTCATCTCCATAGCCATAATCTCCATACTCTCTGTCCGCATCCTCTTTGTTCTTCCTCCACCTCCCCCTCCTCCATCCTCACTCAGCGGCTGAAGAAACAACAAGGTTATAACAGAGGTCAGAGATTTTTTTAATGCCAGTCCGACAGACTGGCTGCTCCCAGATCCTGCCTCTTTTCAACTTGACGGTCCAAAGAAGAGGGTGTGAAGTACTTTAACCCATGCCAGTCTCTCAGAGGAAGGTGCTACTATTAAGAGGTGTCCTTCCGGTTCACCAGTTTGTACTGACAGACTGACAAGAGTGTAGACCACGAATATAAGGATCACATCAAAAAAAGGATTGATGCATAACCCAGCAAGGTAACTGGGTATCAATTGGACATAAAAAACTTTGTGATGCATTACTAAATAAATAAATCTAAAGTGTAAAACCTAAAGGTTTTACTGCAACTTTAATACTGAGGTACTACTGAAGATAGTATTTACTTTCAAAATAAGAAGTTTTGAAGATTTTTACATGGATACCAGAGTGCTGACACCAAAGAAGTTATGACAAAATGAAATTGTATATTCATCAAATAATGAGAGGTAATAACCTGTTTTCTCGTCCTCAATAATGAGCCAGTAGGAACCATAACATTTTTTACTTAAGTGTGCTTCATTTTTAAGTTATGTTTTTTAATATCAAGGCATCTAGAAAACCTACTTAATGGGGAGCTTACCCTTTTCCAATCCAAAGACATCTCAAGTTGTTTATCAACAAAGTCCTCATCTTCCAAGGGGCTAGCTTTCTTGGTTAGTCTGTGCTTTTTGGGTACCGGACCTTCAGTTTCAGTGTCTCGATACTCATATTTCTTATTATAATATTCATAGTGAGAGTAATTAGCTTCCATCTGGTTGTCATTTTGTGAACTACTGGTGGCATCTGCAGTAACACTGTCCACAACAGGCTTTTCTGATGACTCTGACGCCTCATCATTTGATCCTTCTGAATCGGTATGCTTTTTTGTGCTTTTCTCCTCTTTCGGCAAATCTGCTTGTGGTTCTTCGATGCTCTCCTCCGGTAGTTGAGGTCCTTGCGCCACTGGCATGCCCTCTGGTGGTAGCTGTGGACCCTGCATTGTCGCGTGGAGGCCTCGCTTCGGAACCTACATTAAATGAACAAATGTTTCTCATGTACACAAGAAAATCACAGCTACAGTACTTCAAATGCAACCTCCTCATTGTTAATAGTTCCAAAATGTAATAAATCAATTCTGAATAGCTGATCTGAAATGTTCAATCAAGTCTCGATACCTAAAAGGAATGTATTCTACTACTTCGTAACCCTGGGGTCCTCAGGCTACATGCCAGAGGGCCTTAGGGAAGATCCTTACCTTTGGACTGAGATACCCTCTTTAAATAAAGATTATTATCATAATCCCTTCCACTGCTGAGGACACTTTCGCCCGAAGCACAAGAGCACAAAAATTTTTGAAAATCATTGTTAACCCTATCATGTTGGTATTCATTAGATAGCTCTGCCGAGTACTCTCAGATAAGTACCCATATGCCAGAGTTTCAGTCGTTTTTTGATTGAAAAAATTATCTACCACCAGAATAAGGGTTATTATTATTGTTATAATTATTATTATCATTACCTGCTGACCCTGGACCAGAAGTTGCACAGGAAGTGATGGTCCTTCGACTGGAGCGTACTCTACGGTCGGTGGTGGTGAAGGCGATCTTTCCTCATCTTCTTCCACAACAGGTGGCACTACAGATTCAGGTTCCTCCTCCTTGACTGCAGGGCCAACCACAGAATCAGCTTCTACAGGCTCTTCTTTAATATCTTCTTGTTTGGGTTTCGACATGGCCAGTTCTTTAGCTTTCAACAATGCCTCCTCATACTGGACCTTTTTCTCGTCGTACTCCTTGACCTGAAGAAGGTATGCTGTGTATTCCGGTGGAATTTCCCACGTCACCTCGTTGCTTTCAAAGTTCCAGTAGTAGTAACACTGCGTCTTGTCATCTAAACACTGCTGCCAAGGAGTGACTGGCTCTGAAATGACATATCAAATATAATTTCATGCAATCATCTAAATTTCTGAATTCTTGTCAATGTGTGCCAAGTATTTTCAACAAATATGATTTCAGTACCAGTTACATATTTGCTGCCCACATTTGAAAAATGGAACTCAAAATAATTGTTGCAAATCATCCATTGACAAAGCAAGTTAAGGAAATACACATGCAAAACATCATTAGCGGTTGAGTACTTTTCACTGTAAAGAAATGATATCTGTCGAAAAATTTCGCAGATTCAAATAGGTAAAAAGGTTTTAGTTTCAGGGATCAATTCTTACCTATCGGTTCTTCCAAAACTAGCTCACTTCCCTCTTCCTCAGTGGTTGGGGGTGGAGGTGGGGGCAAGTCCAGGTTTGCAGCTTTCACAAACTTTGGGTACTTGTCATTATTTTCAGTCTGTGGCGGTGTCACCTCATCGTCCACCATCTCTGTCCCATCCAAGGCATCGATCTCCTGCAAAATAGAAGTTCTCAATACACCCATTCATCCTACAAAATAGTAGTTCTCAATTCACCCATTCATCCTACAAAATAGCAGACATGGGGTAATAAGTAATAGGTAATAGAAAAGTAATAGGTAATAGCCTGATTTTCAAAGTAATAGCCTGTAATAAGTAATAGATGGTCAAAATCTTCAAGTAATAAGTAATTGTAATAGACTGACCCCAAAAGTAATAAGTAATTTTCTATTACTTTTCTATTACTTTCCCCATTTATGACCAAAAAATCAACTGTATGTAGTAAACAAGTCACTTTTCCATATGACTCCATAGTTCTATCCATATACAGATACAGGATTGTCACTCCTTGTCTCAAATAGCTTGAATTTGAAGTGAATGATTGATTTCAGTAACAAGTCTGTGAAAAGGTTTAGTAAATCATCTGAAAGGTAGTAGAATATATTCACTGCATCTCCTAAAGGGTAAGGTTGTCTTACTGCCAAGGTCTAGGTACATGTACTTCAATCTAGGTCAGAGGCCAAAGGAAGTTGATTTAATTGCAATTTAATAAAGATAAGAATAGCTGCCATTAGGTGTACAATGGAACTTCAGTGCAAAGTGCTGTAGAATCCCCAATGAGAACTAGAAGGCTCTGAGATAAGCTACCCATCCTTATTCTCAATTCCTCTCATAGGATAGGTATGGATGCCTTGCCTACAGGGTTTAAGACAGCAAGGTGTCAGGGAGTCATGTGGACACCCTAACCCTCAAAAATCACCCCTCAAGACATCCCCAAAATGTATGAGTTACTTATCAGAATGCTTCTCCTTAAGGCTTTAAAGGCTACCTGCAAGCTCTGTTTAATAGCTTTCATATTCACCTTTTAAAGAATATTATCAAACCGCATTAGGCACATTTCAGCAGTTGTGCTCTAATCATGGTGACTTTGTGATGATCCCTTTGTCATATTGTGTTATTTAATACTAAAATGACTAGACGGTCTCCTATGTACAAACAACTTGCTCAACATACATTCCAGCTTATTTCTGACTATATGTATGTGACAAATAGTTATTATGAGATATGAATAATTATATGTGGATTTCCAGTTGGAACTGGTAGACTTCAAGACTTAGGGGTATCATCATTTCCATGAACGAATGATCTAGGTCGATGAAACCCCAAGTGATTAAAATTGCAATTATAACTTCCTGTAGCCACAGACACTGTCAATCCTCACCTGTACATGCATGTACATGAGGATTTTTGAGCATACTCTGAACTCAAGGAGACCAAATGTTATGCTCATTTGAAAGGCTTTTTGGATGGGTGAACGAGTTGTTTATCAGATTATACTGTATAAAGTATTGTGGTTTTGGTATTTTTCAATATCTCTCTTACTTTAAACACCTCTGTATGCTTTAGGTTTTCAAGAGGCCTGCCTCAAGCTACACATACTCTCTCACTGTCAAATGTATAGCAGAGCTCCTTAGGTGGAACATTTTCTAAATCATTTTGTGAATGCGAGGTCAAACACCAGGGTTCTTCTGCACATTTCTTCTAAACTGAATTACTGAGGGATTTGTGCATATCTCTTTGCTCCAGGACTTAAATACTAGAACACCCCTGTTTGCCTTCATTAATCAGTACCTTTGATTCAGATGAACCCTTTATTAGATGAACTCCTGCGTAAAGTAAACATATTTTCTTGTCCGCAAGGTATTAAAACCAAGCAGTGTCCACCTTGTGTATGGTAGACCAAATATTTATCATTATTGGGGTCAGTAATCTTTCTGGTATTATAAAAACAGGTCCCCTTTTACAGGTAGGGAACCGCTTTCTATTTTTGATATTGTGTATATCTACATTAAACACATTAAGAAGTATGAAACAGCTGTTATAAAACATACTCAGACTGAATAAAAGATAACTTATGACATTTTGACAAAGGGTCATATTCACCGCAGCTAGAAAAGTAATAAGTAATTGTAATATATTACATTTCAAAAGTAATTGTAATTGTAATAGGGATGGTGATTTTCAAAAGTAATTGTAATTGTAATTGTAATAGGGCCAATACAATGTAATTGTAATATATTACTTTCAAAAGTAATTGACCCCATGCCTGCAAAATAGTAGTTCTCAATTCACCCATTCATACTGCAAAATAGTAGTTCTCAATTCACCCATTCATACTGCAAAATAGTAGTTCTCAATTCACCCATTCATGCTGCAAAATAGTAGTTCTCAATTCACCCATTCATACTGCAAAATAGTAGTTCTCAATTCACACATTCATCCTAGAAAATAGTAGTTCTCAATTAAAACCCATTCATGCCCATACCATGCACAAAACAATATTGGCGATATCTTACACAATTTTTTTGAAAAAAATATTTGAATGAAAAATATTATTTTGAACCATACCAAAAGCTCATATTCAAATTCTTTGTGACTCTCTACATTTAGTGAAGTTATGCTTAATTCTAAAATATTTTCATAAGTACCATACACCCAGACAAACTCTGTTGTAGAGAATTCCAAGCCAGAATAGGAAACTAAAAACCAAGCTCAACTATGTCAGGTTATAATATAGTCCTTGTATTCACACAACATAACCAACTGTCACTTACTGCCAAGAAACTTGCCACTTTTGAATCCAATCCTCTCTCTCTTGGAGGAGGAGCAGAGTTGTTCTGCTCTTGTCCATTTTGGTAGTCTGGAAAACACATCAGGAATCTTATTACATACTAGGAACACAAGTTAGGCAAAACATCAATATGAATATGTTTTAGGACTTTGCTTATGAGTTACTTAGAGCTTATAAGTTTCTCAAAAACTGTTTTAAATTGTTGTGCTAAGCCACACAGGGTCTTAGCCAGTCAAGATTTAGCTACTAAACTACTTCAAATCCTTATGCCAGCTACATTTAATGGCAAAGTGTGTTCAAAAAGGACAATTTACACATTAGCCATGTCCTAAAATAGGGTTTGTTAGGAACATATTTTTCTACTACCCTCTAAAAGTCAAAATTGAAAAAAATCTTCATAAACTTTTGATGCACCTCTATTAATTGACACATTACTTGAATGTTTTTTATTTCCATTTCAATCCATTATTTCTAATCCATCTGGTGCATATATGCATTATTCATTTGAATGGTGTAGAAAAAGCATAGAAAAGAATAGTTTGTTCCCAGTAACGGTACAAAAAAAATGAGGTGGGTAGGTTTGTAATTTTTTATTTGGAATATTTTTTTGTTCGAATGTATGTCTAATGCATGTTTATTGTTGATTGGCAGTTGTAAGGGCAGAACAAACTTCAGGCTAGGGATTTATTTATGTAAAAACTTGTTAGGGTAGGATTAAATGAAACAAACAACTTTTAAGGCCAAATCCACAATTATATTTTGTAGAAGACTCACCTGTGGTGCTGTAGTCCTCGCCATCACTTTCATCTGAATCCCCGTAGTTCCCGATCAGGCCTAGGCTGTTGCCTCCGCCTTGCTGTGGCTCCATCGGGGGAAAACCTACGAGCAAGATATAAAAACAATAATAATAATAATGATAATAATAATTGATAATTGGTATAGCGCCAGGGGCTTAGCCGCCTATGCGTCTAGCGTGTCATTTGGACACACAGAACACTGTTTTTTGACAGTTTGGACACCCAAAAGGTTAAGTCAATATTTGCTGATGATGACTTTTCTTAGAAGATAGAATATGTAGAAGCTGTAGTGTCACTTTTATAAGACACACAAAGCAGAAACGGGCCTAAAAAAGCAAAATCTGTAAATAAATAGGGTTTATTTTATTAGTAGTATGTACTTCGTACAACACTTTGGATACGCAAAAGTCTATGAAACCTCTATTTGGACACCCTGTTTCAAAATATTGGCTAAGACTATGATAATAGCGCCCTTTCCACTTATAATGTTCATAAGCACTTATGGTCCATATAGTCAAATAAACTCTGTTCGAAATAGCAATGTTTTCAGCTGTGTCTTGAAGTTTTGCACACTATCAGCAGCCTGGATGTTGTCGGGGAACTCATACCAAAGGCTTGGTGCATAGGCACCTGTAGACGACTATGTCACCAAACCTTTTCAGATAAGTGTGCAGTATTTGTAGTAAGTTCTTAGTGTTTGCTTTAAGAGTCCTTGTATAATATATGACTTAATCCATTGATGCTCATAATGGCCAAAATCAGCCTGACAAAATTTCTATGAAATCTTGCAGGCAAAAAGCAAAGTTGGGAATGCATCTGGAGAAAAATGTTATTCAGAACATTTCTTTAAAATCTCTTAAAAATATTTTGCAAAACAATTTTTAATACCAAAGTTATAACGAAGTATCATAGATCCAGAGGAGAGTAATTAGAGGAACTCTTTGAAACATTTATGGTCAAGATGTATCAGATTTTAAGTATATAACACAAGTACTCAATATTCTGACTTCCTCTAGCTTCAAGAAACTTTTATAAAATGATGAACTTACTTCTTCCATCTCTGAAATGTGGGCGGCTCTCAGTGTCATCCAATCGGAGGACCTGTCTCCGTGGCCTGCCCAAGTCTCGATTTTTTCTACCCATGGTGACTCAATAGTCAATACACAGTTCAAAGTAGCTGTAAAGAAAGAAGACAGAAATCATTTCAATGTTAATCTTTTTGGAAGAAAGGTGACTTCAGAACTTAGTCAAGATTTGGAAACTGGGTGCCCCAAAATTGCCAATGTGGAAAATTGTGAGTGTCCATTTTTCAAGGGAGACCAAAATATGTTCAGATAACTACCATAAACACATATTTATTTATTCAGAAAAGGTATAATATCCTTATGTAATGCCATAGGAATCATATAGGAGAAAATGTTCAATTATCTATTTTAGAAATTCCTCGCATTTTTTAAGGGTTTGTTTATCTAAATGATGCCCAGATCATGCCCTGAAGGCTACGACCCTGTGCGGTCTTATAGGCTGCCCTCTGACAGGGCAGTGAATGCAAATAGAGACAGAATAAGTGCTTATATAGCATATTTGGTCAGTTCAGGCAATGACAGGCATGAACTGTATGGAAATGACAGCATAATGAGTTTATTTTGTGGTATGCCTCAAGGTATGGTTACACATAAACCCATATTGGACTTCAACAACCTTACTGTTGCCTAAGTTTGTCGCCAAATAAGGTTTGGATGAGCACTGTTATTTTCCTTTTATTCTGATCAATATTTTCATTTGTTTTACACTTTCCATAACGGCAGAAGTTTAAATGCTTTAGTTTTCATGTAGGTTGGGTGTCTACGTTCTCCGCACCTATGTATTATGGCGAGCTAAGCTCGGAAAGGCTGCAGGCCTTTCGCGATGCTCGCAGTCGTGTAATAGCGTGAGTGTATGACGTGATTGACGTCACATAGAAATCCACACAAGGACCCAGAAAGTTGTGGCCCCACATGCGAGCCACTTCCTCTTTTGAATGTAGTTTAAGTAACAATCGATTTGATTGGTCAGCTATGACGTGTTATAACAAAACCACTTTCATTGAATGAATCATGAATGAATGAATCAAATGATTCATGTGCATGATTGAACGTGCAAGGCGTGCATTGTTGTGGATAAATTCCAACGCAATGTTGTCTAGGTTCGCTTGATTGTAGGTCAAAATCGCCGACTACCTGAATGGCCGATCGCAAAAACGGCCGATGAATCATTGGGCCCTCCTGAAATAAACCTTCCTATTCCTCTAATTCAGTAATTGAACTTTACATTCTCCACGTGTCAAGTGTCATAAACATTCTTATAAAGTATTCTGTGTTTCGATATATGTTTTTGTTTAAATCTGAGTGTTAATTCTAGAGGTAATTACGCCAAAAAGCCAAGACATCCTAACATTAGAGTGGCTAGCTACGCCGACTTTTCTTCTTGAAATATTCTTTTTTAAGTCCGAAATCCGTCTAATGATAAATGACATCACTTAAAACCAATCCAAAACTTTTTTATCACTTTCCACACTCGTATACACGGACACTAAGCCTAATTGATTTCCAATAAATAGGGCCCTTTTAAGCATCGGCCTTTCAGCGAAAGGCGATTTCAGAATCGGCGATTATGACCATATACCGTTCGCTTGCCCTCGAAGCCATGCTTCCTCATTTTATGGACCCTTTGATATAATCGACGAATCCTAATCAAAATACCGGCTGTATTCTAGGGATGTCGATTACACTCTCTAAGCTCCAACTGAAGCACCTGGGCTAAGGCTTAACGTGAACATAACGCAGACCTAGCCACTCTGCCTCTGGGGAAATATCAGGATTCAGGAATTCATGATTGGACATCTTGAATAAGATATCTTATTCAATAGTTGGTTCACTCAGACTCTGTTGACGAACTCTAGCGCTAGATGTATCGCTACGACTGTCCTAGTATTGTGTTATTGGATAGTAAAACTAAACTAGTAAAAGACAAAAACTGAAAAGGGCGAAATTCAAGAAAGATTAAATTGGGTCATACTTGGAATAGTCCTCAGAAAGCTTTAAAAGACACATCGATTTTCACAAAATAGGCTACTCCACTATTGCAATATTATCTTATGAAATATGCTATTTCTAAGGCATAAAATGGGTGGAAGAGCGGTTAAAAGCGGCACATTGAACTCGCATAGATAATTTACTCACGACGTCAGCCATGTTGAATGAATTTATTAAGATTTGTAATCTTCTCTCTGATTGGATAACTCTCAAAATATTGTCCAATCAGACGACCCGTTAGAAAATCCATTGCGTACGAGAACTGAAACGAGACATCAGCGAGACTTGAACAAAAACAAGATTGGGGCTGCTTCAGAAAATTATAATTTGCTGTTTTGTGCAATTAACTAAATATTCCTGTGCTATATAGGTACACACTTTTATATGATGGACGAAACAACGTTGAATTCGATTCGGAATGGCACAGAAGAGGAAGTGTGCAAGCTCTTGAAAGATTTTAACGCGAAGGTAAGGGTAGAAGATATTTAGTAGGCATTTCATCCATGCCATGGAACACAAGCTGCAGCAGGAGCTGTCAGATTTTGGATGTGTCATTCTGCTTAACTTTTGTGATTGCATTGGACAGAATCAAGCCCTGTCATTCATGAATTACAATGAATAAGAGCCCCTGTGTTTGATGTATCTGTTCCTTGTCATTGTTTCTGCCATGGGTTGTCATTCTTCATTGATATATGTGCCAGATTGTCTCTTGTCTTGGATGCCTTGGTTCCTGGTAATGGCACCATCAGGTATAACAGCACTTATGAAGCCCTTATCCCATAGTCTTGTCACCAATTTGGAATTTAAGCATTGAAATTGTTAGGCGTACAATGCAATATTCTTAAAAGGTGTCCTTTTCACAAAGAAATTTACCAGTATTGTGCCGGACAGTCTACTTTGGCCAGACAGTGTTTCAAAGGCAGGGTTCAACTTTCCCAGGGGCACAGGGGTAAACGCCCCTAGATCTTGCTGTGGGCCCCTAGAATGTTCAGACTAGGGCCCCAAAATAGTATGTTTAATAAACAGAAATCCTGTTTTTGACCACTGATTTTTATCAAAATCTTGACCTTTTCGGGCCACTAGCCTGAAATATTAGTGTCAGACCCTGAAAGGGAAGGTGGCTTCCCTGAATGGTGTCAAGATGTAAATTCAATTTGATAGTGCTTAAGCGCTTGAAAGTAGACAGTGAAATCACAATTATTATTAATGACCTACATAGATAGCCATGAAAGCATGGTTAAAAGTGAAAAATGACACTGGAATATCTTTTAGATTGCTAAGCACTAAGAATGTAAATACTGAAACCAGAGTTAGATACATTTGGGCAGGGGCTTAGCTAGAACCTGTCCTGCCTGTCAGGGACTTAGCCAGGACTTTCATAACAGGGTGTCCAAATTGAGATTTCAAGAATTTAGGGTATATATAGGTGTCCAAAATCCCTGATTGAAAAAATAAAAATCATCACACTGAATTGAGAAATATAGTAATTATATGCTTAATTCTTCAAGAAATGTCTAAAGTTAAACTTTATAGAAATTCGACTTGGAATTAGTATTTATAAAAAAACACATACCAAAATCTTTTTACCTAAAATCAGGTATTTTTCATGAACCAGGGAGTCCAAAAGACACCCAGACACCCTGGTTGCTAAGACCCTGCTGCCTGTCTTTTGGACATCTCCCCCCCCCCCCTGAAAATCTGCCCCCATCCTAAACAAACTCATGATATGCATGTCTGGATCGCATACATTTAACTCTAGTCCTGCCAGACCCCCTGCTGGCTCTATATGCCCCTGAAACCAGCACATTCAGCAGAATGCCTGGTGGTTAAGTACCTTATAATTCAATGACACCATACTCTAACAAAACTTGGGGCTATCCCCGCATGTCTGGTATCAAAATAAAGCTGGAAGAGGGGGCTTTCAAAATAGACTAGTGGCACGTAGATTGTAGTGGGGGAAAAAGAGGGTAATTTAGACTGGTAAGCCAGTCTTTTCTAGTGTTTCTGTGGGAGGTCAGGATAAAGTCAGACCTGGCAGCTGAGCCCCAGAACTTACAGTCCGACTTTATCCAGACCTGGCAGGAGCAGAGTTAAGTATTTTTAAAATTATCTGAGAAGTTCTACTCCAGAGAGGTAAAACGTCCTAATATATCTTTAGGGGGCAGATTTCCTGTTATGTACACCAGGAGACACATGTATATAAGAATTACCCCCCCCCCCCCAAAAAAAAAAAAAAACTGTACGTGATGGGCAAAGAGAACAACAAAACATTAAGAGAAAGCAATGAAGAGAGAAACATATATACAAGTGAGAAAGATGAGAAAATGAAATGAAAGAGATACCAAAAGAGAAAGACACAATACTAAAAATGAATAAATACCGTGTATGAAAAGGATTTCAATACAAAACGGAGCATTGAAAAATGGAAGGGGGATTTTTAAGTGGTTGGGTGTCCAAAATGATGCCCAGCTGGTTAAGACTATGATCTGGGGTCAAAATTAAAATCTGGTTATCTACATCTGGATAAGAATGTTGCTTTCATAGAAAAGATAAACTTGATTTTGATGTTTCTATGAAGCTGTCAAATCTCATCATAGGTTTACTTCAGATGTTTTTCTTGCTAGTACTGCACACTGACTGCTTCCAATTTCTACCAGTCCTGCCACATTTTGCCAGTCCCTTTACTAACTTATGACAATTTGTTGGGTAATTAGTCCTGGCTTAGATTTAAGGGCCTCTTTTGACTTTTATGATGTATGCTGTGCTGGCATCAATGTGATAAAATGTTTTTGTATTAAATTCTTATGCCATTAGGCACTTTAGTGTCCAGTGCCTAAAAGTTGAGCTAACAAATGTTGAACCCTGCAACCCTTAATGTGGACACCTGAAAAACCTGCAGTTTCATGCCTCTGAAGGGCAAATTCCAATGATTGTACCATTTTGAAGAACTGGCAGGAATTAATGTACTAAACATGCTCCTCTTCAAATTGCAAAGACTGATTAATGACCAATTGAGCAATAGTGAAGTTTTACCCAAAAATTCTTACTAGTCTGACTCTGACATGGCTAGTAACCTTTCATTTTACCTAGCCCTACCAAAAGTTGCACTAGCCCTACCCAAAATTTTAAAAGGCATGACCAAAAAGTTTGTCACTACAATGAGATTTGAACATTCTCATTGGCTTCAGTTAGTAGTGTATCCAGTAGCAGCACTTTTTTTATTGTTTCCTCCACTAAACTACATGGAGTTTTTAGTCATATCTGTTGAGATGATGACTAGCCTCACACGGCTACTCTTACAAGTGTTTTACTTGCCCCCCCCCCCCGCCCCCCCCCCCCCCCCCCAGCCTAGTTTGGTGGCAATAACTAGCCCCGGGTTAGCGGGGAAACCACAAATGAGGAACACTGGGTTGCCTTATAGAAAATTGCTCGTGAAGTTGCTGACAAACAGCATTTTGGCAACCAAAACGAAATGACAGTTACCAAAATGACTTCTGCATTTAAATTATGATGGGCCATTTCTAAAGGTCATGGGACAAAAGGGTGGGCTCTCTTGAAAATGCCCCTGGCCCCATTGCCAATGTGATACTGTAAAAAAATTGTTAAATAAGACACCTCAAGCAGAATTTATTTTAAAACGAGGAATTCTCTATATTCATGACTGTATAAAAAACTTGGGATAGATCTAGCTACAGAAAAATGAAATGTCACCTCCTCTTATTTTTTCCGAGTCAATGAGGTGTCAAAATATAATTATTAGCGCCTTGCTAGTTCCTTGAAAAACACTTGATGATTTGGTCAGGTATTTCTTTACCTCTCAATTTCATGCAAATAATTGATGCGTTTCTCTTTGGTGCGAATGCTAGGATTATCATCTATTAGAAGCACAATGCATTTTCGTCATAAGTAATGACGTAGTTAGTTTTTCTGGATGTCATGTTGGGTGTAGATATAACTCCCAAAATCTTTATAGTTACCCGTTTAAAAATATTAGCTAATCAGGGCACTACATTAACTTTTGTGGCGACTTGCCCTGTGGCGCAAGTGAGATTCAACTTTCACTTGCCCTACTCCAACATTCACCTGCCCTTGAAAATTGTATGTTTTATAATGTTTCATTTAAAACCAAGTAGAACATGGTGCTGGCATGTGAATGCATATTTTCTAGGGCAGGCTTGGATGCCAGACCACAAAACTTGCACATATTCTCAAAAGTAAACCAAATATATATACAGCATACTTGCCCAATGGGGAAAACAAGATACAGTTTTTACTTGCCCTTCAGCTATATTTTACAAATTCTACTTGCCCTGGGCAACGGTGCAAGCACCAATGTCGAGCCCTGCTAATCTAGCTTCTAGTTCTCATATTGCACAGGTAAAACTTTAAGTCAATGATTCTCCTTTGACTATTTGTGACATACAACTTTCCAATTAGACACACATACTCAATTGGAAAAATAATTGATTGTTGGCCATCCAATACTTCTAGTTCTGGAAATATTCTTGTCAGCTTCCTGAAATGGTCCTCTGCAATATACAGTTTGATGTATGTTCTTTCAAGAAGTGAATGTGAATATGATATACAAGTGATTGGAAAGGGGAAACATGCAGGTCTAAGCCAGGATTTAGAAACTGGGTGCCCAAAATTGGCAATTGTGAAATTTTGGGGCGTCCAAAGTTTAAAAGGGGACCACGATATACTCAGATTTCAACCATAAACTGTATAAATTTATCAAAATAAGGCATGATATCCTTATACAATGTCATGGGAATCATATGGAGGTGAAAATAAATCAATTATAAGCCTCAGATTGACATTTTTAAGAAATTTCTCTAAATTTCTTTTTGGTGTCCTGAGGGTTTGTTTTCGAGGGTTTGGGTGTCCAAAAAGTGTTCGCATCATGGTTATGCAAGTACTCAAGTAGGATGTTTCATACATAGAAGACAGAATAACTTTCTTGGGTAGGAAGAAAATAAGATATGTAGGGTTAAGGGAAGCAAACATTTTAGGTCAATAAGCTGAAATGTTGAAATACAATTACAAAATGCTCAAGAGGTGATTATACAGGTGTAAATCTCTGGTGATTGTGAAACAAGATATATACCTAGGTTCTTAGCAAAAAGGCGTTTAATATAAATGCTACTAAATTAGCAGTGCTAGGCACCAGCACAGTACCCCACTACCCCAGTTTGAATTTTACATGAAAGTCAAATGAGATACGGTGACCACAAAACCTTGGCATGTTTTTTAGACATATTTGCTCCCAGGATCTTTCATTATTAATAAGTATGGAAACGTAGACACAGGAACCACTTCATTAGTAGATTGATTCTGTAGCCAGGAGCCGTCCAGCATGTCTTTTGTTGTAGGATTCTAAGTCTATTATGAGCCCTGATTATGTCAGAATTTAGTTTTGGGTCCAGTCTATCGCTGACTGGCCTATAGGGCAGGTATAATTCTAAGTCAAATTGATTGGCTAAGTCGTGACTAGGAAGTGGTGGAGGAAACTGGGGTACCCGGCGAAAACCACTGTCTAACCCAAAGTTACTGGCAACTTTCTCACATGCGCCATTATGCCCCGAACAAGATTCAAACCCGGGCAGTGTTGAGACAGCTAGCAGTCAATGGCAATGCCAAAGACCACTTGGCCATCAAGACAGGCCTTTGTCAATCTGACAAAGAAATTCTTGTGGGAGTAGATGATATAGGACAACTTGCTCTCCTTTTACAAATAGGGACTATCTAAATCTCTCTGAGTTAGGCGAAGTTAGATGCATGGATATGAATATTTTCAGCATTTGGATAATGCAATTGATGCATATTTTCTTTTCAAAACCTGTACAAGTAAGCTGAATTATTCTTGGGGTAGTTAGGCCTAAAAAAAGTTGTTTGTTTCCTGTAACACTACCCTAACAAGTTTTATTCAAAAAATCCCTACCCTAAAGTTTTTTCCGCCCTCCCAACTCCAAATCAACATGCATAAATCACACATTTTTGACGAAAAAAATAATCCCCCAAAAATATTTTACTGACCGACCTACCCTATTTTTTTTTTCGTATCGTTACAGGAAACAAACTATTTTTTTCTAGGCCTTATGCTAGATTAGATTGAAGCTAAACTTGGCTTAGTTCTGTTATGCATGTAATTCTCGCAACATAAGTGTAATAATGAGACCCCTTGTCCATGTGGGTCTGGATCAGGGTCTTAGCCAGGATTTAGAAACTGGGTGGCCAAAATTGGCTAATTAATATAATGTTTTGGGCATGCTATTTCTTAAGTGAGAGCACAGTATACTCAGATTACAACCATTTATAAATATGTATTTACTTAATGCAATAAAGCATATTGTCCCTATACAATGCCATGGGAATTTTGTTTAGGGAAGAAAGAATCAATTATATGCTTGATTTTATTTTATTTGACATATTGACATTTTATTTGAAAAAACCTTTTAGGTGTCCCGAAGGGTGATTTTTGAGGGCTTGGGTGTCCAAATGATGCCTTGCTGGGTAAGACTATGGTCTGGATATACCTCCCCCAGCACTCAGTCAGGGGTGTGGGCGCATGCTTCTTTACTGAGGAAGAAGTGCAATTTGTAAGTAAAACAATGAGAAGGGGACCGAGCAATCAGTTTGACATGTGCAACAAGGTGTCTGTGACTGAGGAAAATGATAGAATTTACTATTGATTTGATTGGATGTGAGTCTATACAGTATAAAATGGGTTCCCTTGCTAAACAATATCTTATAATTAAAATCAGCTGATTAGAATTGGCAAATGCGGTACAATTCAATAACTCTTTTAATAATTTTTACGAAATCCTCCCATAAAAAGTCTCTATTTCACTATCTGTTGTTTAGAGTAACTAAATGACCTGGCATTTGTCTTCTAGATAACAGCATTGTGCAGATGATTTTAATTATTTTTGGTGAAAATTAAACTCATCAAATTTGACTTGAATTTCGACCATTTTTTGTTAAAAGCTTGTTTCTTGAATTCCTTGATTTTGGCATATTATTGCTTGATAAGTTAACAGGAAAAAAGTGCTTTCATCATAGGAGAATAGCATTTCAAGCTGTGGTGTTATCTCTGATGGGATCAAATTAGCTAAGAAAGAAACCAAACTAGAATTTCCAAAAGTGTCATGTACCCTTAATTAAGTGCTGATTCCCAGCCAGGGCTTTTAGGCGAGCCAGTTTACCAAGTACTTGCATCTGAACACCCTGTTTTAGGTGTATGCTCTTCTGGTAATTGTGAGGCCTAGAAAAAATAGTTTGTTTCCTGTAAAGGTCTGGAAAAAAATAGAGTACTTAGTAGGTAGGTCAGAATCTTTCTTTTTTTTTTGATAATTTCTTTCTTAAAAATTATGTGTTTTATGCATGTTTTTGGATGATTGGGAGTCGGGAGGGCCGAAAAAACTTTGGGGTAGGGATTTTTTTGAATAAAAATTGTTAGGGGTAGGGTTACAGGAAACAAAAATGCATTTTTGAACAAAAAAATAATGCAAATTTTTTTACCGACCTACCTACCCTATTTTTTCCCGGACCGTAAAAGGAAACAATTTTTTTTCTAGACCTAATTTTTAATCTCATCTCCTGCAGTGGTCAACCAAAACCTCTGTGGCGAGCTGTCCTAATTAAGGGTGACTAGCTAACTATTATTGGATACCTTTGAATATTGTCACTTGCCCCAGAGATTATTTTCTTCAAAAAACATTGTATTTCTTGTTTTCTTTGTGTTAATCGGACAAAGATATCTCATACTCGAATGGGGACAAAGTAGCTCAGTTGAGCAAGACAGTTTATTCCATATTGCTTCAGTCTACTCAGCTGCAAAATGGGTACCTAACATAAATAAGGTAGTACTTGGAGCTTGTGCGCTATATGCTGCCAGTTGCTCTGGAATATCCCCCGGGGGCTTGAATTGGTGTTCGTGTGTACAGGCCTGCTAGGGGAGGAAGGTCGTGTGAGCGCTTCGGTGGATACAAGACTATAAACCGAATACCTTTACTTTCAATTTTCCCTTGATTTGATCTTGTCAACCAGTACCAGATTTAGTCAGTTTTTAGGACTTGAAAACCACTAACTGTGATTGTGAAAGCTACATTTTTACATGCATAATATTCATACATTTTTCATACTGTAGAATGTTTTACTTGCTTTGGGTGGAAATAATTTAGGCTCATTACGACTCAAGCAGGGTTCGACATAAATACTAGCCCGCCTGCCCCGGCAAGTGAATATTTGAATCAAGGGCTTTTGGGCAAGTACATTTCAGTTACCACTTCCCCGAATGGGCAAACTGATTTTCTGAGCACTACACATTTTTATGTAGAAAAATGGCACAAATACCCAGAAATATATGCAAACAATGCAACACAATTTAAAAGAAAATGGTTTTACAATCATTAAATCCATGAGAAATAATATAACATTCTGGCATTTGTTATAACTTATTTCGGGCAAGCCAGAAATTATGTGGGGCAAGTTAAAATCATAGACTACTTGCCCGGCATGGTAAGTTAGTTCTGAAACCTATGTTGGTGCCTGTCAAGTGTAAGGTAGATTAACCCATTAATACTCACAGCCTGACAATTTTGATGAAGTCTTGCAGGCAAAAGCATAGTGAGGAAATTATTTAATGGAGAAATGTTAATCAAAAGATTACTAACAACACTCCTTCAATTATTTCATAAAGTCATTCTCAATTCAAAAGTCATTGTCCAAGATTTCTAAGAGCCAGACGACAATCTCTGTAGGAATTCTTAGTTAAGCATAAATGGGTTAAAACAGAGCTTCCTTGCCTCAATTGGCATGTAGAAATACAGGTTAACTTTGAGCCCTGACTTAGCAATCCTTTATCTAAATTTTTCTGTTTTTATCCTTTCTTGATGTGGCCAACATTATTTCATGATTGTTTTGCAAGACTGCTTTCTCCTACACATGTAACATGCACACTTAACCATTATGCTACATGTGGCTAATTTGGTCAGTACAAAATAATGTGAAAAAAGCTGAAAAATGACTATAACCCTTGCAAATGGGTACTCATATGTTAGTACTCAGTGAGGGCTATCCAATGAAAACCAAAATGACAGGGATTAGATGGTTTTTGAAAATATTTGCGTCCTTGTCTTTTGGGCAAAAAATAGCCTTAGCATTGGAAGGGTTAAGACTCTGACTGTGGATATTGCCATTGCATTGGAATTCCATATTGAAAGATGATGACTATCCAAACTTGACGCTATTGCATTGAGGTCATTTCATATTTTCAAAAGGAAAAGAGGTGTGGAGTGGCACTGGGATGGAGGATGTGTATTCTCTTTGCTTATGTTGTGGTTGTGACAAGGATAATGATGAAGGCATGGTATCAGTATCGTTAGTCAGACACACACCATTAGCTTATGGCAATCTCTAGACTCGCTGCCAGTTCACTCTAGCCACACAACTCAATTTTTAACTATGATTATATAAAATACATGCATAAATAAAGCATAGGTTAATTAATATTACGCTGAAATGATACACTGATAATATCTACTGTTGAAAGCTTTACTTTGGGCAATGATTCAAGTGTTTTTGCTCAAAGGTCAGCAGTGAGAAATCTGCCAGTCAGTCTACGCTGCCTCAGCCATTGACGTCATCGCTAACAAGGTTTTACTCAGGATATTCCCACAATTACTCCTTGCTCACCTGGTTGCCATGGCAACAGTAGGCAATAGCCTCAAAAAAGCAGATCTGTGTCACAAGACAAACGTCTAATTTGGGCGGCTGAGAGACCACATATAATAATTGCAGGCAGCATATTTGATTATAGGGATGTCAAATGTCTGTATTTTAATGGCACAATTTATAGGGGGGAAGCAGAAAGCAATTTCTTTAGATATTTATTTGGTTCTGTACATTTCATTTTCCCCAGGGCCTCATAGCAGAAGGTCTGTGTAAGATATTGTTATATTAACCCTTAGCCTGCCTACTTAAAAATATAGGTTGGAATTGATAATATAGAATCTTGAGGATGGGAGATTAACCAATTCATGGTTGAAGTGTTTTGAGATCATTTCAAGAGTGTATAAGATATTGTCATATTAACTAGGGCTCCCGCTAGTGCTCGGACGATTACTCGTATGGTCGAGCATTCGGTCGTCACGCCATGCTCGACCCATGGTCGACCATGGCACGGAATGGTCGACCGAAAACGAGTATAATGCATTAGCGCTAGTCTGTCTAAAACCAAAAATAGTTCACAATGCGAGTAACTTCCCACGCCGCCAACCTAATCCCTGACTTCCTATCTATCGAATTATGTACAATAAAATGAAAATAAACTTACCTTTATGTTGTTGTTTCTGTTGTTTTCTTCACCCTGTCCACCCAGCGCTTCGGCGTTGTAAACAACATGGCTAACTACGCACTGCGCCGGGGGACTGGCACCGCTCCTGAAATGTCCCGACATGGTAGACCATGGTCGAGTATCGGTCGGCAGCTTCTGCCGATTACTCGACCATGAAATTTCCAACGATTCCGAGCACTAGCTAACGCGATACACTAGTATAGTCGCTGCGCCGCGGATTGCAGCGATGCGAATAGTATTCGAATATACGCATTTGTATATTCGAATACAGACGACTATAAGCAAAAATGGAATACCCCACCTATATGCGGCCTTGGAATTTTTTTTGATGAAAGCACTTCAAATCAGCAGCGCTAAGTTTTGAAGTGCCTCCATTTTACGTTGTGGGCGCACTCGTTAATGGCGCACGATTACTTATACCGGTTGATACCGGTCGAGGGTGGGGACCGTTCCTGTCCTTATAAGGTAAAACGGCGCTCTGGTTTTCAGATCGTTCAAGCAGATCTTTCCAAATAAGAGAGAATCAGCTGGCATTCTTATCTTGCAAGATTACGTTTTGCTTGAACGATCTGAAAACCAGAGCGAATACTGTATTCATATTCATGACCCTTTGTGAATATATTCGTATTCACCACCTACTGTATTCGTGAGAGCGTACTATTAACCCTTAACCTGCCTACTTAAAATATAGGTTGGAATTGATTATGTTGAATCTTGAGGATCGGAGATTAACTATTTCATGGTTGAAGAGTTTTGAGATCATTTCAAGAGTGCGTTGTTGTATTAACCCTTAGCCTGCCTACTTACACATATAGGATGGAATTGATGATATAGAATCTTGATGATGGGAGGTTAACCAATTTGTAATTAAAGTGTTTTGAGATCCTTTTCAGACTGCATAAGATATTGTTATATAAACCCTTAGCCTGCCTCCTTAAAAATATAGATTGGAATTGATTAGGCCTAAAAAAATGTTTTTATTCAAAAACATTCCTACCTTAAAGTTTTTTCCGCCCTCCCAAGTCCCAACTCCCAATCAAAGTAAAACATACATAAAACACATGACCAAGAAAATAATGCAAAATCTTTTTTTACCGACCTACCTACCCATTTTTTTCAGACCGTTACAGGAAACAAACAATATTTTTTTCTTGGCCTAATACAGAATCTAGATGTTTGATGATGGGAGATAAACCTATTCATGGTAACAGGTTGAAGTGTTTTGAGAACCATTCAAGACCTTATAATTGTAATTGTAGTAATAACCCTTAGATTTCAGGTTAGGGGCCCAAAAAGGACTTTTGATAAATAAAAAAGTGGTCAAAAACTGGATTTCTGGTGATTATAATACTATATTGGGCCTCAGTCGGAAAAATCTAGGAGCCCACCACAAAATCTAGGGGCATATGCCCCTGGGCCCCTGGGAAAGTCGAACGCTGTTAAGGTCATTTCAAGATTGTGTAAGATATTTCTTATGAACTCTACACATGCGTTCCATAAGTACATGTATATGTAGGAATTGATGATGTAGATTATTGATATTAAATGGAAGATACCTTTGCACTTAGCAAAATAAAAACTACATAGGTCGATTAAGGGGTATTGAATTATACTAGATATCAAGGTTTTACCATTTACTATGTTTCTATGAACAGTTTGTGAAGCACATAATTGAAACAGTAATATAAATCTATTAAATCCTTCTGATCTGGTGGGTACACCCACAATATCCCTGGTCCCAGGGGATAGGTTCTCCCATATGGGGGTCTAGCATGACAAGGGTTAAGATGCCAGTGCCAGGGTTAAATTGCTACTTAAAAAATATCTTGAAATAGCTTTGGAGTATAGCATTTATTTGCAGAATATTTTAAAAGGAATGACTTTTTTGGCCCTAGTTAATATGTTATCATCGATGATTGTCCACAGTGTTATTTTATGGGAAGGATTCCACCAAATAGATATCTTTTTTGTTACTGCGGTTTATTAATGAGTAATATATTTGGAAAGAAATTCTTGGCAAGATTTCTCCTAATATATTCATGAAAAAACAAAACAAAACATGTTGGTTGGGAGAAAACACCAAGATAGTCAGGCAATTTCTTACTAATGCAAGGATGAAAAGATTAATGATAAAGCGTCTTAACCCTTTTATTCCTGTAGAGGCCAAAACTGACCTGAGGATTTTGGTTATAACTCTGCATAAAATACATGACCACTCAGCCTGAAAACTATTGAAGAGGAAATATTTATCTACAACCCTCCTTTAAACATCTTGAGAATTTATGTATCATCCAAAGTTTTGTATTAAGTATCTTAGAACCAGATGGCAATTTCAAATGGGAAAACTCAATCATGAATCAGTTGAAAACTAGTCTCCTAGCCCATGTTTTTTTGGCATAAAGCTATATTCTATTTCCAGCTATTAGCAAATATCAATGCATATTATCTTCTAATTTCATTTTGCATGTTTTTCATAAAATTTCTTAATTTCATAATGTTGAAAATGCCTCAGGCTAGGAGGATGTTATTTTCTTCATCACAAGGAAACAATCAGACATTATTGTCATTATAAGGTACATGCTTGCAAGCATGTATGCAACATCTACCTTAAAAGCTAATTATGTGGAATATGTTTATTATTTGTATGACCAGTATGATTTTGTAATGATATGATTACAGCAAATGAATATACAATACAATACTAAGCCTTTATAGTCTTTAACATCTTTTCTTTTGTTTTTCAGCATATCCAAATGTTTACCTTTCCTGAAATGTCGAGGACCACTAAAGAGGTGAGTACCATTATATATAATGGGCAAGGAGCAACACTTTTGCCCAGAATAATGTCAATATGTAACAGTATTGCACAGTATAATGGGCAACATGTAACAATATTGTGGCGGTATAATGGGCAACATGTAACAATATTGTGGCGGTATAATGGGCAACATGTAACAATATTGTGGCGGTATAATGGGCAACATGTAACAATATTGCATGGTATAATGGGCAATATGTAACAATATTGTGGCGATATTATGGGCAACATGTAACAATATTGTGCTGTATTATGGGCAACATGCAACAATATTGACCAGTAAAATAGCATACATGCATCAATTATGCAACAATACAAGGCAACAAATAAATTTGGAATTTTTGTTATCATCAATTTTATGCCATATTGAGGCTTAATCTTGACTAGCAAGTTGTTTAAAAATGAATGCATGTGAAAAACTATGGGATGATGATAAGTATAACCCCAAAACGGAATGATTTTTTGAAAACCTAATGAAACTGGGGTTAAATTTAACTTCCACCAAGCAAGTTGGTTTGGAACGATACAGATGTCCATGGGTTTTGGAAGTTCTGATGTTTTTTTTCTGTACATAAAACCTAGAGGAGGCTTAACCCTTATGCTGCAGTCGGCTAATTTGGCCAATACAAAATGATGCAAAAAACCTGAAAAATGACTGAAACCCTGGCACATGGGTACTCAACTGAGAGTACTCAGTGAGAGCTATCAAATGAATACCAACATGACAGGGTTTAGGTGGTTTTCAGAAATCTTTGTGTCCTTGTGCTTTAGACAAAAGTAGTCTCAGCATTGGAAGGCTTAAAGCAGAGACTAGGCAACAAAGCCTTATTAGGATCAGTTTATATCATGTCCTTGAACTGGAAAACTTGGGGGCTGAAAAACAATCAATATAAGGGTCAATGAGAAATGAAATTAGGCATGTTGGTATTGATCATGCTGGGGGCACGATTCTTAAACTCCAATATATCTAAACCAGCCAAATCAGATTTGTGTCTAACAATGCAAGATATGGCTTTGTTGCGGCCTATTGGGCCAGGGTTCGACAGTAATGAGGGCCTGCCCTGATGGCTGAGCGGTACAAGCGCTCTCAGGACTGCCCGGGTTCAAATCACAGCATGGGCATCTGAGAAAGTTGCCATGCCAGTGACTTGGGGTTAGGCGGTGGTTTTCGCCGGGTCCTCTGGTTCCTTGCTACCACTTACAACTGGCTAATCACAAATTAGCCACACTATTGGATAAATGTAACGAAAAAAAAATAATTCAAATTAACATGAACAGTAAGACTGTTTTAGAGGTTTGTGCTGCCATACATTGTTCTTGGCCCCTAAACTTGTGATATTTCAAAAACAACCCAGGCATACAACATATGACCTTAAAGTGGCAAGAAATTCTTTTTTTTTTTTTGGCAACAATCTTCTTTTAACCCTTGTCCTGCGGAAATGCATTTGGTAACCAGGGACAAAATTGATAATTGGGGGTTAATTAGGGGCACAACTTTTTGAGGGGTTAGCCCCCTCCCAATAATATTTATGAACAACAAATGTGATTTCACATAACCCCCCCCCCCCCCCCCCCCCACATACAATTAGGCTGTAAATCAGTACAATAGAATGAGATTTTAATGAGAAAGCTTTGCTTAACCCTTACGCTGGCTAATTTGGCCAATACAAAATGATGCAAAAAGCATTTTATTTAATGACTGAAACAACCCTGGCACATGGGTACTCATCTGAGAGTATTCAGCGAGAGCTATCCAATGAATAACAACATGACAGGGTTTAGATGGATTGCAAACATCTTTGTGTCCTTGGGAGAAAGTAGCCTCAGCATCGGAAGGGTTAAGAATACCCTGAGCAAATGTTCAGCTATCATGTCAATACTCCCATCAATATTTCATTGTATAAGCACAATTTTCCTTCATGTTCCAAACCAAAATATTTGACGAAAGTAGCCTTAGTATTGGAAGGGTTAACAGATCAACTAATCCTCTCTCTTCTCCTGAATTACTTTCTCTGCTTTGGTCCTAATTTTATTTTCATGAAGGGCAGTGGTTCAGTTTTTCCCCGCATTAATTGGATTTCTCCAGCACTGACTTAGCCTGTGCAAAGGGAGAAATGACATTTGTATTGGTTTTGATTGTTAGTCAATAGGCCATGCAGGCACTGGTGGTTGGATTGCTAAGAACATAAAAAAAGCACAATAAGTGTCAGAAAAAATGGAAGCTTTTTCTAAATCTACGGGAAGGGACTCGACACAATAAAATACTAGGATTGTATAATTGTAATGAATGTGGTATCATAATTTTCTTGAAAATGTTCGTGCTTACCTCTCCAGCCAAAGCTTCTTTTGGGAAATAACTTGGAGGAGAAATGGTAATCAGAAGTCAAATATTAAGCTTAAATGTAATTTTTCAGAATTTTTTTAACCATGGTAATGATAATGGGGAATTGAGTAGGGCTAGTAGGTAATTAGGGCAACCCAATAAGCCACCTTTATTGCTATGCTAATGTCAGAGTATACTCTGTCAATATTCATGTGCCCCTATTCCTGAAATCCCTAGCATTCCTATTTACTTATTAAACTGCTTCAACCATCATATGTTGTCACTTGGTTTTGTCCAAGGAAACATTTGGAGAATAATTGAAAAAAAAGAAAAAAAAAGGATTTTGAAAAATATTTGATGAAAAGTTATTCCTATTAGGTTTAGAAATACCTCATCAATCAATTTCCAAATACTACTCTAAATTAAGACTTATTTTCTAAGTCAACAGACCATGCATGCTCTCTAGATGGAAATGGGTCAGGAGGGGGGGGGGGGGGAGAAGATAGTTTGTCTTGAAAAGCCAGTCCTCGATGAACTATCACCGTTCATCACAGCTTCAGCGGCCTTGTCAGCAAAACAGAATGGTTACCATGACAACTATCAGAGGAGACATTTTGATGAGATTCCACAAGCTGTTACTACACTTCTTCTATCAAAACCGTTCAGAACGTAACAGCGCACCAGAGGTAGTGACAGACTGACCGACAGACAGACATGAGGACTTATGTACCTACACTTCTATGATATCTGTGCAGAACATGACAGGGCACATGACAGACTGACTGACAGACAGACACATAGACTTATGTACCTACACTTCTATGCTATCTGTTCAGAATGTAACAGCGAACAAGAGGTTGCGACAGACTGACCGACAGACAGACACATAGACTTATGTACCTACACTTCTATGCTATCTGTTCAGAATGTAACAGCGAACAAGAGGTTGGGACAGACTGACCGACAGACAGACACATAGACTTATGTACCTACACTTCTATGCTATCTGTTCATAATGTAACAGCGAACAAGAGGTTGGGACAGACTGACCGACAGACAGACACATAGACTTATGTACCTACACTTCTATGCTATCTGTTCATAATGTAACAGCGAACAAGAGGTTGCGACAGACTGACCGACAGACAGACACATAGACTTATGTACCTACACTTCTATGCTATCTGTTCAGAATGTAACAGCGAACAAGAGGTTGCGACAGACTGACCGACAGACAGACACATAGACTTACGAACCTACAATTCTATGATATCTGTTCAGAATGTAACAGCGCGCAAGAGGTTGTGACAGACTGACCGACAGACAGACACATAGACTTATGAACCTACACTTCTATGATATCTGTTGAGAACGTAACAGTGCACCAGAGGTAGTGACAGACTGACTGACAGACAGACACGTTGACTTATGTACCTACACTTCTATGATATCTGTTCAGACCGTAACAGCGCACAAAAGGTAGTGACAGACTGACCGACAGACAGACACAGAGACTTATGTACCTACACTTCTATGATATCTGTTCAGAACAACAGTGCACCAGAGGTAGTGACAGACTGACTGACAGGCAGACATGTAGGCTTATGTACCTACACTTCTATGATATCTGTTCAGAACATAACAGTGCACCAGAGGTAATGACAGACTGACCGACAGACAGACATGTAGACTTCTGTACCTACACTTCTATGATATCTGTTCAGAACGTAACAGTGCACCAGAGGTAGTGACAGACTGACTGACAGACAGACACATAGACTTATGTACCTACACTTCTATGATATCTGTTCAGAACGTAACAGTGCACCAGAGGTAGTGACAGACTGACTGACAGACAGACACGTTGACTTATGTACCTACACTTCTATGATATCTGTTCGGAACATAACAGTGCACCAGAGGTAGTGACAGACTGACCGACAGACAGACATGTAGACTTATGTACCTACACTTCTATGATATCTGTTCAGAACATAACAGTGCACCAGAGGTAATGACAGACTGACCGACAGACAGGCATGTAGACTTATGTACCTACACTTCTATGATATCTATTCAGAACATAACAGTGCACCAGAGGTAGTGACAGACTGACTGACAGACAGACACATAGACTTATGTACCTACACTTCTATGATATCTGTTCAGACCGTAACAGTGCACCAGAGGTAGTGACAGACTGACCGACAGACAGACATGTAGACTTATGTACCTACACTTCTATGATATCTGTTCAGAACATAACAGTGCACCAGAGGTAGTGACAGACTGACCGACAGACAGACATGTAGACTTATGTACCTACACTTCTATGATATCTGTTCAGAACATAACAGTGCACCAGAGGTAATGACAGACTGACCGACAGACAGGCATGTAGACTTATGTACCTACACTTCTATGATATCTGTTCGGAACATAACTGTGCACCAGAGGTAGTGACAGACTGACTGACAGACAGACACATAGACTTATGTACCTACACTTCTATTGGATAGACAAACAGACAGACTCATATACCTACACCTGTATCAAAACTGTTCTGAACAAAACAGGGTACAGGACACAATGGCTGATGGAAGCATGGACAGATACTGTAGAACAGGCAAAGGTCTCGAGTGTGATTATTTCGCGAATACGCAAACTGGTATCGCACTCGCGATCTTATCGCACGCGATCAATTGGGTGCATGGTAACGCTATCCACCACTGGAGGTGATGGCGCGTCGGTCGATGAATTTCACCCTAGACGGTCGAAGCTGGATGATAAATACGTCCAATAACTTCACAAAACCAGTGATAAAAACTCACACTAGCCCATTAGCCAATGCGAGTTTCTTTCAAATTGGGTGAGTTAGAGTCGAGATATGCTCGCCCATTGGGCGAGTGAACAATTCCCCACCCCTCAATATAAAAATTCTCACCCCAAACCCTTTGTTTTGAGAAAAAAAAGGAAAAACTAAGAACAAATGCTCACATGTCGTCGTCTTGTTTACATCCCCGCCATTTGCAACAGGCTTCGCCTGACCTGGACTAGTAAGTTCAGAAATTCACTAGCCCAGTGGGCTAGTAATAGTAAAAATTAGTCTTTATGACTGCAAAACTATTATGTTATGATACATTGGTAACTTATGAATAAGTTACCAATGTATCATATCATAATTCGCACACTTAGAAGTCCAATTTTAGGGATACCTGTGCCAAGCTATTTATTTCTTACGAGAAACAAGATGTCCACCGCCATTGCACAATATACGCTACCACGAAAGGAAGACGGCTATTGCGATGGAAACATTTGATCAATTATCAACATACATATATGTGTATGTTAATAATTATCAGAATGATATTTATCATAAAGAAATAATGATATTGAATTGAATTGAATTTTTGCCAATTTACGGCAAGAGTTTCAATTTTCAGTTGGTGGTTATATACGGCACTATACCGGCATAGTGTGATTCTCTCTCGTAGCCGGTCCAAGGCTGAGACAAAGAGAAATATATGCAATAACTTTACAAAATCATTATAATATGATACACTGGTAATCTATAAATAGGTTACCAAGGTATCATATCATAATTTGCATATTTACCTGGTCCAATATTGTGGAAACTTGTGCCCAGTTATATGGCTGCGAGATGGCCGGAAAATCTCTACATTTTTTTACTACTGCTTGATTCAATAGATGGCGCTGTAGAACTTGCTACCTCGCAAAATTAAGTACACACGAAAAAACGAAAAATCGTATAATATACCTATTCTACAGTATTGCAGACCCATGTACCTGCAAAACAGTTCAGAGCTCATGAGCACAAAGATGGTAGTGACAAACCGACAGACAGGCAGGGAGAGAGACAGGCAGAGAGACAGGCAGAGACAGACAGCGATAGATTGACATGATGACTCATATACAGGTGAACTTGGATATGACAGACCACTGTACGACGGATTTTTGCATATGACGGACGATATGCTTGGTCCCAGTCCGATGCATATCAAGTATTCGTCATATGTATACGACGGATTTTGCATATGACGGACCAATTTTCCTGGTCCCATTGAGTCCGTCCTTTCCAAGTTCACCTGTACTTACTTAACTGGCCATTTACTTTCATTTCATTGACTGTTGAAGGAGGGTTTTTGATGATAGCCTTATTAGGATGTAATGTTGCTTATGGTATCCTTCCAGATATCTAATTATTAACAAATAGTAATTCTCAAAATGTTGATTTGAACATTCATATTAAATCATATATGAATGCCATGGTGGACAGATTTTGATAGTACCATTAACATGTTGTATTCTCTTTATTCTCACCAGAGCTTTGTAGATGCTATGTTGGAAATATTTTGATAGTACAATTTACATATTGTATATTCTCTTTTATCCTCACCAGAGCCTTATAGATGCTATGGTGGACAGATGTTGATAGTACTTACCATTAACATGTTGTATTCTCTTTATCCTCACCAGAGCCTTGTAGATGCTATGGTGGAAATATTTTGATAGTACAATTTACATATTGTATATTTCCTTTATCCTCACTATAGAGCCTTGTTCATGCCATGGTGGAAAGATTTTGGTAGTAGTAAATAATATGTATATTCTCTTTCTCCTCACCAGAGCGTTGTAAATGCCATGGTGGAGCGACTGAAGGGGAAGTACTCGGTGCGCTGCCACGTCCTGTGTCTGGAAGCTCTGCGCATTCTCAGCCGAGAGAAGAACGGCCTGGACGTTCTGACCACAGATGGTGCTCTCAAGACGATGGTCAAGCATGCGGGACTCTCGTTCTATGCGGAGACGTCTGGCGAGGTGGTCACAATACAAGCTGGACATAGTGAAGGTCAGTTTCACAAAAAACTTGGTAGTTTTTGTGTGTTTCTTTGTTTGCAGAACGACAAAGATGCACACATTTTTAGCAAGAGGCCCACTTATGCTGTATCTAACAGTTTAACCCTTTGGCTGCTCAAGGTTAATTTAGGCCATACAAATTATAAAAAAAATATTTAAAAAAATAACTGAAATTTGGTTATGTGGGTACTCATTTGTTAGTGCTCAGAACTTGGTAGATTTTTTAACCCTTTGGCTGCTCGATGTTAATTTGGTCAATACACACAATTATGCAAAAAAGTTGAAGAATGACTGAAACTCTGTTATGTGGGTACTGCGAGCTGCTCGTGCCTTATAAACCCAGACGCCATCTACGATCAGAAGCAAAGGGCCTTCTGGATGAGCCTCGGACTAGACTCAAATTTGGAGATCGCGCTTTCTCCATTAGTGCACCGAGATTATGGAATGCGCTTCCACAACACCTGAAGGATTCTACATCGTGTCAGGCCTTCAAGAAGTGTCTCAAAACACACCTTTTCAGGCTCGCCCATTGAGGCGTTGTGGACTATTACTCAAACTATGACAATGTGCAGCGCTTTTGAACATTTTATGAATGGAAAAGGCGCTATATAAATTCCAATTATTATTATTATTATTACTCAGCAAGAGCTTTCCAAAGAATAACAACATGACAGGGTTCAGGCGTTTTTCAAAACTTTTTGCATTTTTCTACAATGGATGAAAGTAGCCTCATTATGGAAAGAGTTAACCCATTCATAATTGGAAATGTCCTTGTAAAAGTGTCATATGGACTTTTGAAATTTACTTAAAAAACAAATATTTATTCACTAAATATTTGAAGGATAGTTTTAGGTTGGATGCTGATTGACTTTTCTATTTCAAATATTTGTAACTATTTATATCTATTTATATCACGTCTAGATATGACCAAAGCTGTTAAAACCGATTAAAAAACAAAAACAAAAAAAAGCATGGTTATGGCTTGAGGACCTGAAACATTGAAACCAAGTTAACACATTTTTTTTTTTTGTTGCAGTGATTGTGGAGGCGCAGAAGTGTTTGTGTAACCTCATATTCAACAGCCCTGCAGCTCAGAGAATCTGTAGGTAAGTATTTCACATGTTTTGAACCACTTGAGTATGAAGGTATGGGGAGTATGCTGTACTGGGTAATAGGGAGTCTAGGGAGTCTTCAATTGTCAATTTGAGGTACAATATTGTACTGATCTAAGCATTTTTACCTGCACTTAGATAAGCAATATATTAGCCAAGTGCTAAATACTATACTTATATGTACAATGTATGCTGTGGTCATGCTTGACCTATGGAAAATTGAATAAAAATATTTAGAAATATATTTTTTTACCTGCAGTTTTGTTAGCATTTTCTTTTGTTAATGATATGTTACAGTTCAGCGCAATATATTATACAAAAATATATGAAATGTAAGTTATATAGTAATTGATATTAATTGCTACATACTTGATATGATATGTATAGTGAATTACACCTTAATTGTATAAATTATTTTCAATATGTATATCACACCAGTAGAATCCTTACTTAATTGTAGGCACAAATAGATTTGAAACTATTTATCACTTTTCTGCCCTATTAAGTCTAAATTAAGTCTAGTAAGATGTTAACGTTCGAAGAAACTGCAATGCCCAGGTAGAACCAATAACCAACACCAAATCACTGATAATTTTCTCTCATGTTTTCTGCAAGCCCAAGAAACAATTGCCATTTATAACTATGGTTGTTTTTCTCTTCCAGTGGGAATGGATGTGTGGATGGCATTGTACAGAGGCTCAAAACCTACAAAGATCCTGATCTTATCCATGACATCAAGGTAAGAATGATTGACTCTTTATTTATCACAGGGTCTTAGTTAGAATTTCGAAAAATTGGAACCCACAATTGGGCATCATGAAATTATTGGACATCCAATATCTAGAGGGAGACCACAATATTTTTGCTTTACAAGCAATAGCATATATTTACTTGTTAATAAAATGCATAATAACTGTAAGTAATGTCCTTACATTTACATTGAAGTCATAATTTCAAAAGTATTTGCTTGAAATTGGCATTTAAAAAAAATTCCCTCCCTAGAGTATTTTGATGTCCAGAAATGTGATCCTTAAGGGTTTTGGTGTCCAAATGATGCCCAGACACCCTGCTGGCTAAGGAACTCAAGTGTGGGTTTGAGATCTTTTGTATTCTTATTTTGGACTGATACTGGTAGCTGTAAAACTATTTTCTGAAGAGCTTTGTGTGATAGATTCAGACAAAACTTATGAATAGACACTCATCTTGGACCTTAACCAGGTGTCTAGCCATCATTCGGACACCCACACCTTCAAAACTCCAAATCTTTGTGTGAGAAATTTCTACAAATGTCAATTAATAATTGAGTATTCCCAACTCAATGTAATTTGCATGACATACTAAAGCTATTAGCCCTTTACCCAAAATGTAAACAAATTTTATGGTTATTATCCAAATATATTGTGGTCCTCTTTAAAAAAATTGGAAGCCCCATAGTTGTATAGTTGCCAATTATGGGTACCCAGCTTCTAAATCCTTGCCAAGATCCAGACTCAAACCATCAAAGGATTTAATGGGCTTTACTCGGTATATATGCACTTAACCAAGTCACAGTCACAAGTATATATCATCAACATTACTTGATCTTAAGAATCCATAAATCTACCTTAATTTTCCTCTCTGAATCCAGATGGCAGCACTGGGCCAGGGTCGAATTCACATTTATATGATTATGAATAAATTGAAATATCTTAGCGTGCATCCTCTACTTGTATGTAGCTTAAATTGTGTACGCTTATATGTTTCAATAGTTTCGATAAGAGATGGATTGACTTGAATTGAGATGAATTGTTCCCCTTTTCTTGTCTTCTTTACAGCAAGATGATGATTGTTCATTTTCATTTCAGTTTTTTGACATGAGGATGTTGTTTCTTCTCACTGCCCTTTGTGCTGATATCAGGTAAGCATTCTTTTTATTTTTTATTCTTGCACTTATCTCTTATTTTTTTGGACAAATGGTTTTCCTCATTGTGCTCAAACTTTCCCTGCTATTAACTAATGGCTAGTCATGATTTTGCCATTAATAGCTGAAAGAGTTGACAATATATGAAAAAAAACATTTCTTCAACATCACTAGTTTTGACTTCAACTTGTTTGGAATTAGCATATGGATGTTTATATAAAGGACAAAGCAGTTGCAACTTGCAAGTCAATTGATTAATTTTTGTGATAGATTTAAATGCACCTATATTCTGGTGGCAGTTTTCTAAAGAAGTTAACATCTTTCTAAATCCAGGATATAAATATTTCACAGATGAATCATATGGGATGTTTTGTAAATGATTTAAACAAAACTGGTGCAGAAATTACCAATTTAGCGAAAGTGAAGACAATATCTGAAAAAGTCTTAAAATGGTCCAGTCTTTAATGGATAATTCCCACATTCCCACTAATTAAAGTACATCACTTTTTGAAATAAATGTTTTCTATGACCAAGGAATTCTTTGGATTATCCTGGATTTTCCAAAGGAGTCTTAAAACATTAAGTAAGGGAAATTTGCATTCTGTAAAGATGTATACCCCACCATAGTCTTAGCAGCAGGTTATTTGGGCGTCATATGAATACCCAAATCCTCAATTCTTTTTGAAAGGTTTTTCGTACAATGTCAATGTCACGCATATAATTTGACTTTTTTCACCTAAATATGATTAATCCATGACATTATATAAGGTTAGTTTTAATAGGTAAATACATGTCCATAATTGTAGTCTGAGTACAATATTGTGGTATCTCTTCAAAAATAGGATGCCCCAAAATTTCACAATTGTCAATTTTGGGCACCCACTTTCTAAATTTTCATGAAGACCCTGTATAGCCCCACCTTGTGGCAGATCTAGTAACTAACCCCCAATCTGTTGGTTAGGACTCATCGATGAACGGCAAGAAATCCTTCCTGATTATCGATATCTTGGACGTCCCAAGATCTCGCTTCATATGTAAATTAGGTTGGGTGGTGATGCAGCATTGACTCACACCAAAAATAAACGCAAACTTGGTAACTCACCCGGCGCGATCGTGGTAACTCATGCTGGGACATGGGCGGAAGCCACACAGATGCAATACACGCATGTGTGTAGGGTCAAAAAATTGTCATGCATACGAACCGCTACCATCCCTCATGAGTACATTGTTGGTTTTCATTCATTTTGAATTTGATTCACTGAATTGAATTGAAGTAGCATATCGGTAATAATTTTATTGATTATGGAATCGATGAATATTGCTTATCAATGACAGCCTTACTGTTGATTGCAGACCACGTTTGAGTCAGGAGCTGCATGGCTTTGCGTTCCTGATCAAGGTTCTGGACCTAACACCAAGATGCCCAAAAATATCACAATTGCCAATTTTGGGCACCCAGTTTTGAAATCCTCACTAAGACCATGTATAACCCCACCTTGTGGCAGATTTAGTAATTAGTTGCTGTTGATTTCAGACCACGTTTGAGTCAGGAGCTGCATGGATTCACGTACCTGATTGAGGTTCTGGACCTGACCCTGCGCGAGGCTGAGGAGCTGAATACCCCCCTGGCAGACAACAACGTCGACCTGTGCTGCGAAATCCTCAAGATCCTCTTCAACCTCACAGTCACAGTGGACAAACGCACCCTGGATGAGGTAAGACACTGAAATGCATAATTAATCAGGACTTCAAATTGCACATCAGGACATTCAAATCTTTTGTGCAGAATTTCTAAAAATATCAGTTTAAAACAAATTGTTGAATATTCTTACCTCACTTAGTTCCCATGATATTGCACAAGGATATTGTGCCTTTTCGCAGTAGTTAAATACACGTTTAGGGTTATTATCTATATATATTTATATTCTATAAGAGCTATGCTAAATTGCTTAATAACTGTGTAGGCGGAAAAACCACACTTCAAAAGCATACTTAGGACAATATTTGCTGGAGAAAATGTAAATAAGAACACTACCAAAAAATCTCCTTCAAATATTTTGTAAAATTATTTTCCATTTCTAAGATATTGTCAAAAGTATCATAGATGCAGACGAAAATTTCTGTCTCTTTGCAGGAAGAAGAAGCCCACTTCATGCGCCTGGTCAGTGTTCTCCACGATCTCCTCATCTGTAAGGTGGCCTCCAAAGACAAGCGCGAAGAGCTGCAGAGGTGCGATGCCAACTTTGACCCCCATGCATACAAATTTATCTTCTATATTTTTACAAATGCAATGTAGAATTATTTGCAGTAATACAAATGCGATGTCAATGCTATATCATATTTTTCTCAAGCCAAACCTAAGTCTTTAGGAAGTCAGAATGAGCATTCGGTGGTCGGTACAATATATCACAGTCTAACCAACGTGTAAGAGGGAATACTAAACTTAAGATAAAAACACTGAGTAACAAGGCAAATGCATACTACTGTATGTATCATAAATGGCATATTTTGTTACACTGTTTTAAATGTGAATTGAAATAAAAGTTTAAAAACAAAGTTAGTATCTATCAAAGCACATGTCAATTGGAATATAAAAAAACATATTTTTTCTTTAGTTTAGCCAGCCACACAGTGAATCTCCTGACCAATATGCCGCATACTACTTTATATAAAAAAATTAAGTATCAATTAAAATAAATGTTTATATTCTTCAGTTTAGCCAGCCACACAATGAAACTCCTGACCAATATGCCGCATACTACTTTATATATCATATATGGCAAATTTTGTAATATTATTTTAAATTGATATAAAAAAATCAAGTATCTATTAAAATAAAAGTTTACATTCTTCCATGATTTTGCCAGCCACACAATGAATCTCCTGACCAATATGCCGCATACTACTTTATATATCATGTATGGTATACTTTGTAATACTATTTTAAATGTTAATTAAAATGTAAGTAACTATTAAAATGAATATTTATATTCTTCCGTTTCACCGGCAGCCAGCCAGCCACACAGTGAATCTGCTGGCAAACATGCCGCATATTACTTTATATATCATATATGGCATACTTGGTAATACTATTTTATATGTAAATTAAAATGTAAGTATCTATTGAAGTAAATGTTTATATTCTTCTGATTTCGCCGGTAGCCACACAGTGAATCTGCTGACGAACATGCCGCGTGACTGCTACGAGGAGCTCCTGACCCCGCTGAACGAGGGCGATGTGGGTGGCATGGAGAACAAGGATCTTGAATACGACGGCAAAAACATGGAGGCCATCGTGGCGCTCGTAGACTTCCTGGATAAGCGGCTGGATAAGGTAAAAACCTAGCCTAGATTTCTAAGCCGTCATATATAATTCTTCTGTTTTATATTTTCTGTTACTAAGCACCAAATAGTCTAGGTGGCCATAGTATCCAATTTAGTTTACATTTATCTCACCAGGGGAATAAAGTATTCAGTTTGAGTATGACACTAAAACCTCTAGAGAAAGGAGGATTGGGTGGTGCCATCTATCTACCTTACCTGGTACTACACCACACTGCTTAGTCATCACGGAAGGGAATGTCCACTTTTTAGGGCCTAGTCTAGTAAAAACCCTATGCAGACTACTTAAACCCATTAATGCTTAATGCTCAATGCGGCCAAAACAGCATGGTAATTCTGATAAAATCTGTCAGGCTAAAGCAAAATATATGAAGGACAAATGTTAATTAGAACATTCAGCCTCTGTGAATTGAAGTGTTCTTGTTATTTTCAGCATTTGTTAATTGAAGTATTCTTGTTATATTCAGCCTCTTTACACTGAATTGTTCTTGTTGTTTTCAGCCCACTAAGAGCCTGAAGGAGAGCCTGACACCTATCCTCCACTGCCTGTGTGAACTGTGCCGCTCAAATCGCTGTATCAGAAAGTTCTGTAGGAACAAGGTGCTTCCCCCACTGCGAGATGAGGTTAAGAGATTACCCGAGGAGGGATACTCCATCAGAAACAAGTAAGAGATGCTCATTGCTTAACCCTTTCCGGCTCTGAGTGCAGATCCAGTTTGGTCTAGGGGTCCTGGCTCCTAAGCAGGTCGATAGTGGTTCGAGTCAGTGCTCCTTTTCTGTCCTCATTTGGCTTGGCTCTATACAAATATGTTCTATACAAATATACTGCGTTATGAATTGCTGTCTATGGTGCCTTTGAAACAAAAACACCCTTTGATATATTTGGAAAGAGATGTGAATTTCTTTCCCGTTTCTGACATAGACACTACCTACCTTCCTCCCAGGGTCAAAGATCCCCTGGCAAAATACTGACTTTATTATTTGATCCTTATGGAAATGATTTGGAAATTAAACAATGATATGAAAAGGCTTTGAAAGAAAGCTTCTTATATTTAATATTGTCTCTCCTCAATATTTTAAAAATGCATGTAATAAAGTTATTAGAAAGATAGATTTGCACATAAGTAAGGGCATATTGTAGAAAAGCATCATTTCTTCTAGAAAAGGGTTACACTTGTGAATAAATTAAGCAGGAGAAATTACTAAGGTGGTATTATGTATTGTCTGTTTAAGGAAGCTCTCACTAAGTCGTTATGTTTGTTTTACAGGTTATGTAAATTACTGACAAATCCAGTGACTGAGGTCAAAGACTTAACAGCAGACTTTCTCTTCGTTTTATGTAAGGAAAAGGGTAAGTATCTTCATAGTGTTGAGATCTTCAATGTGATACATAGTGATGTTTAACCCATTAATGCTCACAGCGGCCAAAACGGTTTTTAATTTCCGAGATAATGTCAAAAAGAGGGAAACATTTATCAATATTGTGAACAAACTCAAGATTTTTTTTTGTTTGAAGTCACATTGGTTCACACTTCACTCAATAGGTGGGGCTTCAGTGATAAAAGGTTCAATGCATATGCTTTTAAATTCATCTGTTATTTTACTGGTTAAATGAAAAAACACAAACACAGATGACCAGTAAGTTGATTATTCACTGATCATATTAAAAAAGATCGAATGCATAATATTCATAGAATGCTTGTAAATTTCATTTATTATTTTACTGGTTAAATAAAACTATCCACAGATGACTAGCAAATTAATTTTCCTGTATGTCACATGGTAATGTAGGTAGTGATGTCATTGATATGAAATTTTATTGATTCGTTTAATTGATATATTTTTCAATTCGATTCGATTCGATTCGATACGGCCTAACGTGCTCATAGGGCACAATTATTTATAGGGATGTTATTGATATCCCTTTATTTTGGTTGGATACCCTGTGTCTTGGCCATATGCCTGAGTAAATCACACAATTCCTTCCAATTTCTCTTACAAAAGCCATAGAAAATACTTCAATATTTAGTCAGAGTTTCACTTTGCATTAGTTTAACAGGAAAATGTCTGGGAAAAGTGTATTTTTTATTAATACAGGTGAACTTGGATATGACGGACCACTGTACGACGGATTTTTGCATATGACGGACAATATGCTTGGTCCCAGTCAAATGCATATCAAGTATTCATCATATGTATACGACGGATTTTGCATATGACGGACCAATTTTCCTGGTCCCATTGAGTCTGTCATATCCAAGTTCACCTGTAATCATACGCCATTATTGGGGTACAGAATATCGATTATTTCGATTCGATACCCAACCATTCTATTCGATTTAATTGACAAAGTGAAAATGTTGATTTATTGATTTGTCTATTGACTATTGATGACATCCCTAAATGTAGGTGTCCACATCTCTAGGTTTCACTTGTATTTTCCTGTGTGTTTCAGTTGGTCGCATGGTGAAGTACACTGGCTATGGGAACGCTGCGGGTATGCTGGCCAGCCGGGGGCTGATGGCAGGGGGGCGTGGCCAGGTGGAGGGAGAGTACTCCAGCGAATCAGACGAGTCCGACACGGAGGTATATGAAACTCTCAAAGAAGCGTAAGTTTCCTCACCAATTGTCATTTACTGTATACAGCTTTAATTTGGAGTGCTAAAAAATTTGCTTTACAGCCCTGCTGAACGGTATTTGTGTCTCTTTAAATTTGCGATTTCAAGCACTCAAACTATATATTCATTACTATAAAGAAATTCTTTTGAAGGATGTTATTTTGGCACTCTCATGGGGAGTGAGAAAATCATGAAAATCAAATACCTGTAAAAAAAATCCTTCCCTTTTTCCAGCTGATATAATGAATAGCTAGGACCTCTAGAAAGGACACACATTCTATGAATACATATTTCACTTAAACATATTTCACAAACTATTTCAAAGGTTTTCTGAACAACATTTCTCTTTCAAACATTTTCTCTAAATGGATCAGCCCTCATTTTTCTGAACAAATTTTGAAAGGGGCAAGCCAGCATACTTTATTTCCTGGCCTTCTGAACCTCCCCAACTTCAAGCTAGTAGCGGCCTTTGGGTACAGCTAATCAGAAGACTGCCAATACCCTTTCTAGCAAATTTTTTCCTGAACCTGCATGTGCGCTTATTTGCGATAATACAGTACAGGTGAACTTGGATATGACGGACCACTGTATGACAGATTTTTGCATATGACGGACGATATGCTTGGTCCCAGTCCGATGCATATCAAGTATTCGTCATATGTATACGATGGATTTTGCATATGACGGACCAATTTTCCTGGTCCCATTGTGTCCGTCATATCCAAGTTCACCTGTATATTTCTATCTCTTGTTGCTGCAGTGTGAACCCGGTGACAGGTCGGTGGGAAGAGTACAAGCCGGACCCGATGGAGGGAATGAGCGAGGAACAGAAGGAGTACGAAGCTGTGCAGCTGGTCAACAAACTCGACAAACTCATGAGGTAAGAAACCAACCTCTCAAAATAGTTCATTTCAGACTTCCCTGATACCTATGATAGGGAATTTGGAATTACGTTTTTCGTCACACATATACCAATTGTGGCTAATACGTGACTAGCCAGTTGTAAGAAGTGGAGGAAACCGAAGTACCAAGCGAAAACCACTGCCTAACCCCAGGTCACTGGCAACTTTCTCACGTGCTCAGACCTTATGATGGGGCAGTTAGGAAAAAACCTAATCTATTGTTATGATTAACATTTTTTCCTGTGAATGTTTTCCAAATGATGCTTTAGGTACATGAGAAAGTTGCCAGTGATTTGAGGTTAGGCGGTGGTTTTCTCCACCACTTTAAACTTTCAGCTAGTCATGAATTAGCTGTTAAATGGCAGAAAACGTAACAATAACAAAGATCCCAAATTCCAAATGATGCTTAAATTACAAGAATATTGCTATAAATTTGTTTTGCCCAATTAATTTATTCAATTACAAAAATATTGCTATAATTAGTTTGGCCTTTCCATTTATCATTTATGGAATTTTGTAATAGTTTGGCCTTTTTCCTATCAGAGTGTACCAGGTTAAGTGCAAGGTTAGATATATTATAATTGTTTTATCTAAAGTTGTTGTAACCTTGTAGAATCCTTGAAGGTGTGCTAATCAAACATAGATCACCCTATACACGTTCGTCACCTTATATACATGTTTCCTGATTTTATTCTCGCAGGGAAGGAGTGATACAGCCGTCGGTGATCGGGGAAGATGGCCGACCAATGGCGGTGGAGTCGGTGCATCAGCTGCAGGAGACCATCTCAGTGCCAAATGTCCAGGCAGAGTCGGACACTGACTGAATCAACCCACACTCATCTCTTGTCCACTTCAGTTCACTCTGTTCTTGACCTAATTTCCCTCGAGGTTGACCTACTTTCATCACATGTTGACCTACTTAATATCATGGTTGACCTACTTATTAGAGTCGACCAACATGGCTGATAGTGCCATTTCCGAGAATGGTGCTATCATCATTTCTTTGTGATGGCGGGTCTGGTCAAATTTTCCTCCATTCTAGTATCGTTCTAACGTGCATTTTGATTGGAGGAAGGCTAGGCAGACCTCGCCACTGATTCCCACATGCTTTGCATTGTCATGCATAGTGATACTATACCCCGTAATTCCTTTTCTTAATGCACCATCTATTACTACATTAGGAAAACATGAGTCACACATTCCAGAGAGAAATGTGCTATTTATAAAGATGAGTTCCGTTGTATGGAAACGTGAGGTTTGTGGTGGCCAAGGTCCCGAGGTTGACCTTTGACCTAATTCTGCGCACATGCGCCGGGACGGGCGTTCATACATTTGTTCATGTCGAGAGGGGAGGAGGAGGTGAAGTTCAGCTATTATGTTTTACATTCATTCATTCATTTGCAATGAGAACATAACACGGCTTACATGAACAGAATAAACAGAAAAACTTACACAACCAAAAACAATTGCTATTGTCTGTTGGTGTCATTGTCTCTCGGTAGAGGTGTTGTTTGTTGTTTTAGACATGGGTTCCCCGAGAATCAACCGTTAGAGCGGTAGGTTGATGAACCTAACGTCTGTCCTGTTTGTCCTGTTTTGTGCATAACTTATACCTTGTTGATGTTGTTGTGACTTTTCAGTAGTCCGAGACTTCTGGGGGACTTTTCTGATATCGGTAGTGCAGTAACAATGGTCACAAACTCTTTGGATTATAACACAGTAAGACATCCCTTTGTTTCACTGTACCAAATCCATTCTCTTGCATGCATTATATTTATCTAAGGGACTTGATTATTGTTAAATACGTATTGCTTTTATGTTGACCTTGACAGTCTATTTCAAGGTCATAGGAGTATGGGGGTTTGTGGGTCCAAGATTAGCATTTATTTAAAAGAAATCACCTTGAAATTATTCCAGTAAGGATACTTTCTCAGTTTTCTAGTTTTTCATCCACACTTTCATGTCTGGAGATCTTGAAAAATATTGTCTGGACTCAGGATAGTTTGGGGCATAATCATAAGCTCTGGAAACAATTGGGGGAGAGTATTATGTTAATTTCTGATTAACATTTTTCCTTCAAATATATTCCCAAAAATACTCTGGTCAAAAATACATCAAAATAATTGGAAATATTTTAAGGCACTACAGGCATGAATGAGATAATGAGCACTAGAATTATTTATAGGTTTATCAATTAAGGTAATGCATATATCCTAATGACTTAACAGATTAATCGAATAAGGGTTTTTTATGATTAAAATTGTGCAATTCTCATAGAAGTATCTCTCAGATGGTTTATTTTTTTGGTAAACTTATCTCTCTGAGGTGCTAAAATCATGAGGGGAAAATTAGGTCTTCTTTAGATTTTCTGCTCTCTCCTCATTATTGTCCGAGGAGAACTTGATAAATTATGAGCAAGAATCAGATTTGAAAAACAGAAATACAATCACTTGGTTAGGCCTGAAGTGAAAGGTAAAGGATTACTTAGCATTAACTACTGGTGTTCCCCACATACAGGTGAAAACCAATATACTTTTCTCTTGAGGGATTTTGGCTGATGATGAAAATTTAAATTAAATTTTTTTTCAAGTACAACTGTTTTTTTTTCAGCCCATTCATGCCTAGAGTTTTCATTGAAAACTGTTTTGTTCACTTCAACCTTTAAAAGTGAATCCAAGATGAATCAAGAACTGACAAAATATTCCAAGGAGAATGCCATTTGAGATATCATATGATTGACACTGTTCAATCAAACACTTACTGAAAGATGCTATTTTATAAAAATGTATCACCAAAAAACAGGCATTTTTGGATTGCTATAGGCATGAATAGGTTAAATAAAATACAATATGATACCTTACTAAAAACATATAAGCAGAATGGTTTGAGAATCTAAAGAGATAGATTGAGAAGCTACAGACATTTTCTGCATACAACTCTTAGAATGATAGTTATATTTTCGGATTGATTTACATATATTTTTAGTAGGAAGTTACTGCTTTATTTCTTATATGTTTTACATGGCAGACTTTTATTTCTCACTGAAATACAGCTTTATCATTTGTTGATTGATATACTATAACCAAATATTCACTATGGATTTCCCATGACACTGACATCAAATGGTTTTAATTGAATATTGAAGATATGATAGATATATACATACATTTATAAACGTACTTCTTGGAAGCATTATATCACATCTAATTAAGTATTGAAATACTGCATTTGGTATTCCATTGTTCCAACATAATGTCAAGTATTTGATCTGGAAAATACTGACTTAAAGTCTTTGCCATATTTAGGTTAAAGGCAACTTGATTCTACTGGCCTTCCAATAATGTGCTCTTTAATATGATGATACAGTATTTTCTTGGACTGATTAATTCAAACCCAGCTTTATATATACCACTGGGGCACTTTCTTATAGCTGGTCCCAACATACTGTCTTCGAGTGATGACATGATCATGGCCTTAGAATTTTTGCAATTTACATTCCCAGAATATTGGATTCACACTCAAGATCTCTTTATATTTGGGTGTGCCATTTTGACATAAGAGCTACTGTTTTCATATACTGAGGAACCATAAAATGCCTTAGAATATCAAACTTAATCCACAATTAAGCTTATTAGAACATTCCAAGAAAATGTCCAGGTATTTTCTCATTAGTGTTAAGATGGTCTGATTCATGAATAAGCCACACCTATAAAAAAGATTTGCTAAAATATTTTTTCATTTCATTCAAATTCTTTTCTCGAAAAAGGAGACCGTTGTTTATTGGGATCGAAAGAAAAAAATGGATTTGCTACAACAGGTTGCAGAGGTTTTCACAATAGATTCTGGTTTACATTTGAAGATTATTACATTAAATTTTATGCTGGCGGTTGCTAATTTGGCCATACAAAATCATGCAAAAAAATCTTTAAAAATGGCCGAAACCCTGGCACATAGGTACCCATCTGATATTACTATCCAATGAATACCAATATGACAGGGATTAGATGTTTTTCCAAAATCTTTGTGTTCTTGTGCTTTTGGCAAAAGTAGCCTCAACATTGGAAGGGTTAGGAATATTGGCCTATAGATCAGGCTTGCAAAGGGAAAGAGGATTTCTTTTTGGGATGTGGCAAATATTTTAAAATTTAAATTCATAAACTTGAAACCCATTTGCCAGAGGAGCACGCTTGAGTCCTATCAAGAGGTTGAATCTGATATTTTTACTTGAAAGCTTAATACATTCAGGCTGCCAAAACTACCTGACTAATTTGATGATGTCTCCTTAGCAAATGCAATACTTACAAAATATTTGAAGGAGAATTGCTCATTGATTCCTATCTACAAGTATTCTTCAAATATGTTATGAGTTTATGCTTCATTTCTAAGTTATTTGCAAAAGTTTCACAGGTCCAGACGACACTGGTCATGTAGATCTCCATGTATGAACAGGTTAGAATACCTACTTGTAGGAAAGACAATTTTCTTCCAAAATACTCACTTTTCTTAATGAACAATATTGATTGATTCTATCTTGGTTAAGGCGAAGAATTTATATTACTTTGTGCTTTTTTTTATGAATAGATACCTTATTCTTAGGTTATTTTAACCCATTTACACTCAGAGCGGCCAAAAAAAGACCTAACAATTTTAGAAATATTTCACTAACAAAAGCATTTTCTGGAAAAGTTTTGAAGGAGAAATGTTTATCAGAAGCCAAACAACATAACAACTCAACAATTTTGCTTTATTCCCAAGTTATTTTCAAAAGTATGAGAGTAGCAGACGCCACGTTCTAGAGGATCCTGTGTGTGTACGGGTTTAAAAGCATGGTAGATCCATAGAGACCATTACTAATGGTACTCTACACATGAATTAGCCCTCCCAATGCTGAGACTACTTTTGTCCAAAGAACAAGGATGCAAACTTTTCTGAAAACCATCTAAACCCTGTCATATTGGTATTCATTGGATAGATCTCACTGAGTACTTTCATATGAGTACCCATTTATAAGGGTTTCAGTCATTATCTAGGTTTTTGCGTAATTTTGTATTGGCTAAATAAGTCACCAGCAGCATAATGGTTAATTGGTGAACAGAATGGCTTTGACTCAGGAGTCATCCAAGTACTATCTGGGAGCTAACATGTCACATACACATGTTTACCCCCTAGAAAGGAAGTGATGACCTATAGCATCTGACATCTGTTATATTTCCTTAGACTAAGCAAAGTATGTCATAATTCATGTACAGATGTTTCGTACGAAAATATGATGATTCGATAACACTTCTTTCAACAGAACCAACTAGATACAACTAAGCAGTAGGAAGGAAGGAATTAGGGTTTTCGTCACTTTTTATGCCATATTTCGGCTAAGTTGTGTCTAGGCAGTTGTATGTTGTGGACGAAACTGGAGAGCCTGCCAAAAACCACCGCCTAACCTCAAGGCACTGGCAACTTTCTCGCTTGCTCCGGCCAGGATTCAAATGAATATAATATTGAAAATAATATTGTTTTAATGCAGATGCATCTTTCAATGTGCATGCATTTTTGAAACAATAGCACTTGTTACAGACTTTGAGGGCACATGGGAATGAATAGTTTAAAAGTATTAACATTCTTGTTTATAATATAAGTTTTTCAAGTGTAGTAATGAAATTCTTATAATGTTTGACAGAGAGCCGATAGTTGAGTTTTGACCACAATTCCTCATTCAACAACTTTCCAAAAGATACTTATGTTAGAAAGGCATCACCAAAATATTTTGTCCTTTTCAGGCAGCTTGGTTAGCTTTTAGGCTATTTTAAGGGATAAGTATTTTTTTTCCAGAAGAGTTAATAACTCTGTTAAATACTAGTCACTATGAGTCCCTGATCTCAAGTAAAAGGGAGGGTAGGGCAAGGGTAGTATATTGTGACCTGTGTTTTCAGTTAGGTTTGTGGAAGGGACTGGTATTGTGGTTTGTTAATGTTGGAATGATGATTTTGACTGTGATCTAATGAAGGCATGTGATAGAAATAAGCTATGCCAGGGCATTGCTGATTCACTTGTTCTTGGGTCCGTCTTGATGTTAACCCTAAACAAGAGAGAAGACAACAGTGCGTGTGATTGACTAGGCAGGATGATGTGTTACCTTAGCCTAGTGGTGGGTTAAAGAACGTAATTGCCTTGGCCTGATGAGGGCTAAAAGACACTGATTGCCTTGGCCTAAACATGGGCTAGAAATTCTGATTGGCTTAATTCCATTTGGGCTAGAAGGAGGCTTATAATGGGCTCATAGTGGGCTAGAAAGACATTGATTGCCTTGGCCTAATGGTGGGCTAGAAAGGAAGACAATGATTGCCTTGGCCTAATGGTGGGCTAGAAAGGAAGACATTGATTGCCTTGGCATGATGGTGGGCTAGAGAGAAAGACACTGATTGCCTTGGTCTGATGGTGGGCTAGAAAGAGTCCTTGATTGCCTTGGCATGATGGTGGGTTAGAAAGGAAGGCATCGATTGCCTTGGCCTGATGGCGGGCCAGAAAGAAAGACACTAATTGCCTTGGTCTGATGGTGGGCTAGAAAGAGTCCTTGATCGCCTTGGCATGATGGTGGGTTAGAAAGACATTGATTGCCTTGGCCTGATGGTGGGCTAGAAAGACATTGATTGCCTTGGCCTAATGGTGGGCTAGAAAGACATTGATTGCCTTGGCATGATGGTGGGTTAGAAAGGAAGGCATCGATTGCCTTGGCCTGGTGGCGGGCCAGAAAGAAAGACACTAATTGCCTTGGCCTAATGGTGGGCTTAAGAGAAAGACATTGATTGCCTTGGCTTGATAGTGTACTAAAGAGAAAAAACATTAATTGCCTTGGCCTGATGGTGGGCTAGAAAGTTCTACTGATTGCCTTGGCCTGATGGTGGGCTAAAGAGAAAGACAGTGATTGCCTTGGCCTGATTGTGGACTTAAGAGAACGACACCGATTGCCTTGGCCTGACGGCGGGCTAGAAAGAGGCACTGATTGCCTTGGCCTGAGAGTGGACTAAAGAGAAAGACACAGATTGCCTTGGCCTGGTGTTGGGCTAGAAAGAGGAACCGGTTGCCCTGGTCTGATAATGGGCTAGAAAGAGCAACTGATTCCCTTGGCCTGATTATGGGCTAGAAAGAGCCACTGATTGCCTTGGCCTGATTATGGGCTAGAAAGAGCCACTGATTGCCTTGGCCTGATGTTGGGCTAGAAAGAGCCACTGATTGCCCTAGCCTGATTATGGGCTAGAAAGAGCCACTGATTGCCTTGGCCTAATGGTGGGCTAGAAAGAGCCACTGATTGCCCTGGCCTGATGTTGGGCTAGAAAGAGCCACTGATTGCCTTGGCCTAATGGTGGGCTAGAAAGAGCTACTGATTGCCTTGGCCTGATTATGGGCTAGAAAGAGCCATTGATTGCCTCGGCCTAATGGTGGGCTAGAAAGAGGCATCAATTGCCTTGGCCTGATTGTGGGCTAAAGAGAAAGTCAGTGATTGCCTTGGCCTGATGATGGGTTAGAAAGGAAGACATAGATCGCCTTGGCCTGATAATGGGCTAAAGAGAAGACATTGATTGCCTTGGCCTGATTGTGGGCTAGAGAGAAAGACACTGATTGCCTTGGCCTGATGATGGGCTAATTGGACTGTTGGAATGTTGACATAATTATAAAGATAAATATAACCAAAATTATTATTTGAATATTTCACCTGGTGATCACAATATCTTTCTATATGATAATACAGGCCAACCGTAGGGAAAGACTTTCCCACAGGGCAAGTAAAGATAATACCAGTCTTTTTCTAACGGGACCAGTAGAACTGTTAAAGATTAACCAATCCAAGCCTACATTGAAATTTTAGTCCGAATCAATGATACTTTTGACAATAATTTAGGAATAAGGTGTGAATTCAGAAAAATATTTCGGGGACGGTTGTAAGTTTTTTTAAGTAACATTTCACCATATTTTTCAGATAAAAATGATGAATAAATCAGAAAGATATAATCAAAATAACCAGCTCTTTTTAGACCACCACAGGCATTAACTGGTTAATGCTGGCGTATCTTGCATAATGTGAAATTAGGTTAATATATGTTCAAGGGCAAATATACATCCCAAAGATTATTAAGGATTTAGGCTTACTTGCTCTCTGATACAAGGTTATACTCCATTAAAGACTGATGCTAATGTAGACGTTTGGTTAATCTAATGACCTAAGTTTGGCATATCTAATCTTTGTTTTTTTCTTCGATTGAACGGATTGTAATCTTCCTATGCTCAAGGTTTAACAAAAAAACAATAGATCTAATACTTTTTGAAAGTAAATTGTTGAAAGCCATAGTTAGTAAAGTATTTAAAGGACATTTATTTGTAGGCTTCTGATTAACATATCTCCTTGAAATATTTTACAATATGTGCATTTAGCTGAAAAATATCATCTAAATAGTCAGGCCTTTTTTGGGCTCAGCCAGCAGGAAAAGTTTAAAACTCCTTAAGATGGGAGTATTTATCTCTTGTCTAGTATTTATTGTGTTGTATGTGCTTTTGGAACCAACTTTGTGGCTTGTACATGTTAATATTTATTCAAATGTGTGTATCATTTGAATGGAATATGGGATGTCCGCTATTTGGACAGAAAAGGGTGTATTGTTTATTACAATGCGTCTTGCTGTTTGTATTTTTATCTCATCCATGTTTGCCTGTTAGGGTCAAAGGGCACTTGGTCTCCTGGTTCAGGCTTAGGTTAACCCATTCATGCTAAGTAATTCCTCTGAAAATTGTCATCTATATCTGAAGTACTTCTGACATTAACTTGGGTATCCTGAATAATTTTTCAAAACATTCGGAGAAAATTTGTTGGTAGTGTTCTGTTAGAATTTCTCCTTTAAGTTTATTTTGTGAAATTCCACTTTATTACTAAGTTACTTGCAAAGGTATGAGAGTAGAAGATAATACCTTCTAGAGAAACTGAGTGTTGATGGGTTAATTCCGTAGTTATATTAAAAAGTATCATATATCCAGATGACTCAAGAGAATGTCTACAGTACTGTAGATTCACAAAAGATTGTGTAGAGTGAATTTTGAGAATTTACAAAGAATAAATTTTTCTGTTTTTTTAACTTTGCGAATTGGCCAGAACATGGAGTGCCAGCTATACACTCAAAGTGGCAGCACTCATGATTGCGAATTTTAATGTCTGCGTCCGAGGCTAAAAGCTAAAAAACGCAAAAATTAAACCAACAATATCTTTTCCGAATTTACAGTATTAATGGGTTAAACCGTTGCTCTTGAGTGTAAGTTTCACCTGGATGACACATTTTTTTTTGAAATGAACTTGGGAATGAAGTGTGAATTCACATGGGTAGTAGATGGTAGAGTACAATAGTGATGGATTAAACCAACTATTTCCAAAAGTTTGAAGGAGGATTATTGTGCTTAGCATTACTCCTTAACCCTTCCAATGCTGAGGCTACTTTCGTCCAAAGCACAAGGACGCAAAGATTCTCGAAAACCATCTAAACCCTGTCATGTTGGTTTTCATTGGAAAGCTCTCACTGAGTCCTCACAGATGAGTACCCACATGTCAGGGTTTCAGTCATTTTTCAGCTTTTTTGCATTATTTTGAATCGGCCAAAGTTATGCAAGAATCTTTGCGTCCTTGTGCATAGGACAAAAGTAGCCTCAGCATTGGAAGGGTTAAGAGCTTACAAAAAGACCAGACTTGAAGTAGTAAGAAAATATTATCATCGCTCTATAAGTGGTGGAATCAATCTTTGAAGGACATTGTGCACGAGAGGAGTGTGATATAAATGGTATATGTTTCATGAAGGTACAGTGTTTATTTTCAGAGGAAGGTTAGAGGACCAGTTTTTTGTGACCCTAACAGGACAAATCTATGTGTGTAACTAGTCATGTGTGCAAACATTCTACATTTAAAAATATATATCACATTGAAATTATTATATACTACAATTAGACAAGACTGCATCTGGACACCTAAAATACAGAAAACAAACTGCAACAGGACATTGAGAACACAGAAAATGCAGTAGTGCAGAAATAACATATCAACAAAAAAACGTCTTACCTCATTTACATTACAAAATCACACATTTCCAAGAATCTGCAATATATATATATATATATATATATATATATATATATATATATATATATATATATATATATATATATATATATATATATATATATATATATATATATATATATATATTCATACAAATATGCATACATACATACATACTTCAGGGGAAGGTGTAGACTATAAGCAGGTTTGAGTTAGTACACAATTTGAAATTTGTGTTTTTCCTCCAAAATCATATTTATAAAAAGAAATATTATGAAAATTAATGATGTGAGTAATTCCCAATGGTTTAACTACACTTGAAGGTGTTAAAGCCAATTTTAGTGTACCACGTATCAAAATTGTCTGCAATCAATTCTAACTAGCTGATTTATAATCAAAGTACATTTTATCTATCAATCTTTTATCCTTAATACTTATTTCTTTCCATTATTATTAGTTTCAATCATTCAGCGAAATTTGAATCAAACAGTTAATAATCCTTTTGATTATATGATTGCTGTGGACTGAAGAAGTGATGAAAGAAATTGAAAAACAAATGAAATAGCAAATTGGCTTGAATTATCACAATTAAGATTATTTTCAATTGATTTGTAGTTATTTCCTTTTTTTCATACACCCTACATCATAAACCTATACACCTGAAAAACATAGACACATACAGCTTAGGCAATTAACTATAAGCAACGCCAACAAAAAAAACACGATTTACAACAAAACAAAAATTACAAAAAACAATTTGAAAGCTTAGGCTTAGAAATACCTTTATATCAGCATTAGACATTTATAACAATGTGGTCCAACAAGTACATGAATAACAAAAACAACAACAACAACAAAATCAAAATACAAATTGTTTATTTCTGCATTTCACATGTATTGCAGTGTTGCTACAAGTATCCACACAAAAAAGACGACAACAAACTACTACTGCTACAGAACCATGTTCAAATTAATCCCAGACAAAGTTATCGATCACATCGTATGCAAATCAGAATCATGTATCAAAGACATATGAAAACACTCATCATAAGACCATGCATCATATTCAGATTGATATTTTGCATAATCATTCATTTCGACCACAAAACCTATTCACCTACATAATGTCATGCTGGTATTATTATTATGTAGGCTTATAGATCCTTAGGGTCTAAAGGAGGAGGGTGAGGAGGAGGAATTAGTGAAGGAAAAGGAGTTGGTTGAAAAAGGGTGATATTCTTGAACATGATAGTCACATGTGATCAATTGTCATGTTCATTTTTGTTTGTGAGTGCTGCTTTATACAGTATAGACATTGGATTCCTGCACCAGTCGAACGGACGTCTACCATTGCCTGGTTGTACAAACATCCATGGATAACACGTTAAAAAAATAAGCCAATCACATCGATGACCCACGTAGCTTGCGAATCAGAACTACGTTCAGTTTTGAGGTCATCCATGCCCAGGAAACTAGGTGGCAATCGTTTTTGATGGCCTGGCTGCCTAGGTATTTAGTGCAGGAATTAAATGCCACTGTATTAGCCAAACACTGATAAATGCTACTGTGGTTAAAGCCATCAGACTTGCGAATGCCATTTCATACTGTGTATTGCAGTATGCCAAATTGATATTGCTGTTTCCCCGAAGGGTCACACTTCAACAATGATCTGAGCAAAATCTGCAAGGCTTACACGATGTGTTTGAGTCAGTGAAAACTATTTATCGGCAATACTATTAGGTTAGAAATATTTCAAATTAATTATTCTACATACTTACACTTCAAAATATCAAAACATGTCATTTGGTATCAATTACACCCATGGAGCGACCCCACAGCGGAGTGGTCTACGGTGTTGCCATTAACTGTTCAGTGTCTCTTATCACCATGCTGGAGTTCCAACCCAGGCATGCGAGAAAGCCGCAAGTGACTTGCAGATAGATGGTAGTTTTCACTGGGTATTTCGGTTTCGCCTAAATATTAGAAAAAATGAAGGTAATGTAACTTCCCAAGTCCAAAAAGTATCGCTTGCCTTGCAGCTTTTTGATCAGAATAAAGGATGGTAATTCGATAATTAAAAGGCTGGAGTGTGTCTGTGTCGCTGCAGCGCAGTGGTGGAAAGCCTACAGTACAAACATTTAATTCCTGCACCAGTCGATCAGACATCTGCCAGTGCCTGGTTATAGAAACAGCCTTTGTTAAAAACACATTAAAGACCCCGCTTGCGTATCAAAGCTACGTTCAGTCATGAGGTCAGGACCTGTGGTCGCATCCATGCCCAGGAAAATGGGTGAAAGTTGGGTGTGCGGTCGTATATGATGCCCGGGCAGTTCATATATTTAGTGCAGGAATTGAATGTCGGCACTGTAGGTACAATGCGTACATACTCTTCATTTGCAAGGGTGCATCTGAATGCTGGTGGCTTGGTATGTCAAAGGAACTGGTGATATTGTGTGGTATAACTGGCCATTACAATACAGTTTTACGGAAGTATTACTTGTAAAAGGACAACAGAAAAATTGGGTGCTCCCAGTGGAACTAGAAGTCTCCTCAAAAAGTACTGTATTGTAGTCACTGTTCTTCACTAGATGTAACAAGCTCTGTACTCATCTGCCATTGATTTTGCATTGTATATGATCAGTACTCAGTCACGTAAATCAGGGCCCTTTGAGGCTTTCGTGCATTATTAGTTCCGACATTTATGATAATGAGTATCATGATGTATCGTCATGTTATCTAGAGCAGCAGAGAAGCAGCGCTACCTATTGGCAGGTCGTTGAACTAGAGCGCCACCTATCGATGGGTCGTTGAACTCCAGCGGGTGCAGAACTCCGGCTTTACCAATATATTGGTTGGTCGTCGAACTACAGCGCCACCTATTTGTCGGTCATTGAATTTCAGCGCCACCTAGAGGTTGGTTTTTGAAATTCAGCGCCACTTATTGGTCGGTCGTTGAACATCACTCGCAAAGTGGTACAGTACGGGCGAGTTGCAGGTTCGTTGCTGTGTTGTCCGAGGTGCTCCTATATTTACCAAGATTCCCTGTTTGTACCCAACTAGTATCATAATGAACTCTGTCGTGCATTTAGTTCAACTTGTCTCATGGTCCATTTCTAATCATTATTTGGAAATCAATGTTGAGAAAAGAACCCTATAAGAGAAACTTTTCAAATAAATAATCATACCAAGCTTACTCAATGTTCTCGTTCTTTATTTCTCCCACGCATTTTAATGATAACTCTCTCTCTCTCCACACACACACATACGTGTGTATATATATATATATATATATATATATATATATATATATATATATATATATATATATATATATATATATATATATATATATATATATATATATATACAAACATGTATACACATTCATATATGTATCACGGAGAATACTGGTAGAAATCTTTAAAGATGAAATAAAAAAGACAACATAACCCCTTTAGTAGGCATGTGTGCAAGGCGACAATATTTAATCATTTATCTCATAAAGTTTAACACAAAGCTTAGTGGGTGTACATTGGAATACACGTGGAAACTACATATGGAAAACACTTGGGTAAGAACTGTGGGAGATCCTTTCAAACAATAGGGTAAGGTAAAGGACGGAGGGAAATAAAAAGGAAGAAATAGCACACCCGATCTGATTTATCACATACCATAGGGTACTTGAATACGATGGTGCATGTGTGAACTGCAGAAACGATAAATTTGAATTCATTTTTTCCGCTGTTTTTGGAAGAAACGGTTGAGAAAATATATCTGATTTTTTTTCTGCCGTTCACACCTGCACCATCGTACTTAAAGGTATTCCGTCATCAAATATCAACAGGCAGCGGTGTTATGTGAGGAACTGTCTATATTACTTTTGCAGATCTCCTTGAGTCATTGGCAATCGTCTAGATATTTCTTATTTGTCACGACTAAAACGATTAAACACCTGTTTCGTTGTAGTTGAGGCGTGTACATAAAAGGATCATTTGAATCATTTGAAAGGGCATCTTCCAAACATTAGATACGTAGTTCAACCATCGTGGTGTGTTCATATCCCATGTGTACCTGGGAACCACACTTATGCGTTGTTCGTGTCAAATGAGTAAATAATATCTGTAGACAATTTGAAGAATGGATAAATTTAATCAGAACAATAACTTTCAGACTTTATTTTTCAAAAAATGCTATGTAATCAAAATATTTCCAATAACCCTCCTAGTATACTGCAATGCCATCTACCCACAAGGGAGGAAATTTAAATTTATTATACCTCACTTGAAAATCGTAAGCCGTGATTGGCTTACAAAGGTTGGCCATTCCATCATGTCCACCGGCGAAATGTCCACCGGCAAAACGTCCACCGTTCTCACTGATTCTACCGGCAGTCATTGTTGTTTTCATTGATATTTTACCACATTGGGGTTTGTTCGGTATAATAAAACAAATATGCCATGCCAGTGTGGGTATCCTGATGGAATGTTTCCCCTCGGGAGGATAGTTTTCGGGAAAACCATCCTCCCTCTGGGAGACATTCCATCAGGATACCCACACTGGCATGGCATATTTGTATAATGGCCTGGGGGCAGGCTAGCTACTTTCACCAATCTCCCTCGTGTGGAAATTGTGTGAACTAAATGGCCAACACTAGGCCACAGGTTCCTATTTAGTATAGGTGCAGGCATGTATATATATAGTAAAGTAAAAACAGAGTATAGCCTTGTAGCTAGGCTAGGGAGCAGGCTAGAACAACCCCAGGACACAGGCATCTGTAATCGCCATATCCATGGCCATATTCTCGAAGGAAACTGCCTAATAAGTTCTACAATCGATTCTAACCGGTACAAATAAATGTTATCTTTCTTCCAATGTAGTGGTTTTGTGCTGACTTGGGGATTATTGGTATTTTCAACCCTCTGAAGTGCTGACGTGCCGAGATCGCAAAGAGTCGGAGAGGAGTATCCTATCTGGTGTTTTACACATAATAAACATGATAAGCAAGCATAACAGACCACCTGTAACTTGTTTTACGGTCGTTTATATTTTCGATTACAGATGCCTGTGCACAGGATATGTTATTTCCTTGTAGCATTCGTGCAGTACGCTACATAAAGAAAAGACTTATATTACCTTAGATAAAAAAACAAAAACAAGTGGATATGAAACCAGCTGGTCAACCTGAATAGGGTAGCCTCGACGAATAGCCCAAAAATTGAGTTCTTTGCATGCTGGCACACAGGTTTCTCTGTAATGTAATCGATACGAGAGCCCTGGTTGGTCCTGGTCCCCTCATGACGTCACGCTGATGCCAGATTAGAGACCCTTGGCATAGCCAGCCCTCCACTATAGCGCATATAGGAATTGGTCTCTCGCTACATATCCATTACTTCATTCATCTAATAAGATATTACATAGCTCTTTGATACAAGCCAGGGTGTTCGCTCACTCACTCCAGTTCTGCAGTTTACACAGAGACAGCCTTCTACACGCCACAATGCGGATTGCAACTTTGGTCTTTGTATTGGTGGCAACACAAAGCGTTAGTGGTGGCTTCCGACGCCAACGTCCTCGTGGTGGTCTTTCAAAGCCAGATGTTTTCTCTCTAATAACTAGCTCCTGCAACTACTGCGTAAATGCGACGAGACTCAACATCAGAAGGACAGGTCAGGCATCTAACTACATTGTACCTTTCTACATCCAGTAATATATCATCTGGAGCATTTTAAAGCTCAGCAATGCGATAGGGTACTGGTAGCCATTCTCAAAACAACAGGTATTATGTCAACTAATTTAAAGATTTTTTAAGCGACAGGTAAGTCATTAAGTCATCTATCTTTTTACCCTTATGCTGCTGGTGGCTAATTTAGCCAATACAAAATTATGCCAAATATTTTTTTAAAAATAACTGAAACCCTGGCAAATGGGTACTCATCCGAGAGTACTCAGCGAGAGCTATCAAATGAATACTAACATGACATGGTTTAGATGGTTTTCAAAAATCTTTGTTTCCTTATGCTTCGGACGAAAGTAGCCTCAGCATTGGAAGGGTTATACGGTTATTGGTAACTATCATCGCCATTTGAAAATGACCTGACTCCATTGCTGAAGGTAAGTCCTCAAATCAACAACATGTAGTTATTTGTATGCTGTGGTGTCATTAGCAATTATCTATAGCATGTATTACAGATTCAAACATCAAGAATAAAGTTCTCTCTAAAACTAATCTATTCAGAATCTATTTCTAACTCCATGTAGAGATACTTTTGGTTTGACCAAATATCGCGTTGATATATATGCAACTAATACACATCAATTAGTTTCATATCATTATGTATACATCCACTTGATTTTCTTGACGTTTTTATTCTTTTTCTGTTACATATGGTTACGTTATACTAGTATTTGGTTGACATTAATGCGTATATGACTTTCTCTCGCACTTGAAAAACTGCACAGAAGATCCTGTTAAATACGCAAGACCAAGGAAAATTTCCGCAGAATACGAATACTAGAAGAGGGAGGGGGCTGGGGGAACCTCTAAATTAGACAAAAGAGGAAAAAAACGCGTCAGATTCTATATCATAAATGATAGAATTTGGCAAAACCCGTTCACTAGTAGAAAATAGGGAAACAGGATGGCAGAAGAAAAGATATTGGAAACTTGGAAGCCAGGGTGGTAGAATATTGACGCAGCCAAAGGGTGGATATTTTCCTTAATATATCATGGATATATCATGGATATATCATGGATATGACCCTCTACCCAGTACTATTAAGGTGGTTTACCAATGGCTTAAGCTAATCCATATTCAATCCCCTGCCGAGGTCCATAAAGGTGGTGCAAGCAAAACAGTGGGTGATCGTTACCCTAGGTATAGAGGACGTAGTGCCACAATGTGATTTAGCCTAAACAGTGATGAAATACACTCAAATCACCCGCTTTCGCTAAACCTACCAAGCGGTATGTATTAAGTGGGATGTTTTAGAAGCGTCTCGCCCACTATGAAACAGCTGTTCCAACCATTAGATGTGAGAGATAACATATGATTAATGGTACTTAAATCATCGCAGAAATGTATTATTTTTCTATGAAACAATTTCAGTGCACACTAAACTAATCTTTGGCATCTATGGTAACAATGGGCACTTTTTGTCAAAAGATAAATGTTAACTCTTTAAGTATTCATGCAAAGCGCAGAAAATAATGAAATAGTAGTATATTTATTAACTGTAATTTCTCAAATACAAAAAACCATACAAAGGTAGAGTATGAAATGAGTAAAATTAATACATACTAAGAGGAATGTACATAGAGTACTTAACACAGTAATATAATTACAATATATACAGCGGCTATATTGGAAATAGCTCAAGAGGAGAAAAATATGGATACTAAAAGGTATCTTATATACAGTGATTAGCAAAAGTACTAATCAGGATGGAAGTGCGGATATGTACGAAAAGTAATGCCATAGTCTTTATCGTAAAGAGTATCCTTAAGTTGGTGTGGTATGTAAACATACTAGATTGCCTGGTAAATGAAGTTAATACATAATAGAATAAGGGTACATAGAGTACTTAACACAGTATTAAAGGTATAAAATATACAGCGGCTATATTGGAAATAGCTCAAGGGGAGAAAATATGGATACTAATAGATATTTTATATACAGTGATTAGCAAAAGTACTAATCAAGTGGAATTGAAAATGTGTACGAATCTACAGACATAAACGTTACCATAGAGACAAAACTTAAGTTGGTGGGGTATGTATAAACACTAGATTGACTGGTCGGTCATAGTATTAACAGATGTACAATAAAAACGGGTACCCCAGAAACTCTACTTTGTCTTATGTGTGATATATATACTAAAAAATAGTGGTAGTTTGGGTATTGGAATTAGCCAATACCCTCCCTATTTAGTACAACTGTTCTATACATTTCATACACGTTTGTTGCGCCAATTTTCAAAAATGCAATGCCAATCTCAGGTTGTATATCATTTGGGATCTTACCAAGGAGGGTTGAGAACATGTCATCAGAGTTTGTTAATATCGTAGTCATGTGTAATAGCTCGAGTTCGCTTATCTCATTAAGCATTTTAGATCGGATATCATGTAGAGAATGGCAATGCATAATGATATGTTCAGCATTTTCAATCGAAAATTCATTACAAGAATCACAGTATTTAGACACACCACTTCTTTTGTACACGTAATTATCGCTCTTAAGGTTACTGGCACTGCATACAATCTTTGCCATGACTTCGCATTGATACATTAACTCTGGGTGATGGTCACCGAGTTGCCACCACACTAAAAGGCATACATTACTCATAGATTTTCTGAGGTTTATAGTGGATTTAAAAAGTCTCGACCTATATCCCCAGTCCTGGTCCTCTAAATTCCAGGCCCTACGCCATACTAATTCCTTCCATTGAGACTTACTGAACCATTTGGTACCCCTTATTATTCCCTTTACCTCAGATAAGAGACCAAAATGATCAGCTACATTTAACATATCCAGGATCGGGCTGTCGTAACTATTTTGTCTGGATATGAGATGGTTCTCCTCATACCATAGTAATCTTGCCTTAAAGACAAGTTTATACACAGATTCGTCAAGTAGGACAGCGATGCTTCTGATAAAAAGTAACTTCTTTATATAAATGAAATATTCTATGCGAATCCACCCAAGACCTGCATAGCTTGTCTCATTTGGTGATTTTGGGTGGAACCTTTGAACTCTGCGGCCAGAGTAACGTTGGAAACATTCAATAGTGTTGACATCATCGTCATTAAGGACCCAGAGCTCGCTTGAGAAAGTAACGATTGGTATCGTCATGGACCAAAAGATAATACTGCAACCTTTTATGGTTAGTCCACCCGGCTTGAGGCCCAGCCCTGCTGCAGCATTTAAGGCTTTTCTACCTTTCCTGATTTTATCGTTTAATCTCACACTGTTATCACCGTTTCTGCTATTTCTCAGACCCAAATGATCATAGTCATTTCTTTCTTTAATTTGATCGTTTCCTAATTTAAAGACTCTATAGCGGGAGAAGTTTCTGTTTTCGGCTACGCTCTCTCCATATACTAGGATAGCACTCTTTTTTGGGTTGAATCTGTATCTCCATTTATTGCTGTGCTGATAAACGGTATCTAGAACCCTATCTGTTTTTGCTTTACTCGTGGTGGCAGCCGCAATGTCGTCGGCATACCCTAGTGGTGATACTGGTATACCATAAATGCTACAGCAGAGTGTACTTTGCTCAAGTTCTACTAATAAAGAGTTGATAAATACTAGATACTTAAAAAGTGAAAGGAATCCTCCCTGATGGATTCCGCATGTGAGTGAGTACCAGTTGGAATATTTGTTTTGGACTCGGGCCCTGCACATAAAATCAATGTACATATTATACAGGAGTCTCCAAGTCCTGCCGCGTATACCTAAATCCCTGAGTCTATAGAAGAGTCCCTCTATCCAGACTCCATCAAAAGCCTTCGAAACGTCTAGGTAGGTAACAAAGACGTTCTTTTGGCTTTCGAGGAGTGTGGATATTGTTTCTTGCAAAATCATAGAGGTATGTATACACAATATTCCCTTTTTGCAGGCACCTTGCAGACGTGATAAAACTGCTGACCCATCCCACCATGTTGCAAGACGGTTCCATATTACAATCTCAAAAAGTTTGTTAAAGGTGCTCAGGAGCGTAATGCCCCTGTAGTTATTAACATCAGTGATAGGGGAATTTTTTCCTTTATATAGCGGAATTTGAACACCTCTTCGAAAATTAATCGGAATATATTCTGAGACCCTAATCCAATTAAAAAGTAATGTTAAGGCTCTAACTATAACAGGTCCAGCTTGTACCAAGTGCTCCTTCGTGATTCCGTCATCCCCAGGGGCTTTACCACTGTTTAAAGTAGAGAGGGCTGTTTTGATTTCATCATGTGTGACCTCAGCCTCGGAGTACTCATCTCTATCATCCATTTCCATCCATTCTCTGACTTTCCCTATAACATGTATGTAGTGAGTTTGATCAAAAGTTGGGGACTCTATCGGGGTGCCCAGTGAACTGAAATGCTTTTCCCAGACTTTCAAGATGTTATCAACATCATGTACTATTTTTCCATCCTGTTTTTTTATTGATGGGGTTTTTACGCCAGGGCCATCCTGTTCCCTTTTTAGTAGTTTCCAGAAACTAGCCCTGTCAAATTCAGCACTCCTGGCTGCCTCAGCAATCTTTTTTTCTTCGTATTCCTTTGATACTTGTTTAACACGCTTTCTAAAAACCTTTTTAGAGTTTTTATTCTTCAAAAACAGGGGGTTATCTGGAGCTCTTGGGCTCCCTGCATCTCTCCATTCGGCTAAGATCTTGATTCTCTCGCGTTTTAACACATCAAGGTCTCTACACCAGAAAGATTTTATGTTCTTTTTGAATTTTGACCGTGGGATCGCGTTCTCGTGTTTTTTGATAACAGAAATAACTCTCTCTAAAAAACGGTCTATCCTATCTGGTGTAGGGATCTGGTTTATGATTTGAGTCATATAGGAATCTAGCTCGTTTTCTATGGGAGTTTGATACATACGCTTGATATTCTGTTTGGGTATTTTGTCCCACCTAATTTTACGTATTGGCTCCCCGTCAGTACATCCGCGGGGTATTGACCCTACGGTTATCTTTACTTCAACGGAGATGTGATCGGAAGTATTAAGAGGCTCATGATCATTAGCACTGCATGAGAGACAGTACGGAACGATAGCGCTTGTGACAAAAATATAGTCTAAACACGAATGTCCAGTCGGGCCATAGTGTGTACTGATTGGGCCAGTAGCTAGGTTTAACAAGTTGAGGGCGGACATATCAGCCTGTTCCATAAAAGTTGATAAGATCTTGCCTCTATTGTCTGTAATCTTTTTAGACCTTGGCCCTCCTAAACGGCCCAGATCGGCGTTAAAATCGCCGCATAGGATGTTATGGGACCCAACTTCCGTATTTTCTAGGATAGCACCTAATTCATCTAAAGTAGTCTCTAGATCACCATCGCATCCCCTTGCGGGCATATATATACAAAAAATATTAATAGTGGTATCGCTACCGGTTTGCAGGCGTATACCGCAGATTCTGTCGTGGTTGATCTGGCATATAGGAGAGACACTTTTCAGGTTTTTGTCCCATAGAACAGCAACTCCCCCCTGCCCCTTTGAGTAACCAAAATTCACACTACCAGAGGCGGTACTGGATCTCCCAAAAGTACACATTTTATCGGAGATTTCATTAAGCTTATTTAATCTATTTTGGTGTAGCCAGTGCTCCGTGATACAGACGATATCGTTTTGAACACACAATTTTCGCAAATAGGGAATTGATGCACTGAGTCCTCTAGAGTTCCAGGTACATACGCTTAGGGTTTGACTTAGGGTTTGACCTGACATAGTATAGGATAATCTAGGAACATGATAACACACTTATACATATAGTATGCTAATAAAAATAAGGACGACCTACCTCCCTTCCATATAGTACCTTTAGTTACTAGAGAGAATGGCAACAGGGCCTTATCATGTCTAAAAGTTGTACTATCTATTTTCATAAATTGTACACACGATTTTCCAGTAAATTTCACCTTGGGTACTGTATGGGAGGGCTCACATTTGATACTAGTACCCCTATGGCAAACGATCCGGCGATTAACACGTTGGTAGCATTCGTCTTGGCTTTCGTTGGTTTCGTTAGACTGACTTATATCGATGCGATGTGCCGGGTCGATGACAGGGTCGTATTTGTATAGTTCGTAGGTCGTCCTTGAGTGGTTGCGGATGGTGTGTATTGGTCCCACAGGGTATCCCGATACGTATTTTATATGAAAGAGAGACCAAAAAGTAGTCAATATCATTTTATACATAGATATAAATATACACATTTGATATAAATACGGTGCTACGCACATTCTCTGGTTTATTAGTAGAGCTGTACTGGGGTAGCAATATTTAAGCATCTGAATGTACACCATGAGAAGTATTGGGGGGTATACGAATTGGCTGGGAGCCAGACCTAACCCACATCATATAGCATGTTATGAGACGCACCATTGATGGTGAGAGATTTTGATAAATTACATTAAAGAGCATTAACTTCTCAGCACACAAAATTCTGCCGTCAGCCACCCTATGGGTAGTCTCTTGTTTGGCGTAGAACATATAATCTATGTGGTACTCAGATATCTGAATGTCGTGCTTATAAAATATCCAGTTAAATAGTACCCAGACAAAGACGTTAAGACATAAACAAGCAATGGAAATAAATGACAGAACTGTAGAATGGACACGCACCATTCCCGTCCTACACATCATGGTACTTTGATGGTTTGCGCCGCCTGTCATAGTATGAGAGCGGGATGCAGCAGTAGGCGTAGTGTTAGGACGCGGAAGGGGAGCCTGGCCAGTCCACTGTTCTTCCATATCCATCGAGGAGGTTGCCTGAAGAATATTAGAGTATAAGACATGGTGAGTATATACATACATATGGAATGGTAAAAATATTCGTTGCATTCAAAATAACCCTGCTGTATTTGGAGCCATTAATCGTATGCCCATATTTGGGTTAAATAGGGTGTGATGGATTGTATTTAGATTGGTTCTGTCGTTCACATAGTGTATACGTGTGATGATATAAATACTATATAACACGGCCGTACGTATAAAGAGCAGAGTGCTGTTGGGGATAGATATGTCAAGACATGGCCTGTATACAGTGAAAAGAGATCTATTTACAAAAGAAAGTATCTGTTAAAGGTCCAGCGTTATATCTATATTTACTGGCGAAACATAGTCGAACCATTTATACTTAAAAACACTCGTGCATGAAAGAATTACATCAAGCAGAACATGTATGCAGTTAATCATAGATGACATATATAAAATAGAATGTCTTGGTGATGTCACGGGGGCGTCTCCGTCCTCATAGTAGTAATGATTCGGACGTCTATCCACTCTACAGCGGGTCACCTCTGTGGTTCGGTGGCAGGGCGTATGTACTCGTGATTTGGGGGCGCATCTCGAGGGGGGGGGGGGGGGGGGGTCCGCATCGTATGAAGTGAGCCAGCTCGTAATATCGTCACGTTCCGTTTCACACTCTAGCAGGGTCTGAAAAGAACACAAAAGGGATACGTAAATCATTTGGTCATTTGAGTGGTTAGAGATGCTTGGGTCTCGCACTGTATGGGTTCCGGTGACGTCCAGTCCTGGGAGGGGTCGTCTCCGCCATATGTACACATCATCCACTTCCACCATCGTGGTCATGGTTCGCGTAGATGGGCCAAGCAGCCACTTATAACGGTCCTTTTGCGCACTGGTCTGGAACATGCAAAAGTCAAGATTAAGTGTTTCATGGGGCCAAGGGCAGTCTGGGTTGCCCGATACATGTTTCTGAGAGTCGGCGTTTCCACCTGTTAAGATGGCAGGGCTCACAGCACGGCCATCTGGGACACTCTTACCCTTTTTAGTGGATATCGCCAGGTACATTGTTATAGTCACAAATTTCACACAAAAACCGACGTATATCATCTGTTGTAGACTGGTATCGGCATGCTTGGAGTAAATGAGGGTCCATTGGGAGCATTTTATGGTAGCGGGGGCACACGTACGTAGAAACGCTACCACGGGCATGTATACCGTTGGGGACACATATACAGCGTTGCTGGATTGATTGTGGGATACTGTTCGCATATAGTGTTTAGGTCGGTGTAGAGCAGGTGAGGGTTCTCCCAGGTCGCATTTTATTGGCCGCGATAGGTGGCGGGTGTTTTCACATATCATGATTGTTGACAGGACAGATAGGGTAATGATCAGCCTTTGGTAATGGTTCATGTAGCGTGGGTGGTTTATTACCATGTTATGGCCAGTTACCATGTTTTAGTGGCTTAACGTGCCAATCCCTCACTGACACATCTTCGGGCCAAAAGCTATTGTCCATAACTGCATAGTAGTCGCAGGCAGCGACGGTGATCTTAACATTTGCTAGCCCGTCGTCAATTTGTTTTTTTAGGATTTTAATAAAGTATACCCCCACGCCCCGATCCTCGCAATAGTCCTGCATCGCATCTTCCATGTCTCCCATACTATCATACACGTCATTTTTTACGCCTCTTACAAAAATGTCTCTGTGCGTTTTGGACTGACCGCCACTGATGGTATGACACGCGTTCGGACTAGACCTCTCTCTCTTCCTTTTCCTAGTCTCGAGGGTGGGGGCACCCTCCGTAAACCACCCGTTCCGAGTGATTACCCTCCTAGGGGGGGGGGGGGGGGGGGGGGGTAGATGTGGTATTCGCGGGGGCTCGGCTCCTGTTCGTATTGTCTCCCGCAGGAGTAGGTTGAGGCCCATTCCCGTTTCTTTGTCTTCCCCGGGGGTCAACAATGGGGACTGTATTTTCAACACCTGGGGGCTTATCAATGTCTGCTAGAAATGCTTCGATCGTTTCGTCATCGTCGGCCCATGACTGGTCAATGCCCTTCCTTTCACACATAGGGGTGCTAGTCCCTGGTTTTGTTTTATTGATACGTTGCGGGAGAGGCGGATAATCATTTGGGGCTCCCCCTTGGACCTGAGCTGGGGTGTCTAGTGCTTTTGAAGGGTGCGAAGCTTGCGCAGTATCGTTGCGTTGTTGGGGTGGTGGGTCTTCGGCCAACACAGAGTAAATATTGTTTAGCTCTATCGGTTTCGGGCCAATTTGTGCGTGTGGTGGGGCGGGGCCACCTGACTTCTGTTGGGTAGTGTTATTGCTCATAGGTGTGGTGGGGCGTTTCCCTTTATTAGTTGGGATAACCTTTTTGGCAGCCTTCATGAAACTATTGTAGATCGAATCTGGCTTCTTCCTCGGGTCTTCTCTATTGTCCTTCACAGTTTTTGCATTCGTAGGTTCACTTCTCGGGTCAGGGACATTTCTAGTGCCACGATTTTCATCAGGTCTATTTCTGGGGGGTTCGCACATGACCGAGTTTGTGGAGGTAGTATCGAGGTTCAGGGCCACCTTATCGGTATTCGCGTTGCTTAGAGGTGGTATTTGCTCAGGCTGGGTTGATGTGGGGGTGTCTGCCTTCGTTTGCTCTTGCACGATGTCATTTCTAGGGGGAGGTTGACGGCGTATAGGTGTTGGAACAGGGCATATAGGCCCTGGGTACATTGCATTTGACTGATTGCTTGTGAGCACTGGCTGCGGGTATGCGGGGGTTACATGCTGTGATTGTGTAATGGTGTTCACGGTACTGTACTCATTTCCTGAAACCACACTAACAGGAGCCTGACTAGATGTTTGTAGCGGTTGGTTGTATAGCGCATGCGTATTACTCTGCTGTTGTTGGTTGGCGTGCAATTGTTGCGGGTAAGGCGTTGCAATGGGACCAGAGTGCACGAAGTATGGGGAGTAATCCCCATTTGTCATCTGAATATTTGATGGGGGTGGCATAGCGTACATCATCGGAAAAACCATCAGGGCGCATAATTGGTGCGGGGGTGGGGTTCGCATACGATGTGTTCGGCATTGCGGTACAGGTCTGGTCAGGCATTCTGCGTTGGTTAACGTTATCACTCGCCCTCACGCTGCTATCAGTTGGAGCACCCTGTCTCACAATAAGATTCTCAAAATTCGGGGTTACCATCATTAGATCAGAAAGGACCTTTTTCAAATCATTTATGTCGGATAGCATGCCGTTATGGGCATCTCGCATTTCTGAGTATAGCATAAACAGTTCGGCATTGTTTTTGTCTACCTTTTTCTCCTGACTGTCTCTAAGGATTTCTGCAGTCCTCATCCTCCTCTCATGATCGGTTAATGCGCGGTCCATATATTCCATTTGTGCTGAGAACTCAGACCTCTTCACTGGGGGGTCTGGGATCGCCACAGGGCCTGTCTGGGTGGCCATGTTGGTGCTCACGGAAGTTCCTTTGCTAGCACACGGTTTATGGGCAGTGGTGGTTTGAACACGTGGAGAGCTTGCAAGGGCTTTCTCGTGTATTTCCTGTATTTCTAACAGGAAAGATTCTTGACTTAAGTCTGGGTTTCTCGGACTTAGTGTGATCAGTTCAGCTGTCGAGGTACTCGGCTTTTGAACTGCGGGAGCGGTTACTGGCTCTGACGTAATGGTCAGGGCTTTGCATTGGTTTCGTTTACTGGTCAGGCAAGCATTGCCCGTAAGATATTCAGCGATTGGTCCAACACAGGGTACCTCTGGGTTAATCTGCATACTATTCAGGATCAGTTCAACAGTGGGGCGGCTGGAAACGCTTTCGGGGGCACTTTGCATGATAGTAGTGCCAGGTTGTAAAGTGATAGTGCTATCTATTTTGGTGTTCAGGGTCGGTTCAGATACGGAACGACGAAAAACGCTCATAGGGGCACTCGACATGGCAATATTTTCGGTCTGTAAAGACAGATTACTAGTAGTTTTTTCATTCCCCCTTTGAGAGAATTCTGGCAATTTGGTAGTTTGACGCTCATTTACGTTCTTGGTGATAGAGCTTCCGCACGGAAAGGGAGAGAATAAATTCTCTTCATAATAGCGATGGTCCGCTATCACTACAGAGCTGGTTGGTTGTGACGAAAAAATATCACTAGCTGTGTCCACTTCTAAAGGAGGTGGCGTAAATTGATCGTCCTTACTGCTCATCACATTTATCAATAAAGCATTGTTTTTGTTTGCGTCGATGGATGTACCGTTTGTGACATTAGGTTCATGAGCATGGGGCGTTTCTGTATCATCTATCTCCCAACGGCCCACGTCCGGCTCTTTACTTATCTGTGTGTCATTGTTATTTGGTTCACATGCAACGTTATCGCTTTCTTGCTGAGGATTGCCCACTGTATCGTCAGATACAGTAGATTGGTTCGCAGAACTCAACACGCTTTCTCCAGCCTCATGTATAATATCTAGGGCATTTACCCCTTCATGCATCATGCCCAAATCGTTGGTATCGTCAGGGTTATCAGGGATCTCAACGAGTGACCCTTTCAACGCTTTCCTTTTCAGCATTTTCGTAGGGAAGGGCTTGTCGTCATCATATTTAGATAAATATAGTTCACATACATCATCAGCCGCTATGTTAGCTACTCGCCTGCTAATTAGCTTCCATGGGATAGCTATCGGTCTACTTATCTTCGTACGTAACAGATCGGGTGCTTTGTCGTCGGGGTGACCTAGGTCGCCATCTTTTCTGACCCTCGGATCGTTGATCGCTGAGTTGAATAGTATGTCTCACGCTTCTAGGAGCTCATCGAGGTCGAAATCGAAAATCAATTCATCCAGTACTCTCTTTTTCGTATCATCTTCAAGGTGCCATAAGATTCTATCAATTCTCTGGTCAATAACGTCACTTTTTCAGCATAAAGATACGGAGCTACTCTTTTCCGTTGTCTCTGCCATCGTGACGTCACATTATCACTCAATAATGACACCATGCCTCTGCTTGGATATCCAAAAGTATATATAAACGACTTATCCCCTGTTAGTTGAAATATATACTCTCAAAATTATAACATGTTTTAGTTAAATGTAAAATTGAAATATACAAGTGGATTGTCTTTCATATCTTGATCATGAAATGGAATAGAAAGAAAACTAAGAGACAAACTTGCTTATTAACTTGTACCCTTCACCTTAATAGTCATTTTGTTATGCCCTTTAAAAATCATTTGAAAAGAATGGTCCCCATGCTAACTTTCGATTAAAGTGGGGAAGCCTAAATGGTGTTTTTGACTACGATTTGGTTACGATATGTTGTACTACAACCAAGGGAATGTTCGTTCAACTTTATACATGTAGTAACGCCATGATTCGATTGTTTATGGACGCCTACTAGCAGAGCGATTGTGAGTTCTAGCTATTTTTACCGTTATCAATATCAAAAGGACCAATGTGTATGACCATGAGATTTACGCTGAAACTACGATTATTCTAGAGCAATGATGCTGATGAAGAAACTAAGGATTCATAAAACTTTGTCAAAACAACACTAGATTTGCGGACATTTTTGATGAACGCCATGTCATTAAAATATTAAAACATGAATTATTATAAAATACAATGAAACCTGCTCAAGAGTCTACTTTGTAGGAGTGATCACATGTCTTAAAAATGTTTTCATAGATTAGCTTTAGAATTATGCATTGAAACCAACTCTTCAAAGACCGCAATAATGTTGTCCCATTTGTGATCTTTCTTAGCCGATTTTGACTGCATTCTTTTCTGTCGTGTTTTCTTATAGATTTACGAGCGCAGCTATTTCACTAGTTTA